>JAZHEH010001784.1:3600000-4200000 GCA_036589455.1 Ateles fusciceps | reverse complement strand
GCCTTGCATGAAAGCTTGTATTTCCAACCCCACAGCTTCACGGGTAAGTTGTGGGTTTGTCTCCCACTAGACTGAGCTCCCCAAAGGAAAGGACTATCTTGTTACTAATCATGTGTGCAGGGCCAGGGATGGTGCCTGGCATAGGGGATGTGATCTATACTTAGCATTCTGGCAAGGGTCAGTAGAAACACGGGCTGGTGCCACGGATTTGCGATCACTTGATAGCAGTGGTTCTCACAGGAGGGTTGTCTTACCTTCCACAAATCATTTGATAAAATCTGGAGAATTTCCATGAAACAACACAGGAAGGGGCATGCGCTGTCATCACGGAGGAGGGGTCAGGGTGGGGGATCCTACCAGGCTCAGGGCAGCCCCTACAATACAGAAGCATCTGACCCAAGATGTCAGCAGTGCCATGGCTCAGAAACACTAATCTACAGTCCTCCTCCTGCCAGACCAATTCCCAGTTGTAAGGGATAGTTTCTCCTTTGCTCGGATGTTCTGTTACCTTAAAATCAAATTATCTTATTGGAGTTAAAGAAGCTTTTCACTTTTCATAGATACCTTTCTTTTGAAAAGGAAAAATATAAACATTTCATTTTAAGTGACAGTCCTTTTGCTTTTTATACAGTAGTACTTTGAATATATTTTCATGCAAGATTTTATAATTTAGAAACTAATTCGTGTTTGGTCACATAACATGGGTAGGAAGAGATATTCTTAGACTCCAAAGGTTCAGATGGAGAACAGGCCATTGCATAGTTTGTTCAATTTTTATTTTTATTTTATTTTTTATTTGTTTTGGAGACAGAGTCTTGCTCTGTCACCCAGGCTGGAGTGCAACGGCATGATCTCAGCTCACTGTAACCTCTACTTCCCAGGTTCAAGCGTTCTTGTGCCTTAGCCTCCTGAGTTATTAGGATTCA
This sequence comes from Ateles fusciceps, assembly GCA_036589455.1. Taxonomy (NCBI): domain Eukaryota; kingdom Metazoa; phylum Chordata; class Mammalia; order Primates; family Atelidae; genus Ateles; species Ateles fusciceps. The sequence continues at coordinate 4,199,074 of JAZHEH010001784.1, read as the reverse complement.
GGCATGAGCCACTACGCCTGGCTAATTTTTGTATTTTTAGTAGAGACAGGGTTTCACCATGTTGGCCAGTGTGGTCTTGAACTCCCGACCTCAGATGATCCACCCCCTCGGCCTCCCAAACTGCTGGAATTAGGTGTGAGCCACCGTGTCCGGCCCCAGTTTGTTCAAATTTTTAAGATCACAGGCTAGAACAGGAATGCTGAAGACTCCAAGAACTTAATGGTTCTTCTGGTTATTAGTTTTTGCAGGTTTGGGAATTGTCTCTTCCGCTGCTTTGCCAAAGCTTTCTGTGGAAAAACAGCTTGAATTTAGATTTTTTTTTTTGTCGCGTGCAAATTAGTATTTTTATTGTTTAGAGACTTTTGAATCTGTCAGTAAATACAGTGTGGTTTTAAAACAATAAAAAGCTTACCCATAATAAGCATTTACTATGTGCTAGGCAAATTAGTGACGTGTACAACTCATTTCGTTGTTGGAACACCACATGATGTAGGTTCTAATGTAATCTCTATTGTATATGGAAGAAACTGATACACGGAAGTGCCAGCAGAAAATAAGCACATTTGGGGATGATTAAACCGTTAAACATAGGTAATATTACAACAAACAAACCTTTTTTGAAAAAAGCGCAGGGTATTAAAAATAGTCATTTTCCAAAATTGATGTAAGTACTCCTTTCTTTGTGTCTTTTAAATATAGCTTTTTCTTTAAAAGGTAATTCAATTTGTATTCTAGTATTTTCTCTTATTTTTATATACCCTCTGTTTTAAAGACCTAATAGTTACATGTTTAATGCTTCCAAAAGTTCTTCGTAAAATGCAAAGATCCTTTACATTGCTCATTTTGTTTGTTACTTCTTTATGTCATTATATTTGCAGATCAAACATGCTAGTCAAATTGTGTTTTATTTTGGGACATTGTGCTAATGTTTTTAAAAGTTGCACAACCAAACAAACCTTCTTCTTTTGCATGAAGGGGTATTGAATGTGACATCCGCATCCAGCTGCCTGTTGTGTCAAAACAACATTGCAAAATTGAAATCAATGAGCAGGAGGTAAGTGGTTTTTTGGAGGTCTACTTTTAAAACTTTTTAGTTCACTTTTAATCTGTTCATTAGTTACATATTTCCCCCTTCTTTCACTTGCAGGCAATATTGCATAATTTTAGTTCCACAAATCCAACACAAGTAAATGGGTCTGTTATTGATGAGCCTGTACAGCTAAAACATGGCGATGTAATAACTATTATTGATCGATCTTTCAGGTAGGTAAAAGCTGATTGGTCTAACAGTAAATGTCACCTCCTGATTAACTATAAACCAGTGTCATAGTCAACTGTGATTCTTCTTTACTGTTCATGGATGTCAGAGTGTTTCAGGTTTTCACAACACTCATCTTAATTTAAAAGGATATGGATCTAGGACGATGACTAATTGGGACAAAATGTGATGGAATTCACGGATTTGGGTGCGAATCATTATGCAGAGGAAGGCTGACCTTGTCCTAAAGGAGTTTGTTATTTTCTTGCAAGTGTGAAACTGCATGAGATTTTTCTATTCTTTTTTTTTTTTTTTTGAAACGATGTATCGCTCTGTCGCCAGGATGGAGTGCAGTGGCATGATCTCGGCTCACTACAACCTCTGCCTCACGGGTTCAAGTGATTCTCCTGCCTCAGCCTCCCTAGTAGCTGGGACTACAGGCATACACCACCATGCCTAGCTAGTTTTATTCTTTTTTATTTTAAAGCAAAATACACTCAGAGAAAAAGGTACGGAACAAGATGTACAGGTCGATTTATCATGTGAGCACCCTTTTTGCTGCCACCTATTATGGACTGATTTGTGCTCTCCCCAAATTCATATGCTGACTTCCTAACACCCTAGTACCTTAAAATAAAACTGAATTTGGAGAGAGGACATTTAAAAAGGCAATGAAGCCTTTTTGAGGCCATTAGTATGGGCCCTAATCTGCTGCTTGGTGTCATTGTAAGAGGAGATTAGGGAACATGTGCACAGAGGAAAGCCCATGAGAAGAGGCAGCAAGAAGGTAGCCATGGGCAAGTCAAGGAGAGAGGCGCAGAGAAATCCGACCCAGCTGATACCTTGTGCTCAGACTTCCGGCCTCCAGAACTGAGAAGTGCATGTCTGTTGTTGAAGGCATTCAGTCTATGGGACTTTATTACGGTGGCCTTAGCAGACTAACATAGAACATTTCCCCAAGCATTTTTAAAAAGGCTGGTTTCTAATCACAACTTCCTTAGCAAGTAAACCACCATCGTGGCTTTTAGGATATCATAAACGTCTGGAGTTTTACTACCTAAGCATGGACCTCTGAACATTATAGTTGAGTCTGTTCTTATGAAAGTCCTTAACAGTGATATAATAATGGATACATTTGTGTCTGGCTTGTGCTTTTATGTGTGTGAGATTCATAGCATGTTGGACATCTCTGTAGTTTGTTCCTTCTCATGGCATAAATATTTCACTGAAAAAAATGTATAATATATGCAATAATATACAGAATTATACAGAATTAATTCGTTCTGGTTGGACATTTGGCTAGTGTCATCTTTTAAATGTGTCAAGGTTTGCTTTATGATCGGATATGGTTAACTGTTTTACTAATCTGCCCTGTGTAATTGAAAACTGTGTATTCTACAGTGTCTGACATATTATATATATATATGGATACACACATCCCCATTAGATTCATATCTTCTATATACCTCGTAATTTCCCCCCTACTATTAAGAGATATGTTCAAATCATCTACTGAGGATTGGTTGATTGATTTATTTTTATCTCTGTCAGTTTTTGCTTTGTATATTTTGAGGCTGACCTATGGTGTACACATTTAGAATTATGTCTTCCACGTGCATGGAACTCTTTTTTCATTTAGAGATGTCCTCTATTTTTAGCAATGCTTTCTTTTCTGCTTCATGTTTCTTTTGGATGATGAATATGGCTAAACCAATTTCCTTTTGATTAGTGCTTGCGTAGTATAACTTTTTCCACCCCCTTAATTTTAACTTTTCATAATTTTTATGGTTTAAGTTGTTTCTTAAAACCTGTTGTCAGGTGAACTCTTGTGTTTAACTGGAATATCTTCTTGCTGGATTTACCCTTATATATAAAATGTTCTTTTTCTCTATGTATAATTTTTGTCTGAGACGATTTTGTTTCGTGTTAGACAGCACTCCAGTTCCCCTCTGGTTGCTGTTTGCATGGCTTATCTTTTCCATGCTTTTATTTCAAACAATTTGTGTCTTTGAATTAAAATTGTGTCTCTAGTAGACAACATATTAGTGGGTCATTTAAAAATCCATTCTGCTAAATGGATCTCTGTCTCTGTTATTGTCTTCATTTGTATTAGGTAGTTTTTTAATGCACCACTTAAATTCCCTGGTCATGTCTTTTACTGTGCTTCTTGGAGGTTTGCCTTCATTTTTAAAGAGTATTTTTATTGAATACAGACTTCTAGGTAGGAAGTTTTTTGTTTGTTTGTTTTGAGGCAGAGTCTTCCTCTGTCACCCAGGCTGGAGTGCAGTGGTGTGATCTTGGCTCACCGCAACCTCTGCCTCCCAGGTTCAAGTGATTCTCATATCTCAGCCTCCTAACTACCTGGAATTACAGGTGCTTGCCACAATGCCTGGCTAATTTTTTAAATTTTTAGTAGAGATGGTGTTTTCACCATGATGGCCAGGCTGGTCTCGAACTCCTGGCCTCAAGTGATCTGCCCACTTCAGCCTCTCAAGGTGCTGGGATTACAGGCATGAGCCACCACACCCGGCCTATAGGTAGATATGGATTGGAGAGCTGAACTGTTTTGCCAAAACAAGATATTATCCAAATTGAGATAAATTCAGATGATTAAAGACATCCAAGAAAGATTAGAAAGTGAATCTTAGAAACAGACTTGATTCTAAACTCTACCGTGAGAAACAATCTCAGATGTCTGACTGCTTCAGATTTTACTTAGGTTGCATATAAATTCAAATCAGGTCATTTCACTAAGGCTGAAAAGTTTTCATTATGCAAAATAAAGGATTGCTTTACGGCTTGATCCCTGAGGTTTGCCAGGACAATTATGTATCTTGTTAAATGTAGTCTTCCTAAGATGTGCTTGTCTTGTTCAGACACAGACTATGTGGGAAACTGAAGTGATCATAGTGTTCTAAAGCATAGCTTTGTAGTTACCCTGTAGTGTAAGCATAGCTTTTTCTTTACCCTGAAGTATGTGACTTCACAACTTGAGACAGATTTAATTACCTACAGGCTTCCTGGCTGGCCTTCCAAGCCATCAGATGATTTCCATGGACTTAAACTAGAAGAAACTTGACTTTGCTCTCATGTGCATTAGCTTCTCTCATAGAAGGTGCTCGGGAATATTGTCGAATCATACCTGGGCTGGTAGTCAGTGATCAGAGGTTAAACTGGGCCCACAACCTCTGAGTGTGGTGTTTCAAAACAAACTAGATGTAGCTTATCTAAGTTTTTGGTGTAAAAGCACTTTTTTAACTCTAAGTTTATTTCTTTGTATAAAGTCATGTCTTGAACAAAACCCAAAGTTTGCTCCTTGATCCTTGGACATTAAGTGGATACAGAGACTTCAGCCCCAGAGTACAAATTTTTGATCAGGATCTATGTCTGTCGTTTTATGCACTGCAGGTATGAAAATGAAAGTCTTCAGAATGGAAGCAAGTCAACTGAATTTCCAAGAAAAATACATGGACAGGTGATGGGAAATATTCAAGTTTGAGCTCTGATTCTTTTCGATGATATGAAATCATTCATGTATGCTTTGATGATTTCTTACTTGATATCAGTGACAAAGAGGGTGGTTACTGGTTATAGTAGGAAAATGTAACTCAAGTACTAAAACAAGTTGAACTTAGACATATTAAAATAATCTAAAATAATATTTCCCCTTCGTTATTCAAAATCAGAGTACTAAGCTGGTCTTAAACTTTTGGCCAAAAAATCTACTAGAGTATGTTAAGATCTTTTTGCAAGCCCAGGAGTAGGATAACCCCAACACACAGAGCTCACATTTGGGAATTGCATTATCTGGTGGCTCATTTTGTCTCCCAGTCATTGTACTCGTCCATCTTTATGTGTCTGAAATAATCACATCATGAAAATCGTGAGTGCCAAAGATGCTTCTCTATTTTGATAGACAGACTACTCATGAAACGGGAAGAGGGATGCTGTGCTTTGTCATGTGAGAGAATCCTATAGTTTGAGTATATCAGTGTGAAAGGTATTCTAACTGTACAGCTTATGAAAACATAATTGTCAGCATGTGCTTAGATATTTAGATTGTTTGAATATATCAGTGTGGGGAGAGGTATTTTAATTGTATAGCTTATTAAAACACGATTGTCGGCACATGCTTGGAAATTTAGTGGGATTTAGGCTTAGGATAAGCCCTGGGAATTTATATTTTTCCTACATTTAGAGTGCTCCTAAAGCTAGTTTCATATGAGCTCCTTGGAATATCTTGGCTTAGGAGAGTTATCTGAGGTGCACCTGAAATTAACAACAAGTACTTGAAATTCAACATTTCTGCCTTTTTTTTTTTTGAGATAGAGTCTCGCTCTGTCGCCCAGGCTGGAGTGCAGTGGCATGATCTCGGCTCACTGCAACTTCTGCCTCCTGGGTTCAAGTGATTCTTCTGCCTCAGCCTCCTGAGTAGCTGGGACTACAGGTTTGTGCCACCATGCCCAGCTAATTTGTAGTTTTAGTAGAGAGAGGCAGGGTTTCACCATATTGGCCAGGCTGGTCTTGATCTCCTGACCTCATGATCCACCAGCCTCAGCCTCCCAAAGTGCTGGGATTGCAGGAGTGAGCCACCATGCCCAGCCCATTTCTGCCATGTTAAGTACTGCTTCTTCCCTAGAGGAACGCCTGAATATTGAGCCTGGTGGTCATCAGTTCCTGTGCTGGAAGCCAGTTCTGAGGCATCCCACACTGCAGTCACCAGCCAACTTGTTAGTCTATGGGAGTAAATCGACTTTCAAAAAGAGTTGAACTGTGGGTTAGGTATGTGCCACTGGACAGTCTAGGAACTGTTTGTTCTGTTGCTGGTCTGTGATAAAGTAAGTACTGAAATGGAGTAGGGAGGAAATATGACAGCAATTCGACAGCAATTTTGTGCCTATTAAATATAGTCATCAACAAAAATGAGATTATATACTTTATATATTCATAATTTTATTAGTAGTTCATTTATATTGTTTAGTCATAGATTCTTGTTCCACTTCAGATTGGAAATAAAAAACATCCCTCACATAGATAATTTTAGAAGCAAGGTGTTATATATTAATAAACTTGAAATTGATTAACTAAGGAAGTTAGATTCTTTGCCTTTGGTAGTATGTTTTAGATATTTTCTTAATAATCCAGATGATAAGTTTTCTTCCTTTGGGACATCAGACTTTTATAAAAGTTTAATATATGTGTTATTCTTTAGTTCTTCCACCCTTCTAGAAACAATTCCATGTGAAGGGAAGTTAGGGCACTGTCTCTGGGAAGCCAGGTGGAGGTGCTGCGCCTGCTCCCAGGCTGGGAGGCTGCAGTACCTGTGGATGTACCATGTGTGCCTGTGCCCCAACTTCACTTAGGGTGAATCCAGGCTCTCAGATCCACTCTAACTATCTGCTAGACAAGAGGGCACATATGCTGAGTGGAACCCTAGTTCATCCACAGGTCCTATGGCTCTTTTCTTTTCCCTTCCCTCCCCTCCCCTCCCCTCCCTTCCCTTCTTTTTTGTGACAGCGTCTTGCTTTGTTGCTAGGCTGGAGTGCAGTGGCATGATCTCGGCTCACTGCAATCTCCACCTCCTGGGTTCAAGTGATTCTCCTGCCTCAGCCTCCCCAGTAGCTGGGACTACAGGTGCGGGCCACCACGCCTGGCTAATTTTTGTATTTTTAGTAGAGACGGGGTTTTACCATGTTGGCCAGGATGGTCTCCATCTCTTGACCTCGTGATCCACTCACTTTGGCCTCCCAAAGTGCTGAGATTACAAGCATGAGCCACCATGCCCGGCCCCTGCGGCTCATTTCTGAGAAAACGGATGATGCGGTCCACAGTTCTGTGTTCATGGTGGGCTGCAGATCTTCAGTATAGTTGATATTTAATATTAACTTTGGTTCTTCCACAATATGATGTTGGGAAATAATTTTAAAAGAAATTCTAAAAATGCACTGAGGTTCAATTTTAATAATTTTAAGCCTTGAGTTTGTTTCCCATTAATCACTCACTATTTTTTAACAAGTCAATTAAGCAGCACTTTTATCCTGACCAAGCTCCCAAATGACTTGAGCTCATTTCTCAAACAGTCTTTAAAAGTCATATAGGAGTGGTTTGGTAAAGAAAACTTTTTTTTTTTTTGAGATGAAGTCTTACCCTGTCGCCTAGGCTGGAGTGCAGTGGCACGATCTCCACTCACTGAAACCTCTGTCTGCTGGGTTCCAGAGATTCTTCTGCCTCAGCCTCCTGAGTAGCTGGGACTACAGGTACCTGGCCACCATGCCTGGCTAATTTTTTTATTTTTAGTAGAGATGGGGTTTCACCATGTTGTTCAGGCTGGTCTCAAACTCTTGACCTCAAGTGATCCGCCCACCTTGGCCTCCCAAAGTGCTGGGATTACAGGCATGAGCCACCATGCCTGGCCAGAAAACAATCAATACTTTTTCACTGTTGTGACTGTCAGTATTTAGAAAGGCCTGCAAATAACTGTTCTTCTTTTCCCAACTCACAGGAGCCAGCATGTCGTGTCTCACGATCTAGCTTCTCTTCTGACCCTGGTGAGTAGCGGTTGGGTTTTGTTCTGGAATCCTGAAAGATCAGGTCTTTGCGAAGCGTAATGGCAAAGAAAGGGCCACAAGAATGCAAGTGCTAAACATCTAGCCTGTCAGAAATGGAGGAGGTGTCATTTAACATGTCAACAACAGGCAGATGCCTAACTCTTTTCCCTTGGCGACTGATGGGGTGCTATGCTTAGGAGAGACTCTAGGTACGAGAAAATTGCCTGTTTAGCTGCCAGCTCACTTCTCAGTAGTTTGATAGCATGTAATATTGCATACTGGTTATTGGAACTAATGTGATTTATTTATTTGTATTATAATACTAATATCTTGACACTTGCATGTTTTAGGCATTAAATAATTTGTAGGCTAAGTAAAAGCTAGCTTATAAGACAATCTGAAACAATTAAAATATTGAACTCCACAAATGTTAACCGTTGAGAAAATGTTGAACTTCTGTTTCTTATTTCATAATTCATTGCCAAGATGGGAAAGCTCCAGATTCCAAGGCCTATTCAAAAATCACTGAAGGAAAAGTATCAGGAAGTCCTCAGGTACATATCAAGACTGTCAAAGAAGACAGTACTGCAGATGACTCAGAAGACAGTGTTGCCCAGGAAACACCTGATATTCATTCCTCAGAACATGCTGGACGTAATGGCAGAAATGCAGCTCATCGCATTTCTGGGGATTTTAGAGAAATTTCCAGGGTAAAATTAATGAGCCATTGTGGAGAACTGAAGTCTCTTTCCACTACACAGTGTCTTGACGATAGCCAGAAAAATGAATCTCCTTTTAGGAACCTGTATCAGTCAATGAAGAAAGAGCTGGACGTAAAATCACAAAAAGAAAATGTTCCAAAGTATTGTAGAAAATCTGGATTACAAACTGATTACACAACAGAAAAAGAAAGTGCTGATGGTTTACAGCAGGAGACAAAACTGTTGGTCTCACGTAAATCAAGACCGAAATCTGGTGGAAGCAGCCACGCCATGGCAGAGCCTGCTTCACCTGAGCGAGAGCTCGCCCAGGCCAAGGGCAAGGGAAGAGACGTGGAGTCTGTTCAGACTCCCAGTAAGGCTGTGGGTGCCAGCTTTCCTCTCTATGAGCCGGCTCAAATGAAGACCCCTAACGATATCCACAGCAACAAAATTCTCCACAAACACATAAGAACAAAGACCTGTATACTATTGGTAGAAGAGAATCTGTGAATCTGGGTAAAAACGAAGTCTTCGAGGCTGGCGATAAAACTCTTACTCCCAGGAAGCTTTCAGCTAGAAATCGAACACCAGCTAAAGTTGAAGATGCAGGCGACTCTGCCACTAAACCAGGAAATCTCTCTTCCAAAACCAGAGGAAGTATTCCTACAGATGTGGAAGTTCTGCCTACAGAAACCGAAATTCAAAATGACCCCTTTTTAACTCTGTGGCTCACTGAAGTTGAAAGGAAAATCCAAAAGGATTCCCCTCCACAAGCCTGAGACAGTCGGTGCCACAACTGGACAGATGTGCCCTGGGTTACCTGGTCTTAGTGCAGTTGATATCAGCAACTTTGGTGATTCCCTTAGTAAGTTTGTTTCATTGCAAATTTATTTTTTCTAAAAGATGAACACCTTCTATGTAGCCGTGAATCAGTGAGACCTTCATTCGTTCAGTAGTGAGTGGCGTTGTGGAAGAGAGTGTAAGCACTTAGGGCACAAGGATAGGACAGACATGCGCACTGTTTACACTGATAGCTTAGTACTGAAGGCCTAGGTAATTATAACAAGGAATGACAGGAGGCGGAGGTTGTCAGGGAAGCATGAAGCAGGGGTTATTGAAGGAAGTAGGGTGGCCCCCAAAATATTCCATTGTCCTCCATCTGTCACAAAACAGAAAGAGAATACTTATAATTGCATTTCACATGGAGTTGAATTCTGAACTGCAATCAACTGTATCATATGAGTTTGGTCATTTGGAATAAATCACTGGAAATCATTGAATATAGTGGTAGTTCTCAAGTGTTTATACTCTGTTTTCAGAGGTCCTACAAAAAATTTACTGTAAACACTGGACTCTACCCATGAGTTTATATGCCAGGCAAATTTCTAAATGCTTCGCAGACATTAACACTTGATTCTTGGTGCAGTAGGAGTGCTAATGGCTAGGTTTTCTTTTTAGATCTATGTCACAAATGAGGAAACTGACAACCCAAGGCCACCCAGTGAGTGGCAGAGATATGACCTTTATAGCAGATGTGGTAGCTCCTTGGGAGCTTCCTACGCTCCTCGAAATTGGCTTTTAGAAGAAAAGTTGTCTAGGCCACGGACGCAGTATTTGTACTATCAAGCTCTGTTTCTGCAGGTGGCCCATAGCGGTGGGGCATGAGGCTATCGATAAAATAAGGCCTGTAACATCAGTCTCAGAGTTCCACCAAGCCTCATAAAGGGGAAGCATCACTTAGACAAGGAATTTATGTTAATTGGTGGCTTAGGAAAATGTATAATCGAGGCTGGGCTCCTGTGAATTGACTCAGAGCCACCTGGAGGAGTTTTCACAACTCATGCATTCTGGTCACTGGGTGAGGCCCAAGTGCATATCTTCAGACAGCTTTCTCTGGCTGTCATTCCCCTACTCCAAGGTGAACGCTACTGCTTCATACTCCTCTTTTATATGTCCACGCATAATACTTCAATGTTTTAAAGAAAGCCTCTGTACTGTCCAGTGGGAACTGGACGTCTTAGTGGCCCCTCCTACAGTCCTTCAGGAACTCTTAGTGGCTGAAGCTTCACCAGGATCGCAAGAATGGAGGTGTGCTGTAGGTGCCATGTTTCTATGACTTTTCACTTGGTTAGTCTTTAATGCTAATGTGAAATAAATCACTAGTCTTGGTACGTTTTCTCATTGCTCTTTACACGTTTGTATTCGTTTAGATAAGAGTGATGGAATACCTTTGAAAAGAAGGCGTGTGTCCTTTGGTGGGCATCTAAGACCTGAATTATTTGATGAAAACATGCCTCCTAATACGCCTCTCAAAAGGGGAGAAACCCCAACCAAAAGAAAGTCTCTCGTAATGCACACTCCACCTGTCCTGAAGAAAATCATCAAGGTGGGTTGAACAATTAGCATTCTCATTCACATCCACTGGCATACTGGGTCCATATTCCTTTCCAAATTCTGACACAAGTAGAATTATGATGAAGACCTTTATTTATTTATTTAGTGTTTTAATAAACAAGTTTTAAGCAAGTTGAAATAAAAGCTCATTGATGTGGGTGCCAGCAAAGGAGCCCCTGGGTCCCTGACCATGGTGCTGATGCAACCGAGTAGGGGGAGTCCTTGGTGTTGTCCTTGTAGTGCAGAAGTTCCCGGACACCAACGCTTACAGCACCAGGTAATCACCTGCAGGCACTGTCAGGACAGCTAATTACAAAAATTCTGGATACATTACTACATTGAGCCATAAGGATGGTTTTATTTTCTTTTAGAGTTACAAGGCTATAGTTGAGGCATTTACCTGGTGTAAAGGAAAATCATCAATGGCACGTCAACCTTTTACACCCTCAGCTTTTCAGAATGTTTGCTTACCTGTTCCTTTGCTGTGTTGTCTTTCCTGGGTTTTACACCCCTGGGAAGCCATAACCCTGTAGCTTTGTAATAGGGCCTGGGCAGTCTCTTTCTTCTCTTCCCAACAGGAGCAGAAAGTGATGCCTGGCTCCCTTTCCATTTTACACTGGTCCCAGGGGCAAGCGGCCTCCTTCCATGTGGACTGCTGCGGGCTGCGTGCCCACGGCTGGTATTTACTGGGGCTGAGATCAGACCCTGCCTGTCTTTTCACTGATCAGGACGTTCCTTCTATCTTTCTACCTGAAATGACCTCAGTTCAGACTTGGCTTGCTTCTAGTTCCTTTTTTTTCCTTAAATGACTGGGACAGTCTCACCTCTACTATAGTCTTGAAAGACAGTGGCTTAAGCATTTGATGCTTCAAGATTTAAACAGCTGAAATTCTTAACCGAATAGGTTTTTATCAGTCATTCCAGTGATGTTACATCCTTGTTAAGGCTTCTTGTGAACAATTTTGTCTTGTCAGGAACAGCCTCAACCATCAGGAGAACAACAGTCAACTTCAGAAATCCATTTGGAAGTGATGGCGCAAAGCTTGGTTACAAGCCCTCCAGCCCCTAGTCCTTGGAAAACTCCAGTTGCCAATGATCGTAGGTCCCGCCAAGCAGCCCCTGCTTCCAGCAGCAAATCTCAGACAGAGGTTTCTAAGAGAGGAGGGAGAAAGAGCGGCAACCTGCCTTCAAAGAGAGCGTCTCTCAGGCGCAGCCAACATGGTATTTTACAGATGATATGTTCCAAAAGAAGGAGCGGTGCTTCTGAAGCCAATCTCATTGGTTAGTCTTGCATTAGAACACATATGTTAAGGTGAATTTTTTCACGAATGCCGGTTTTTGAAAAGTTTCATCTTCTTTTCCCTTTGACAGTTGCAAAATCGTGGGCAGATGTAGTAAAACTTGGTGCAAAACAAATACAGACTAAAGTCGTAAAACATGGCCCTCAAAGGTCAGTGATCAAAAGACAAAGAAGACCTGCTACTCCAAAGGTAGGGACCTCACCGGAAGTGGCTGCTTTACAATACTGGTGCCCCTGAAGCTTGTATTCAGTGTGGATTTATGTTTTAATGTCTTGTTAACCTCTTTCCTGTTTTCTACAGAAGTCTGTGGGTGATGTTCACAGTCAATTTAGTACAGGCCATGCAAACTCTCCTTGTACCATAATAATAGGGAAAGCTCATACTGAAAAGGTACATGTGCCTGCTCAACCCTACAGAATGTTCAACAACTTCATTTCCAACCAAAAAAGGGACTTTAAGGAAGATCTTTCAGGTAAAAACACAGCCTTAGATCTTATACATCTTTTGACCCTATTTTTTATTGCGTTAATGTTTGGGTTTGCTATCTTTGTTTATCTGCTGTGAAAGGGATTATAAAATAAACGACTGAGTCAGTCTTCTGGGGTCATAGCATTCAGGGAAGATAAAGCTGGTTTGGCTTGCAAGGACAAGTCTCTGAGAATTTTGGGGATCACATGTCCTGCGTGAAATAGGTGTGGAAATGTCAAATGCACATCTTTACCCTGGAGAGCAGCGTATACATAGAAAGCTGGAAGGTGCTTTGCAGGGAAGAGACGTAACTTGTTACCTGCACACCAGCAGTTTATCCCAGGTGTAGATCAGTTGTTTTTGAGCAACATTTTGCTTCTTCAGGATTTACTTTCAAGGTAGCTTAACTTTCTTGAAAGAAAGCCCTATGAGAAGATTCCTGTAAACGATTGTTGAAGAAATGTTTCCACTCAATTCCCACTCTCAATAAAGTGTGACCTGACTTGCTAAAGTGGGGATGATGCAGCAGATAGAGCTGGCGGCGGGAGAGCGGCTGTAGGTTTTGTGTTGTATAATTTGCCCAGTGGTTTCTACTGTGTACAGTTTGGAAGGATGGTGGGAGTTGAATTGAACAGGGGGAAACCTTGTTTTTGTTTTCTGGCAGATTGAGTTGTAACAGTTGTATTCCTCTGTAATGGATGCCAGGTACCGTCTGATGAGTCATATTTGGATCAGTTCATTTAAAACCAAGAAGACAAAAATACAAAACCAAAACAAAAAATATAGCTATGTATCTAGGTGTAGGTTTATAAATTACGGACATGTATGAATGTTCTAATATGTATGCTACAAAATGTTAAAAACAAACCCTCAAAAATAACTTAAAAAAAGTGTTAAGTATTCAGTGTGTGGGACAGTGGATTGTCCCCAGCATTCTTTCTTGTAAGGCGATTTCCTAGAGTCAAGCAGTTCTCACCTGTGGGTATGAGTATATCTCATTGCAAAACATTAGCATCTGCTGAAGACTAAACCCTGGGCTTTAAGTAGAAGGGGAGATTTTTGTGAATGGACTGGTTTGGAAGGGAGGCTTCAGAACAGGCTTCCCCCAACGTTTTGTGTATGACTGTGAGGTTGAAATAGCACTGGCATCCAATGAGGCCAGAATGATACAAGTAAGGAGAACATGGGATGAGAATAGTTTTGCAGAAAGTTACAACTTCTATATAAACTGCTTTGTTACTATTTTTTTTCCTGAGATTATGTCAGTATTGCTTTTTGGTGTTAAAATGGAATGATAATGATAATTAGATTTTTAAAATATATATGTATTTTTAAATGACAGTACTAACAATGGGCAGCCCTTTGTCATTTTCTAAAATGGGGGCACACGTTATTTGTACTTAAAACCTAGAACTGAGCACCCAAGACTTTGAGAAGCATGAAGGCATTTGGTTTGTAGATCCCGGCCGGGAGGCCTGTAGGTCCTAGGAGCCAATCACCAGCTTCCATGTTCTAGAGCTCACATGTGAGGGCTAGCTAGGAGGACCACAAAGGTCAACTAACTTCATTTGTTTCCTTCCCAAGAAAAGCAAAGCAAAGAACATAACATATCTTCTCTTTCCTTTCTTTTTTACACAGTAAGTACATTATTAATGGAATCACCCTTTTTATGAGGCATATGCACCAGGAATTCTAGGGAGGAATCTACTGCTATTTCACACTATTTGCATGTTACATATGAGGACTGGTACGGTTGTTTGAATGTTAGCAATATGTTAATCACTTTTCAAATATTTTCATTTAACAGGAATAGCTGAAATGTTCAAGACCCCAGTGAAGGAGCAACCACAGTTGACAAGCACATGTCCCATCGCTATTTCAAATTCAGAGAATTTGCTTGGAAAAAAGATTCAAGTAACTAATTCAGGAGAAGAACCTTTGCTACCCACCTCAGAGAGTTTTGGTTGGTTTCCTTTTTCCTACCACAGTGATGTTTTGGGATAGGAACATGCAGTATTATCTTTTGCAAGCAGTATGATATTACTTCTCTAAAACAAATGTTACTGGCACAAAATACCATTTCCATCTTCTCTGTTCTAATCGAAAGGGAGATTTCAATCAGCAGTTGAACTAACACTGGCATTCATTGACTTACAGAGAATGAAAGACTCCGTTAATATGTGTAGATGACCTGTGTACACTTTTGGCTTCTTTATTATAAGTAACCAGGATGACATAGCAAAAAGTACAATGGTGTCTCACCATACTTACATATAAATTACTCAAATTCAAAATTACTGCAAATTGCAAAGCAGAAAGATAACAGTTTATATACTGTGCAATTATTCCTGCTAACCTTTTAGGTGGGAGCAGGCCCAGGTTGAGTGTGAGATGGGAGTTGAGAATCTGTCTAATCTCTCATTTGGCACTGGTTACTGTGTTCCTGTCATAGAGAGAACAGCTTGCTACCCTGAAGATGTTTGCGGTAGGTGAATGTTTCCTGTGTGATGTGGACCCTAACCACACAAGGATAACCCATGTTATTTTGTTGGTGATTTAAGGCAAGAAACAGCTGTTTGTTTCTAATGGTTGAAGAAAAAAAATGCCTTTATTAATGTCAGTGACACAGGGCATGGCAACTTTTGCAGGATCCTTCTTAAACAATATTTTTGCCTTCTGTAATCATTGTAGCGTCTAACTTCTGTTTAATGATGACTCCACTGTAGCACCAAATAACATTATTCTTAATTGTGCATGGCTTTTATATAAGACACATTTAGAGACACATAAGTAGCCTCATATCATTAAGTAGATATGAATTTAGTTTTTTACTATATTTTATGAGACTATAATACTAGATTGACATAAGACACTCATAGAATATATTTATTATATATGTTTTTATTTTAGGAGGAAATATGTTCTTCAGTGCACAGAATGCAGCAAAAGAACCATCTGATAGGTGTTCTGTAAGCCCTACCTTAACACGGCCGAGTATTAGAGAAAACGGAAACACAGCAAAAACTCCTAGGAGCACCTACAAAATGACTTCTGTGGAGATGAAGATTTCAGATACTGACACAGAGCCTTCAAAGACAGTATCCACTGCAAACAAGTTAAGAAGGCCTACTGAGCTCAGAAATGTACAGAAGCTACCTGCAGAATGTAAGAGTGAAGAAACAAATACTGGTGTTGTCGACCGCATCATAGGAAGATGTCAGAAGACAACACCACTGCAACGAAGACAGGAGGAGAGATGAAGGAAATCGAAAGACCCTTTGAGATGTGTAAGGAAAATACTGAATTAAAAGAAAATGTTGAAAAGATGAAAGCAGTGAAGAGATCAAGAAGAACCTGGGGGCAGAAAGGTGAACGAGTGTCTGACCTAACAGACCTCAAGAGCTTGCCTGACACAGAACGCACGAAAGACATGGCTCATGGCCAGGAGCTCCTCCAAACCCAAGATCATGCCAAGGCACCAGAGAGTGAGAAGGGCAAAATCACTAAAATGCCCTGCAACTCATTACAGCCAGAACCAATAGACACCCCAACACGCATGAAGCAACGGCCCAAAACATCCCTGGGGAAAGCAGTTATGAAAGAAGAGCTCCTTGCAGTTGGCAAGCTCACACAGACACCAGGGGAGACCACACACACACACACAGAGCCAGCAGGAGATGGAAAGAGCATCAGAACATTTAAGGAGTCTCCGAAGCAGATCCTGAACACAGTAGCCTATGTAACTGGAATGAAGAGGTGGCCAAGAACACCTAAGGAAGAGGCCCAATCACTGGAAGACCTGGCTGGCTTCAAAGAGCTCTTCCAGACGCCAGGTCACACTGAGGAATCAAAGACTGATGACAAAACTACCAACATACCCTGCAAATCTCCACCACCAGAGTCAGTGGACACCCCAACAAGCACAAAGCAACGGCCTAAGAGAAGTCTCAGGAAAGCAGACATAGAGGAAGAATTCTTAGCACTCAGGAAACTAACACCATCAGCAGGCAAAGCCATGCACACACCCAAACCAGCAGCAGGTGATGAGAAAGACATGAAAGCATTGATGGGAACTCCCGTGCAGAAAGTGGACCTGCCAGGAAATTTACATGGCAGCAAGAGACGGCCACAAACTCCTAAGGAAAAGGCCCAGGCTGTAGAAGATGTGGCTGGCTTTAAAGAGCTTTTCCAGACTCCTGGTCACACCGAGGAATCAGTGGCTGCTGGCAAAATCACTAAAATATGCTGCAAATTTCCACAACCAGATCCAGTGGACACCCCCAACAAGCACAAAACAACGGCCCAAGAGAAGTCTCAGGAAATCAGACGTAGAGGAAGAATTCTTAGCACTCAGAAAACTAACGCCATCAGCAGGGAAAGCCACGCACACACCTAAACCGGCAGTAGGTGAAGAGAAAGACATCAATACATTTGTGGGAACTCCAGTGCAGAAACTGGACCTGCCAGAGAACTTAATCAGGAGCGAGAGACGGCCACAAACTCCTAAGGAAAAGGCCCAGGCTCCAGAAAACCTGGCTGGCTTCAAAGAGCTCTTCCAGACCCCTGGTCACACTGAGGGAGCAGTGGCTGCTGGCAAAACCACTAAGATGCCCCACAAATCTTCTCCGCCAGAATCAGCAGACACCCCAACAAGCACAAGAAGGCAGCCTAAGACACCTTTGGGGGAAAGAGATGTAGAGAAAGAGCTCTCAGCCCTGAAGAGGCTCACACAGACATCAGGGGAAACCACACACACAGACAAAGCACCAGGAGGTGAGGATACAGGCATCAAAGCGTTTAAGGAAACTGCAAAGCAGAAACTGGACCCAGCAGCAAGTGTAACTGGCAGCAAGAGCAGCCAAGAACTCCTAAGAGAAAGGCCCAATCCCTGAAAGACCTGACTGGCTTGAAAGAACTCTTCCAGACACCAGTATGCACTGATAAGCCCACGACTGATGGAAACACTGCTAAAATAGCCTGCAAATCTCCACAACCAGACCCAGTGGATACCCCAACAAGCTTCCAGCCACAGCCCAAGAGAAGTCTCAGGAAAGCAGACGAAGAATTCTCAGCACTCAGGAAACGAACATCATCAGCAGGCAAAGCCATGCACACACCCAAACCAGCAGTAGATGATGAGAAAAACATCAATGCATTTATGGGAACTCCAGTGCAGAAACTGAACCTGCCAGAAAACTTAACTGGCAGCAAGAGACGGCCACAAGCTCCTAAGGAAAAGGCCCAGGCTCTAGAAGACATGGCTGGCTTCAAAGAGCTTTTTCAGACACCAGGTCACACTGAGGTATCAATGACTAATGAAAACACTTCCAGGATAGCCTGCAAATCTCCACAACCAGACCCAGACAAAACCCCAGCAAGCTCCAAGCGATGGCTCAGGACATCCCTGGGGAAGGTGGGTGAGGAAGAGAACTCCTAGCAGCCGGCAAGCTCACACAGATGCCAGTGGGGACCACGCACACACACACAGTGCCAACAGGAGATGGCAAGAGCATCAGAGCATTTAAGGAGTCCCCAAAGCAGATCTTAGACCCAGCAGCAAGTCTAACTGACAGCAAGAGGCAACCAAAAAATTCTAAGGAAAATGCTGAAGTCCCTGAAGACCTGGTCGGCTTCAAAGAGCTCTTCCAGACACCAGGTCACACTAAGGAATCAATGACTAATGAAATAACTATGAAAATACTCTACAGCTCTTCACCACCAGACCCAGTGGACACCCCAACAAGCTCCAAGCCACAGCCCAAGAGAAGTCTCAGGAAAGCAGATGTAGAAGAAGAATTTTTAGCATTTAGGAAACTAACACCATCAGCAGGCAAAGCCACGCACACACCCAAACCGGCAGGAAGTGAAGAGAAAGACATCAATGCACTGATGAGAACTCCAGTGCAGAAACTGGACCTGCCACGAAATTTACCTGGCAGCAAGAGACAGCCACAAACTCCTAAGGAAAAGGCCCAGGCTCTAGAAGACCTGGCTGGCTTCAAAGAGCTTTTCCAGACACCATGCCCTGATAACCCCACAACTGACGAAAAAACCACCAAAATACCCTGCAAATCTCCACAACCGAACCCAGTGGACACCCCAACAAGCACAAAGCAACGACCAAAGAGAAGTCTCAGGAAAGCAGACCTAGAGGAAGAATTTTCAGCACTCAGGAAACTAACACCATTAGCAGGGAAAGTCATGCACACACCTAAACCAGCAGTAGGTGAAGAGAAAGATAGCACATTTGTGGGGACTCCAGTGCAGAAACTGGACCTGCCAGGAAATTTACCTGGTAGCAAGAGACGGCCACAGACTCCTAAGGAGAGGGCCCAGGCCCATGCTCTAGAAGAATTGGCTGGCTTCAGAGAGCTCTTCCAGACACCAGATCACACTGAGGAATCAACAACTACTGAGAAAATCACAAAAGTATCCTGCAAATCTCCACAACCAGACCCAGTCAAAACCCCAACAAGCTCCAAGCGATGGCTCAAGACATCCCTCGGGAAAGCAAGCGTGAAAGAAGAGGTCCTGGCAGTCAGCAAGCTCACGCAGGCGTCAGGGGAGACCACACACACACACACAGAGCCAGCACGCAATGGAAAGAGCATCAGAGCATTTAAGGAGTCTGCAAAGCAGATGCTGGACCCAGCAGACTCTGTAACTGGGATGAAGAGGTGGCCAAGAACACCTAAGGAAGAGGCCGAATCGCTAGAAGACCTGGCCGGCTTCAAAGAGCTTTTCCAGACACCAGATCACACTGAGGAATCAAAGACTCATAACAAAACTACCAACATACCCTGCAAATCTCTACCACCAGAATTAGTGGACACCCCAACAAGCACAAGAAGGTGGCCCAAGACACCTTTGGGGAAAAGGAATGTAGTGGAAGAGCTCTCAGCCCTGAGGAGGCTCACACAGACACCAGGGGAAACCACACACACAGACAAAGCACCAGGAGGTGAGGATACAGGCATCAAAGCGTTTAAGGAAACTGCTAAGCAGAAGCTGCACCCAGCAGCAACTGTAACTGGCAGCAAGAAGCAGCCAAGAACTCCTAAGAGAAAGGCCCAATCCCTAGAAGACCTGACTGGCTTGAAAGAGCTCTTCCAGACACCAATAGACACTGACAAGCCCAGGTCTAATGAGAAAACTACCAAGATAGCCTGCAAATCTCCACAACCAGACCCAGTGGACACCCCAACAAGCTTCCAGCCACAGCCCAAGAGAAGTCTCAGGAAAGCAGACATAGAGGAAGAATTCTTAACACTCAGGAAAACACCATCAGAAGGCAAAGCCATGCACACACCCAAACCAGCAGCAGGTGATGAGAAAGACATGAAAGCATTGACGGGAACTCCCGTGCAGAGAGTGGACCTGCCAGGAAATTTACCTGGCAGCAAGAGACGGCCACAAACTCCTAAGGAAAAGGCCCAGGCTCTGGAAGACCTGGCTGGCTTCAAAGAGCTCTTCCAGACCCCAGGCACGGACAAGCCCACTACTGATGAGAAAACTACCAAAATACTCTGCAAATGTCCACAACCAGACCCAGTGGACAACCCAACAAGCACAATTCAACGGCCCAAGAGAAGTCTCAGGAAAGCAGAAGTAGAGGAAGAATTTTTAGCACTCAGGAAGCTAACACCATCAACAGGCAAAGCCATGCACACAGCTAAACCAGCAGTAAGTGATGAGAAAAACATGAACACATTTGTGGAAACTCCAGTGCAGAAACTGGACTTACCAGGAAATTTACCTGGTGGCAAGAGACGGCCACAAACTCCTAAGGAAAAGGCTGAGGCTCTCAAGGACCTGGCTGGCTTCAAAGAGCTTCTCCAGACACCAGATCACACTGAGGAATCAATGACTGATGACAAGATCACAGGAGTGTCATGCAAATCTCCACAGCCAGAGCCATTCAAAACCTCAAGAAGCTCCAGGCAACGGCTCAAGGTATCCCTGGTGAAAGTGGGCATAGAAGTGGTCACAGTCGGCAAGCTCACACGGACGTCAGGGAAGACTGCACAAACACACACACAGCCAACAGGAGGTGGTAAGAGCATCAAAGCCTTTAAGGAGTCTCCAAAGCAGATCGTGGACTCAGCAGCAAGTGTAACTGGTAGCAAGAGGCAGCTGAGAACTCGTAAGGAAAAGGCCCACATTCTGGAAGACCCAGGTGTCTTCAAAGAGCTCGTCCAGCACCAGGTCACACTGAAGAGTCCATGACTATGGACAAAAACACCAAAATTCCCTGCAAATCTCCCCTCACCAGAACTAGCAGACACTGCCAAGAACACAAAGAGATGCCCCAAGACACGTCTCAGGAAAGAAGTGAAAGAGGAGCTCTCAGTTGAGAAACTCACGCAAGCATCAGGGCAAAGCGCGTGCACACACACAGAACCAGCAAGAGATGGTGAAGGCATCAAAGTATTCAAGCAACGTGCCAAGAAGACACCGAACCCAGGAGTAGAGGAACCCAGCAGGAGAAGGCCAAGAGCACCTAAGGCAAAGGCCCAACCCCTGGAAGACCTGACTGGCTTCAAAGAGCTTTCTGAAACACCAGGTCACACCCAGGAATCACTGACTACTGGCAAAGCCGCTAAAATAGCCTGCAAATCTCCCCCACTAGAACTAGTAGACACCAGAACAAGCACCAGGAGGCGTCTCAGGACACATGTCCAGAAGGTGGAAGTGAAAGAAGAGGCGTTGGCAGTTGGCAAGTTCACACAGACATCAGGGGAAATGGTGAATACAGACAAAGAATCAGTAGGTAAAGATAAAGGCAACAAAGCATCTAAGGAATCCGCAAAGCAGGCACTAGCTCCAGCAGCATGTGTAACTGGCAGCAGGAGACGGCCAAGAGCACCAAGAGAAAACGCCCACGCCCTAGAAGACCTGGCTGGCTTACAACACCCAGCACCAGGTCACCCTAAAGAATCAATGACTGATGACAAAACCACTAAAATACCCTGCAAATCATTGCCAGAACCAGTAGACACTGCAACAAGCTCAAAGAGACGGCCCAGGACACGTGCCCAGAAAGTAGAAGTGAAAGAAGAGCCATTAGCAGCCAGTCAGCTCACACCAGCATCAGGGGAGACCACGCACACCGACAAAGAACCAGCAGGTGAAGGCAATGGGGTGAAAGCATTGAAGCAACCTGCAAAGCGGAAGCTGGACCCAGAAAATGTCATTGGCAGCAGGAGACGGCCACGAGCACCTAAGGAAAAGGCCCAACCCCCAGAAGATCTGGCCAGCTTTCAAGAGCTCTCTCAAACACCAGGCCACACTGAGGACCTGGCAAATGGTACTGATAGCTTTACAGGCACTCCAAAGCAAACACCCAACAGTGGAAAACCTCTAAAAATATCCAGAAGAGTTCTCGGGCCCCTAAAGTAGAACCCGTGGGAGACCAGGTAGGCACCAGAGAGCCCGTAAAATCACAAAACAAAAGCAACTCTTCCCCTGCCCCCACCGCCCTGCAAGAGGGGATGCGGAAAAGATGGAAGCCTCACAGGAACCAAGAGGCTGCACTCCATGCCTGCGCCAGAGGAAATCGTGGAGGAGCTGCCGGCCAGCAAGAAGCAGAGGGTTCCTCCCAGGGTGAGAGCCAAGTCACCCGAACCCTTGGTCATCATGAAGAGAAGCTTGAGGACTTCTGCAAAAAGAAGTGAACCTGCGGAAGAGCTGAACAGCAACAGCACGAACACCAACAAAGAGGAACACAAATTACAAGACTCGGTCCCTGGAAATAAGGTGAGAGGAAGTATTACAGCCTCACTCAATATCATCTTGGATAGTTGTCAATTTCTGTGTTATAATTTGCATGTAATCTGACTTTATAAGTGGTTATCCTTTCCCCAAACGGTTTCATTCAACACAGAGAATAACTGCAGACCATGGTAAAGAATCTTCTTGGGATCTATAGAGGGAATAGACTAATCTGGGAAGAGAACTAGTCAAAAATGATTAATGCAAACTTAGAAGTTTCTCAGGAGCCAAATGAGTAATGTTCATCTTCAGATGTTTAAAAAATTGATCAGAGGATGGGTGGGTGGTTCAGTTCTATGTTCTAGATACTATCACCAGTACTGGGTTAAAAATGCTGTCTATGTCACTGTTTTAACTATCAGAACAATAACAACAGGGAGTGTGTATTCTTGAGAAGGACAAAACTGTCTGGACTGTTAGATAGAGAGGTTCCTGCTACATGCAGAGAAGTTTGGAAAAACCCCAGAAATGACACTTTCCTATTCTGTCTTAGCAGTGATCGTTAAAGGAATAGAAATTCATGTACTCCCTGTAAATGAATGAATAACGGAGCTTCTTTCTATAATGTAAACTGTAAAAATTAGATTTGACATATCTCATTAGGCATCGTGACTGAAATTTATCCTGAATTCCTTATTTATAATTTGTCAGCAGAGACAGTCATTTCTCCATAGGAACAAAGTACCAAGGCATTACTTTAGATGGCAGGTCTCTTAGAAAATTCATCAGTGGGTAATTTTCAAATGATTTCTCCTTTTAGTTTACTGTTGATTGTTCTCCCTGTTGAATTTTGAAATCTGTTTTACTAATTATTGGAATTTTGTGAATGTCTTCTCATTTCTTTAGGGAATGTCTCTGCGTGCCAGACGCCAAAATAAGACTGATGTAGAACAGCCTACAACTGAGGTCCTTATATTAGCAGAAAGAATGAAAATAAACAGAAATGCAAAGAAGCCCATGAAGACCTCGCAAGAGATGGAAATTCAGAGTCCAGATGATGGAGCCCAGAAACCTGTACCTAGAGGCAAAGCCAGTGAAAACAAAAGGTGCTTGAAGTCTGTTAGACAGAATAAGAGCTCCCAGCCTAAGGTGGTACTGGAGAGCGAAGGGCAGAAAAGCACGGGGATTCTCATGCAGAATCAGGAAGGGAAAGGAGAAGCAGGAAATTCAGACTCCGTGCGTTGAGATCAAGAAAGACCAAAAGCCAGTCTGCAGCAAGCACTTTGGAGAGTGAATCTGCGCAGAGAGTCACGCGGGGTGTCAAGAGGTGTGCAGAAAATCCGAAGAAGGTAAGCTATTTACCATTTTCCTTTTTTAAAAGAGACAGAATGTTTTGATGTATTTTTGCCCCCAGGTTGCAAAGGTAAACCAAAAACATTAACAGCACCCTGCCAGCTCCCAGTTACATAAGTGGAAGGAGTGTTAAGCTAAGATATTTTGTCATTTTAGTTATATTTTGTTGTGTTTGAGAATTCCACTTAAAATAGCAAATTCACATTATGAAGAGTTTCTTCAGGAAGAAAAGGAATTTGTCTAGTGGCTAATTTCTGACTGCTTGTGATGTACCTCAGGATACAATTGTAGGTAGATGTCTTCAGCCTTTCTGTAGTTAAAAAAAAAACGATTGAACAGAAAAGTTACTTTCCCAAAAAAAAAAAACTATTGAAAGAGAAAATTTTCCAAGGAATTCTATGAAAAGGTGGAAGGAACAGAGGTTGGGGTGTCCCTGAGGCACACACTCATTGTGTGAGAGTTCCTGATCAGTGGGAGGTGCCTCTGCCCTCCACCCCTCCTCCAGCCAGAGACTATCTAAGCTAATGAGCTTTAAATGCTACCAAAATCACATGGAGTTTAGCCACTCATAATTACTATCATGAGGACAAATCCATAATGAGGATTAAATTCCATTAGTGTCATTTTGGGGAATACTTGGTTTAGCTAAAATAAAGATAGGCTTAATTGCTACCTTTTTTGTGAGTGGTATAAATTTAATTCTTAGCACACACAAAATTTGGGCCTTAAACTACCATATTCTGAGTTCAGCAAGTGAAACTCATGTAGCAATAACCTCTCAGATACAGAATTCTGGCGAGTACAGCTATCCAGTGACAGACCCTCCTCAGCACAAACTAGGACGCTTCAGCTGCCAAGAAGATGAAAGGTTCCCAAGTGTCCCCGGTACCTGCTACATAGCCAAGCAGCCAGTGGAAGGGGGACTTGTGTGTCTGGGTGGTGGGCAGGAAGTCCTAGTTGGGAAGTGCCTATAGCTGTTCCATAGAGGGAAGAGGAGGATAGGCTCAAGGAGGACACTGATGCCCACGCCAGTGTCCTAAGTCAGAGACTACTTCTGGGGCAGGCTGGAAGCAGAAGACACCTGATAGTGCCAGACAAGGTCCTAGAGACCACAGGGACACCGGATACACAGCTGATGTGGGTCAGCACGTTCACCCGTCCAGTCTTACATCAAACTCAGGCTCCAAACGCTTGCCAAATTCACAGTCTGGAAGGTGCTGCTTTATCAGAATGAAACCAAAGAAGAGTAAAAGCAAATCTTTTAACTAGGATGATTCCTAAACACAGGGCAACCAGGCCCAAGGCTGAGCCAGGCCTGGTGTGTTCTGCCGGGGGCGTTCCAGCCTTTCCTCACACTCAAGCACCCAGGAGACCTCCAACACACACATACTCCTCTTTTGCTCTGTTCTTCAGTGGGTGTTGGTAGGCCCGGAAAATGCATATATAAGACAGATTTTTTTTCCAGTAAGAAGCTTATAGCCATGCTTTTCACCCCGCTTAGCCGAGAGGTGAAAACCACTGCAAGAGTGACGGCCAAGGCTGGTCCCCATCCATGCGAGGTGGGGATGGTTCTGTCCACAGGGGTTGCTTGGTTTAGGAGAACCAAAAGACTTGATCCTGGTTGAGCTTTTTTCTGAGTGACATTTTTTAGTTTGTGAAAATGTGTGCATTGATGAAGAAATTTTGTTTTATTATTTGTCAGCTTAAAAATGCATTAGGAACTTTTCTATGAAAAGATCACAGTATTTAAGCCTAAAAAACTGCATAATAAAAGCAGTTTAAGTCAAGAAGAAACAACTCTAATGGAATATATTTTAAAACTTATTTCCAACCTCAAAATTAATTTTCTACAACTGAAGACCTGCATGATACCTAGTACGCCTTTGGGGTTTTGCAGAGGAGGGTCGATTATGAAAATGGGTGTTTAAATTACTTAAGAGTTCTTTGTTTTTCTTCCCACACAGGCTGAGGACATTGTATGCGTCAAGAAAATAAGAACCAGAAGTCACCAGGACAGTGAAGATATTTAACACAAAAATCTAACTGGGAAAAATATAATAAAGTTAGTTTTGTGATAAGTTCTAGTACAGTTTTTGTCATAAATTAAAGTGAATTCTGTAAGTAAAGCTGTCAGTCTGTGTAAGGGAAGAAAACTTGGGGTATGCTGGGTCTGAACGGGCTTCCTAAACTCCACTGGGAGCACTGCCAGACTCCTGGATGGAGAACAG
The DNA here is from genome assembly GCA_036589455.1 of Ateles fusciceps. NCBI lineage: Eukaryota > Metazoa > Chordata > Mammalia > Primates > Atelidae > Ateles > Ateles fusciceps. Next base: position 4,173,112 of record JAZHEH010001784.1, on the reverse strand, counting down.
TTGAACATGGGGGACTTCGGGAAGGAGTTTGAGCCCGAGATTTGCCCTCAGCTTTGGAGAATGAAGTGTTGAGGTCCATCACCACCCACAGCCACCCTACAGAAGCCCTAACTGCAACCCCTGCCACACTGTGTCACTGTTTAAATGTTTGCCTGTGTCCTCCAGAGCACGATGGCAGGAACGTCCATCCTCGGCTGTCCCAGCGCCGAGCAGGCACTCGGGAAACAAGAATGAATGGGTGAGTGCACCAATGAAAGGAACTTACAAGATCTGTCTTTCCAATGGCTGGGGGGGCATTTGGTCCCCCACACTGAGGCTATTGGACATCTGCACAGGACCGTCCTATTTTTTGTGTCCTTTCCTTTCTGGAAATAAAGTTGTGCTTTGGAGGATGACTTGTGAACACATCTTAAGGGACCAAGAGTGACCTTCTGTAAGGAGTGGCTCATGGCTTGCCTTTGTCTCTTGGGAGTGCTTTTGTAAGCAGGGCTGCTCTCACCAGAGACAGCCTCCCCCCCACGGGATCTCAGTCCCGGCTGCACTGCGTCGCGACTTCAAACCGTGGCTCCTCATCTTCACCTCTCCAGCTTACCTGTTATTGAAGTTTACTGGCTCTGCTCCTGCCTGTTTTTCTGACTACCTGGCAGGCTGATGCCACCCAGTACATGAAGTGACACCAGTACTCTGGAAAGCATCCTCGTCCTTGGAGGGACTGAGCACTCAGCCCCTTCAGCCACAGTTTCAGGATCGCGTCCTTGTGAGCTGTTGCCTCCAAAATCTCTTGAAGCCCAGACTTCTTCTCCAGCTTCAGACCCGTAGACGTAACTTATTCATCTCTGTTTACTTTCTACTTTGTCCCCTGTTCTATGTTCCCCTAATCAGAGAATAGCCCACCACCCCCCAGGTCACCTGTTTGGACTCTCCTATTCACCCACCTTGCCAGATGGAAGTGAAGATGGCACACCTGACAGGGTAGCTGTGTCCCTCAGTGTGTGCCCTATGCAGGCAGTGCCCTGTCTCCACACTTGTCTCCCCCAGTGTCTGGCGGGGAGCCAGATAACATCATAAATACTTGCTCAATGGATGCAGAAATCAGTGCTATTGGCTTGTGCTATATTGGCTGCCATGATAGTGTTCTGACAGTGTTGTCTGATCGTAAGGAGAATGACATTCTGCTGGAGGGAGGGAATATTAAGGGGTAGGGAGGGTACATCTGAGGGCTCCACAGGCTGCAAAGGGGAAGGGGATTGCACCAGAGCAGAGCGGGGGAGGGTATTCAAGGAAGAGCACCTCTTTGTGGAGGCACTTTGGAAAGTGTGAGGCATAAATGCTTCCTTCTAGGTAGCCCAGCTTCAGAACCTTGAGTAGGAATGTTGCTATGATCAAGTTGTTCTAACACTTCAGACTTACTAGTAATTATGAACCTCACATTAGAAAAATGTCATCCAGCCATATGCCTGTAGAGTGGAATATTCTGTTTAGTAGGAAAATCCTTAGAGTTCAGTTCTAACCAGAAATCTCGCTGAAGTGTGTCAGCACCTTTTCTTCTCACCCTGGTAAGTACAGTATTTCAAGAGCACACTAAGGGTGGTTTTCATCTTACAGGGCTGTTGATGACTGATTAGAAACGTTCATTCAAGGGCTACCCCCATGTTTAATAGATGGAGAGCACTTCTACACAACACATCTTCACTTGGTATTGGTGGGGAGAGGGGATCTGATAAATACTGCCCATTCCTCCAGGCTGACTGTTTGAGAATAAATACCCACCCATTCCCACTATGGCATGGTAACTTCTCTGAGCTTCAGTTTCCAAGTGAATTTCTGTGTGATAGGACATTCCCAATAAATAGAAGCTGTTTTGACTTTTTTGCCTCCAAGGGCCTGTGTGATCTGGCCACCAAGCCTTTCCTGGACTTGCTTTTTATTTTCTGAGACTGAGTTTCTCTCTGTCACCAGGCTGGAGTGCAGTGGCACTATCTCAGCACACTGCAAACCTCTTCCTCCTGGGTTCAAGCGATTCTTCTGCCTCAGCCTCTTGAGTAGCTGGGACTACAGGTGCCCACCGCCATGACTGGCCAATTTTTGTATTTTTAGTAAAGACGAGGTTTCACCATGTTTGCCAGGATGGTCTCGGTCTCTTGACCTAGTGATCCACATGCCTCGGCCTCCCAAAGTGCTAGGATTACAGGTGTGAGCCACTGCACCCACCATCCCCTGGCTCGATTAGCCAGGCACCCCCAGCCACCACACGCCACTCTGTTTCCCTTCCTGCAACTTTCCCTCCTGCCCCACCAAGATCATTTCATCCAGTACTGAGCTCAGCTGAAGGGAGCCTTCTTCTCTGTGGGCACCCTCACCCCCATGCCTGTCGTCCAGGCTGGGGCAGGTCCTTTGTTTGCCTGGAATTGCTCTGTACTTCTTTGCAGCGCGTAGCACTGTGGAAGCTAAACCACTAATTGAGTCTCTGGCTTCCCTCCTGGGGTGGGAAGTTTTGTTCATTCATGAGGGCCGACTGTGTATTTCCTGGTTACTGTATACCAGTGACCAGCCCCAGATGTCCAACAAAGTGTGATGAAATGGTCTTAAAACCCTGGTGTTTTTATTATGGGGAGAGTGGGGAAAGAAACTAAGTGCGGGTGGGGCAGACAGGCCAGTGTAGAGAGACTGGTTCATGACGTTCTGTTTTCCTTTCTTCAACAACTTGGCTGGATGGTCATTTTCTCTCTTGGCCAGTAAGTCATCGCAGCCGCGTTTAGTCCTGCAGGAACCGCCCGCTGTGTTTTGAGCTACCTGCAACCGCAGCCCTGTCTGCTTTGTTGGAACAGAGGTGCTGAGTTGAGGGACAGGGATTTGACCCAGAGCAGCCCCAAGTCAGCAGATGAAAGTACCTGCTCTGACTTTCCTCTGCTGACCCCAATTTTACGTGGATCCTGGCAGTGAATGTGCAGGGAAGTTTCAGGGGCAGGAGCCTGCGGTAGGCTGGTTAGTCCTGAAGAAGAGGCCGTGCTGTTGGAGCAAGAGAAAAGTTAGCAGGTGGGTGCATCTGGGGCTCATCACCATCTGGAGAGGTTGAGGAGGAAGGGAGGGAGAGCAGTGCTCAGTGGTCAGTCGGTCAAGGAAGAGGGTTCAGGCCCCAACTCACATCCTGGGCTGTCACTGAGAGTCAACATGGCAAACGGAGACTCCATAAAGTAAACTGTAGCTACGTAACTAAAAATGATTTCATGCAGCTAGGACCCTACCGTGCACTGGGCTTCCTGGAAAAGTCCTCTAGACTAGCTGCAGGAATCTCCTGGCACTCTGGTTACAGCTGGAGACGCTGATTGCCATGCTGTGCAGATGCTCCAGACCCCCAAGGCATCTCCAGGACACAGTCACCAAACCCCCATCCTGGTATCCCTGGCATTGAGTGCCATGCAGGCACACAGCACTCCATAATTTGGCAATGTGGATTTCATCGCTATTGCTCTTCCTGAGAAAACAAAAAGTGCCCATGATGTGTGGCAGGAAACCCCTCCTGCAGTGTGCATGGTCATTTCAGGAAGGAGCTTTGGTTTGTTGTGCCTTGCTCTGCGAGGGCCCCAGTCAGCTTGGTGCTCATCAGCCCATCCCCAGGCAGTCCCACATCGGTGACGTCAAGCCCTGAGCCAGGTCACTGGACTTGGATACCTGCTTGACCCATCTCTCCAGTGGGGTTCCTAAGCAGCCTCCGCAACCCAACCTCCCAGGAGGAGCTCTTGATATCACCTGAAAAATAAACAAACACTGTATTGACAGCACAGTCCCAGGTCTCGGTGACAGAAAGCAGGAAAGGCTCCCCGCCTTTGACTGGAAAGGCTCTGACACCTGTGTATGTCACTGCAGAAATAGAGCTGGCGCAGGCCTGTCTACTTCTCTCACAGGTCGGAGTGTTCTAAAATCTATCCTGGCCCTTGTTGTCTGTCTGCCAGGTGCTCCTTTATCATTTGCAAAATTGATGTGATGTCTGGTGTGCATCCCACACCCTTGCAGAGTGTAAATTCCTAGAGAAAGTTTAGACTTCGGAGTCAAATGCTTAGGTGTAAATTCTAGCTTATCTAATTTGCTGCTGTGTGAACTTAGTCATTTAACTTTGCTAGACAATTTCCCATCTGTAAAATGAGGCTGTTCAGTACCTGAGCACATAGCATTGTTGAGAAGATAAAATGAGACAATATGTGTAAAACACTTAGCATTTTACTCAAAGCTTGGTAGGCATCAATACATGCTAATTATCATCATCATCAGAGGATGAATGTATTTATTAGATGCCTGAAGCTCCAAGATATTTCCCTTGGCTCATAAACTCTTCATTGCTAGGGATTTCTCTATGAGAAGGTGAAGGAAGAAGCTGGAACATCATAGCACTGAATAGCCAAGGGAAGTGGCTTATACTTGTAATCCCAGCACATTTGGAGGTGAAGGCCGGAGAATCGCTTGAGACCAGGAGTTCAAGATCAGCCTGAGCAATATAGCAAGACCCCATCTCTACAAAAAAAAGAAATAGCTAGACACAGAGGCACATACCTGTAGTCCCAGCTACTTGGGAGGCTGAAATGGGAGGATTGCTTGAGCCCAGGAGGTCAAGGCTGCAGTGAGTTATGATTGTATCACTGCAGTCCAGTCACTTAATATGTGACTTTCACATATTAACCTCCCTAACAAACATCAAGATTATCACGAACTTGGTGGGATCTTACAGGAATAAACAGCAGCATTTTTGCTTTCTAAGCAGAACGTAAAGTGATTTTGACAACGGTAGTCCTGGATTTGATGCTGTACCAGGAGTTTGACTGTTGGTCATAAAAACAAACAATGTGTATGTTTCTGTAGCTTTACAGATTTAAATCGCAGAGTGTTGTCTGTTTTGAGATGTACTCCAAAGTTATCCGTGGGTTGAGATGGGGAGGGGAGTTAGGAAAAGGGCTAAATGTGTATAGACTCTTGGTGTATTTCTGTTTGAACGCTTGTAACAAATATGTCTCCCTGTATTGCTGGTATTGTCCCATCCTTCAAGACAAGGGGCAGTTGGTTCTGTTAGACCCTGGACCCAGTAGGAGACCAGCTGTGGGCACTGAATGTGGAAGTGGCAGTGTGAGCCCTGGCTGGGGCATGGCTGTCCTGGACCCTGAAGCTGCCCTCCCAGCAGCTCAGCAGATGGCCTGAGGCCCCCCTGGACTGACTTTGCTCCCCCACTGACACACAGCCACGACGCCGAATATGCAAGCATTAGAGGCCAAGCTCGGGAGCTTGGTGACCTCAGCAGGTTCCTTGGGTGTTCTGCATCGCTGCCCCGGATGCTCCTCTGATTTTGGCAACAGTATGCCCACAAGTGGAGCATGCACATGTCAGGGAGCTGGCAGCCCTGGAACCAACCTTCCACCTGATGGACGAGAGCCATGGGTCAGTGCTCCAGCATCCTTCCCCCTCATGCAGGAGATGTGGGGAGACCCCTTATGCATCTCGGTAGAGTGGAGTTCCCGGTGTGGTTTGAGTAACGCTTCTCTGAGTGGCTTGCTGAGACGCACACGCTAACTGGTGCCTTTAACTACCTACCTGTCTCTCCTGAGGTCCCTCAGCACTCAGCGTCCTATCTGTATATTTCTGTTGACAGGGGCTATCTTGGAGTCTGGTCTGGCAATTGCACTTTTGCAGACCTCAGCTCCTTCTGCAGCGTTGGGCTCAGACAGGGCTACTTGAGTCCACTGGCCCCTGGTGGATGCCCAGTTGGTGACTTCCTCTACACCTCCTCCACACCTCCTTTTCCTTGGATCCCTCTGCCCCTCCCCATTGTGTCCAGCTGTGCCTGCACCTTCATATGTCCAGGTCTGCTTACGCCAGGGGAAGAGCCAAGAACATTCACAGCAGACTGGTTGCTGCCTGTCTAGGATGGGACATTGGGATCCACAGACCCATAGGGAGAAACCAGTAACAAAACGGTCCACAACAGCAAACACCATCTCATAGCAGGTGATTTTTCCTCCCCCACAGGAATGAAATTAAGAGATATGAAGAAAAAGACACAGGCTGGTAGTCAAAGTAAAGGTTTATCCTTGCGTCAGAATGGTTTAAATCTTGTAATTTGCATATACAAAGAATTCAGCAACATTCACTGGCATAATCAGAGCAAGATCAAATTATAAATGTAATCAAAGAAAATATGATAGTTGAAACTGTAGTAACATACATATATTATAAAGAGTGCACATAAATTAAACACAACTTAGTTAAACAAACAAAAAAGGATCAGTAATCACACACTTAAAAGAATAACATGGGTATGTCTCCAAATGCTGAAACACAGGTGTCAGGCTCATTTTAAAAAGTGTTTAAAAACACATAAAAATACCTTTTAAAACACTGGTATGCATTCTTCATTCATATAGCACATGGAGAGAAACCGTAAAGGCAGTCACACAGTGACCAGTATCACACACAGATCAGAATGGTCGGTTTCTAATCACTATTTGGCATTTGAACGCAACTGCATGCAACAGGAAAATGTGAAAGGAACACAGGTGTCGGCACTGGGCTGTTTTGTTATGTACAATGGACTTTCTTTGACGGAAGGAAAGAAGAGATTAACTTTCCAGGTTGCACAGAGACGATATGGAGTCCCCCAGGGACTGATTCCCCGCAGCGTGAGTTGCTCTAAGGCCCAGAAGACTGTGTGAACAGAGGCCTTGGTAGAGGCCATGAGGCTGTAATGACTGGCCACTCTAAAAGGCAAATGCTGCCCTGGGTGGCGGAGGGGAGAGTCCTGTGTTCCAGGGAGAGTCCTGCAACCTGGGAAAGCGGCTTCTGCTTTGTTTCTGGAATGGAAAAGGTTTGGGAACAGGGAGAACCCCTGCAGCAGACACCTGGGGTTGGTCTAAGGGGACAGGAAAAAACATGAGCAGGGCACTTTCCTGAGGGCACCCTGAAAAGGTCTACCTTAAAAGTACTTCTTGATACAAGAGGTGCCAGTTAGACCGTTAAAGGGCTTCAAGGATTCTGACAGAGGGCTCCTAGACATGAACCAAAGCCTGTGCCCCTTGACTTTGACTTTGAACTCTCAAATGAATTACTGAGTAACGCCACCTTCATCGTAGCAAGCTGGCTCTGTTTCTAGGGTTCAGGTACTGAACGGAAGCTTATTTCCCTCTCTTCTCCTTCAGTCAAAAAAAGGCTTTGGGTTTGGAATTTTAATGATGAAAACAAAAGGGACCTGGCAAGCCTCAAAAAGCTCCCTTTCCTCTTCCACCGAGATGCCGAATCGTTGTACAGAGAATGAGAGAGGCGCACATTCAGCAGTGCAGCCGAGGCGTGCAGCTGGTGAGGACGGGTGGTCACAAAGTGTGCTTGCATCCTTCCAGCTGGGCACCAAGTCTTGCCCTTGGATGGGGCCCGGAGTCGTGGAGTGGGCAAGAAACTTGATTCCCTGTGAGCCTATTATTAGAACAATGTGTCTTGGGGTTGCATTTGCACACACCATCATGAATAGGGGATGAGTACGGCAACACGAGGGTATGATCAGTTATCAGGGAAAATGTCAGATAAGGCCTTTATATTGCTTTTAAAAAACAAAAGATGTACCAAAAATGCACGTGTTAAGTGCTTTTAGTGGTAAGGTAGGCCAGATGACTTCCTGTTTCTATCGTGCTCATCTGCCGGGTACCTAATGGCGGTAGAAAGATAACTGCTATGAAATTCAACATTGGGACATTCACACCCTATCCTTCTTTTTTTCCCCATCAGCCAATCCTATCTGGCAATGGGATCATTATTATTGTCCAGTGTCAATGGTCTCAGTAGTATTTCCATTCAAAAATAATTTAGCTTTTAGATTAAGGATTTCTTTTGTCTTTTATTAAACATTGAAAGGTGGGACTTTAAAAAATGGTATAAATCTAGATTTTAAGGATTCCTTTCTTACAAACAATCTTAGCTTTTTACAAGAAATGTTTAAAGGGAACCAAAATGCTGCCCAGAAAATGTAAAGTTTAATTGCCTGTGGTTATTCTACTGTTTCGATCCCAATGTGTGCTCCTCTGTACTGCGTGCGTAAGACGCTCTGTTCATCTGATCGTTTGGATGGGAGGTGGCTTCGTGTTGAGCCTCCAGGCGTAGCTCTGGACCAGCACAGGCCACTGTGGCAGAATGGGAGGGGAGAGTGGGAGAGGCAGCTGGTTTGATTCTCTGAGGGTTGTCTGGGCCAAACAGACAGGCAGCTGGACAGCAAGTGGTGCCTCGGAGTGCAGCTCCGACGGCTGACTTTGCTGTACGCACGACCATGCATGGGTCAACGGGACGACCCAGCATTTACATCTCTTCTCATCCAGCCAAGGTGGTGTAGACAGAGTCTTGAGTAAATGCATTTTTAAATATTACTGTAAAGTCACCAGCTACTCTAGTGTGTTTGAGACCTGGATTCAGGTTGTAAAGACTTCTTTGATCTTTAAAATGTAAAGATAAACCACATGGGCCGAGACTGAGGACTTTACAAAAGTCCTCATTTACATTGTATGGTCAGGACAATTTGCCTTCCAAAAATGCTGCTGCTCAGGGTTGTGAAATCAGTGTTGGGAAAGTGCATTTTCAGCTGACTTCTGAGTCCTCAACTGTTTTCTTAATGCGAGCTTTGCGGTGTCTTGCAGAGGCACACTTCGCATATTAAGATGACAACATTTAGAGGTGTTGAATGTGTGAAATTAGATGATATAAATCTAATGAAAAATTAAGATATTTACTAATATTAGCAGAAATATATATTTTATGGGATATTATTTGACCTTAATACATTACTCCAAGTTTTAAAAAGCGTATTTATGATTTAACAACTTTATAGCAGATGGCCTTTAAGGCATAACAGAATATGTACAAAGAAATTAGGGAAGATATTAATGTCAACTATGAAATAAATTAACATGATTTTTACAAAATATACTGACCATTAAATTAAAAAATATTTTAAGGCAGGAATCTTCATTTGAAATTAGCATAATCAGAAAATATATCAATAAAATCTTGTACCACTTTGTAGCAGAATTCATACTGTTCCTGAAAAGACAAATAAGGACATATTAAAATGATATTCCAAAAAGTATATTTGATTAATTTAATCAGGAGAAATACTCAAAAACAAGACATAAATAAGTCTGACTATTCATTAAAATAGTGTACATATACCTTTATGCACATCATAATTTAATTTTAGGCACATGCAGAATCCCAAATAAGACTATTTTCCTACATAAAACGTGTCAGTGTATGAATGTTTCAAGTTAGTGTATTTAATGGGCTGAGTAAAATGTCTGGAGCTTTCACATTGAAACTGGAAAACAACTATTTTTGAATTGGAAAAAAAAAAAGAAGCAGGCCGGGTGCAATGGCTCAATGTCAGTAATCCCAGCCCTTTGGGAGGCTGAGGCAGGAGGATCACTTGAGCCCAGGAATTCCAGACCAGCCTGGGCAACATGATAAAACCCCATTTCTATCAAAAAAGATCCAAAAATTAGCTGGGAGGAGTGGTGCACACCTGTATTCCCAGATCCTAGGGAGGTTGAGGTGGGAGAATTGCTTGAGCCCAGAAGGCAGATTGCGGTGAGCTAAGATTGCACCACTGCACCACTGCCCTCCAGCCTAGGTGACAGAGTGAGACCCTGTCTCAAAGAAAAAGAGAGAGAGAGAGAGAAGGAAAAGAGAAAAGAAAAACAGAGTACTAACATTGCCAAATAAATTTATAACATAAGAAAGCAATCTATAAAAGTTCAATAAAATGCACATCTAGATTATTTTAAAGCCTAAATTTACTATACAAAAGGGACACTGTTTTATATATAGGCTGATACTCCCAGGCCCCTGGGTGGGAAACTTGAGCTTGGGAAGCCTGAAGACCAAGAGCTGTCCTCAGCACCCTCCCCGCTTCTTTCTAACACATTGGCCTTGGGCTTCTCTCAGTACATGGTGAGCAAATATCTAAATGCTTTTGGGTGGAAGAGCGCCATCCAGCTGGCTTAGCCCTTTCTGCATCCCGCCCTGGCCAGGATGGGAAGGAGCTGGCTTTTCCAGAGAAAGAAAAAGTGAGCCTGAAACTTTGCTCCTGAATTTGCATGAAGTTGTTGGAAGAGCCAAGAGCAGATTGTAGGGTCCTCACTTCTGGCTACTAGGACAAGCAGCTGATCACCCAGCCTTCAGAAGGAAAGAGAATTAAATTCCTAGAAGGAATTCTTAATAAATACACAGGCTCTCTTTAAAGAGGCAAACATTTTCATGATATGTATAAAGTGTTATATGTGCAAATTGGTTTTTGACTTTTCCAACTGAAAGCAACATCAACTGAATGTCAAAGCTGGCTCAGTCTGGGATGGAAATGGAGGCGATCACTAATTACTCTTTTTTCAGAGCAAACACAGCAGCTAACTGCTGACCATCCCATGTTGTCTTGAGTACAAGCCACTGGGGCCAATGATGGATGAAGTGTACTTTGACAGTGAGCTGGGATGACACAAGCCACACCTCAGGTCACACATAGACATTTCTGGTCAAGCCACAAGGCTCCAGGAAAACAGACATACTTGTGGCTTTTGGAATGTCAGTTCCAACCAAAGCCTACCTCGGACGCTGGAAGCAAGTCTCCCTGCGTGCTCAGCAATGGGAAACTGGCTTGTGAGCCGTTGCGCTCACTGCGGGGCTAAATCAACCTGCACACCAGCGATTGTCTCTTTACTCAATGACATTTTGGCGCCTGCTTTTTTTTTGCCAAAATATCCCTGCCAAACGTTAGGTCTGGCAGCACAGAGTACTAGTTAAGCCCTTCACTTCCGGAGTCAGAGAGAGTTTGAATCTCATTCTGACACTTAATAGCTGAAGATCTCAGGCAGGCTTCTCAACCGCCCTAACCGGAGGGGCCTGCAGAACACCCCTTGTGAACAGAAGCACGCCCAAGGGCAAGTGGCCAAGGAAGATGAAATGAGAACGATGTGTGTAAGGCACTGGTTGCATAGGGCCCAACACCTGACAGTTATGACTGAGCGACTTGCTTCTCCCTCATTTGTTTGCTGATTCACCACTTGCTCTAGAGCACTCATCATGGGGTGGGCATTGGACTAGACTCTGACTCTAAAATTCAGGTTACAAAGTGCTCTGTCAAGCTGTTACCAGGCAAGAGAGAACAGATGACAGCCACAGTCTGAGGGCAGCTTCCCAGTAAGGGAGCATGGAGGGGAAGCCGGGGTCAGGAAGAGGAGAGCTGACAGGAGGACACCTGAACACTAGATGCTCTCGAAAATAGAATCTATTGGCCAGACCAGGCAGATTAACGAGGGCTGTGAGTCCCTAAAAAGACTAAGGAAGCGCTGTATGCTGAAGCTTAGAGAGATTGTCTTGGCCACAGGTCGCTGGGCACATCCCAGAGGCCAGGCCCTTGTAGAGCCCCTGACGTGCTTAAAGCAAAATTTGCGCAGCGATTCTAAGGGCAGCACCATCATCCCTATTTTCCACAGAAAGGAACTGAAGCCCAGAAAGTGGAAGGAGCTTGTCCAAGTTCACAGTGCCCCGAGGGAGTCCAGCTGTGAAGCTAGGATGACAGCAAAAGCTGAAGCTTTGCAAGGACGGGCGGTGTCTCTTTCATACTGAGGTTGCTGGGCAGACAGGACAAAGGCCATTTGCCCTGCCTGGGAAAGCCTGCGGCAAATCAAAAACAGGGAAGAAACCAGAGAGTCTGGCTCGTAGTTTAAAAACTGAATTTCTTTTTAAGGGGTTCCTGTTAAGGATTTTTTTTTTTTTTTTTTTTGAGATGGAATCTCAAACTGTCGCCTGAGCTGGAGTGCAGTGGCATGATCTTGGCTCACTGCAACCTCTGCCTCCCTGGCTCAAGCAATTCTCCTGCCTCAGCCTCCCAAGTAGCTGGAGTTATAGGCATGTGGCACCACACCCAGCTAATTTTTGTGTTTTTAGTAGAGACAGGGTTTCACCATGTTGCCCAGCCTGGTGTTGAACTCCTGAGATCAAGTGGTCCGCCCTCCTTGGCCTCCCAAAGTGATGGGATTACAGGGGACTCCTGTTAAGTTTTTATTAATTACTATTGTTATTTTGATTTAAAACCTCTCTTGGGCATGGTCTGTCACTTCTTCCACACCCAAAGCTGTTGCAGTTTGTGTATTCCTGCAGCGTGGACTATCAGAGGCAGGCACGACCTCCAGGAGGCATGAATCAGCTTTCAGCCTCTTCTCAGAGCCCTCAAAGCCTGAAAGTACTGGAGTCCGGGCTCTGGGGCCAGCAGGAAAGCCCTATATGCCTTTTTCCCCATCGATTTTAGCTGTCCAGGTTTCCATCCTGGCACAGCCAGCAGAGACTTAGGAGTGAGAGGGAGCCAGGAGGTACCCAGCTTTCTAGTCCATTGGCTTTCAAACCTGCATTCACCTTGAAACCACGTTGTGTGGGGTGTCTTTAAATACATGGATACAACCCCCAAGAGATTCTGCCTAATTGGGTTGAGGGGTGACTTGGGCAATGGAAGAAGATAAATGCCACCAGGTGGGTCTCATGTACAGCCAGAGTGGAGAATCGTGAGCTCCAGCCCAACCTGGGTGTGGATGGACAGGCCCACCCTCAGCTCAGGTGTTCCCGTTCCTGCTGTGCTCTGCTGTGAGGAGGGTGTGGAAGGGCCTCCTTCTCGCCTCTCTATGCACAGGCGGCCGCATGAGCCAGCATTGTTAGTGTAGCAAGTGAGCAGGCAGGGGAGACAGGTCCTAAGTGGGAAGCTTTGGGAAAAAGGCTGCATTTTAACAGCCTTTAAAATTGTACTTGCTGGGTTAGCATCATGAGCCATAGTCATATTTGGTGAGGAGGAATCGCTTCTGAAACCCAGAAAGCAGGAGGCCTCATAATGAAAGAGAATGTACAGGGAAAAGTATTAACACATTAGAGGGATTCCTCCAGTCCTTGGACAGTCTCTTGAGGTTGAGTGAGACCCAGCCCGGGAAAACAAGCCACATGGAAGAGTGTAACATTGAAATGACAAGTGCCAGGATTTTACATTTCAGTGCTGCTTTTGAACTTGATAAGAGTACATTTTTCCATGGCTCACGCCTGTAATCCCAGCACTTTGGTAGGCTGAGGCCGGCGGATCACGAGATCAGGAAATTGAGACCATCCTGGCCAACACGGTGAGATCCCGTCTCTACTAACAATACAAAAATTAGCTGGCTGTGGTGGTGTGTGCCTGTAATCCCAGCTACTTGGGAAGCCGAAGCAGGAGAATCGCTTGAACCAGGGAGGCGAAGTTTGCAGTGAGCTGAGATTGCGCCATTGCACTCCAGCATGATGACAGAGCGAGACTGTCTATATATATTAAAAAAAAAAAAAAAACCAAGCAAACCAAAAAACCCCAACAAACGACGTGTTTCAGTGCACACTGAAATCTCGTAGAACAGTTCACTTTGACACAAAAGCTCCTATCCTCAGTGTGTCTGTCCAAGTGGTCTCAGACATTGAAACTGGTGGACAGGCCCCTCCTCCTGAGTCTTGCCCAGAGGATACCCAAGTCAGAGACCCAAGGAAGGAGGGCTCTGCAGAGGTTTACTGTGAAAATTGCAGCTGGCTCTTTTCCTTGGGAATGTTACTTTCCCACCTCCCCCATGTACTTAAGGTCCTTTAATGAAACATACATCAAATACAACATGAAATAATTCTCCACGCTTCCGGCAACACCCTTATTCAGATTCTTACCAGGGTTTGCACCATATGTGGTCTCTGAAGTCGTAAACTCTTCACAGCTTGAAATACATCTAAAAGTCCCTCGGCTTTTACTCGCTCCAAAATGTTGCTGAGGGCTATGAATGTACCTGTTCGCCCAGCTCCGGCACTGCAGAGAGAAAACGCTTAATGCAGATCATCTGACTTGCACTTGGGGATGAGAAACGAAGAGCTGACCACTCAGCCCTGCATAGCAGCAGTGAAGCCAAGGTCGCTGAAAATGATCTGAGTTTGACTGGATTTTTATGATCCTTTGTCTGTAGCTCAGCTTCTGAGCAAGATTTAGCGAATGTAAAATTCCTAAAATACCTCCCTAATTACAGCAGACAGATATTTCATCAAATGAGTCGGGACCAGCGACAAGTTTTTAAGCGAGTGTCACCGTTTCCCCTCTTTCTTGTGTAGGGCGATGGTTCTCAAAGTGTGGTCCCTGGACCAGCAGCACGGGCGGCATCTGGGAACTTTTCAGAAATGCAAACTGTCCCAGTTCAGGTCTAGGGAGGAGGTAATCCTGGCATACCCCCTCCTTACTGTGCCAGGTGCTGTCTTCTGAAACGGGTGATGCTGAAAGGGAGGGGTGGTTTAAGGGCATCCACAGCCAGGAACAGTCAACTGACACTTCCCAGCAAGGCCGATTTGACTCACCTCCATTTAGCATGATCATTTGCTGAAAAACCCACCAGAGCAGAGCCCAGGTGCTTGTAGGAGGGCCCCGGTGAACTGGCCCGGAGGAGGTGGGGTGGGCCGGCCTCTTCCAGCAGGTCCTCGGAGATGCCTGGCTGCCATAATCTCACGTGTGGGCTTATTCTGAGTCTCCTGTCCTGCCGTAATGCTCTGCCCTGCATCTGCCTCCCCACAGGTGGGATCTGTTCACCTCTGCATCTCCAGCGCCCTATGGAACTCATTTAAGTTTATCCTAAATGACTTCTAGGAAGGCGCCACGAAAACTGAAAACCGAGGTGTGTGCTCCACCTACTGGCCAGGCCAGGAGTGCACCCTGGAGGGGTCCGGCAGGGAGAGAACTCTGCCAGCTACAAAGGGTGGGACAGTGGGTGGGGGTGAAAGGCAGTCACAAAGAGTGGGCGCCACCAGTGTGAGACAAGAAATGGAATTGTCGTTTTAGGAGCGTATTAGCACTACCCAAGGATAGAAACACCCCAAGCTCCCACTTGGAAGAATCTTGCCAGGTGTCGAGGTCCCTGCCAGCAGAAGTGTCCGGCAGGATCAGAATGACAGAGGCACAAAAGGCATGCCAGTGGGTGGCCTGTGAGCTTGGCCAGATTCACACGTCTGCCTCCGGGCATGCTGGGTTTCATGCCTTTTTCTGCGGACCCAGCGGTGTCCCATGTGCCCTGGGATCCCTCTGCCTTTGGGCCTGACTTGGGAGCCAGGCTGAGGCGGCAGGACAAGCATGGCTACAATCCCAGCTGGGACTCCTCATGTGGCCGTGAATCCCAGCCCAGGGGAGAAGGCGAGTGTACGCACAGCAGCCCAGCCAGGCAGTCTCTCAAAGCCAACCCAGGAACTTGAAGTCCAGGAGTGTGTTCCTCCGAGCTCTGCCTGGCAATTTTTGATGACTTCAAAAGCATGTGAAAGTGTGTGTTTGAGTGGTTTCCCAGCTGTTCCCTCTGAAATGCATTCTGCATGTATGTTAAGATGACATGAACCAGGTGTGGTGGCTCACTCCTGTAATCCCAGCACATTGGGAGGCCGAGGCATGCTGATCACCTGAGGTCAGGAGTTCGAAACCAGCCTGGCCAACACAGTGAAACCCTGTCTCTACTAAAAATACAAAAATTAGCTGGGCACAGTGGTGGGTACCTGTAATCCCAGCTACTTGGGAGGCTGAGGCAGGAGAATCTCTTGAACCCAGGAGGTGGAGATTGTGGTGAGCCGAGATTACACCATTGCACTCCACCCTGAGTGACGGAGTAAGACTCTGTCTCAAAAAACAACAACAAAAAAAGACATGTATGCCTCTTATGTATGATATAATGACATGTGTGCACTTAAGTAAAGTTGGTGTGCATGTGTGTAAGAGGAGGTAGAGAGGAGACTCTAGGGAATACCAGGGCCAGGGCCCACCACCAGGCTCTGCTGCCCACAGCTGCGGGTACTGGGGCGTGCAGCCTGTGTCCATCCCACATGGAGGGCTCCGGGCCGGGGCTCACCTGCAGTGCACGGTGATGGGGTGGTTGCCCGTCTGCTGCTGCTGCTTCTGCACGGCTGCGATGAGGTCGATCATGCCTTTGCCCTCGGCGGGGGATCCCGATCTCAGGCCAGCCGTGGAAGTGGAACTGACGCACTACTCGGACCTGCTCCTCCTGGCGGGCCTGGGGCTGCAGGGAGGAGAGGGGGTCTCAGTGCCACCTGCCTTCGGGGGAATGGCCCTCAGACCCCACCTGCCCTCTCAGGGATTGGCCAAGCCTGGGAGCCCTCCCTGAGCCTTCTGTGCTGCCAGCATCCCCCACCGAGGCAGCCTGAAGGAGAAGGCTGAAACCTGCTTGCCTTAAAGAAGGCAGGTGGCTGGCTGTGCTTCCTTCTGCAAGGGGGGAGTGAGCTGTCCAGAGGACATCCCCTGGAGCCCTACGAGGTCTGTCCAACCCCTGTGGGATCCTTGGCAGCTCTGCTGGAGAGAAGGGAATCACTTTCTCAAGAAGTCAGGGCCCCATGTTTCCCTTTAGAGCTCAAATGAGAGGCATCTGAGTCTGGTGGCCGGGGTGGCTCTGTGGCTGGCATGGAGGAAACAGTGGCAGGTGCATTTCACGGTACTGACTGTCTGGAGCTCAGCATCAAGTCCTGTGCACAAGTGAGTCTTCCTACCCATGGCTGACACCTGAGTTCTCATTCTTTGCCAAAGAGAGGGCGAACGGAACCAAGGACCCAGTGGAAACAGGGACAATTGGGGGTCTCTGAGAAGGCACCTGGAGGAGGGCCCCAGAGAGGCCCCTGTGGCTTCACTACTCCCCTTTGTTCCTTCTTCCCCAGCTAATGGCTAATATAATTCTCCTGCGAGAGGAACGGGAGGCAGGTGGCCAGGGAGGTGGGAATTGTACAGGAGACCTGCCATGGTCTCTGAAGCCCATTGGCCATTCATAGCCACCTGGGACTAAATGAAGGAGCAGGACAGGTATAGGGGCACATTCTGGATCAATGACAAGCAGAACCCGGAGGGAGGGCATGGTTGAGTAAGTCCACAAGAGTTTACAAAGCTAGTTCAACAATACCTGCTTGAAAGTGACCAGGAAGTCTCGTATACTGATGGCTTCGGAAAGGGTATCACTCTTTATCTCAACTGTCATTTCTCCATGAGTAACTGAGCCCTCGGTCGGCCAATACTGGTAGCATTTATCCTTAGGGGATAAAATAAAAAAAAAATTAAGTCTTGTAATCTTGTAATAAATAATTTGCTGCTGGTGATATCAAGTTTATAATGCAGAATTGTTCTCAAACTACTTAATGTATTCAATCTGACCAAAAAAATAACATGAATATGAATATAAATGCCTACTAATGCTTGTTGACCCAGGGAACAGAATAGAGTCTGAAACCTTAGTATATGTCAGGAGAGATTCTTCAATACATATGAAACCTTAGTATACGTCAGAAAGGAGAGATTCTTCAATCAGTGGGTCTGGAAAATGGTTTTCCACCTGGGAAAATGAAATTGGATCCCTGACTCACACCCTAGCAGGGTTGATGTGAGTGCCCAACTCTTCCTAGAACTGGGCAGTGCACACCCTGCACCTCCATGTGTAGTACCCTTTAACCTTAATAAAAATAAACTCGGATGGATTAAGATTTAAGGTAAAAAACAAAACTGCAAAACTCTCAGAAGAAGAAATATCTTTTCACTTTGAGGTACACAAGGATAACTAGACAGGAGCCCAAACAGCTGAGCAGTCATGAGGCAACAACTGGAAAGCTGGATTACAATAGATCGACTCTCTTCATCAACAAACATCGTTAAAGGAGTGAAAAGTCAGCCACAGATCGCAATCAGATGTTTGCAATACATAAAACCAATAAAGGGTTAGTATCAAGGTTGTGCAGAAAGCTCCTATAAATCAATAAGACAGGACAAACAACCCCATAGAAAAATCAGTGAAAGCTAGGAACAGGCATTTGGCACAAGAGGAAGCATGCCATCCACAAATACATGAAGGGATGCTTGACCTTGCAGGAATTAGAGAGATGCAAATCAGAGGCACAGAAAGATAATATTTACACAATAACTACACAACCAATGACATGTTGTTAATTTTCAATTAACAATAATTAGGACACCTTGAGAATACCATACTTGAGAATACCATGGTATGTAGATGAATGATATCTCTTACACATTGCTGATGTCCACTTTGGAAAGCAATTAGGAATTATCTTACAAATTCAAACTTCCACGTACTCTTCAATATAGCATTTAGACTCTGATACATCTCAGTCCTAGTGCAGCATAAGACATTACAGGTAGGGAGAACACATGGACACAGGGAGGGGAACAACACACACTGGGGCCAGTTGAGGGTGGAGAGTGAGGGAAGGGAGAGCATTAGGACAAATAGCTAATACACGCAGGGCTTAAAACCTAGATGACGGGTTGACAGGTGCGGCAAACCACCATGCACACGTGTACCTACGTAACATAACTACACATTCTGCGCTTGCATTCCAGAACTTAAAGTTAAAAAAAAAGAAAAAGAATGTACAGTAGCACTGTTTGTAAAACAATAAAATGAAATCAACTCAAGTGCCCGTGACAGGAGAAGGAATGAATACATGAGCTATTGCACGATACAGTTTGTGTGGTGGAATATAAGGAAATAACAATGACCTATCAACTACAGCAAAAGGACCAACATAGAAAATCATCAGAAGCACAGTTCTGAGTGGGAGAAGCAAATCTCAGAAGACAGCATGCTGTAATGATACTCTTTATACAAAATTCAAACACAAGCAAAACTAAACAACAGTCTCTGTAGTCATAAACAGACACGATTTTAAAAGATTTTTTTTTTTTTTAAAGCAAAGAACGTCTCCACTAGGATGGCTTTCATCCAGAGATAATGACAATGTTGCTGAGGATGTGGAGAAATTAGAATCCTTATATATTGCTGGTGGGTTTGTAAAATGGGGCAGCTCCTATGGAAAACAGTCTGGCAGGTCCTCAAAAATGTTCAACAATACGTTTATGACATAGAGTAATGACATGACCCAGCAATTCCACTCCTAGGTATAAAATGAAAAAGCATGTCCACACAAAAACTACTACCTGAACGTTCAAGCAGCATTTTTTTTTTTTTTTTTAATTTTATAGACGGAGTCTTGCTTTGTCACCCAGGCTGGAGGGCTGGAGTGCAATGGCACAATCTCGGCTCACCGCAACCTCTGCCTCCCAGGTTCAAGCAATTCTCCCTGTCTCAGCCTCCTGGGTAGCTTGGATTACAAGTGCCCACCACCACACCCGGCTAATTTTTGTATTTTTAGTAGAGACAGGGTTTCGCCATCTTGGCCAGGCTGGTCTCGAACTCCTGACCTCAGGTGATCTGCTTGCTTCAGCCTCCCAAAGGGTTGGGATTACAGACATGAGCCACCACGCTTGGCCAAGCAGAGTTATTCATAATAGCTCCAAAGTGGAAACAACCTAAATGTCCATCAACTGATGAATGGATACATAGAATGTAGTATATCCACATAAAAGAATACTATTTGTCAATAAAAAAGAATGATTTACTGATTCATGCTACAACATGGATGAACCTTGAAAACATGATGCCACGTGAAAGAACTCAATCACAAAAGACCACATACTGTTTGACTCCATTTATATTAGTGTCCAGAATAGGCAAACCCATAGTCAGGAAGTAGATTAGTGGTTGCCAGGGGCTAGGGGAAGGAAGGAATGGAGAGTGACTGTTAATGGTACAAGGTTTATTTTTGGGTTGATGAAAATGATCTCAAATTAGATAGTGGTGATGATTGCACAACTCTGTGAATATACTACAATCCACTGAATTGTACCCTTTAAAAAGATGAATTGCATGGATCATAGGTGAATTATATCACAATAAAGCTGTTCCTTTTTAGAGCAAAGAATCAAAACACGAATTCACAGCAGTAGTTATGTCTTGGGGGGAGCACCCAGATAGATGTACATTGTTGGTAAAAGCTTGGCTTTACTGTTGCATGGTGAATTCACGAGTATTTGTTGTATTATTAAAGAAATACAATACAAGGACGCCATGGGTGGATCTCTGCAAAAGGAAGAGTTAACTCATTCAATTTTCTAGCACAATATCCATTAGGCACACATATCAGTGTCTTCATGTCTTGAAAAAAGTCAATACATGTCTTTTTCTTCAACAGGTTATGATCTTGGCCAATACAAAATGGCAGAATTTCAGGGCGGGTTAAATAACATGTAGAGTAAGAATAAAGGCCAGTGGGTAGTTACAATTAAACCCCACTCCCAAAAAAGGAACGGGTGAGGTGAAATCTTTTTCATTTCCAGCCTCTCTCCCTCCCTGGTGGTCCTGGCTTGGTCTCGCTCATGCATGTGCCCTGATGGCAGGCGGGACATTTGTAATGAATGGCAACAGCCCGTCATGTGCACAGGCTGCCCGCAGCGGGCCCGGGCTGGGCGGCACCCTCACCTGCTCTCTCTCTTGCACCTCTGTCAGCATCACAATAGTGTGGGACTTCCACTCCCAGATCATCCTCCAGAAGTCCTCCACCGTGTGTGCCAGCGGCCCCTGGGTGGCGATGAAATAGTCCTTCTGTCGGTAGCCCTGCACGTGGAGACGCAGAGGTTAGAGTCTGACTTCCCTCCACCCTGGCTCTGTTACCGGCTCCCTGCGTTTAGGGCAGCCCGAGGCCTGATGATGGAAAATCTCCCATCTCCCATGGTCTGCACCAGACCCCAGCTGGCACGAGCACTCAGGCACACACCTGACAAGCAGGTCAACGGGCTTGCTTATCTGAAACGATAACCGCCACTGTCAGCCCCTGAGGTCATCAACAAATGGGTGTTATGAACTGAGAGTCGCCTGTGGCCACCTGAACAGCACTGGTGGCTTAGATTCTAACTTGTTTCTCTGTGTGTTTCAGCTAGATCAGCAACACGCTGGTGCAAAGGGCCCTGTGTATGGAGGTGAAAGAAGGGGATTCAAATCCCAATTTCGCCACTAGGACCCCACTGGATTCTGGCACAATTTTCTCATCTGAAAATGGCAATATGAACACACAGTTAGCTGCAATGCCCCTTTTACCCTTCTCCTGCTAACTCCACTGTGCATGAAGACAGCCTCTGTCTGTGTGCCATGAACACATAATTGTATTGTCCACATGAGTACACATTGCAGAAATCACACGAGACAGAGCACAGAGGCACTGGATATATAACTAGTGTGTAACAGATATGTAAAAGAAAAATAACTGTATATTAAAAGCAGAATGTAAAAAAGAGCCAATTTCTTAGCAGCGAGTTTCTATTTCCAAAGTCCACTTTCTTTTGCTCTTTTTTTTTTAAGAAGGCGTCTCGCTCTGTTGCACAGGCTGGAGTACAGTGGCGTGATCTCGCTCACTGCAACTTCTGCCTCCTGGATTCAAGTGAGTCTCCTGCCTCAGCCTCCTGAGTAGCTGAGATTACAGGCACCTGCTACCATGCCCAGCTAATTTTTGTATTTTTAGTAGAGATGGGGTTTCCGGCCACGTTGGCCAGGCTGGTTTCAAACTCTTGACCTTAAGGGATTCACCTACCTCAGCCTCCCAAAGTGTTGGGATTACAGGCTTGCGCCATTGTGCCTGGCCTACTTTTTATTTTTATTTTTTAAAGCAAGTAATTCTGCTAACAAAAGTGGTTGAGTTTCTGGAGACATGCCAATTGTTTCTCATTGTGAAAACAAGCTAATCAAGTCTGTGTGGTCACATGTGAAGAAATCCCACCTGCATAAACACAACCCAGGCCAGCGTACATACGTCTATGAAGGATGCGTTGATGTAGTCTGTGTATTCTTGACCCCTTTTCATGGAAAGGATCACTCGATTGAAGTCATCTGCAAAGCAGTATCTTCCTTTAGTTATTCTAAAAACGGTCCCACCTTGCCAACTTTAGTCCATTGCTACAAGCTTCCAAAATATAGAGCCTATTAATAACATCACTAGGTAAAGCCAACTCTTTGGAAAGTTTACATTATGAAAAAGCCCTTAGCTTGGGGCCAGAGGACACCCTGCTCTTGACCCTGGTGCACAGGGGTCAGTGGTCAATGGATTCTCTGGGATGAAAGCCTCCGGCCCCAGCCCCGCCCCGCCACACCTCGGGTGCCTTACACGGGATGATCTGGATGACCCTGGCCTTCTTCATGTTTGCCGGCAAGTTGCCAGTCCTCATGTTCTCCTTCATGATCCGGACATTTGTCAATTTCTGCAGCAGAGAAGGACATAATGACGCAGTTAAACCTCTGACATTTCTGGGCACATTGCTCAGCCGAGGACTAGTGCTGCTGGCAAGGACACCTGCTCAAAGGAAACGCCTCCATCCCAGAAGTCTCCTGAGCATTGGGAAATAGAAATGCGTGCCTGGCAGGGCTGCTGTGAGGCTCTGAAAACCACCTGATCCTTATTCCCTTGTAAATCACAGCTCGGACATCGCCCTGCTTTTTTGAGGTCAGTTAACAGGGCAAGGGATTGAAAGAGGCTTCCTTTAAATGGTCACTTGTTTCCCGTGCCCTTGGCTGTCCAGCCCAGGATGGAGAGGAGGATCAGCTGTACTCACCCTGAACTCCTCCTCCAGCCCAATCTTGTCAAAGTGAGTGCTGGTGCCGGGCAGGGTCTGCAGGTGCTTCTCCAGGGAGGACACGTCCAGCTCTGTGTCCCCGTAGAGGTAGTACTCGAGTAAGGCTTGGTAGATGAATGTGTACTGCATCTGCAGGGAGGCCAGGGGCGCCCACACCCTCGACTCTGCCCCTACGTCCTCGGCCCGTGTGCAGCTTGGCAGCCCAAAGCGGGGGAGCTCTCTTCTCTTTCTCTTTTTGCCAGCACAAGGAGGTGTAGGGCAAGAGTCAGAGTACCGGCCATGGATAATGACCATTTATACCGTTGAGTAAGGAGAACGGCAGCGGCAGAGCCTCACCTTGGTGAGCATGCCAGGCGCTGTGTACGCGTGCCGTTTGGGGGGAGCAGGATTGCCCCAGCTCACGTGAGCATACAAGGGAAAGATGAGGGTGAGGGAGTCCCCTGAGGTCCCACGCATGGGCAGGGAGGGTCATGGGGAGGGAAGCCAGGCCAGGGGCCCGCACACCTGTGTGGCCAAGGTGTCCTGGTTTGCTTTGGGAAGCTAGGCCGTGGCAAGAGGAAGGCAGGACTCACATCTGTTTGAACCATCTGAGGGCGCTGATTACGGATTCGAGACACAAATTCAAACACATCCACCTTCTGCTCCGCGTGCATCATGGCCATCATGGCGTCGATCACAATGAAGGTGCCCGTCCGGCCCACACCCGCGCTTTGGGGGAGAAAGATGCTGCGTCATGAGTCACACGCCCCCGAAGTAAATGACAGGCCCGGAAGATACCTGCACACCTGGAGGGAAGGGCAGGTCTGGCCCCAGGTCACTTGATCCAACTTTTTTTTTTTGGTTAATTAGGAGCAAAGCGTTAGTAAGACCACCAGAGGGAGCTGTGGTCTCAGTAAAGTGATCTCAGGCCGGTCCTCTGACAGCCACTGACACTCTACTAAGAGGCACATTAGCAGCTGGTGCAGTAAGCCTTGGATTAGACTGTGTAGATAATTTTCCTCATTTGCCAAACAGTGTCTTCTTCTTCCGTGTGTGATTGGCATCCATGGTCTGCCCCTTTGGGAGCAGAGGGACCTCAGATCAACTACACAACAGCTCCGGGAACCAGCCTCCCTCTCTGTCAAACTGGGCAAACAAAGTCACCTGACTCGGGGCATTAAGTGAAGTGGCATCTGTCAGATTACTGTTATCTGACACTGCACATTCCTCCTGGCATGGGCTGCACTGGAGGGTGGGTGGGGGTGGGGCCAGCCTCTGCTTGGCCCCAGTGAGGGAGTGTTGCTCAGACTTGGGGAAAGCCGGTTCTGCCAGAGTTTCTGGACAGCTTCTCCTGAACATCTGCACGACAGGTGTAAAGTGCCTGCATCACTGCGTGCAGGTGGCTTTTGTTCCTGGCAGTGCTGTGATACTCAGAATGAACTTGTCGGTAACAGCTGGAAACTTAGCATCTAATCAAAGTGATGCCCTGGTGAGGCCAATCCCAGGTAGGAACAAGTGGGGCTCTCTGTGGACCAGAAGGGAGTGTGGAGAGGAGGCTGTGGAGGTGGCCTTGGCTTACATGTGAGTAGTTTTTCTGTTGTGCAAAGCCCACCCAGATGCAAGTCACAGGCTCCCCCGAGGCTGTCCTCATCACAGGTGAGGAAACCAAGGCTGATGTGGCAGCTGGCAAGGGGCAGCCTGGTCCTGGACCCTGGTCTCCAGGACAGCGTGCTCTGGAGGGCTCTGCTGTGGGTCCTCTGAGCCATGGTGTGCTCTTCCATAAGGACTAGTGTGTTGTGGGGGGGGACTTCCTGCAGAAGCCTGGCTTCCCTGGTTTCTATCTTGGTTCCCAGAGGTGACTTGGGATTCCCAGGGGAAGGCGAGAGTGACCAAGCAGACCTGCCCAGAGCTCCATTCCCACCATCGACTGGAGCCCCTTGGCTTTGGTGGGTTTTATCGACTGGGGTGAAGAGGGGCTTTCTGAGCTTTCTCCTGTAGGGTTCTTGAGGCCCGGCTCAGTCACTGACATTTGTATTCATGTCAGCCCTGCCTGTACCTCTGCCCACCTGATATTGGTCCCCTAGTCATTGCCCATGAGGGTGAGTTCCCTCACTGTGGCCTGCCCTCGAGGGTCCACCCCGTGGCCCCCAACGTACCTGCAGTGGACCACGATGGGCCCAGCATGAATGGGGTTGAGCGTCTTTACTTTCTTGAGGAACTTCAGCATCCCAATGGGGGTAAAAGGCACTCCGAAGTCAGGCCAGCTGGTGAAGTGCAGCTGTGAGACCAGCCTGGGGGCTTTGCAACCTTCAGGGAGTTGCTACAGGGGACACGGAGAGACCAGAGTGGGTGCAACAATTCTCCCCCTGCCCCCCCGCCGACCCCAGCATCTCATTCTGAGGACACTGTGGGTTCCCCTGCCCTGGGGGTGCATGGGGGAGGGGCCCGTCCAGAGGGGGCCTGCCCGAGCGAGAGAGCCTGGCCCCTAACCCTGCTGACTCTGAACATGTGCTGCTTTTGGGGCACAGAGCAGGGCCTGCAGCATCCAGCCATGGCCAGGCCAGGCAGAGCCCAAGCAGCCAGACACATCTCCCAAGCTGGTCTGTGTGCTCACAGCCCCCGTGCAAGGGAGGAGGCCATGGCCCATTTCGTCTGGACAGTCCCACCCCATGCCTGTGGTCCAACAGCACATCCTTCCTTGTGCAAAGTTGTCTTAAATTTGGGAGCACAGATGATGCAGTCGGCCCGCTCTTGGAGATGCCCAGACCTGCCCCCAGACCCTGTCTCAGCTTTCGAACCCAGAGCCCATGAGTTTAATTCCTTTGCCAGATCATAGAAGGTGATGCACAGTGTATTTGGAAGTATATATGTGTGCATGTATGCATGTGTGCACACGTGTGTGAGTGTATGTGTGTGGGTGTATGTGTGTGTAATGTGCATGCATATGTGCATCTGTGTGCCTGTGTGGGTGTATGTGTGTGGACATGTGTGAATGTGTGTGGGTGTATGTGTGTCCACATGTGTGAATGTGTGTGCCTGTGTACATGTGTGAATGTGCGTGGGTGTATGTATGTGTGTGCATGCATGCATTGTACACCTGTGTGCATGTGTGTATGTGTGTGGGTGTCTATATGTGTGCATGTGCATGCATATGTGCACCTGTGTGTGTGGGAGTGTATATGTGGATGCACATGTGTGTGTGCATGGTGTGCATTGCGGGTGTATGTATGTGTGTGTGCACATGTGCAAATGTGCATGTGTGTGCATGTGTGTGCATGCGTATGTGTATGGATGTATGTGTGTGAATGTGCGTGCCTGTGTATGGATGTATGTGTGTGCATGTGTGCATGTGAGTGCCTGTGTGTGGGAGTGGGGGGGGTATGTGCATGTGTGTGCGTACCTGTGTGCGCCTGTGTACACATTTCTGGGAGAGATGCCAGCAGCGGATAGAATAAAAATGATCAGCTCATCTTTTTCCTTTTTGGCTGTGGCTTTTGGGAACCTCAGACACTTATTTTGTGACCTAATTAAGCCAATCACTCTATCTTTAAATCCTGATAAAATGGCTTTCTGTTTTTCTCTATGATTTTAAACTTTCTTCTATATCTTTATTTCATCTGCTTTGTATACAGATATTTGTACTTGTATCTCTCTAAACCCTTTGGTGTGGTGGAACTAGCAGGACCCAGGTGTAGAAAATAATAAGGAGATTTCAGACATAATTTGGAATGTGTTAGAAAAAAACTTCCCTCCCAGTTGCAGTGTGTGAAATGCCATTATGATATTGAGGGAGGATCCCATCCCCCAGGCCCCTCCTATGACTGGTCTTCCTCCTGGAGAGGTCCGGAGGAGTCGCCGGGAATTAGGAGCCCCAGCACCGCCTGCAGACCCTTGTGCATCAGCCTCTGGTGTCTTGGCCCACTTGCCCGTCTGCCCATCACAGCCTGGTCACTGTACCCTCTCAGCCAGAGCTGCGGCAGTGCTGGGGTGGGGGCAAAGCGCTTCATAACTGCA
Source organism: Ateles fusciceps (assembly GCA_036589455.1). Classification (NCBI taxonomy): domain Eukaryota; kingdom Metazoa; phylum Chordata; class Mammalia; order Primates; family Atelidae; genus Ateles; species Ateles fusciceps. Next base: position 4,146,567 of record JAZHEH010001784.1, on the reverse strand, counting down.
GAAGGGTGTTAACTCTGGGTGTCGCACTCTCTGGGAATGATCTTTCTGGAAGGTTAGCAACTAGAGATGCTTACTGGCTGTATGCAGAACTTCCGGATGGTGTAGTCCACCAAAACCACGCAGTCCTCCACGCACACCCGGATGTTTCCATAGGTCCAGCAGCCTTGGTCGGGCCAGTACTGATGGCACTTTTCCTGCATGGAACAATTTCATAGAAGCAAATAAATCCATGGGTGCACTTCATCATGATATCACCCCATCCACAGAAGGCCTCACACACACCAGCTGGAGTCACACAGTTCCCAGAGCTGAGAAACAGCAAGTGCATGTGTGTCGACCTCATGAGTGGGCAAACTGAGGCTGCATAATGGGTAGAAGGCAGCCGTGAGACTATGACGAGGACCCCCCAAGGCTTTCTGATTTAGACACCAACAATGTCTCGTTCTTCATTCATTCACGAATCCCATACATTTTATTAACTGACCATCAGCCAGTCATGTTGAGCCGACAGCCTTCAGAGCTGGGCACCTGACCCCAAATGACCCTCAGGCCAGAGGGCAAGGACAGTGCTTCCCCGAGACATTTACCGTTGGATTCAGCAATTTGTATTTTTCCTGCTCAGTTCACTAAGGACAAAGTTAATTTGCCCCACTGCCAGTCTGCCGTTCAAGACTGATGAACCTATGATTGGCCTAATGATCTTCATTTTTCTCTAGCAGGGACGAAGCTGCTGTGGCGTCTGCAGAAGGGGACGAGCTGCTACAGACAGGCCCATTTCTTTACCTTCCCAACCTCTGAAGCAATAATGACCCAAAATACATGTTCCAGGAGCCCTTTCATTCTGCAGCACTGCTCAAAGCACCTGCTCAGTGGTGAGTCCTCCATCAGGGCGGACTTCACGAGTGAATGAGGACCCACTTCAAGGGGGAAAAAGATCTACTTCATGTGCCACAGAAACACCTCTGGAATGGAACGAGCCTGCCAATCATCAGAGAGTTTATTCTGGGAATGGCCCCTGAGCGGCACAGCCCACGGTCAAGTCTCCAGGATTTATAGTCTTATGAAACAAACAGCATCTGGTATTTAGCAGAGACCAGCATCCTTGTGTTATGACGGCCACGGACAACTTCCTCCTCCCTACTCCTGGCTCTGGGTGGGGCTGCTGGTCACAGGGCATCTCTGACATAGCCCAGAGGAACTACAAATGCCTACAGGTCTCAGTTTGGGCAAGTATTGGCCCTATTAGGAGCCCTGGGGACCCTCCTGAGCTTCTCACCTTGAAAGGTTCTCCAGTAGAGACTGTGAAATTGTCTCAGCCTCTCAAGGGCTCAATGTTGGTGGCTGCTTTTATGCCCCTTCCTCTTGCTCCCTCCCACCCGATCATGAGATGCCAGGCAGCTGCCTTTTGCAACGCAGAGCCCAGGATGTGGAAGCCAAGGAAACCACAACAGAAGTGTGAGCAATTAAGAAAAAGGGAACTCTATTGAGAAATGATTTCATCTGAATTGGTGAGAATCGGGACGCGGCAGCAGCCCAGCACTGTCACAGGAGTGGAAAAATCCAGTAGGAGGAGGTGGAGAAGACGGAGAGAAAATGCCAGTGACATTTTCAGCAGAGTGACTGAAAGGGGAAGCGGGGGGCGTCCTCCAGCCCCACGGCTTCTGTGCTGGTCTCATGCTTGGAGCGCCAGCCCCAGGAAGACTGGTCCCTATGACTGCGGGTCACAGGGGACCCTGAGATGCCTGGTGAAGGGTCGGCCTCTTTTTCCCTAGTGTGGGTGTCCTCCTCCATGGCCGCTCCAGCACAGGCAGGGTGAAGAGTCCTGCTCTGGGAATCCCCTGCTTCCCTCTGTCACTCTTCCCATGACAAAGGATGACAGGGAGGAGATTCATAAGGGTGAAGGGGTGGCCCTCCCCCAGCCCTGTTTCAAGCTCCCCTGAAGCAGAACAAGAGCCCCATCCTATCCCTGACTAGAAACGTGGCTGGAGGCTGCTGCCTGTGTTTTGGGTGGCACTTAGTAAGCTGGCACTGTGGGGGACCAGAGCACCTCCCAGCCTGCCCTTCCCTCGGGCTCCTGCCACCCATCTTCTGCCCCAGCTGAGCTCCCCCAAGGCCTGGCACTCCCATTTAAAAATGGCAGCCCTTCCCCACAGTCCTGGGTGCTGCTGGGGCCAGGCTAGTGGATGACTGAGGAGCTCAGGACACAGCAGGCCCCAAGCAAGGCCGGGCAGGACATGCGGTTCCTGCTGAGCTGGGCCTTCATGCCACAACACGCCAGAAGCGCAGCCTCCTGACTGTCGCCCCACCTGTGGCAAGTCTCCCGCCAGCTCCCAGTTCTTCTTTCATTCTGGAGAGTGAGCTCACTGCCTATGGCACGGCTCCCTGCCTGTCACTCAACACCTCCCTCCTGGGCTCGTAACGGCCCCCCACTTCTCAGCCCTGAATGTGAGCCCCCCGTTCCTTGCACCTGGGACAGAGCTGACCCAGCACAGCAGATGCTAATGAGTACTTGTTCCATTAGGAAACAAATCAGTTCAACTTTTCTTCATCGATGATTCAAATTCTTATAATGTACATGCATCCTTTTTTGAATTAGAAACAGCTAATTACATATATTTGGATGGCAAATCAACATTTTTTCAATATACCATGTTTTCAAATGCATTTCTCTAGTCTGGATAATAAGCATGAAATCATGTTCATTTCTAGTCTGAGGTCTGCCGCATGACATGCTGGACATCCTCAAACTCAACTTCTGAGATTCGTGCCTCCCATCACGCAGCCAGAGCCACGGGGCTGGCCAGGGACCACTCTCCTTTGGGACAAAAAGGGAACCCTTGTGTTACTGTTTTATGACAGATTAGATAACAGTGAGATGCTGGGGGCGCAGGGGATTTGTTTCCTGATGAAAATGCTGTAAGCCACTGCCTGTGTTTGGGGTTTTCTGCAGTGATAGTGAGAGGAAGGGAGGGAAATAGGAAAAGGAAGTGGTAAGAACGTCCAGCCCCGCAGCAGCAGCTGACAGGAAGTGATACCGGAGTCAGATGCCAGGAGCTCACCTCTTTCCTTTCTTTCAAGTTCGTTAACATGACGATGGTCGCAGACTTTTGCTCCCAGATCATTCTCCAGAAGTCATTAACAGTTTCCTGTTTGGGGCCTGTGTGCAGAGGACAATTCCAAAGTCAAAAGGCATGAAGGGAAGTCGCTCTGGGGTCCCAGCCCCGGCACCCTGGCCGCTGGCCCCTGGGGTGCACACTTCATTCCCTGAAGTATTCCAGAAACGGTGGGGGCTGCCTGTCCTACCACTCACCCCACTCCAGCCAGGAACCCCTCCGAGGGCAAGGTCATTAGGCCCAGGTGGAGTTCCTTACATTCGCAGGTAAGAAGCAAGGTTCAGATGAGGGCTGGCTCTCCAGCCAAGTGTCAGAGAGCTGGCGACAGCCTTGAGAGAGGCAGAGACTGCCCGGCCTCACCCTGCATTCCCAATCTCCTTTTCTTTGTCAAAATCTTACTCTCAGCATGATGCTGTCCAGTAAGAGATGAGCTAAAGTCCCTGGAGAGGGGCATCTGAACAGAAGACAAAATGTCACTAGGAGAAAGTCCTCTGTGCCGGCGTACTTCCTGTCTGAGCTGCAGCTATTCTGTAGACCTGAGCTAAGCACTACATGCTGAGGGGGGACGGGCCAAGGTGAGGAAGGCCCTGCCCTGCTGCGGTCCCGCCCTGGGCTGCCTCCCTGTGGGTGTCTGCTTGCAAGAGAGAAACGCTTGCTGTCATCTGTTTCAGCCAGGATTGTCAGGTTTCCTGAGGTTTCCAGCTCGGCACATTCCTGATGTCCACTGTATGTGCACATGTGTGTCCTTTTTTCTTAGAGATTCTGCATTTGTAACAACTTCCCAGGTGATTTTGATGTACGCTGAAATTCAGAGCTCAGTGCTCTAAAGACTCCTGGCCTAAGTCTGAGGAATCTAGTTTCAGCTCCAGTGATACCTAACTGCACGCCCTCCAGGTCCTGCAGGTGGCAACCCCTGGGGGAATGATGCTGGGTTCAGTACTCAATAGACAAGCGAGAGCTCTGTGCCAGCTGAAGGGCATGTTTTCACGGCTGAAGTACCTTTCAGATCAAGTTATGGCCTTGATCTGAAAAGCTACTCACCCCACCACCCTCCAAACTTGGGGGCCACGTAGTGCTCAGCCAGCTGAGAGAAATTCAAGGTTATCTGATGCAAGTATTAACATGCCTAGTGGCAGCCGGGGCCACCTCATGGCCTGTGTTCACACTGTATAGCTGTGGGGGATAACTAAGTGTGTGTTTCTCTGACTGTCTACACACATCCACTGTGTGAATGGACATCTAACGGGTCTGTGAGGTATAAACACACGTACAAAAAGCCAATATAAATCCTTGGTCTTGCTGGCATACAGATAAGGAAATAAGAGCCATTCACATCATTTTACCAAAAATACATTCAGAAATTAACTTAATAAAAAGCTTACCTTGAGCTGCTATGAATTTATTCTTCTCTTTGTAACCCTAGAAAAAATAAAATCAGATTTACATTTTTTTTTTCAGAATTTATCTTTGCTGAAAGGATTCGTTGTTATTGCTGTTAGGGAAGCAATACATATTCACCATGGAGAATTTGCACAACACAGGAAAAGGTTAAGAAGAAAGAAAACTCACCATCAATCCCAGAAATAACAAATCCTATTTCATAGTCTCCTCTCTAGTTTCTCTGCAAAACCTTTCCCAGACTCCCACACAAGCAGACATTTCTATGCTCTAATTGGGTGAACATGTACAATTTGATTTATGTTGTATTTTTAATGAGAATTTTATAATTTATATTAATCTTTTAAAGATCAATACAAATGGAGTTCTAATAATCCACTGCACATGGTTTTACCACCATTTGTTTAACTGTCCATTCTCCCTGTTCTATTTGGTCAGGAATATAAATAACGCTGTAATGAACATCCTCTGTGCTTATTTCTGTCTCTTGAAATCAAATTCCCAGATGCTGATGCTAGCTTGTAAAGCATGGGCGGTTCCATGCCCTTCGTGTTTGGGGCCAAACTGCCCAGAAATATTGTGACAGTTTACACACCTGGCACCAGACAAGAAATTGCTCACTGGTCATGCCTCACCCTCAGCTGGGCCAGGGGAACCGGAAGCCTCTGCCCACTTACATCTATGTAGGAAGCATTGATGTAGTCCGAACAGGGAATTCCATCCATTTGGCTCAGAATCACCCTCGAATGATCATCTGGAAAAAACCCAAACAAAGCCAAGATGTCAGGGCCAGGAATGACAGTGCTGTCTCTTCATCTGCAGTGTCAGCTGCTAGGAAGGGCAAAAGCAGTTTCACAGCGACACTGGGGGTGGCAGAGATGTTCTTCCTCAGTGTTCCCATGGAGACCACTAGTGTCCCGTGAGATAATGCACCTGCTTTGCTGAACACTGACTATCTCAGCTGTGGGATGACAACAGTGTAGGATTTCAGTGTCCAGAATGGGGGCTGCTGGATCATTACATAGACAAGAACAGCAGATCATAGATGAGAACAGCAGAACCTGCCAGGCCCCTGGCAGTGCAAGGGCTGTGTTTTATGAACCTCGCACTGGGCCCCAGTATTGACAAGCGTGGGTGCGCTAGAAAAGCCCAGGACAGAAGGAGTGAGTCCACTCTCCCAGGCTTCCCAGGAAAATGAGTACCAGCCCCACGAGGACAAGTGGATGTGGGGGTCTAGGACTGGGGGCTCTGACCCTCAGTCCCACCACCAGAGTCTGCCCCAGGACTGGAAGGTGAGCATAGTGAGGGCCACCCGGTAGAGCCAGCCTGCTGCAAAGCAGGTTCCCGGGTGGAAGGCTGACCATGGAGTGCTCTGTGTGTGGGGTGTGTGTGTGTGCATCTGGATGTTTGTGGTGTGACTGGTGTATTGTGTGGGCCTGATGTGTGTGGTGTGTATATTGGTGCAAGCGCGTTGTGTCTGTTTGTGATATCTGCGAGTACGTAAGCGAGGTATGTGCTGTGTGTATGTATTTTTGTGGTGTGAGTGGTGTAGTGTATGATGTGTGTGTGGTGTGTACTTTGGTATGAGTGTGTTGTGTGTGTATGTGTATGGTGTGTAGTATGTGGTATAATGTGTGTTGTGTTTGTGTAGTGTATGTGGTGTGTGTATATGTGGTGTGAATGTGTGTGTGTGGTGTGTGTATTGTATGTATGGTGTGTATGTGTGTAATGTGTGTGTGGTGTGTGTATTGTATGTGTGATGTGTGTGTGGGTGTGTAATGTGTGTGTGGTGTGTGTATTGTGTGTGTGATGTGTATGTGTGTGTGGGTATATGTGTAATGTGTGTGTGGCATGTGGTGTGTGTGTGTCTGTGTGTATATGGTGTATGTGTGTAGTGTGTGGTGTATGTGTGGTGTGTATGTGTAGTGTATGTGTGTAGTGTGTGTGCTGTGTGAATGTGTGCATGTGGGTTTGGTGTGTATGTATAGTGTTTGTATGTGTGGTGTCTATGTGTGTAGTGTATGTGTGGTGTGTATGTGGTGTGTGCATGTGTGGGGGTGTGTGTGTGTAATGTATGTGTGGTGTGTGGTGTGTATCTGTGTATATAGTGTGTAGAATGTGTGGTGTATGTGTGTAGTATATATGTGTAGTGTATATGTGTAGTGTGTGTGCTGTGTTAATGTATGCATGTGGGTTTGGTGTGTATGTGCAGTGTGGTGTGTATGTGTGTGGTATATGTGTGGTGTGTATGTGTGTGTGTGTAATGTATGTGCAGTGTGTGGTGTGTATGTGTGTATATGGTGTGTAGTATGTGTGGTGTATGTGTGTAGTATATATGTGTAGTGCATGTGTGTAGTGTGTGTGCTGTGTTAATGTGTGGATGTGGGTTTGGCGTGTATGTGTAGTGTGGTGTGTATGTGTGGTGTGCATGTGTGTGTGGTATGTGTATGTGTGTAGTGTGTGCTGTGTGTGTGGTATGTGTATATGTATGTTTGTTATGTATGTATGTGTGTGGTGTGTATGTGTGTATGTTATGTGTGTGTGGTATGTGTATATATATGCAGTGGGTATGTACATGTGTAGTGTGTGTGGTCTGTATGCATGGTGTGTATGTGTGTGGTGCATATGTATGTGTGTAGTGTATGTTGTGTGTGTCTGTATAATGTGTGTGTGCTGTGTATGTGTGTAGTGTATGCAGTGCATTTGTGTGGAGTGCGTGTCTGGTGTATGTGTGGAGTGTTTATGTGTGTGTGCTATGTGTGCAGCGTGTGTGGTGTGTTTGTGTATAGTGTGTCTGGTGTGTGTGGAGTATGTGTGGTGTGTACGTGTGATGTATGTGTGTGTGTATGTGTGGTGTATGTGTGTAGTGTGTGTGTGTGTGTGTGTGTATGCGCCCGTAGGGCTCCATCATGACTTTTGTGGGCCGCGGTCACTTCTGCCTCCCCCAGCTTCCTCCGTAGAACTGTGAAGAAGGTTATCTTAGGACTGGCTGTGTTGCTAGTGAAAACATGCACTCCAGGATGGGTTTTGCACATTTGGTTTGTGATGTGAAAAGAAACGAAGCCGTTTTCATGAGCCTGTAGAAGTGCTGTGGGCTTGGCGGTGCTCCTCCTGCGCACGGTAGAAAAGCCCCGACCTTTCCCAGGAATGTGTGGTTCGGCCAGGCTGGAACGAGGCTGGTTCTGAGACATTGATGCCGCACTGGCACAGTCTGGCACGTGGCAGTAGGAGCTTAGGGCCTCGTTCCTGACTCATTATTGAGTAACTCTAGGTCCCCTCCCTGCTTCTCCTCTCAGTCCCTGATCAGAGCGGATTGTGTTTGTGGCATTTGTGATGTGGAGCCGGGCAGCCCCCCCCAGGTCATGCCTTGTCTCACCTTCACCTGGAAGGCTGTCAGGTGGGCCATGGGTTGGTGGCCTGAGACCCCCGATGGCTGAGTCAGCTCTGTCTGGCTGCCAGCAGAGAAGGGGCGGGTACAGGTCTCAGAGACAGTCACAGCCCATACAGGGTGGCCAGGGAGTCGGACCCCAAACTTACAGTCCTGCAGACTTCACTGTGAGACCCTCCTGCTCAGCGACTGGCAATGCCCAGGCAGATATAGCTCTGCTGAACATGTATAACACTAGTTGAAAATAATCTGGAATGGTTTATGCTTTGAGGACAGCTATAGAAAAGCACAGGGTAAAATATAGCCTTCTGCTTAGATTTAGAATCTTGCAGTTTCTAAGAGCTTCCTGTCTTTTTATTCTAAAAAGTCACACTTCACATTCAAAACATTATTTCCTAAAATTATCAGCTATTGGCACTTTTCCAGAAAAGAGGCCTTGCTTGCCATCTGCCACAGAGCCTTTCTATAGGCAAAAGTTGAGTCTGCCTCACAGGCAAAGCACCTTGACCTCTAACTCCACAGCTCCCAAGGACACATGCCTGCCCGGAGCCACGGCCATCTTGTGACTCTGGTGAGAGATTGGGAAAGGCAGGGGAAGGCGCCAGGGGCTGTGGCAGTTGGGTCCCTTCTCCCCCAAGGTGACCGTCAGCCCCACCCTAAGTGATACTAGGAGCTGTCACCCTGGGGGCAGATGGAGCACTCCTGAGAGCTCCCTGCCTGAGGTCCCATGATCCAGCTCACCTGTCCTGGTCCCAGCAGGGACTCCTGAGGTCATTCTGACCAATTGCTTGGTGTAATCAGACAAGCCTCTCCTCAGCCTTTAGTCTTCCTAATGCCTAATGCCACATGCTCCCCCCCTCCCCATTAATCCTTGCCAGGCCACACCGTCTCCCTGCCACTGTTCTGTAAACTCATCTTTCCAGCAGTGAGAAACATGCCACGTCCTGGCACAGTCCTCCAGCCCTGGATGGCTGCCTGTGCCATAGGGTTCCCATGGCATTGGTGCTCCTGCCAGGAGCAGGGAAAAGATCTTACAGGGGGAGGCTAGAAAAGCCTGTTCTGAACCTGACTATGCTTTCAGGCTTGGCGGAAAGGCCAATTGACTCCTGTAGCACAGCCTAGAGAACGCGGCTCACAGGAGACTTACAGGAGGTAGGCCTGGCCTCTTCCTCCAGGTGGGGACTTCGGGGGGAGGGCTGCTCTGCTCTGGGCCATCACACCTTGAAGAGGGGACTGGGTGTAAATAACGCCCACACCTGGCCATGATTCTGCTTCCACGGAGGTCCCAGCTAAATAGTCTTAATTAACAATGTGATGTTACCTTTAAGGTATGAAGGTTTAGTGGTTGAGAGAGAGATGAGGAATTCAGGAAAGTGCTTAGTACTGAGTAGTTTCTTTATACATACAGTTAGCAAATCAAGGCATAACTTTAAACTACTCAATTAAGGTAAAAATTGACCATTGATACTAATTTCTAAATATCCCAAACTTGACACAAATTATTCTAAAGATCTCAGACCCCCTCCTGCCACGGTCTTCCTTTCTTTTGAGCTGCTTAGCCAGGTAAGTTCCCTCCCCCTCTTTCTGTGACATCTTCTACCCATTGGCAACAAACCCTCTCCAAAGCAGGCAGAATCTAGCCATGGTCTGAGCCACCCTCAAGGCTCAGCTGTGTGGCCACCACATGGCCTCCTGACACATCCTCTTGGTGTTCCCTTGGCCACCCCTACAAATGTGTATTCAATGAAGGACTGTTTGACAAATTTATCCCTGTTTTCATTGGATCATGGGCTCACAGTGGGTTTCTGTAAAAACCACACACAAATCCTATGCATGTCAAATGGGAAAGAATTATTTCTAAAAAGTGCACAGTTTGGACAGACCACAGATCGGACAGACCACAGCTGCTCTGAAATACGGAGCAGATGAACTCAATTCTAGTCCTAAAAATGCAACAAGAAGCAAGCAGCATGCCGGAGCCCACATGGGCTGCCTTCCTCCACCCCACTGAGGCCCAGGCCAGGAGGGGTGGACCCCTCTGGGGACCAGGGGGAGGCTGCAGGTTCAGGATTCAAACCTGAACTTAGTGGAGTCCTTTGAGGCTGCCCTTCTGTTAGCCTGATGGGCAAAGCAGATAATGGGAGGGACCAGGTGGGGGAAAGATCCCGAAACCACTCTGATGCCCGGCCAGCTCCATTTTTTTTTTTTTTTTTTGAGATGGAGTTTCACTCTTGTTGCCCGGACTACTGTGCAATGGCGTGATCTCAGCTCACTGCAACCTCCATCTCCTGGGTTCAAGAGATTCTCCTACCTCAGCCTCCCGAGTAGCTGGAATTACAGGCATCCACCATCACGCTCAGCTAATTTTTTGTATTTTTAGTAAAGACAGGGTTTCACCATTTGGCCGGGCTGGTCTAGAACTCCTGACATCAAGTGATCCACCCGCCTCAGCCTCCCAGAGTGTTGGGATTACAGGCGTGAGCCACTGCGCCCAGCCAGAGCCAGCTCTTACAGAGGCGGCTCAGAACCTATGGGGTTTGTCTTGGCACTGAGATAGGCTGTGAAAGCTGCCTCCAGGTCATGACCCACCCAGCCGGAGCAGATCACTGAGATGCCCTCCGCACATATCCATCTGCTCCCTGGCCCTGCCACCTCCTGGCACCCATGCTTCCCCGGCCCACGACCACTTGTACTGCTGTGGTTACATCAGGTCGATTCAGAGCCTTTCTACAAAGCTGCTGCCCACCTACAAGTTTTGTATTCTGTCATTTTTGTCTTTGGTTCAGGACCCCAGATGGCTCCAGGGATTTGCAGCTTGTGGCCATAAGCACTGAGTCTGAGGGAGGGGGAGCTGCCCAGGGCCACTGGCAGGCCTAGACCGGGTCCCAGGCCTGAGTTCCATAGGAGGGATCCTGCCACTTGGCGCCCATGGCCACGAAGCAGCACCTTTTCCTGCTGGGACTCAGGCAGCCCAGGCCTCAATAGTAAGCACGGGCTTGGCAGCCAGACCCATGAGCAGCCAAGGTGCCCAGGGCCTGTGCAGGGAGACTGGCACCCAGAGAGGAACATTCTGGAGTCCTAGGTGCACACGCTGAGCAGTTAGAGTGATCTGGGGCCCCAGTCTCTGGCCTCTGAGCACCGGGAATGCCCTGTGGTCATGGGGGAGCTGCAAGGCAAAGCTGAATTTAGTGCAAACACCATCGATCATGCAACAGATAAAATGAAATCTTACTGGGAAGGATGTTGGGGTATCTGTTTTTTTCTCTGTTTTCTTCTTTATTTGCCAGTTCAAAAGTTCCTTGTATGTGTCCAGATGGTAATGACTGGAAAACAATGTAGCGTTAGTATGAAATGCGATGGATTCGAGCACCACGCCCATGTCAGTTTCCCTACTAAGCACAGGAACTACGAAAACATGTGGAGTGAACTACCTGCCGTCCATAGTTCGTCTCTGCCTCAGACCTTGTACCAGGCACAGGGCAGACAATGAAGGAGACATAGATCCTGACTTTCCCCAGGGTTCTCTCTCTTGTGGGGCAAACAGCGGTGTCGTCAAAGTGATGGTCTCATCAGCCAGACCCGACACTGCATGAAGGCAGAGGCTTGCCTGCTCTTTCCCTGGTATCTCAGGGCCCATAGGTCCTGGCTCAGAGCAGGCACCTACGATTTGGTAAGAACTGACCACGACAGAGCTGTGAATTGGGAGAGAGGAGAGCGAGGACAGGCTTGCGGAGGGTTGATAACAGGATGCTGTGACTTCAGGGTTGAAGGATGAGTAGAGTGGTTCCGGGAGGGAAGGGGCGGGGAAAGAGCCTCAGATACAGTCCTGACCTTGCTCAAGACTCCAGGCGTGCTCTGTGGACCAGTGGCTGGTTAGAAATGCAGACTCCCCGGCCGCACCCCAGACCCACAGGATCGGCACGTACATTACCAAGATCCCCAGGGCTTCAGTGCACACATCTTTGGGAAGCACCATCCTAACCATCCCCTTTGTCCCAGTCAGGGAAGTCAGATGTGAAAGGAATGCCGCGGGACCCCTATCCCCTATGAGCAGCATAGCTGAATTTGAACTCTGGTGGCCTGAATTCTAGTTCTTTCTGCGGCCCAGAGCTGCCGCCTCTGATTCCTGGTCACCTCTAGCTGACCTGTGTCTGCTCGCTGCCCAGGTGAGCTCCCCACAGTGCACAGTGTAAAGAGCCTCTTGAAGCCCCGAGTCCTGTCCTTCAATATTACACCCGGCCAATTGCTGGACCCAGGGCCACTGGGATTCCAGTAACATGCGTCAGTATGCAGTAAGTGCTTCAGTGTGCCAGGCACGGTGGAAGGAGCTGCGTCACCTGCCCCAGCCTTCCCCAACTCACCTATTATAAGGTGACACTAGGGGATGGTCCCTGTTTCGTGAGTGAGGAAACTGAAAGCCAAAGCAAGGTGTTGTAGATTTGTCCTGGGTCACTCAGTAAGCAGGGGCAGGAGCCTGGAGCAGCACCCAGACCACCAGGAGGATGCCCACTCCTTCAGATGTGGGAGAATGAGAGGGGTCCCCAGACCGCCAGGAGGATGCCCACTCTTTCAGATGTGAGAGAATGCGAGGGGTCCCTCTGCAAGTACCCAGGGGAGTGGAGCAGGCCTCACCGCGTAGATTTGGATCCAAGCCGTGCAGCCCTGGGCTTGCTCACCATGCGGGGAAGGGGCCTGACCTGCCGCCCACAGGTGTCCCAAGCTTTCCTCTCCCGAGGGCAGGAAGCTTCTCCAGTTGCAGACTCAGATCTGACCAGTCAGTGCTCATGGGAGGGGCACCATAGGCCACCCTGTTTCCTCTGCTCTGGGGCCACCAAACCTCATGGCCACAGAATGAGGCCCTTCCAGGCCATGGGGTTTGTTGGTCCCAAACCAGAGGTAAGAGGGTGGCCTATGTGGAGGGACCTGCCTGGTGGCACTGCGGCAAGGCTGATGGGTGGCTCTCGGCCTCATCCCCAGCCACCAGCACCTACGCCGCCTGCAGTTCCTGATTCTTCACTAGAGCTGTCTTAATACTGACCTTCTTCACCTAATCTAAGCCTGACATTTGCGGTAACATTATAGAGCCTTCTCTTTCCCACCCTCAAAAGCTATTTTTGGCCCTAGCACTGAAAATACACAGGAGGCATGATACTGGATGGTGGGTACTGTGCATTTGTCAAAACCCACAGAACACACAACACACACCCCGAAGTGTGGACTTCTGCGAGGAACAGCGGAGCAGTGTTGGTTCATCAACTGCAGCAGCTGAAGCACATGAATGCAGGAAGTTAATAGCAGGAGAAGCTGCTCGCAGGGGAGGAAGGGGGTATATGGGAACTCAGTACTTTCTGTGCAGTTTTTCTGTATACCTAAAACTGCTCTAAAATAAAGTCTATTAAAAGATAAGTTAGGCTGGGCATGGTGGCTCATGCCTGTAATCCCAGCACTTTGGGAGGCCGAGGCGGGTGGATCGCCTGAGATCAGGAGTTCAAGACCAGCCTGGCCAACATGGTAAAATCCTGTCTCTACTAAAAATACAAAAATTAGCTGGGCGTGGTGGTGGGCACCTGTAATCCCAGCTACTTGGGAGGCTGAGGCAGGAGAATTGCTTGAACCTGGCAGACGGAGGTTGCAGTGTGCCAAGGTTGCACCACTGCACTCCAGTGTGGGTGACGGAGCAAGACTCTGTCTCAAAAAAAAAAAAAAAAAAAAAAAGAAAAAGAATTGAGAAGACTCCCTGAAAGGATTGGATGGCGAGGATGGACCAAGCTCTGACAACCCCTAGCTGCGTGGTCCTGGCAGCTGCAGAGATCGAGACCACAAAGATGGGGAATAGCCACCCAGCTGCACAGAGGGTCAAAATCGAAGTGTGAGGGAGGCATTGCGCCCTGTGCATCGCACATGTACGTATCCTGGATCCAAGCACACAGAATAACCACCTGCACGGACGCTGCAACCCTTTCTCTGACTGTCAGTCTACCTGGGATCTGAAATCTCTGAGCTGCTCAGGTGGCTCAGGGAAAGGAGAGAGCACCTGGAGGGGTCTGAGCACCGGGATGAGCCCTGCAGTGCCTTGCTTGGGGCTTGCCCACAGTAACTGGCCAATAAACACCTTGTGATTGGCGTCCCATTATGTAAATTGTCCAAAGAGCGTTTGTGGTTTGTCTGTTGGAGGTGAGATTTCATTTCTTTTATTTTTATTTTTGAGACAGGGTCTCACTCTGTCGCCCAGGCTGGAGTGCTGTGGCACGATCTGGACTCACTGCAACCTCCACCTCCTGGGTTCAAGTGATTCTTCCACCTCAGCCTCCTAAGTAGTTTAGTCTACAGGTGCGGGCCAACCATGCCCAGCTAATTTTTGTATATTTTTTGATAGAGATGGGGTTTCACCACGTTGCCCAGGCTGGTCTGGAACTCCTGGGCTCAAGCGAGCTCACCGCCTCGGCCTCTCAAAGTGCCGAGATTACATGTGTGAGCCACTGCACCCGGCCTAGAGATTTCATTTCAGTGAACTCATGAGCCACGTTCCTTTCTCTCTCCTCTCAGTGGTGTTGGGCAGGCAGCGGGAGAGAGTACGGGAAGCCATGTGGGCAGCTCTGCGAGAGGCCCCAGCTGCTCCATCGAGCTCCAGGGAGTGGTTCTGGTTTGTTGATTGTGCTGGAAGCTTTGCAGTTGACACCTCCCTCTGGTTTTTGTAGCACTTATCAGTGTTTGAGTCCTAGGCATTCGGCTTGACATAACTTGCTAGGATGGAGGTAGGAAGAGCCTGTCTGCAGAGGGGGGATTTTATTTGGCCCAGTGGCACTCGCTTTCCAGGACTTACTCTGGGGCCTGGGAAGAGACTTTCCTAGGATGGCATTCCACCAGTGTAGGGTGGAGGCTGCAGAGTGCGTTCTTGTAAGGACTCAGATGCATGTCCAGGTTATCCAACCTCATGTCCATGTTATCACAATCCTATGGGGGCAGGGAGTGTCCTCATCACACAGATGAGGAAACAGGCAGAGGTTAATTGGCCAAGCCCTCCGAGCTGGGACAAACACTCAGGCCCACGCCAGGATTCACCTCACTGTACTGACCCCAAAACCAAACCCGTTTCATCCTCACCAAGTTCGCCTGCACTTCGAATTGGCAGTGCACACATGTCAAAACTCAACCGGATCGACCACTTTGAGACTCCTGTCTCCCTTTCATGACTTCAGGGGAGAGGAGCTCAGATCACAGGACAAGAGGAAAGCAGGATGGGGTTGGGAGTATGTCCCTCTAAGGACCCAAGAGACAACTGGCCATGGGAGGCTCCAGTGCTCTTAGAGGACGGGTGCTGTGTGAACATGGCCTCAGGATACGGCCAGCCCTTCACTGGACAGACAAGTAAACAAAGCACAGCCTGGGCAACACAGTGAGACCCCATGTCTACAAAAAAGTAAAAAGCAAGTGGACATGGTGGCACATGCCTGTAGTCCCAGCTACTTAGGAGGCTGAGGTGGGAGGATTGCTTGAGCTGGGAGGTCGAGGCTGTAGTGAGCTGTGATCAGATCCCTGCACTCCAGCCTGGAAGACAGAGTGAGACCCTATCTCAAACAAACGAACAAACAAACAAACAAACCAAACCAAACCAAAACAAAACAAAGCAGCAGCTCCCCCAAGGTTCCCCCGGAGACAGGACCAGGCACTGTGATCCTAACTTTGAGTCCAGTGCTCTTCCCCCTCCACCGTGTCCCTACCCTGCCTGTCACTGAGCAGAGGGACTCCGATGTTTAGCTGAGGGCCACCCAGTGGCAGAAGAGCATAAGGATCTTCCTCTGGGTGCAAAATTTAACAGGGGTGCCCCCAAAATTCAGAAAACAAGAGAAATAATATTTGAATGTAATATTTTTTAAAAGTCCAAATCAAGGCCCAAAATCTATGATGACCAAAATCCGAAACTTTTAACTAATGGCAGGGTCCGTAGCTGTGTGTGACAAGCCATACATATCAGGGCCCAGGGCAACAGGGAACACAGTCAGCCCAAGCCCATCCTCCTTTACGGTCATGCTATTTTGTTCACCAGGGACTGTCTGCATTCATTTTGATATTTTACTTTTTTACCTTTCCTGTGGTGTTGACAAGGTTGATGTTTTAAGTGTTGTGTTAAAATATAATTTATCCCACCACTGAACTTTTGGTGCTGCCTTAAATTTTGTGCCTGGGGTGAGTGCCTCTCCTGCCCCACCCTATTCCTGGACTCCCTCCCTGGAAGTAGCCCACACTTTTGAGCTGGTTTTGACTCAGACAACCCCGTCAGCAAGCCCAGCCCCTGTCACTTGGAGAAACAAAAGCGCAAGGGGAAATGGGATGAGAAGGGCGGGGGGAGGGGCTCTGCTAGCTGAAAACTTGGAGAGTTATTTTGAAAATGAGAATTAAGGTCTGTTGTCAGGCTGAGAGATTGTGACACAATAGTGCTTGAAGGTGTCTTTCAATATGACCTAATTTCTCCAAAAAAGGGGACACATTTGGAAACAGTAAAAAGGAAGCAAGATAAAGCGGAGGAGGCTTGTTGCTAAAAAACAAACAATTCGCAGTTTAAATGTGCCGCCCCCGTCCCATGTCTTCACACGCTGCTTCTGGGTAAAGTATGGTGTCTGCAGCAGAGTTCCTGCCATCTTCAGATGTAACAATCGCACAACACTGTTGTTTACAAAGTCTGTTGTCTGAGCCTCCCATTCCAACTCCAAGGTAATTAAGAAACAGGCCCATCTCCATTGCCCCTTCCTAGACGGTGGAAGACAGCTTCAAGGAGATTAACTAATGTGCCAGGGCCAGTGTGCAACAGGCATAGCCAGGACCAGTCAGCAATCCCGCCAAAAACCTATCCTCTTTAAGATCAACACAGCACAGCCACATGCAAGATGGCAAAGATGCATAAAATTCAAAACATGACCAAGGATAAATACTGAATAGCAAAATCCAAGACAACACTTCCTCATGTCTGTTTGTCTGCCTCTATATGTTCCTATCCATCCATCCACCCATCCATCCATCCACCCATCCATCCATCTATCCTCCCATCCATCCATCCATTCATCCATCTATCCTCCCATCCATCCATCCATCTACCCATCCATCCATCCACCAATCCATCCATCTATCCTCCCATCCATCCATCCATTCATCCATCTATCCTCCTCCCATCCATCCATCCATCTATCCATCCATCCATCCACCCATCCATCCATCTATCCTCCCATCCATCCATCCATTCATCCATCTATCCTCCCATCCATCTACCCATCCATCCATCCACCCATCCATCTATCTATCCTCCCATCCTCCCATCCATCCACCCATCCATCTATCCTTTCATCCATCTATCCATCCATCCACCCTCCAACTCATCCATCCATCCATCCATCCATCCATCCATCCATCCATCCATTAACGCATCTGCCTTCCCACTCATCCATCCATCCATCCATCCATCCATCCATCCATCCATTAACACATCTGCCTTCCCACTCACCCACCCATCCATCCATCCATTAACCCATCTGCCTTCCCACTCATCCATCCATCCATCCATCCATCCATCCATTAACACATCTGCCTTCCCACTCACCCACCCATCCATCCATCCAACCATCCATTAACCCATCTGCCTTCCCACTCATCCATCCATCCATCCATCCATCCATCCATCCATCCACCTACCTATCCATCCATCCTTCATGCATGTTGATACACAAGCAGATACAGCTAGCATTCCCCTCCAGGCAGCTCACAGCTGCTTCATTAATGCCAAGATGGTGGTTCAGAAGAGGAACATCGCCTACTCTGATTAGATGCTCCAGCTGTCAGAAGCCATGAAAGGATGGTTTGGGGCTCTGTTGCTTTCACCATGATATTGTCATACTGTGCTGTGCTCAGGCCCTAGTTTTCTACGTTATGGAGATAACAGTGTTTCTGTCACAACTGATTTTAGAACTTGACACTCACAGTGTGGGAGGTAGAAGGAGCCTTCACAAACCTCTAACTCTACTTCTTATAAATGTCTCTTCTTATAAATGAGGAAATAAGCATCAGTGAAGGGCATTGCACCACAAACCAGGTTTCCTCCCACACCCCATCATGGGACAGTGTCATAACTGATGCAAGGGTTCTGAGTCTTTGGGATAATTCATCTTGACCTCTAACACTGGATTTCACAGGTCTCTACCACAGGGCGCCCAGCAGCGGGCCGCTCCCCCACACTCACGTTGAACTCCTCCCGAAACTGCTTGCAGTCATCGGCAGATCTGATGCGGATCTCCTCCTCCAGGTGCTCCACAGGGATGGGAAAGTACTTCTTGGGCCCTGAGGGCGACCTGCTGAGTAGCATCACCCTTTGCTGCTCTGTGGGGATCAAAAGAAACACGGGGGCCATTTAGCCACATTCCTGGACAGGTGACTGAGTAACCAAGCTGACCGACGACATTCCTGAAGAAATGACCAGGCTGGAGCAGGGACGGTTCTCTCAAATCACACAGCCCGGCTAAGCCAGGTCCTGAGCAGCTGAATCCAAACACCCGCCTCCTGGGAGGCGTCCACATCATCTACAAGTGACGGGCATCCCTCTGTCCAGTGTCACCTGCTCTCCCCCATCGGAGGCACCGTGTCCCCCTCCCCCAGACCACTCATCCACCTACCCTCCCACCCCTCCTTCCCTCCAGCCCCTGCTGCTTTCAAAAAGGATTCAAGACAGCTTCACTCTCCAGCTCGGGTTTCCAGGTTTGGAAATGAGGAAGAGTAATTATGGCTTCCGGGAGCAAACTAAAACGGTCTCTCTCAGCCTTTTCTTCTTCATAACAAATATTCCTGGTTCCTCAAACCCCATAAGCTCCAAGGGAAATAAGAGAAACCACCCTTGTTTGGGGGAGGGTGACAAGGGGCATTGAGAAGGATAAGGACACATTCCTTCCCTAAGTCCAGAATGAGAGGTAAGAAAAGTCATGGGTATGTTTCTCTTTCTGGAGAACGAGCTGATATTGACGAGGTCAACATGCTAACTCAGCTGTCACACTTGCAAAAAGGGCCTGTCCCCACCTGCAGAGCCGTTCTGAAGCCCAGCCAAAAACTTCACCCAAGGATCACTCCTCCAAGTGACAGACAGGATCAGAATGAGTGCCGCCGGGCTTCCCTGCTACTCACCAGCCGCACCCTCTTCCCTCCTGTTCCTGCTGTGAGATGTGCAGGGCAGGGAGCGGGGGCCGGAACAAGGGCAGGAAGACAAGCACCTGGGGCCACATGATCATCTAGCCGGGGTCTCGGGTCCCCTGAGCACTGAGAGGCTACCCTTCAGCTGGGTCCTTGTGGGTGATATTCTTTTAATGATCTAAGGGTCCATTTTAAGAGTCTATTTTAGGCTGACAGCACAGCACAGCACATGTGTTCCCCCAAACCATGGAACAGTTAGGTAGGAAGGTGACCACAGGAAGTTGTAGCCACTGGCGTGTGAAGCAATATTTTTGTGGCCTCTGCCTTACACACGTTTCTTGGTCATCTCATCTCTATGTATGGAGAGAAAAACAATGTTCCTTTGTAAGTAGCAACAACAGGTTAGAAACTGTACTTGGGACTGAAGAGTTGGAAATGCCCCCAGCTGACTCTGATCCTCTGTAAACATGAAACACCTTAGTCGAGCAAGTCCCTTTTTTTCAGCTTGATTTGCAAGCAGTACAAATCCAGCTGAACAGTTCATGAGCCAGACAGTCTTTTCTTAGAACGATTCTAAGGCCTCACTGAAAAGTGTTACATGTCAACACCCTGTGAAAACGACAGGATATGAACGGTCTCTCTAAAAAAAGCCACAAACAAAAATGTCTCAAATGTCTGTGTCACACCGGAGTGAAAAACGATCTTTAAAGTTTTAAAATGGTGAAATTCTAAATGACAGCATCATATCAGGTAAAGTGAGATAAGAGTGGTGAAGCTGAGCCACCTCCAAATTTAGCCTGAATGTGAAAGAGACAAAGCATCCCACTGTCTGTTAAAGAAGAACACGTTTTCCCCCGAGCCCAGCCAGAGAGGTGCTTCCGTACCTTGTTCCTCCAAGATTCCGTTGGGCATCTTCTTGTCGCTGGCACTGACCACAGCTTTCCTCTGCTTCCTGAACCTTAGAGACACAGGACTCATTAGGTTTCCACACCTCTAGGTTCCCTAAGAGTCAATAGCCCTCGGCACAGCGATACCCACCAGGTGAGCCTGGAAAAGCTACTCCTGTTGCTCATGGCTGAGCCGCACTAAGGCCTGGCCTCCGTGTCTCCCAGGCCCGGCTACCCGGCCACCCGGCCTCCCAGCTATTCTCTGCTGCACAGCCCACGCCCGCAGCCTCAGAAGGCTCATTTCCTCCTCTGAGCTGGTTGGGGCAAGTCGGCGACCGGGGGACACTCCTACCTGAAGAAGTAGGCGGCGAGAAGGAGGACGAGGAGGAGCAGCAGCAGAGGCAGGAGCAGCCAGGCCAGCAGCGGCTGGGAGGCGCCTGGGTCCGGAGGGCCTGCAGGGGAAGTGCAAAGACCCTAACCCCTGACCTCACTTCACACTTTGCAAAAGCGTCCCCCTCCATGAGCCCTTCCACCTGGACACCAGAACCCCACGCTATAGTTTGCAAAGTGGATCCATCATCCTGAAAGGCCCCACGAGGTCACAGAGGAGCAGCTTTGGTTGTTGCTGTTGACTCAGAGAAAGAATCCAGGACTGGGGTGTGGGTGCAGTGACTTGTCTGACACCCTGGGGCAGGCATGACGGGGGTGAGCTACCCAGACCCCCACATGGCCTGGCTGCCTGGCTCTCCTGCTCAGAAGCTGGGGGAGGAGTGGATGCCACTCCCCAGTGTCCACTTCGGGTCCCTGGACGGCGTGGGAACCTGACTCGGCACAGCTCAGCTCCCAGGGCCCTCTGGGCTTGGGCATGAGCTCAGGCACAGGAAGGCAGCCTGGCCTTGTGGCTGTGCAGAAGCCTGTGGCCCTGGCGCATGGTGGCCCCACCTTCCAGAGCCTCTTGGTCCGGATTCCGCCTGTCAGAGGCCGAGTGCCTAGCCACCACCCCATGTTCCTCTGTCCTTTCTACCTGACAGGTTGACCTTCCTCAACTGGAAAGAGACCCACAGCCAGGCTCAGCTTTGCTGTGGCTTAGGACCTGCCAGGCCCAGCAGTGGCTTTGCTGCGGCTCAGGACTTGCCCCTGGCTCATAGCCCAAATCCCAAGGGGCATTAGTGGCCTCGCTGCCACCTTTGGACCACACACACCCTCTCAACGTCGGACTTCATCCCCGCTTCTCCCCCAGCTGTCCACACAGCCTCCTCCTCACCAAAATGTTCCCACTCACTGAGGACAATCTGAAAGGCCCCACCTCCAGAAAGCCCACTGGACTCCTGTCTTGTAGACCCAGAGGGGCCCTGGATTCCTCAAAGTGCAAACCCCACCCTGCCATGAGTGAACAGGCCCTCAGCACGACTGCTTTGGTTTCCATGTTTCTGGGGAAGCCTCTTGAAGGCAACAATTGGGCTTCCAACTCTAGTTCCCAGAAGCACCAAGCACCAGCCTCGAGCCCAGGGCAGGCTCCATGCACTTCCTCCTGAGGGCTGGCACGACCCCCTCAGGGTGCTTTGGGCACCAGGAGGGCTCCATGGCCCCAGAGGCTCCGCTCATCTCACAACCTTCATCTGGGTCTAAAAGGGACCCTCATGCCTTCCACCTTGCGCCCTGGGTTATAAACTCCCCAGGGCAGAGGCCGGATCTTCCTCCCTCATCCTCCAAACTCCCGGTCCTGGCACTGACTCTGGCACCCTGTGAGTGGTCCATGCAGTCATTTCTAATAAATGAAGAAGTTTTAGGGACTTGAGTGACCATTAGATGTTGATGTTCACGGAGGACACAGCTGGCCTCTGATGAGGAGATAGTCCCAGCCATGAGACAGGGCACTGTTCACTGGCCCACCCACTAAGCGCCCACCTTCCAGGTGGCGTCCGTGCCTCCCTCATCTGTCTGGCAGTGTCAGTAGCCTGGCAGCCTGGCTGTCCTCTGTAGCATCCACACTCAGGTGTCTGTGGTCCTGGCCCAGTGGAGCTGGTTCTGGCCCCACACAAGGCTGGGTTGGTGCCGGGCTGAGTGGCTGGGCATGGCTGCCACAGTCCCCCCACCTTTGGCTCCCAACCTGCCCACAGCAGAGCTTCCCTGGGGAAGTGAGGTGGCTTGAGGTTTCCACACTTGCAACTCCAGACAGCACCCCCCTCCACTCTGCCAGGGCCTTAGAGCAACTCCAGCACAGACTGAGGGGGGAAACCTCTGACACGGAGGGAGGGACAGCATGGAGCCCAGCGCTGTGGAGGGCCTGGCTGCTGCTCGCTCTTGGGACTCAGCCAGAAAGCTTGGGCATCGGTCCCCCTCCTCCCTCCCAAATGTAGCCAAGTGCATCTGCCCTCATCTCCTGGGGCCCCAAGCAATGAAACTTCCCACTTCTGCCCACACAGAGGTCAGGCTCTGGGCTCAGCTTCTGCATACATGGTGACTAAGTGTAGTCCAGCTTGTGGGGTCCCCTCATCAGAGAGAGACATGAGCGGGCACCTGGGCCCCGCCAGCCCTCCCTGGGTCCGGCCTCCATGTTCCTGCCTGAAGCAAGGGCTGCAGTCACAGACATGGGTGCTTCCATAGAGGACAGGACTGAATCAGCCATACCCACAAAGGGAGCGAGCACATGGGCAGAAGGGGTGGGTCACAGGGCCAGTGGCTTCCCCAGCTCTGGTTCTGGAGTTTCTCATTAGCTGCCTCTGTTCAGGAGGCCAGAGATGAGAATCAGAAACCCCACAGCCTTCTAGGGGCAGGTGAGAACACTCCCCTGGTGGTGCGGGGGAGGCCAGATGGGGGCAGGAATGACTACTTCTGAGTTCCAGCCTACTAGGGCCAAGCACAAGGGAGGCCCACAGTGCCCAGCTCTTCCCATTTTCCTAAAGAAGAAATTCATATTTTTATGTAAACATTTTTGTGATTTTTAAATATTGGTAAGAAATTCAATTTAAATGTAATTTTTTAAAATGGTGTGGGCCAGGAAGAAAACAAAAATATATCCTCTGGGCACCCATGTGGTCCATGCAGGAGTCAGGGAGCCATCTGAGAAGAAATGCCAGTTGCAGTCTATTTTTCTTTCCTGTCGTTATGGCTCTGACATGGTGGGGCAGAAGGTCAGGGTGGCCAGTCCCCAGAGTGTCATCCCAAAGCAGCCTTCTTCCTGAATGACTGTCTAGCTGATGCCCAAAGCCAAGTGTGTGTGTATGTTGACATATGTACATTTGCAACCTTGTGTGTGTATGTGTGTATGTGTATGTATGCTTATGTAGAATCTGATCCTGAAAATTGCAAACCTTAGGCTTGAATGTGACTTTGGAGCAGACAAAGACAATGGGAATCTTGGCTGGAATGTGACCACCCGACACCCTCTGCTCAGGAAGCTGGTCCCGAGCTCCCGCCAAGAGCTGGGGTTTTCCAGGGACCACCTCAGTTCTGCCCCAGGGCTCAGCTGCTGTCACTGTGTCTCCTGTCTTATCTCCATCCCCTTTCTCCTCTCCCACCTTCATGCCAAGCCCTCCCTCCCACAGGGACCCTAGAGGCGGAGCAAGTCCACACTGGAAAGACGTGGCTCACTCAAGGACAGGTGTGCAGACAATGGTTTCAGGTCCCAGCTCACTCCGGCCTAAGATTTCCAATGTTCAGGAACCCGTTCTCTTGCCACAGTTAAGCATAATTAAGATTTCGAAGTGTATCTTTCCTGACATTTTCTTCTATAAATTTATGTTCATAAATATGCAGGTTTGGGAAATAAATAGACCACACTACTCCTCTCAGTTCATCTAAAGCTTCACGGATTGTAAAAAGTATCATTATTTTAAGAACCACTAAGAAAGAAAAAAAAATCATACTGATTATAATTGTGAAGTGCTACCAATTTTAAGACACATCCCCATATAGCCACATTAAATATGAAAGAAACAGATGAAACACGCCCGGGGGCAGTCCTCCAGCTTGCCTTCCTGGTACGGCTGTCTGTCTTGGAGAGTTTCCATGGCAGCCCAGATAAGCTTCCCCATGCTGTGTAATAGCTGCCTGGATTCCACTTTTTGGATAGACCAAAATAGGATGGACATTTAAGTTGTTTCCAACTTTTCTGCTATTACCTACAATTCTGCAACATATATATATATATATATATTTATATATATATATATATATCTTTGTGTCTCGCAAGTGTTTCTGTAGGATAGCTTCTGTGTTAGCCTGTATGCCTGTTACATTTTAACACAGTTGTCAAGTTGGCAGCCCGAAGTTTCTAACTTCTACAATCATCCATAGCACGGGTCCCTGCCAACTGCCTCAGGACACAGGCAGGTATCAGTCTGTGGCCTGTTAGGAACCGGGCCACACAGGAGGAGGTGAGTGGCAGGTGAGCGGGCATTACCACCTGAGGGCCACGCCCCATTAGATCAGCGGTGGCATTAGATTCTCACAGGAGCTTGAGCCCTATTGTGAACTGCACATGCGAGGGATTCTTATGAGAATCTGATGCCTGATGGTCTGTCACCATCTCCCATCACCCCCAGAGGGGCTGTCTAGTTGCAGGAACACAAGCTCAGGGGTCCCACTGATTCTACATTATAGTGAGTTGTATAATTATTTCATTATATGTTACAATGTGATAATAATAGAAATAAAGTGCACGATAAATGCAACGCACTGGAATCATCCCCAAACCACCTCCACTCCAATTCCATGTAAAAACTGCCTTCCGTGAAGCTGACCCCTGGTGCCACAAAGGTTGCGGAGTGCTGCCCGGAGTGTGCAGTAGAGCCAGTTCTCTTCTCTGGGATGTGGTCAACCCTTTTGATTTTGGTCCATCTGATAGGTGAAATGATAATGTCATTTTAATTTGCATTTCTCTAATTTTTAGAGAGTTGAGCATCTTTTCATTATTAGTGAAACATAATTAACTGGCTATTTGTATTCTGCCTGGTCATATTCTCTATTCATTTCCCTACTTTTACTTATTTTTTATAGACAAAATTTTATTATATAATTTGTAACCATTTACCTTCAATTTCTTCTGTAAAAGAATGTCTGGATGAGTACCGAATATATTTTGTTCAATGAGCAAATGAAACAACTTCCTGGTATTTTGGCACACTATGGCAAAGTGTTATCATCTGAAATGGCCCTTCATACTTCTTCCAGGGATCAGATGAAGATTTTTTTTTATGGAGTCTCACTGTGTCAGCCAGCTGGAGTACAGTGGCACAATCTCGGCTCACTGCAACCTCTGCCTCCTGGGTTCAAGTGATTCTCCTGCCTCAGCCTCCTGAGTCGCTGGGATTACAAGCACACATCACCACGCCTGGCTAATTTTTTCGTATTTTTAATAGAGACGAGGTTTCACCATATTGGCCAGGCTGGTCTTGAATTCCTTACCTCAGGGGAGCCACTGAGCCCAGCTGATCAGATGAAGATTTAAAGAGCGCGTCACAGGGTCAGGTTCCCCTCCAGAATTCTAGGCCAAAGGAACCCACCTTTGCCTTATAACCCAAGGCCCATTTCCATCTAGCTCATGGACCAGTAGCCCTTGCTAAGCACTCAGAGACCCTAGTAGAGGCTGGACTGAGGTGTGAGTTTCACATTTAGTTCTGCTCTGGGTGCTGAGGTCCCATGACAGTGTCCTCCTCCTGAAAGTAACACCTCACATCCGTGGCAATATGTGAGTCAATAATTTTGTTTTCAAATACACTGAAAAGTCTCAGATGTGGAGTGGACATCATCCTGCTGGTGCTACTCGAGGGACTGTCTGAGAGCTCGGGCAGGTCCTTCCCCACTTTTGTGCAAATGGATGTTCTGCCATTGTGACTCCTGCATGTGATGAGGGTACATTCGGGCAGCTTCTCAGGTGTTTCTAAATGGTCAGTTGATTAGCAATTAGTTGGGATCGTGGGGTTGAAATAACTCACTGAACCACCAGTGACCTGCCCCTGAAGGGCTGGCTTGCAAAGAGGCAGGTTTATATTTGCTGGCAGCTTCTTGTCTCTCGTTTTGGGGGTTTTGGATTTCTCTGAGGTTTCAACATGAAGAGGAAAAAGACAGATGGGCATTTAGAACTGCTCGCCTCGCTGGAGGTTTTGGCGGCCAGAAATCGACTCTTTCCTCCTCCTGGGGCCAATGGTACATTCGCAGGACATTTGTCCAGGGTTAGAAAATCATGTGTGGCCCTTGATCTGACTTTGTTCACAGCCCTCACCCCCCACTTCCCACTTGCTCTTTTCTGCATAATGCCTGGATGTCACGGTCCACTCGTGAACATGTCAGCAGGCATCTCTAAAGCAAAGACTCTTCTTTTTAACAATAAAGCTAATCATGATGCCAATATCTGACCTAAAACATTAAGAATAATTCTTTAGTTAATATCACTAACTGTCACACCAGTGACATTAATTGCCACATCGCCTCGTCTGTGTATGTTCATGGTCGGTTTTCTGCACTACAGGATTTGGGGTGATTTTTAACCCTTTTGCTCTCCCGCCTCCAGCCAAGGCTGACCCCGACTCTCAGCAGGGGTTGTAGATAGGTCACCTCCAGAACTCTAAGCTTTGCTGAACCACCAGATGCTAAACTAGCTTATCTAGCCTGCCTGTTTTTAGAGGCACAAAATATTAAAAGCGCACTGAGAAATTCAGCCATACCACTCTTCTCTTACCCTAAGCCCCTCTATCACCCCCTGAATGGTCCCAGATGCTTAGGAGGAGGCAGTGGGGGGAGGCAGCCAGGGAAAGGGAGAGGGGGGATGGGTCCTTACCTGAGGTCGTGGTGGTCTCGTTGCTGTCAGCAGTGGTCTTGTTGCCCCGGAGAGCCCTAGTGAGCGGCAAGCTAAAACCTGCCAGCAGGAGTGGACACAAGGGCTCCATGGCAGACCTGCAGAGAGGCAGAGACAGGCTCAGAGGTCACCCAGCAGCAGCCGTGGGACCCTCTGGGGCCAGGCAGTGATGATGAGGATAAGAGCTAACTTCATTTCAGGGCTTCCTCTGAGCGAAGAACTTTGCCTGTCACTTTCACCGACCATCTCACTGAGCCTTTCCAACACCAGGGGGTTACAGTCACTGGCTACGGACACTCACTCAAAGGATGGAACCAGGACTCAGAAGACCTGCTTGGCTGATGGTTAATGGGGGTGGATTGGGAACCAGAACCCAGGGCGATCTCATCCCAGACCCCTGCCCTCCCCCGGAACCACAGCAGAAATCACATCTGCATGACTTAGCCTGGTGTCCTGGAGACTCTGCCATCCACCCTCCACTCCCCCTGCTAATTCTACCTCCCTTTCAAGCCCTGTTCTCTGGCCATGCTGTTCTCTTCACATCTAGCAAGACCCTGCTTTTCAATCTGTTTCTTCATCCCCCCTCACTCTGCCTGGGAAACCTCGATCCTTCAGAGCCTAGTTTAGGCAGCATCATTGCCCAGCTGCAGCCAAGTTCTCTGTTCCTTGCTGCTCCAGCACACTCAGTCTAGATCCTGCATGTTTGTTCTGGTTCCAGAACACTCGGTCTGGCTCCAGCTTGACCCTTGCATCTGACCGTAGCCATGTCTAAACTCTCAGGTGAAGCTGCCTCTGTGAGAATGGGGTCATGGTCTGCTCATCTTGACAGAGTCAACTGGGCAACCTGGGATGCAGGTGAGTATTTATTGGGGGGTGGCAGGTGGGAATGCTCAGGGGGCAGACCCAGATTGTAAAGTGGCTCAGACCAGAAAAAGGCTCTTTCCTGCTGAGGACCTGTGGGCAATCACATCTTCACCTGGAACTCCATTTTGCCAAAACATTAGAGCATCGCAAAATGTGACAGTGACTGCTTGGCAGTGTGGAGACCCCTCCCTAGAGGCTCATTGGCAGGTGCAGGTGGGCAGTGGCACCTGCTGAATGGGATTTGCTGGGGACAATGCAGAGGGCAGTGGAGGTGTGGCCCCCCACCCCCAAACCCTGTCCAAGGTCATCCCCACCAGCAGCCCTCTCCTGTCTGAGACCTCCCTCAGGGATGCAAATGGACCCCATTTCAGAACCGAGGCCAAGAGACATCCATTC
This sequence comes from Ateles fusciceps, assembly GCA_036589455.1. Classification (NCBI taxonomy): domain Eukaryota; kingdom Metazoa; phylum Chordata; class Mammalia; order Primates; family Atelidae; genus Ateles; species Ateles fusciceps. Next base: position 4,118,556 of record JAZHEH010001784.1, on the reverse strand, counting down.
CCTGGCTGCTCACATGTTAAACACTAATGCTTGTAATTAGAGAAGACATCTGAATGAGCATGAAAAATCCTAATTGTGTTTCAGTAATCACCACTATTAAGATGAAACCATTATGAGGACATTATAACAATTAGTCCAGAACAACTGTGATGGTGGCAATCAACACTTTTACTTCTTTCCTCTTCTTTTATTTCCAAAATACACATTTTAGATTTATAAAATGAGCCATATACACAAATAATTCCATGAGCACCTACTATGTGCTGGGTATTTGATATTGGTATTATTTGCACAATAACCTCACAGGGCTGAGAAACAGAGGTTCCTGAAGGATAAAGAACTGGCCCAAAGTCAGGCTGGAGGATACCGAGGAACTGTGGCTTGAACCCAGGAGCCCTGGAGACAAAAGTCCTCATCCCCACCGCACACTGCCCTGGCCCTTCCGTGACAGGTAGCTTTCCCACATTAGCACACATTGTTTTTAAAAAATCTCTTATTGCACACAGCCACAGTACTTTTAATTTACTTGGGCAAATGAGGGAGTAATTGATTGGGAAGTATTAATTGGTTTAATACAACTCCAGAGATGCAGAATTCCTAGTTGAAACATTTTTCTTATGCATTATTAATTTGATAACCCTCCTCTCCAAATGCTCAGTGATCTAAGAGGAGGCCGACACCCTTGAGAAAGACAAAGATCATTTTGTTCATCTATTAGGCACTGAGGTCCAGAAGTGCTCCGGGGGAGCCGCAGGTGATTGTGCTGACATAACCAGCAGTGGGTGACAACCTGCAGAATTCAAAGCCTGTCCACCTGCTGGAGGCTGGGTCTGTCCCCCTTATATTTTAAGGCCAATGACAACTTGCCAGTCCCCGGCCATTTACTCTCAATGGGCTTGCACAAGTGACCTGGTAAGCACAGACACGAAGCAGTCCAAAAATGATGCTTAAAACAGTGATTAAAACCATGCAGAATTTTAAGGATTTGTATTTCATCAGTTTCTGCTGTGAGTCTACCAAATATTGAGTATGTAGAGCCCAAATTGCACGTGATTTCCAGAACAGAGATGAGGAAAGGAGATCATTTATGATAAAGCAGGTTGTATATTTACTCCCCCACAGTAGTCAATCAGCTATCAATGTCATTATAAATCTGTCTTTTTATTCCATCTGATGTCTTTTTGGTATTCTTCACTGGGCAAGTCCTTAGGTCAGGCAGCCTGGTAGGCCCTGGAGATGCAAAGAATGTAGTCTTGTTTGAGCCCTAAAGCAGCTTATTGAGGAGGAAGGAGCAGGTAGAAGGATAGCCACCCCAGTACCCGATCCCGTGCTCTCGAGATGAGGTCACAGTGCCAAGGAGCAAAGGGGAGGGAGCAATGATTCCTCTAGGCAGTCAATGAAACCTTCCCCAGAAATGCAGTGCAGAGTGAGTCATCCAGGATGGAAGACAGAGGGAGACGCAGGTCAGGGGACAGAGCACTGATGGGAGCCAGACGGCACCCACTGTCTAGGCAGTTCACGGTTCTCTGGCACACGAGAGAAGCCAAGATGAGTGAGGAGGAAAAGTCTGAAAAGCAGTTGGGTAGGCCCTCAATGCTGTGCTGGAGTTTGGCTTGGCCCTAAGGGTTCATTTTCCATTAACAATCTACATTATTAGAGTCGCCTGGGAGCACAAGGAAAGATGCCCATTCTTGTGCCCAACTCCAGGTGGAAGAAATCCCAGTATCTGAGGAATAACGGCTTCATATAGACTGAAGTTCGAAAACCTTGGCTGTGAGCCATGAGCCGCCATCAAAAGTCTCGAGAGGGGAGCCTGAGAAGCCACGCGTCAGCTCCTGACACAGGGTAGCCTTTGCGGCCGGAGAGCAGTCCAGGAGGCTGAGCATCACCTGGGAGCATGTTAGGAATGCAGAGTCTCAGGCCCGGCCCAGACCTCCCACCTTGTACGAAGATTCCTGGGTGGTTCCTCTGCTCATCAACATTTGAGACATATTGGTCTAAGCAATGGATTAAGAAAGACCATGCCAGGGCAATGGGAAGGGAAAGGAGGGAAGGAGTTGAGGAGGATTTCAAAAGTTAGAGTCCACGGCAGTGGTGGTGAGTGGGATGTGGATGATAAGTGGGGCGACAAAGGTATTGGGGTTTCCATCTTGGGAGCTAGAGTGAGAGAGGATGTCATTCATTAGTTGAGACAAGGAGAATGGGGCTCTAGGGTGGGGATAAGGATGATTTTTAGCTGGAGGCATAAAGCAATAATATAAGCTCCCAGTCACTGAGCTCCTATGAAGCGGGATAAGCTGTGTGAGGGTCTGAGATAAATGACCTCATCGGCCCTCACGGAAATCCTATGAGCAATGTCCTGTTGTTCCTGGAGATAAAAGGTTGCATTAGAGAGGACAGTGGGACATTCCAGGGGAGACTGCCCGGAGGAGTTGCACTTGAGATCTAGGCCCTGGTTAGAAGGGGAGGTGGGCTGCAAGTGCAGTGTGGGGAAAGGCAGTCCCGGGGGACTAATGGGGAGGAAGGCCACAGTCAAGGCGGCGAGCTGCAGGAGGTCACTGTTCCAGGGCCCAAGGAAGGGAGCTGGGCAGGAGACTGGGAAATGGTGGCTGGGCTGGGGAGAGGGCAGGAGGCAGGTCAAGGTGCACGACCAAGGCTAGAAAGGGACTTTCCTGAGCCCTGTGCACTTCCCCACATCCCTGCCCCTTCTCGTGGGGTGGTCCCGTCTCTCTCCTCACCCTTTACTCGACCCCACCAGCTTTTGAGGTTGAGCAACCTGAGATGGAGTATTTCCTGGGATCACACTGCCTGGAGCTGTGTAGGATGATTTGGGTTCAGGACCTCTCAACCAGGCCAGGAGACCCCAGAGGGTAGGGGCTGTCTCATGTCCCCATTTCCCAGCCCCTCACTTCCTCCCGGGCCACCTCAATAATTGGGGCTTTCAAGGAATTTGAGGGCAAGGAGCCATCCCTGGGCCACTGTCTCTGAGTAGGAGCCGCCCACCTGGCCCCTCTGGTCCCCTCAAACCCAAACGTGCCCTTTCCAGCTGGCCCAGGGTGTCCAGCAGTGGACTGACCCACACTGCCCCCTGCAGCTCAAAGAGGGTAGTGTTTTCTCTCTGCAGCCCAAACCTGTCACCTACAAGGTCAAAACGTGCAGCTAGCTGTTTTGCTTTCAACTAAGAACCAGATGAGGGTTCTTCACAAGGAAGCAGGAGGCAATGATTTGGGAGCCATACGCAGGTTTCAAAGCCACTGCACTTAAAGGGAGCCCCTGGAATGGGTCCCATATAATTTCTCATCCAAACCAGGACTTGAGAGCAACGGAGGGGGCTATAATGATTAAAAATATATGCTTCTCTAAAACATTTATTGGCCAGTGATTTGATTGCATTAAGTTGGGAGATTATTAAGTAGTTCTATTCACAAAATATTTTTAAAAATTAATCTTTCTGAAAACAAAATAACAATGTATTTTTATGTACACAAATATATTATGGTTTTAAGAAAACTTTTTTTGGAGGCCCAGGCAGATAGATCACTTTGAGCTCAGGGGTTTGAGACCAGCCTGGCAATATGGAAAACCCTGTCTCTACAAAAAATTGAAAAACTTAGCTGGGCATGATGATGCGTGCCTGTGGTCCCAGCTACTTTTGGGGCTGAGGTGGGAGGATCGTTTGAGCCTGGGAAGTGAAGGTTGCAATGAGCCGAGATCATGCACTCCAGCCTGGGCAACAGAGCCAGACCTTGTCTCAACAACAAAAAAGAAAAAAAAAGAAAAAAGCCTCTTTATATTGATTATCTGAAAATAAAATGAGAACATAAAAGAATACTTATTCTTGGTACACATTCACAAGCTCTGATCAATTTTTTAGTCTTATCTGTTCCTGATATGATTCATTCAATACATTTTTTCAATGTTCATATTGTTTTAATTTTTTAAATAAAATTGCCTGGTTTTTTTAAGATTAGCATTTTGTGAGCTCTTATCATTTAATTCACTTTATTGCTTACTTGTTTTTGCAGAAATAAGTTTTGATGTCTTCCTGTTCATAATCTCATTTGCTTGTTTGTTTGAGGCGGATTCTCACCCTGTTGCCGGGACCGGAGTGCAACGGTGCCATCATGGCTCACTGCAGTCTCAAGCTCCTGGGCTCAAATGATCCTCCCGTCTCAGCCTCCCAAGTAGCTGGGACTATGGGGATGCACCACCATGACTGGCAAAATTTAAAACTTTTTTTTTTGTAAAGATGGGGGACGGACCTCACTATGTTGCCCAGGCTAGTCTCAGACTCCTGGACGCAAACAGTCCTCCTGCCCTGACCTCCCAAAGTGCTGGGATTACAGGTGTGAGCCACCACCACACCCAACCATAACCTTTGTTTTCAATAATTGTAATTCTATAAAAGTTTCAAAAGCCAAGAGTTCTGTGAGTGTGGGTTTTCTTTGGTGTTCCATTTATTGCATCCTTCTATAATATATTTTCAACTAGTTTGGAGCTAAACTGAACTCACACTTAGGACCTTGTTTAAAGAAAGGTTCAACATCTTTTTAGGACACTTAGGTTTATTTACAAAGTAATTATTTGAAGGCCTGAACATTTCTAGAATCTGACTGATGATGAGCAGTAGAGAGAAAATGCATACTACCAAGCTGCAGTGTTTTAAAAATTCAACATCAGTTTAATTACCATGAATTTGCATTTTAGTTACTCTGTGTACATATAACTATTTATAAATTTGAGCATCAACAGCTTCTATTTTAACTGATGAGATGTCCAATTTGGACACAATTATAAATGCTGTGAGACTGGGTGATGGCTCATGCCTGTAATCCCAGCACTTTGGGAGGCCGAGGCAAGCAGATCACTTGAGGTCAGGAGTTTGAGACCAGCCTGGCCAACATGGTGAAACCCCGTCTCTACTAAAAATATAAAAATTAGCTGGGTGAGTTGGCGCATGCCTGTAATCCCAGCTACTTGGGACGCTGAGGCAGGAGAATAGCTTGAACCTGGAAGGCAGGGGTTGCAATGAGCCAAGATTGCACCACTGCACTCCAGCCTGGGTGATAGAGCAAGACTCCATCTCAAATGAATGAATGAATGAATGATGTGTACACCACAATCAGTTCCAAGTACAATACATATTACTACAAATGCTGAGCTTTACCCATACTTACATAATCATATTTATAATTCCCCTGCAAATAATTTTATCATGATGCTGACTCTCCCACTGCATTTCCTGTGACATTAGCAATCAAGTCAAGGCTTTGCTTTTGACAGGAACTTCCAGGTTATATTGGGATTCTAAGAAATGAATTTTAAAAAAGTAAAACCACTGTTAGAATGGACCAATTTTGTCTGAAAAATCACTGCTTGAAGATGACACTGATGTAACACTGGCATCATCTGATGGTTTGTGAAGTTCTTCTACCCTTGGGAGCACTAACAGCTATCACTTCACCTTCTGTAAGCACACAGTGATACCTGGAATTGAAGATGAACAAAATCAGCTGAGAAGAGTCATTTGATCTAAGTGAAAAGTCATGCTTGACAGGCAGTTTGCAAACACCTTCAATTTATCATCCAGGTACAGGGTTCTTCAAGCAGTTACTTAGTGAATACTAATGATCTCTTAGCAGCTTTTTATTTCTTTCTGGCTTCTATGTGATCAGTGATACCATTACAGTCCCCTAGGTAGTTAGCAAATGTTTGTAAGTATTTTGTACAAATTACAAATTATCACCAACATTATTATCAACCTCCTGGAAAAAAATCAATGCTTGATATACCTTTTTAAAGTTATTCTTGACCAACAAGTTTAATGCAAATTCAGACAGTTCTACTGAAACATGATTTAGATAGAGTTGGAGATTCACACCATACAATAAATGCCCAAGCCCATGGAAGAAGAGAGTTCAGACTGTTTTCTACAAGTTGCATTGATTTCTGGAAAGTGTTTCAAAATCACCTACCCTGTAATTTCTCATGTTTCCCACAGATGCTGATGACCATGGCATCTCACAGGCCATGATGTGGGCCACAGCTCAACTGGCTGGTGCCACATGTGGCCAGCAGGAGCCCCAGCCTCAAAGCCTCCTCCCGCCACATTGGGAGGCCAATGGGAGTTGGTGTTCTAACCCACTCTTGTCTAAGGGCACTTATTCTCTTCTAACCTTCCTGTTGTCCTTGAAAGGTAAGTGTTACAGACATTGTGTTTGGAAAGGGTGGTGAAAGAGAGGAGGCTGGCTGTGGCTGTCATCTTCCAGATTTAGTCATCACTAAAGAGAAACTGTTCCCTGCACAGGTGTCTCCATCCTAGGAGGAGATCATAGCAGAAGCTGGAAGGGACAAGTGGATAGCCTACAGGACCTTCCTGGATTCTATTAATGCAAATATCATTTCAACATTAAAAGTTTAATTTTTGGCCGGGCACGGTTGCTCATGCCTGTAATCCAGGCACTTTGGGAGGCTGAGGCGGGTGGATCACCTGAGATCAGGAGTTCAAGACCAGCCTGGCCAACATGGTGAAACCCCATCTCTACTAAAAATTTAAAAATTAGTCGGGCGTGGTGGTGGGCGCCTGTAATCCCAGTTACTCAGGAGGCTGAGGCAGGAGAATTGCTTGAACCTGGGAGGCAGAGGTTGTAGTGAGGTGAGATTACGCCACTGAACTCCAGGCTGGGTGATGAAACGAGACTCCATGTCAAAAAAAAAGTTTAATTTTCAGTTTCTCTAAGATGAAAACTATGGAGAAAATGTGAAAGTGGACAGGACACAGAGACAACTAGCAGAAAATAGGGCTGTCTCTGTTGAAGAGGGAAATATGGTCCCCTGGAGAGGATGCAGAGAGACGGGGTGGCATGGTCAGAACTGAGCCTGGGGGCCCTCCGAGATTTAGATGTCTGAGCCCTCTGTCATGAGACCAGCTCTTATTTTTCCTTCTCTCGACAAAACACATCTTGGTTCTCCCCTTACCCAGTCTCATCCACATTTTGCTGCCCTGAAGATTCACACCTGAGCCAGGTAAGGAATGAAGCCTTGCTCAGGTCCGATCAATGGCTGGACCCGCCCCTCATCTGGCAGAGTCACATTCACAGGTACTTCATGGTCCCCAAAGGCCACTGCTCACTCAGAAGAGATGTGCTTTATCAGAGGTGATATGGCAGGGCCGTGGAAAAGATCAATATGGGAGACAGAACCGAAACACCCGGAGCAGGAAAACAGCAGGGCCCACACAACACGACTCCATCCATCCGCTCTTGGGACTCAGCAGTAACGGTGTGAAACAATGGAAGTGCTGGGAATGGTGGAAACAGCACAGACCTCCTGCTGTCTCCCACAGAGCAGAGGGCACCCAGCGCTGAGCCTGCAGCCCCTCCACGGAGCCTCTGCTCAGAGGTGTGGCTGAGAGAGGAGACGCTGGCCAGCTGTGCCCCCCGCCTCACTGCGCTCAGCCCACCCTAGATCAGACCCCCAAAAGTGATGACGGCTGGGCTAAGCTTTTGTGGGTAGGTTTGTGCCACACTTTTGATTTCAAAGAAATCCATTCAGCTGCCAGTTGAGGGAGACTCTGCAGACTCACGAGTACCTGTTAGTTGGCTTGTGTATTCATCCATCCATTCATTCATTCAGTATTGGTTACTAAGAGTTGACTGCCAGGATCTGGAGAAACAATCAAACAAGACAAACACTGCCTTTGGCCCCTCCTCCCACCTCCCTACTTCCAAAGCTTGCAATTCAGCCAGAGAGAGAAAAGACTGCAATAACTAGAATGTAACTGTGATGTTAGGCTGGGGAAGCACACCGTGAGGTAGCGACGCCCTGCTGGGTGCCTGTCCCTGTCCAGAGGGGTCTAAAGGGCTTCCTGGGGGAGAATGGGAGTCAGCCAGTCAAAGGGGGCTGCGGAGCTGAGGGAGGCCTGCAGGGGGGGAGAGACCACAGGGCCCTGGGAACCTACAGAACCTGAATAGGATACAAGCGACCAGGATTCTCCCCTGGCAACGCCAACACTCAGTGTTCAGAGGTGTCCAGGAAGAGCTTTCTGGCAGGATTATCCATGCACGTGGCACTGCTCAAGGCAGGCCCAACTCTCAGGCAGGTCTCTACCCTCCTGCTGTCCCAGAACTGCCACAGAGGAGGTGCTCCATAGGTGTTTTTGAAGGAATCACCACGAAACAATAAGGTGTCACGGACTGGCAATGTGAATGCTCTCCAGCATCAACCCAAGGCAGTTTCTGAAGGGCCTGGGCCACGGAGCCTGAAGCCTCAGCTAGTTTGACATTTCTCTCTGCCTCTCTTTCTCATGAACTCTCATCCTCTCTCTCTCTTTCTCCTTCCCCCCACCCCCCAGAGGAGGGCCTTTTCCTGAGCACTTAACCTCTATGTGCCTGCTTCCCAATTGGTGAAACAAGATAATCCCACGAGGTCATAAATAAATGAGTCATGTAAACTGTAACTCATCAGGCAAGGGCTGGTTATTACAACGGCGTGGCCCCATTGTTCGCCAGTGCAGCAGCCGTGCTGTGGGAAACTGCAAACTCAGCACAGTGAATGGTGGTGTTTGCTGAGTGGACATGGTCTCTGCCACCATGTCTTCCTGGGAGAGGCTCAGAGGAGTGAGGGAAGCCCACACTGGGAGCCTCTGCCATTTCCACAAAGGAGCCTGCAGTTCCGGAGCCTGTGTCGCCATTGGGGTCGGTGCCTGTGCCTGCCCCCCTGGGTCTTTCTTTTAGGTTTTGTGTCCTCCTGTGACAGTTGGTCGGGGGATGCAGGTCAGTGTCCTGTCTCTGCCCCCTGAAGAGCAATCTCTCTACAAAACTCTTTCAGAAACAGCCTGGGCAGGTCTGACTGCTATAGCATTGATGCCCAGGAGCTGCCTGTGCAGGCAGGTGGGTGGAGGAAGCTGACAGCCCCTTAGGCCCCAGCCCCAGTGATGCCCACTGTGGGGCCTTGGGCAGGCCTGGGCTTACAGTCCCGTCTCAGCTCAACTTTGACACAAGTCGTCTTTTCCTCATCCTCCTCTTCTTCAATGGCTTGTTATTCAGCTGGAAAACAGACATTTTCCAGCACATTTTCTCTATTCAGAAATAGACTAAAGCTTCTCCTGGAGTCTGGCATTCTCCCAGAGAAAGGAGCCCCACGTGCCTTCAGCACTGCACTGCCCACAGGGAAGTCGTCCGGTTGGGCATCCCGACTCGGTTCTCCCATGGCGTCCTTCTCATCTGCTGTAAGCGAGGTCAGGGAGAAGGCCCTGGGCAGTATCTGGGCTGAGAGGGTCAGTTGTGCCACCTGCTTCAGATGCTCCATGGGCTGGCGACTCTTTCTGGTCTTTCATGCTGATGCTCACAGGCCTGGCTCACAGTGGGCGCTGGGTCAGGGCTGCTGGGGGAACAGTTGTGCCGGGAGCCAGGATGCGCCCACGTGTTAGAGAAAGGCAGCAGCCTGGAAACCTGCAGGCGGGTCTCCCATCCACTATGTCACCAAGAACTAGGAGCCTGCAGCCGGTTGGAAGGATTCTTGAGGTGCTCTGCCCCCAAGCTGGGGCCCTGAGTCCCACGAGCCTTCCGCATGGGGCCTCTGATGACTCACATGGACCACAGCACAGTGGCCCAGTGGGCTCAGAATTAGGAGCTGGAGGATGAAAACCCCCACTCTTATCATGAATGCTGGTGTGGAAACAACGCCTGGATCCCTTTCCAAAGGCTCCCCGTGGCCCACACTTCTAGTATCCATCCCGGTCATGAAGGCGCTGACCCACATGTTTCTGGGTTAGGAAGGAAAGCGAAGGCCCGGAGCAGGAGGCTGACCCCTCTATTCTCTGATAAATCTGAGAGCAGAGCAGCCTCAATGAGGACAATTACTACAGGGAAATGGCATTCCCGGCCAGTGGACAAGCGCCTCCTTTCGCCTACAGCTCAGAGCCCACCTTTCACTTGCATCCTGTTGGGGGCTGGTCAGTGGGGGCTGAATTCTGGGGTGCTGGGAATCCCTCCACCTTGCAGGCACCACAGAAGCAGCCAAGGAGGGACAGTGCTAAGAAGCAGACAGCCACACAGACCATCAGCCCCCATCAGGCCTCTCGCCACAGAAAGCGCAGGCCAACAAGGCCGGAGTTTATTTCTCAAAATAATTGCTAATTCTACAAACCAACATTTTGGGCACTGAGTACATACCAGGCCTTGTGCTAAATGCTCCTAACCTAAGTGTTGCCTCATTGCCTGCTAATACCCCCTCTAGGAAACAGTGACTATTCTAAGTCCTGCCCACAGACCCAAAAACCACAGCTGTGGGTTGACCCTCTCTGCGTCTGTATCTAATACTGCACCTGTTTTCTATGAAATCAGGACAATATGACTCACAGGGCAAGACGGTTATTTGCCATATCTTGGAGAAAAACAAAAGCTTAAATAACAAAGGTGTGTTTCCTAAAGGAGAAACAAAATCCATTTTCCAAGATTCAGGTGTGAATATACTTTACATGGGTGAAAGATTTAAATAACAATTTAAAAAACCCTTCACGGTAAATGTTCCGACTCAGCATGTTTCAGATGCAGTCTCGGTGAGCTGGCCTCACTGTGGAGACAGCTTTGCTTGTGAAAGAGAAAAGGATGCAGAGGGCTTGCTTTTTATCTCCGCTGGTGAAGGCTAGAACTTCATGCTTTTGAACAAAAGTAATTGCCTATGTCTAAATGTAAAATCACTGAAACATTTCTAAAGACCGGCAAAGAAGTCCACGTGTTAAAGAAAAGGGGGAGGGGAAACAAGGATGAAGGGCTTGCTGTTCCTGGTCTGGCTATCACTGCAGGGACCTGAAGGGGCCCACAGTGTCCTCCAGGGGCCTGGGCAGGGGACCGGCTGTGCTCTGGACAAGCCCGAGCTGACCCACTGGAAGTGGGTGTTGTTCTGCGTCTTCACAGAGGACAGATAGGAGAAGGGTCAGGTGCCAGCCAGGTGGAAAGGAGGAAGGGGTAAAGAAATATTGCTTTGGCCGGGTGCGGTGGTTGACACCTGTAATCCCAGCACTTTGAGAGGCTGAGGCAGGCGGATCACCTGAGGTCGGAGTTCAAGACCAGCCTGACCAACATGGAGAAACCCCACCTCTATTTAAAAATACAAAATTAGCTGGGCTTGGTAGCACATGCCTGTAATCCCAGTTACTTGGGAGGCTGAGGCAGGAGAATCGTTTGAACCTGGGAGGCAGAGGTTGTGGTGAGTCGAGATTGTGCCACTAAACTCCAGCCTGGGCAACAAGAGAGAAACTCCGTCTGAAAAGAAAAAAAGAAGCAGCAGAAAAAAAAGAAAGAAATACTGCTTTGTGCTGTTTGTGCTGGCCAGCAAGGGTACAGGGGCCTCTTGCCCATCCTCCTGATAGTCCCCCCAGACAGGCAGTACCACTCTGCCTTGGACACATGGATGGATGAGGGCAGGGAGGTCAGAGACAGTGAGGCATCTGCCCACCACACCTGGCTGCGGCTGGCTGACCAGAGAGGTGCTGGGGGTTTTGAGGGAGGAAGTGCTGTGCTGTGCTCTCACTTCTGCAGCCTGGTGCCCACCTGGGCCATGCAGGGCCAGGCCACACAGCTACCCACCACGCACGCATGCTTGGCCTGCCAGAGATGAATTCTTTTGGGGTTCATGGAGATACATGGGAGAACTCCAGTTGCTGGAGACTGAATTCTGAGCACACCCTGGGAGATCATACCTCTGGAAGTACTTGGCTCTGGTGGCCAAAGAAAGGCAGCCAGGGACACAAAGACTTGTCTCCCTCTCCATACACACATGTCCCCTGCCCCCTATACACACAGGCCAGGTGTGTTCAGAGGTCTTCAGGTCCCTGGGGGAACAGACAGTGTCCTGGGAAAGGGGGTGACTCAGGAGGCTGGTGGGAGCTGGGGGGTGCTGCTCCCCTGGGACCCCTGAAGCTGGTCCTGGGGGAAAAGCTCAGCTTGACATGCAGGGCTCTGCAGGCAGTGCTGCCTTCTGACCCGAATCCAGTGCAGGCAGGGGAGGCCCCAGGGTTTGGGAGTTCCTAGGGGGATGAAGAGTGGCACCGGGCTCCCTCCACGTGAGGCTATATGGAGAGGCTGAGCGGAGAAGCCGCAGGGTCCAGGAGGAGCTCAAGATGAGGGCCCAGGGTCCAGCTCCCACGCTCAGGTCTACTCCTGACTCTGGGTGACTGTGGAGGTGATGACTGCAGAGGTGATGACTGCAGTTCACTCAAGTCAAGCACCACATGTTCTCATATAGACGGGTTTACTCATCTATAAAGTGGAGCAATACAATCCATCAGTATTTCCACACTCAAATGACCGTGCCCTGACCTCGCCTCTCCAGTGGGAGGCTTCGAATCTGTAGATGGAGTTTCCTTGAGTGAAGAAGCTCCAGAAAAGCCAAGACAGAGAAGCCAAAGCTGTGGGTCCTCACTGGGGAGTCACAGCACTGACCCTATTCCCTGATGCTGACAGAGTAACAGGGAGAGGCAATTTGTCGTAAAAGAATTCAGAAAATCTGTCATGTCTAAGAATCAACAATGCTTCATAATTCATTGCAGTGGTGTTTTTAAAAAATATATATATTTTTAATTGCATTTTAGGTTCTGGGGTACATGTAAAGAACATGCAGGTTTGTTGCATAGGTACATACATGGCAATGTGGTTTGCTGCCTCCATCTCCATCACCTATATCTGGCATTTCTCCCCCATGTTATCCCTCCCCAACTCCCCCACCCTCCACTGTTCCTCCCCTAGTTCCACCCCCACAGACCCCAGTGTGTGATGCTCCCCCTCCCTGTGTCCATGTGTTCTCATTGTTCAACACTCGCCTATGAGTGAGAACATGCGGTGTTTGATTTTCTGTTCTTGTGTCAGTTTGCTGAGAATGATGGTTTCCAGGTTCATCCATGTCCCTACAAAGGACACGAACTCAACATTTTTTATGGCTGCATAGTATTCCATGGTGTATATGTGCCACATTTTCCCTGTTTTTGAGACAGGATCTCATTCTGTTACCCAGGCGGCTGGAGTGCAGTGGCCTGATGATGACTCACTGCAGCCTCAAACTCCTGGGCCAAAGCCATCCTCCCACCTCAGCCTCCCGAGTAGCTGGCACTACAGGTGTGCACAACTCTACCTGCCTAATTTGATTTGTATTTTTTGTAGAGATGGGGTCTTGCTATATTGCCCAGGCTGATCTCAAAATCCTGGCCTTAAGTGATCCTCCTGCCTTGGCCTCCCAAAGCGCTGGAAATACAGGCGAGAGCCACTGTGCCAGGCTCAATGCTTTTTTATATAAACACCGCGGAAGACCAGAGTGCACACCTGTGGATTATACACTGAACTTTATTTTATCAAAGAATTTTTTAAAAATCAAAAGAAATTTTAAAGCCACAGTATATCCCATTCCCTGAGGGGCTTCCTCCTGGGGGTCCCTGCCTGACTTGGACTGTGCAGGGCCAGATGCTGAGGGGGTGGGGCCAGCCCAGGCACAGTGTCCAGCGGAGGAAGCAACGGCCCTCTACCCAGGCCAAGAGCCCGTAAGAACGCTGGCAAGTCAGGATGTCTGTTAAGGCATGATTTCAGTTTCCTATGTACCAAACTCTAATTCTCTAATTTGTATAATTCCAATTATGCATAGTGTCCTCTTGAAAATGAATAAAAAGTGAAAAGCTTATTCTGTGAGAATTAAGTCTATCTCCATTCCAATAAAGATGACAGACCCACAGATAGCTGGAGACACAGGAAGCTTCTTGAAAGCACATTTTCTCAGACCCTAAAGCCATACTCGAATTCATTTAATCAACAATCAACAAGCCCACCGGCTAATTACCTACTTAAAGAACAAGAACCTTACAATAGCTGGGGCCAAATAAGACAGAATGAACTATATATAACTAGACTTTTATTGGATACATTTCCTCCCTAGAGAAAAAATCATCCCTGTCTTGAAAGAACAAAGCATGGAAGCCCCTGAAAACCTTAGAGTGATGACTCTTCATTCTTGAATGGGGGTCACATAAAACCAAAGACGAAAGACAAAGGTTTCCTCACCTATCTCAAATTTGGGAACAATGTACAATGTCTCACAATTCCTCATGAGCTTCAAAGATTACCAATAATTAATTTTTTCCATCCTTGCAGTAGTTGATTGTCATTTCAAATCAGATATACCACCAATACCACCAATACCAAGATACTGATTGAATCCTTTACTCATTAAAAATTACCCCTAAGCAGTGAAAAGATAATTGTGTTTAGGATAATCTTTAGATCTCATCAAGACCAAATTATTATTACAGAGTAGACTGTGATCATGAAAGGGTGCCCTGAAGACAGCGAGGTTACCTCTACAGAGAAAAGTAAGCTGCAGTTAACAGACACCAAGGACACCACCCTCAATACTTTTGCAGTCTTGTTACTTTCTCCATTAGAAACTGCCGCAGCTCTAATGGAAAGCACCATCAATGTATGTAGAACAGTCCCCAATTTATCTGCGCGGGATACGTTCCGAGAGCCCCTGAAGCCACAGATATACTATGCTATGTTTTTCCTACACATACATACCTACGTCAAGTTTATTTTCTAAATCAGGCACTGTAAGAGATGAACACCAACAATAATGAAATAGAACAATTCTAACAATACGCTGTCGTGGAACTCAAGTGAACGCGGTCTCTCTCTTCTCTCTCTAAATGTCTTGTACTCTACTCACCTATTTTAGACCACAGTTACTATGCCTTTTCCTAAACATACTATGTGTATGTACTATGCTTTTTCCTATACGTACTATGTATATACACTATCCTTTTTCCTATACATACTATGTATATACACTGTGCTTTTTCCTATACATACTATATATATACACACTATGTTTTTTCCTATACATACATACATACGTAAAGTTTAGTTTCTAAATTGGGCACTGTAAGAGATGAACACCAACAATAATGAAATAGAACAATTCTAACAATATGCTGCCATGAAAGTCAAGTGAACATGGTCTCTCTCTCTCTCTCTAAATGTCTTGTACTCTACTCACCTATTTTAGACCACAGTTACTATGCTTTTTCCTGTACATATTATGTACATATGCTATCCTTTTCCCCGTACATATTATGTATATATACTATGCTTTTTCCTATACATACATACCTACATAAAGTTCATTTTATAAATCAGGCACAGTAAGAGATTAACAACAGTAATAAAATAGAACAATTCTAGCAACACGCTGTCACAGAAGTCATGTGAGCGTGGTCTCTCTCCTCTCTCTGTAAGTATCTTGTTGCACTCTACTCATGTATTTTAAGCCACAGCTGGCCATGGGTAACTGAAATTGTGGAAGTGAAAACACGGATGGGGGATGGGGACCACCGTGTAGCAAATGCAGATGGCACTCTGCACTCCCTGGGAGAGGAGCTCAGAGTCATTTTCATTGTCTTCACGATTGTCTTTTCACATTAATGAAGATGTTCGGGTGCTACAGCCTGTCAAGATTACCAGAATTCCAAGGGTGACTCGGGAGCAGTGATGGCGGTTTCTTTCCAATCGACCGTCATCTCCCAGCCCTTGTTCACATGACTGGGCTCCGGCATCACACCCGCCTCCCTCGCCCCTCCCGGCCCCTGTGCCCACCTGTGAAGCCCTGCTGGACGTCTCCGCAGGCCATGGGCAGGCCGTCCGCTGCTCTGTGTGCCTCCCTGTCTGCTTTTCTCTTCAAACTTGAACCTGAGCTCCCATGAGTCAGGGTCCTCTCATGGTCTTGCCCTTTCTGGAGGGGGCCTCTGGAGGGGCAGAGCAGAGTCCAGAATGGCAGCACCCAGTGAAACTGTGGGAGGGGTGGCCAGGAGGACAGCAGGGAGGTGTGTGCCTCCTTCTCACTGTGGGAGTCAGCACGGGCGGGCCAGGCCCTGGACCATCGATTCTGAAGATACCAGACACCTCCTGTTCTGGACCAGAGCGCCACAAAACGCCTGAAGAATGTACATTCTTCAGGGGCCTCGGGATTCCCCCACAGGGACAGGAAGGTTGGGGAGGGGCACAGCTCTCACATTCATAAGGTCTGGGGGCAGCCCTGGCTCTGCCCTGTTTCCTGGCTGGGCATCATCTCAGGTCCTGACTGAGTGCTTCTCAGGGAGCAGGTGTGCCAGGAGCACCTGGGGACTCAGTGCTGCTGACTCAGGAGGGGCCTGGGTGGTGCTGAGAGATTCTCTAGGGCTTCTGAATATGGTAAAGATTCTCTCTCTTCTTTTTTCTTTCTTTCTTTCTTCTTTCTCTTTCCTTTCCTTCTTTCTTCCTTCCTTTCTTCCTTTCTTTCCTTCCTTCTCCCTCCCCTTCCCACCCTCTCCCTCTCTTTCTTTCTCTCTCGCTCTTTCTTTCTTTCTCTGCTTCCTTCCTTCCTTCCCCCTTCCCCTCTCCTCCCCTCTCTCTCTCTCTCTCTTTCTTTCTTTCAACAGAGTTTCACTCTTGTTGCCCAGGCTCGAGCGCAATGGTGTGATTTCCTCTCACTGCAACCTCCTCCTCCCAGGTTCAGGCAGTTCTCCTGACTCAGCCTCCCAAGTAGCTGGGATTACAGGAGACTGCAACCATGCCCAGCTAATTTTTGTATTTTTAGGCGAGATGGGGTTTTGTCACATTGGCCAGGATGGTCACTAACGCCTGACCTCAGGTGATCCACCCACCTGGGCCTCCCAAAGTGCTGGAATTACAGGTGTGAGCCACTGCGCCTGGCCAGTAAAGACACTTTCAATGTGGTAATCAGGTCAAGACCACCTCTTCTACCTTGTGACTTTCATTTGACTTTATCTGAGCTGTGACAGAAAATCAATTTGTTACATCCTTCAAATAGGATCCATAACTAAACCAACACTTACTTCCATTACTACGTCCAGGGGAGATGCAGTGATAGGACAATAAACTATTGATGATCAATAACTGAATGCATACTCTAGGACTGGTCCTGAAAATTGGGGCTGACTGTACTGGAATTCAAAGTCTGGAACAGGAATGTAGAATCGCCATCAGAGTCAAAGAGGCTGGCCCTCCAGCCCGAAAGCAACCTCGTGGGAGGCACGTGGTAAGAGACATAGCAAGAAACTTAAAACTGCAAGATTATTTTTTCTGTGCCTTTTTGCCTTTCTTCCCTCCTTCACAGCAGGCACCTGTGGTCCTGTGACAGGCTGTGGTGAGACTCTGGGGCACAGTCCCACAGCAGGAGCCCTCTCTGAGTGACTGGCAAGTGAGTGGAACAGGAGGTGGGAAATTTCATGAGCATTCATTGGCTTGGGGGCATTCTATGCTTCGGAGGCCGAGGGCAGCAGTTTCACCTGCTCACAGGGGTTCCAACGGTGCTAATTCTGGGTAGAGACTGCGTTTCTGAGCCCTCACACCCAGGGGAGTGTGGCGGTGTCCTGAGGGCCTGGATGCAGAAGTCAACCTGAGGCTGCGCAGTTGTACTTTCAGAGTCCATTAAATCCAACCGGCTCATTTCAGTGAACATCCCCAATCACGCGAGGCTTTGCTCAGTGCTAAGGAGGCTCACAGGAGGTCGGGGGCACATCCCTGTCCCCCAGAAGATCACAATCCCTTCAGAGGCCTGTGTGGCAGCCCCTGAAGAACGTCCTCTGTCACTTCAGATGCAGGGTCTGGCCTGATGCGCAAAATCCCCTCTCGTCGAGTCTACTCCCATCCCACCTGAAAAACAGACACTCCACCCACAGGGCTGAGCTACAGCTAAATCACCCCTATCAAATCACGCCGCTGCCTCCAAATTCCATTCCCCACAACGAGGCCCCACGCTGGAAACCCACTGTCTCTCAGGTTGCAGCGGGTGGCAGTCTGTGAGCACATCTGGGTTACAGCTTGTCTGGGGTGGGCTCTGGATGACCCCACCGCTGGGACACTGGGAGGGCAGTGGGTGGAGAGTAAGGACCAGCATCTCCCCAGCGGGACTGCCCAGAGAAACCAGAAGCTACCGGCCAGTTCCTTAATGTCAAAACCAAGCTGTTTTCCTTTTCTTTTTAAAAAATATAAACCAAGAAGAGAATACGTCCAGGTTTTTCTAGTTACTCTTGTTCTAAAACCCAAATATCGAGCCACAGGAAGACTTAGCAGTTGTTTGGGTTTTTTGTTGAAATATCTTGAAATGGGCTTCTGGTGTTAGAAACCAAGTAACAACCATTCCGTGAAAAACTGATTATATTTGTGACCTGATCACATATCTGGTCAGAGTCATAATATTAATAAGCAAATCAAAGTCAAGTAAATGGATTTGTGTTAGTGCAAGAGATATCAGTTGAGCCGGGAACAGAGTTAGAGCTTTTCTGATGAACAATGAGCATCTCATTTACATCCACGTGTACGACACTGGGCTGCTTGCATTCTGACACTTTCATAAGAAGGTCCACTCTGGAAAAGGGTGGGCTTATTAATTATTCTTGCTTTGAGCACAATTACTCTGCCTCCGATCCGACAATCACGCCACAGCCCTGTGTCCAGCATGCATGTGCACACACACATACACACACACATGCGTACACACACAAGTACACACACACAGCTTCCACCCTCTGGCAAAGCCTTTGAGGAGTCCAAGGAACAAATCTCAACCGACCTGAGGGACTCTGGGCATTTCTCTGAGAACATAATAGCAATCACTGTCCAGAGACCACCGCTCTGGGCTTAGGCAAAGACAAGACTGTCCATCCCAACCATCCTCACTGCCCAGATGAGAGGGGCAGGTGTCCTCTGGGAGAGGCACCATGGGTGCTGTGTACCCTGCACCTCTCACAGGACCCTGCTTGGCCCCCCTCTCCCATCCCACGTCCCCACTTACAGCCTGGCCTCAGGCTGAGCTCCCCGCCTGAGAGAGGCCTGGGGACAACCCCAACACACATGGTGGATGCTCAGGGGGCAGCTGAATAACGTGTGCTTAGATGAATGAATGAATGAATGAATGGACAGGCTGACACAGGACACACCACCAGGGAGCCCCAGAATGGCAAACCCACGTTTGGGGTTCCCACTCCCTTGGTGCCATCTCTGGCTACTCAAGGCAGATCCCATAAAGGACCCGAGGACTCTGAGTATTTTAGAGAAATAAGAAAAGCCTGGAGCTGTGTCCAGTCCTGACTGCTCCTTTCCCCAGAGTTCTAGGCCTCTTGGAGGCTGAGGCCATTCTTGGGATGAGAGGAAGACAGTGGTCCCAAAAAGCAGCATGGCGTGGAGACCGTCTGAGCGCTGGGGTGCCAGGCTACACAATCCACTTGCATTTTCTTGTTTCATCCTAACAACCTATGAGGCAGGAACTGCCATCTTCACTCCCCCAGCTGGGGAAACTGAGGCTCAGAAAGGCCAAGCAATGGGCCCAAGTCACACAGTGAGCCAGGGACAGGGCTGGATTGGAAGCCAGGCCTCTCCGCTTCCAAAGTCCTGATGGAACTGCCGCATGATCCTGTCTGGGCTGGGAGGGGGAGAGGGGGCCCAGGGACCAGGGGATACCCCAAAGCCTGGGGTGAAAAGGTGCATCCTCAGCTTCTGACCTATTTGAGTCCTTGATTTGAATGTGGTGTCTCCCTGGTGCAGTGTGTACATTAGTCATTTGTCTAGAAATGTGCTGAAACACTATGTATCTGTGTGTGTGTGTGTGTGTATGTGCTGAGCATGTGTGTATCTATGTGTGTGTGTGCTGTGTGTGTGCCTGTGTGTGTGCTGAGTGTGTCTATGTGTGTGCTGAGTGTCTATGTGTACATGTGTGTGTCTATATGTATGTGCTGTGTGTGTGTGCTGAGTATGTGTCTATGTGTGTGTGTGCTGAGTGTGTGTGTTTGCTGAGCATGTGTGCTGAGTATGTGTCTATGTGTGTGTGTCTGAGTGTGCGTGTGTGCTGAGCATGTGTGTGTCTATGCGTGTGTGTGTGCCTGTGTGTGTGCTGAGTGTGTCTATGTGTGTGTTTATGTGTGTGCTGTCTATGTGTACGTGTGTGTCTATGTGTATGTGCTGTGTGTGTGTGCTGAGTGTGTCTATGTGTGTGCTGAGTGTGTGAATGTGTGTGTGCTGAGTGTATGTGTGTATGCTGAGTGTGTGTGTGTGTGTGTGCTGACTGTGTGTGTGTGAGAGAGACAGAGAGACGGAGAGAGACAGAGAGAGTGTGAGAGATGGGACTGGAGTGGCTTGGCGGGTGGGAGAGCACAGGGCTCAGCACTCCCCGCTAGGCTGGGAAGCCCCTGTTTTCTGTCTGCCTTGGGTTTCAGCTCTTGAGGTCTCCCGAGGGGGCTGGTCTGGGAGAATTGGACGGGAGCAGCTTTAGGCTTCAGCAGAGGAGTGAAAGTCCCTGGTCGAGAGGAGACAGAGGCTGTGGGGAGGCGGCCTCTCCCTCCGCGTCCCTCTCAGTCCCGCTCCACTGGGAGCAGCTGTTGGCGAGGGCCACAGCCAACACCGCCTCCTGCTCTGTCAATAGCAGGAAACATCTGCATCGCCAAAGCCTCACGAAGACAGATTTTGGCTGGGTCAGGGAGACCTATTTTGACTGGACCACAAGACAGGAAATTTAAAAGTCAGGGTGACACAGGTCTGCGAGATGATGGTAACGTGTGTGAGATGCAGTTGCAACCGCTGTGCGGATGTGGCCCATCCAGCCCCTGGGGTCGGGCGCCTGTGGCCAGCACTGCCAGGAGCAGTATCCCGCAGCCAGGAGGGAGCCTCTGGCCCAGCTGGAGTCAAGAAGGAACGCGGCCATGTGATTTAGATGTGAGGTTTCAAAGAGGACGCTGGGTCCTGGAAGGCACGCTCACACCCTCACCCCGAAGCTCCCACCACCTCCAGAACACAACCCCCTCTCATCTGCTCTGGTAATTTCCACCCTCCGCCCGGGGCTGCTGGGCTCTGCAGGGCGGGCACTGGACCTGTCGTGGGCATGAGAAGCCTGGTGAGTTTGTGCCAGACCCTCGCATGTCCGGGCCCCGGCGGGCTCCTGCCAGGTACTCTCTCCCTCATCTGTCCCTGCCCACAGTGTGAAGCATGCAGGATGCCCTCTGAAACCCGAGTGGAGCTCCGGGAGGGTCGTCTTGTGGAGGGATGCCCAGTGGGTGTCTGAGCCAGGTGGAGGGACAAGGCCCACCCCCTCCTGTGTTATAGTCTCCAGCCTGCCCTCTCTAACTGCCCCCTGCAGCTTTCAGAGCAAAAGCCTCAGTGCTTCTAAAAAGCTTTTAGGGCAGTGCAGCTCTTCTGATACTACACTGGCGGGTCCCGGTCATCAGAAATCTGTCCAAACCCACAGAATGTGGCCACAGAGGCTGAGTGCGACATAGAGTATGGACTCCGGGGTGACTGCGATGTCCCAGAGTGGGTCATCCGTTGTACTAGATGTCCCATCCTGGTTCAGGATATTGATGGTGGGAGAGGCTGTGCCTGTGTGGGGAGGGAATATGGAAATTCTGTACCTTCCCCCTCCATTTAGCTGTGACCCTGAAACTACTCTAAGAAATGTCCATGAGAAAGAAAAAGTCCTCACCCCATCCTGCTGCCCTTTGAGTTGAACCCAGACTCCTCCTTGGGGCCCACTGGGGTAGCAGCCCCACCTACCTCTCCCTCCCCCCACCGTGTGCCCACTGACCCCCCAGCAAGCATGCCAGGCTTCTTACCTCCCATGCCTGTAACTCCCCCGCTCTTAATGTTCAGGACACCCACCTCACTTGCCCCACCAAACTCCTCTCATCCATTGCCCTCCAAGCCATGCCAGCCTCTCCAGGGACTGGCACCTCTCAGCCACCTGGGTGATGTTCCCAGAACACCGAACCACCCTCTGTTTACCGCCATCAGCCTGGCCCGCACTGCTCACTGGACGCTGGGCTGTCTCCTCCTCCCGGCATTCCGACCCCTCAGCTCTGCAGTCTGACTAGCATACAGCAGGTGCTCAATGTGTGTGCATGGCTAGGTCTGCCTCACACTTCCCCGGATGTGCCTCATCTTCCACCCACATATTCTAAACCCTTTCAAGGTAAAGGCAGAGTTGGGGGGACCTCACAGAACCCCCGAGTATTCGCTCCAGGGCAGAGTCAGCCACGGCAGGGCGGCACTGGTTCCGCTGCAGCCACAGGTCTCCCCGGCAGGAAGGCAGGGAGCTGCGGCGCCTCAGCCACTCAGGGCTAAACAAGGTGCGCATGTCCCTCTCACCTTTGTGACGAGGCAAGTCATACCAACAAATCCAAAATGGTGGCATGTCTGGGGCCCCTGGGTGGGCAGCAATTTGGTGGGATGCAATCTGCCTGTCCCTGGGGTCCCCTCTGAGCCGTGCCAACCTCTCCAAAGACAAACACCTCTTGGCCACCAGGGTGCTGTTCCCAGGCCACCAAACTGCCCTCTGCTCACCACCATCAGCCTGGTCCGTGCTGCTCCCTGAACCCTGAGCTGTCTCCTCACCAGCCTGGACAACATAGCAAGACCCCATCTCTAAAAATATTAAATACACATTGGCCAGGCATGGTGGCACTGACCTAAAAACATAGACCATTTTCTTAGAGCAGTTTTAGGTTATCATCACATAGATGGCTGCTGGTGAGGGATGCTTCTCCACTTTGGGGTGAAGGGTCCCTAGCTAACATAAGGATAAAAATTCACTGTGACAGAAGCTGCAAATTGGGACCGCTGACTAAATGTGACCTACATCACTGGGTTTGACCTGCTCTGTGTTACGAAAGTTTATTTTTTGAAAAGGTATATTTACGTAAAGTGCATGGACCTAAGCCTACGGTGTGATGAGTTTGGGCAAATGTCTGTTGCAGACCCCCATATGGCCCACGTCCTGGTCCCAAGGGGGACATCTGCCACTATCCTAGATGCTTCCTTCTTGTCCCTTTACAGTCTACCAAAACGTCCCCTCCCTCAGCCCCAGGATGCCCACACCATTCTAACCTCCACCTCCAGAGAAGATTCCTCTGTCTGTCCTTGAACTTCCTCTAGGTGGAACCGCGCAGCACATGTCCTACGGCTTCTCTAGTGCCACAGGCTCCGAGGCCCGTCCATGTTCGTGGGCACTGCAGACCATTCCTTTTGACTGCAGAACAGCACGCAGTCTTGCGATTGCGCTGCCATCTGCTTTCCCACTCTCCCCTTTTCACTGATTATTTTTAGAGTCAGGGCCGTGCTCTGTCCGCCAGACTGCAGTGCAGTTGCAAGATCATATCTCACTGTAACCTCGATTCCTGGGCCCAAGTGAGTAGGACTGCAGGCGTGTGCCACCGATAATCATAATTTTTAATTATTATTATTATTTTTAGAGATGAGATCTTGCCGTGTTGCCCAGGCTGGTCTTGAAATCCTGAGCTTAAGTGAGTCCTCTGCCTTGACCTCCCAAGTGCTGGGATCGCAGGTGTGGGTGACCAGGTGGCCGCATTCAGAGTGCTGGGATCGCAGGTGTGAGCAACCAGGCCGGCCGCATCCCGAGTGCTGGGATCGCAGGTGTGAGCAACCAGGCCGGCCGCATCCCGAGTGCAGGGATCGCAGGTGTGAGTAACCCAGGCCGGCCGCATCCCGAGTGCGGGGATCGCAGGTGTGAGCGACCAGGCCGGCCGCATCCCGAGTGCTGGGATCGCAGGTGTGGGTGACCAGGCCGGCTGCATTCTCTTCTTGATACACATTTGAGTTGCTGCAGTTAGTTTGCTCTTATAAACAAAGCTGCTATGAGAGCTTGGGTGCAGGTCATTTTGTGGACACGGTTTTTTCCTGTATTTGGAGTCAATGACCACAAGTGGAATTTCTGGGTTGGAGGAGGAACTGTACATGCTTACAAAGGTTTTAAATTAGTTCGAAATATTTAAAATCAGGGAAGTCCACGTGAAAGTCTGGAGGTCTGTCTTCTTTTGGGAAGACCAGGTGTGGCTTGCACTCCTGTGTGACCCTCTGGGCTGATTGGTGCCTTAGTTTGCAGAGTGTCAGCGTGGCCCTCATCCCATCCCAGTCCCAGCCATGTCACCTCCACTGCTCCTTCCTACCAGCCTCGGGCTGCAGTGCCACAAGTGGACACCCAGCCACAGGGTGCGGGTTTACAGTGGCTCGTAAACGCAGCGGGCACGCCTGACCACCCTCAGCATCCTCACTAGGAGCACCAACAAGCCAATCTGAAGTTGGGATTGAGACAGGGGAAGGGGAATTCCGTATTTTTTTCTTTCTGACTCAAAGCAACAAGTTTTAGTAAATTCCAAGTGAAATGCTTCCTTTTCAAGGCCCCCACCACTCAAAGTTGTGGGAGGATTTTTAATTTGGTTCAGTCTTCCTTAATATGCAGCAGATACACAGATTTTAATCTTCTTTTATTAAAAATAAATCCACCCTCCTCGCCTGGGTCTCTTGTGTAAATATCTAATTAGGGCAGAAGCTTGGCCCAGCCCAACAGGGGTGTGTCGATGTCCCCTCTCGACACACGCCTCCCTTTGAAGAAACAGACTTCAAAGAATTGCCCCCATCTTCTGAAGAACGTTAACTGGGCCGAACAATGTGCATGCATTATTTACAGCTGTTCCTCCGGCTGTCTGGGAGAACGTTTGAGCCCAAATTGCAAGTAAGGAGAGAACTCTCCATATTTTATAGCTTAGAGAAGCTGCTTCACAACCTCCCTGGGCACCACAGCCATGAGGGGATGCACCCCCTGTGGGTGCCTGGAGGGGACCTATGGGGCCAGGGTCCCTGCTGAAGCCCTGGTCTTCCTCAGACTTGCTAGGGTGGTACATCTCCTGCTTTGCCAGCCAATCTGGAGGTGAGGGTAGCTTCCCACCAACCTCCAGCCTGAACGCTGCCTGGATCCGATGACAAGGGATGTCCCAGGCAGAGCCGATTGCGGACCACGGACATTATGTGCTGAGTGATTTCACAGCCCCTCGTCTTACATTCCGCCAATCTGGGAAGGAGGATCAGAATCCTCCTTTAGAACAGATAACCACGACCCAGAGAGGAAAGGCAATTTGGCCTGAGGCAAGAGAAGGGCAGAGGTGGGGGCACGTCGGGTTTTGTCTAAGTCCGTGGTAGCCTCCAGCACACACACATGCATGCATTCAACAGGTGAACACAACAAACACAGCCCTGCCTTTGGAAAACGTTCTCTACACACTGTCTTAGTCAGCTCAGTCTGCTATAACAAAATATCTTAGATTGGGTGACTTAAAATCAACAGAAGCTTCTCACAGTTCTGGAAGCTGAGAAGTCTGGGATAAAAGTGCCAGCAGATGTGGTGTCTGGGGGAGGGCCCTCTGCCTGTCAGAGACCTTTTTGCTGTGTCCTCAGTCAATAGGTCTCCTGGAGCCTATTTGGTAAGGGTACTAATCCCATTCAAGAGGGCTCCACCCTCATGACCTAATCGCCTCCCAAGGTCCCACCTCCTCAATCCAGCACATTGGTGATCAGATTTCAATATATAAACCTGGAGGGACACAGACATTCAGATCATAGCACATCCCTCCTGTCTACCATGCGACCGTTTATAGGATTGCTTTCCTCAGCAGATAGGTGCTGCTCCTTAAAGTTGCTGTTCATCAAACTCCTTTCTACCAGCAACATCCAGTGGCGCTCAAAGATAGGATTCTCCCTCCATTCCTAGATCATCCCAACAGGTTTCCTAATAGAGATCCTCCCTGCTATCTGTTTCGACCACACACTTTGTGAGCTCCACTCACGACTTTGGAGGAGAACATTCTCTTTGCTACCCTCAACCCAGCTAACCGATGAGTTTCCATTTGGTAAAGCTGCACACTTGCAGTAATATAGTTTTAGGGTTGTATTTTTTCTGTATTGATGCTCTGTTGGTAAACTACAATCAACACTATGTAATTATAGAAAATTATAACACAGCACAGCAGTAACCCAAAAAGCTACCCTCTGGGAATATTATTAACTAGATACTCTTCTCTTTAATAGAAATTTCATGCCAATTTCATAACGTAGTTCGCTCTCACACTGGGAAGCATTATGGCCCTCATGAATTTTTAAAGAAACACTGATTTTAGTGACCAGGAGCCGTGAATAGAAATGTGTTTATTTGTTCAAGAAATATTTACTGAGTGTCTTCTGGACACAGAGCAGGGAAGGAGGCCTTGTTTAATTAACAAGATGTGACAACCTTGCTGCCTTCAGGGGACCTCTTCTCTAACTGGGAGACCACAGTCCCCTGGAAAAGACTTCAGTGGGTTCAAGGCAGGGTTGTGGGGAGTGGCTGGTGCCAACCATTGAAAGTTTGCTGGACTCCTTGTATTTGACATAGGTATCCTGGGTGCTGAATATGCCACCGGAGCTAACACCCATCTCTGCTCTTGTAAAGCTCCTGAGGACGGGAAATGATGCCTTGTCCATGCCTAGCAAGGAGCAGGTGCCCCTTAATGACTCCTGAGCTGATCAGAAGCCCAGGCAGTCAACAGCTTAAAAATAACAGAAGCTTCTCACAGTTATGGAAGCTGCTGGGACAAAGCTGATGGCATGGGCCTCTCTCCCAAGGCTGGGGTGCCTCGCTGCCATGGTGAGGAGCTTCATCTGGGGCTTCTCAGCAAAGCAAGGGTAGCAGGTAATGCTGAATGTTTACCAGCTCAGGCTCACGGGGAGGATGGGCCGGACCTCACAGGCACAGGGCACGGAGAAGTTTGGTTTACTGGCCAGGAAGTTGCTGGACTGTTGAGTGACTACAAGGTCAGAGCTATCCCGGAGCACTTAACTGTCCTAAAATCACCCTTGAGTTTAAAATCACCCTTGAGAACAGCCCCGACACAGGAGACAGGTGGACTTGGGTTCACACCTGGGCTCTCTATCTTGTCACCCTAGGTAAGTCACTAGTCTCTTTGAGGTTCTTCCCTCCTCTGATCTTGGGACAGTTTCTGCCTTTAGGACCGGTGAGGACACAGGTGGACTCTCAGGCCCAGGTTCAGCTGTGAGCTGGTGGGAGGGGGGACAGTGACAGCCACAGCCACATTCCAGGTGTTTAGGGCACTGCCTGTGAACTGGCACATGTGAGGCACCCACAGTTGCTGAGCTCGGCTGGGCACCAGCCATGGTACCTTCCTGGGGTACAGAGGGGGGAGCCCTAGGATGCCCACAGCCCAATCGGACAGATAAAGGAAGCATAGACAGGCGTGTCCTAAAAGGAAATTCTAGTGAAATGGTATTATAACTTCACATTTTATGGACTCAACTTAGCACCTGAATTTGGAAGCATTAGGGATCCAGGCGGGGCGGGTGGGGGGAGGGCTG
This sequence comes from Ateles fusciceps, assembly GCA_036589455.1. Lineage (NCBI taxonomy): Eukaryota > Metazoa > Chordata > Mammalia > Primates > Atelidae > Ateles > Ateles fusciceps. Next base: position 4,091,332 of record JAZHEH010001784.1, on the reverse strand, counting down.
GGGGCGAGCAGGGGGCGAGCAGAGGCCCCCCCCCCCACGCTTCCGCGCATGCGCCAGGCTTGAAGTTTGGGTGCTATGCCAGAAGTGACCAGCAGGTGGCGCCGTCGGGAAGCCACAGGACCGTCCACCGAGCACCTGCCTGGCGCGCCCAGGCCATGCCCAGAACCTTCCTAACTCGCGCCTCCTCCAAGGTCCCCCAGTCTCCCAACCAGCATCCTTCCAGGATCACTCTAGAAACGTGGCTTCTGGTCCCGGCACTCCCTTAAATAACCACTTCTCCAATGCCCAGGCAAACATTTGCTCTGAAATAGTTTTTCCTCTCCATTCACTCACCGTGTTATAGTGATTGATTAGGAGCTCGCATTGTGAGTCATCTGAATTCCCAATAGTCACCCTCACACCCATGTCCCAGCTGGAATTATACAACCTGTGGGTCTGTTATCTCTACTCCAGTCAACAAATTTGACACTCAAATGGAATTTCCTTGCCTGGAATGAGAGAGAGAAAATTACCCATCAAACAGTATGCCATGTTCAGGAAATTGGCTTTCTTCCCACGGAATCGATTCTTCCATATGTATTAAAATTAATTATTCTGGAGACTATAACTCAAAGTACGTACAAATGAAGTGTCGTGCTTAGGACAGGAGTGGCAATTCAAGAAGACAGGTGGCTCCTGGGACACAGACCTTCTGCCTGCCTTCTGCTTAATGGATGGGTTACCAGCTGTTAAAAAAACCAGAGTTTGATGTTTGTGGCTGGGGATCTAAAGTTGAGAGGGGAAGGAAAAGGGGAGAGAGAAAAAGAGGCAGGGAGGCCTGGGCTGGGGACAGCATGATCTCTTCCCTGACATGGTGGTGATGGTATCTGTGCCCCAGCAAAGGGAGGAACTCTTGTATTTCTCAGGTGAGGAAGAATGTTCCCCAAACCCAACCATTCTCTGCTGTCTTTAGCAAAGGCTGGACACACCTCGACCACTGGGCTTCAGAGCCCCCAGGCTCTGCCATCTTCTGTGTGTGGGGGTACAAGCGTACACTTGGCCACCTGTACACTTGGCCACCAGTCATCTCTGGTGTGGGAACAGAGGGGCTATAAACCCCCTAGGGTATCCAGGCTGGAAGGGTTGGGGACAAGTTGGCCTGGTTTATGCCAGCAAAGGGCCTGGCACCCAGGGGCTGCCCAGAAGCACTTGAGAGATGAATGAGTGAGTGAATGAATGAATGACCCTCATCACTGTGGGATGTTTTATAAATAGGGTGACCGCACGCCCCGGTTTGCTCTGGACCCTCTCAGCTCACGGTCATTGCTCGGTGTAATTATCAGTCTTGCCTGTGGACCTGGGTTCACACCTGGGCTCTCTCTCATAAGGGTCAGGGCTTGGACGGTGACTAGTATGTCTCCCTGACTACTGGCCGTGGAGGGAGGCAGTTGAGGCCACCACACAGAAACAAGAGAGATTTTGTTGTCTTAATATGAAATCCGACTGCAATAATGTGCTAAATAAATTTCCCCCATTTCATTGGTGATATTTAAACAATAAAGGAGTTGGGAAAGCCCGTGTTTTAAAACCTAAATGGCTCAATTCTTTTCAGCATCTCTCAAAGCATGGCCGTTCTCTTAGCAACACAGACACTGGAAAGAGCCTGGGCCACAAGTTCAGGACGACCCGAGCTCCAGTCCACCAGTCATGTATAAAATGAGCACAGTAGTGACCTCGCTGCTCCTTGGGGGAAGCTCTGTAGGGAAGAAGTGCGCCCTTGGCACTGACTGGCACACAGGCAGCTTTCGCAACTGTCAGCTCCATGCCCTGAGGCAGGGACCAAGGTGCACAGAACCTGCCGCACCCTTCAGCTCTCCCCAAGTCGTTCACGAATGCCAGAAAACATCTCTGATTTCTCAGGAAGTAACAGAACATCAAACTCATCTGCTGTTGATGTTTGCCCTTTCTGGAATGTAAATAAACACTTTAAAGTATGTTGGCTCAAAGGCAACCAAACGAGAAGGCAACAAAATCAATTTTATTTCTCTTATACACTGACGTTCCCAAGCAGGCGATGGAAATCTAAAGGGGACCCGAATTTTCAGTTCCAAAGATGCAAACCTCCAGAATGAGCAGGCTGCTGAACAGTGAGACCCCGCCTGGATGCTGCAGCTCATGGCCGCCAGGAGAAACGGTGTTCCTGTGGTCTGTGGTGACGGCCAGCACCATGGCGCAGGTGACACTGTAGCCTTGAGCACTGAGTTTCCAAGCAGCCCCTGACAGACGAGGTGCCCTCCTGGTAAGATCTGCAGGGGACAAGGTAGCCCAGTCCCAGCCAGTAGAGACTCCTCTCTGTCGCTCTGTCACTTCTGGGGTTTAGCACTGGGCACTGAACTCATGCAGGTTTGTTGATTGACTGGCTGGCTGCATTCATGACTGACAGGAGGAGCAGGGCCCTGACAGGATGAAGATGCAGGCTGGATGCCTGGAGGCTGTGGTGCATTTCTTTGGCTGATGTGCTTCTGAGAAAGGATCAGCAGCTCTGTGCCTCCTGTGCCTCTGCTCCTGCGTCTCCCACTTCTCACATCCTTGACTCCGCCGGAGTTAGCACAGCAGGTTCTGGGAAGACGTGACTTGCAGGACTTGAGAAAGACCAGGCGTGTTGGGATCCTTCCCACACCGAAACCAAAGGCGGGGTGCTCCACTAGCCGGGCTGGCTGTCTCCCAGGAAACGCACCCCCAACTCCAGAATCCCCTAACCTACTTGAATAAGGAGGACATGGATCAACTGGGTTGAGAAACCCAGGACTGGCTCCTTGACCTTATCCCTGGCTACTGAAATTTTTGCTAAGAATCTCTAAGATATCTCTCTCTTGATGGGAGGCTTTTTGAGGTAGAGAGCTCGGCATCCTAGAGGCTTTATCTCACCTTCCAAAACCTCCAGGAGGAAGCCGGAGGTGCAGCGTGAATGCCCTGAGGCTGCAAAGGCACCTGAAGGAAGGGAGGGAGGGAGGGGGTAAAGCAGGAAGGGGAGGGTAGGAGGGAAGGAAGGAGGGAGGGGGACGAGGTCAGACGACCAGCAGGGCTGCAGAGAGATGGTGGATGCACTGTCTCCCTTGGGCAGTTTTCCCAGGGGCATGTACCCTGGCCAGGGCACTCTGCAGGCAGGCATACGTGGCATGGAGCCTCCTGTGTCTCCCCAGGGGTGAGAGATGCCTTCTTCCTGGAGGAAGCTGACTACCACCCCCAGTGCAACCTCTGTAAACAGCTGGGGTGATGAGAAGCTTGGGGTTCCATCCCTAAGTCGGTACTGGGATGTACGAGGGTTTATTAAGGTAGGAGCGAGGTGTACGAGGCAGAAGGTGCTCCCTTATTTCAGAGACAATCATGTACAGAAGCCGAGCAAGTTGTGCAGATGAGCAAAAGTCAAGATGCAGGTGCGGATCAGGACGTAATGTCTCCGTGGCAAGTAAGCTCTGCAGAACGCATCTGATCCCACAGCAGCTCTCACGGTGCCTGCCTTCCAGCTTGCACACTGAGGATCAGAGAGGTTAAGTAACCTGCCCAAGGCTGCTCATCTGGTAAAATGGCAGAGCCTGAATTCAAATCCCAGCAGGCTGAAAGCAACCAGACTTCAGAAACCCCTATCTCCAGAGTCACGCTCAGGGGACCTGGGAATTATTCTGAAACATTGTAACAAGCATGGGGAGCACGAGACTAACTAAATAGACAAACATCCCCTTTCAGGACAAATGGACACACATTTTGTAAATTCCCAAAATCCATTGGAAATATTTACTTTAACTCCTCCCCCGTCCAAATAATATCCACGGATTATTTTGGCAGTAACAGAAGTTAACACTGTGTGATTTGTGGACTCTAAACATCTCCACTCAGAACTTCATTTTATTTCTGGCCTACCTGGAAAAACCCTTGCGTCATTAAAATAGGTGCTTCATAAATATTTGTTCAAGGAGTGAATGAACTAGCCAAAAGGTTTATGAAAAAAGGTTGGAGTTGGGCAGGATTTTTCCCCAACCGAGGTCTCTGTAAACACTCAGCCACATCCCCCTCAAATATTTATCAATGTAGAGCCACAGAATTGTATGTCTTTTGATAGTGAACCCCTTGCTTGGTTACTTTAAAAAAAGAGAGAGAGAAGAAACCTCAAAGTAAATAAATGTCACAGTCTGCTAGAAAATCAGGTAGTAGGAAAATAGGAAATAGGCAGTGAGAATTTGAGTTTATTCAACTGTGCTTAGAAATGTTCAGGTCAAATAAGAGTTGACCTGACTAGGAGCCATAAAGTTGTACTTAAGCTGTATCGAACTCTGGTGTCGCTTTTGAACAAAGAGTATCCTTTTATTTGAAATTCAATGACAATGAGGACGTTGGAAAGAGGAGAGAGAGTACTTTATGGCAGAGCCATGACAGAAATACTTTTCTTCTGCTAAGAAGAGTCTTTTGTGGGACTTGACACCGTCTCTGGGGTGCAGGAAAGGCCCCTTCATTTACCAGGACTATGCTTTCTCTATTCTATCCCCCCCACATGTTTATGGGTCTCCTTTCTGCTGTACCCCAGGTCTGGCAGAGTTAGGGAAACAAAGACAAAGGACATGATCCCTGCACTCAGGCATCCTCCAGCTCCCCGTGGTGAAGTTTTCAATAAAGACAGAACTCTGTACCATAGCACAAGTACAGTTTGATCTCTCAGTTTTAGCTAGAAACCAAGTAAAACACAGTTCAGCAAGCATGAAAGACTGTAAACCTCCTAAACTCTATTTAGTTCAGACAGGAAACAGACCTAAATTAAGCAACGATTTTCTCTTTCTTCTTTCTTCTTTCTTTTTTTCTTTCTTTCTCTCTCTCTCTCTCTCTCCCTCTTCCTTCCTTCTTTCCTTCTTTCTTTCTTTGACAGAGACTCACTCTGTCGCCAGGCTGGAGTACGGTGGCATGACCTCAGCTCACTGCAATCTCCGTGTCCCAGGTTCAAGCGATTCTCCTGCCTCAGTCCCCCGAGTAGCTGATACTACAGGTGTGCACCACCATGCCCAGCTATTTTTTGTATTTTTAGTAGAGACGGGGTTTCACCATGTTGCCCAGGCTGGTCTTGATCTCTTGACCTCGCGATCCACCTGCCTCGGCCTCCCAAAGTGCTGGGATTACAGGCATGAGCCACCGTGCCTGGCCTTAAGTAATGTTTTTCAAGTCAACATTAAGTACCTAAGAGGCACCCAGAAGTTGATTAGGTGTACAGTTCGTCTGCTCAGACTGAAATTTCTCTGAGAAAATCTGCCTCCTCACTGTTCTGTGAAATCTCCAGGGACCCTGAGGTTGCCAACGCAAATTGAGGTCAGAACTTCAGAGTGAAAATGGATGCACCAGGTTGGTCTTGGGAAACCCACAATGGTGTCAGTCATGCCTCAAGGCCTTCAGCGGGAATGGGTCATCAGCCACCTGCAAACAATGCAGTGGTAGGGGTTGCACAGTGTCCCCCAAATTCATCACCATCTGGAACCTCAGAATGTGACCTTATTTGGAAATAGGGTCGTTGCAGATGTGATTAGTTAAGATGAGGTCCTCATGGATTAGGGTGGACTGTAAATCCAATGGCTGGTGTTTCTATAAGAGGAGGCGACACACACATGTATACTGAGAGGAAGGCCATGTGAAGACAGAGGTGGAGGCTGGAGGGAGGCAGCCACCAGCCAGCAAATGCCAGGGACTGTGGGAGCCAATGGATGTTGGAGGAGAGAAGGGAGGACCTCTCCCAGAGCTTTCAAAGGGAGCACCGCCCTGCCGAGGCCTTGGCTTCAGACTTGCAGCCTCTGAGCTGTGGGACCACACATCTGTATTGCTTAAAGCCAGATTTCTTATAGCAGCCATAGGAAACTCAAACAGGCCGAGCTATGAAAAACATGAAGAGGCTTCTCGAATGCTGCTTCTAGTTCCGTGTCTCTCCATCTTCCCCTTCATTGGCCATGGATCCTTCCAGATCCTTCTAGACCCTCCTTCCCCCTCATCTCTCACATCTATTCCTCACCAATCCCTGCCACATTCCTGTCTCAGCCAAGCTTCACTCCTTTCCTTTCTTTCTCTTCAGCCCTGAAGCTCAAGGCCTTTCTCACCTCTCTGGGCGGTTGAGAGGATTAAAGGAGAAGGAATGGGGGAGCAGTGCCCAGGACAACCCCAGGAGCACACTGAGGAGTCAGTAATAGCCGCCCAGCTGCGGCTCATGGCTGGCCCACCCAGCGTCTTCCATCTGCCCCACACCCCATCACCAGACTGAGGGTCCTTGGGCACCCCCCATCTGTCACCCGTTAGGGACACCCAGAGGTGCCCAGCAGCAGTTCCCACACTCTGTTATTGCCTTAGCACCTTCACAAGCCTTATCATTTCACTCACCCATTTTTTTAAACATCAAATACTTTATGTTAAAATTCTTTGTCATTAGTATAAACAGGAGGCTGAGTATCACCGTGAAGATGGAGAAGACAGGCTATGAGTTTCCTGGCTGGCCCTGTGGAAGGCTCTTGGGCTACTGCCTGCTGTCTCTTTGTTAAAAAGGTAGATGAGCAAGGGTTAGATGGATGTTAAGGCCACACCAGCCCCACTCTGAGCCTTTTTCTCTGGGTATAAGGAAGGTTGGAAGAGAATGAAGAGAGGAAGGAGTCTCTCCCTTTATGATGCACTGTTTTTCACTGCTATGCTCAGTCTCTGTCTAGAATCATCTCAGGACTTTTGTACATCAGAAGACACTGTCAGTAGAGTGAAAAGATGACCTACAGAATGGGAAAATGTATTTTTAAATTATGTATCTGATCAAGTTGTAGTAGCCAGAACACATAAAGTACTCCTACAACTCAGCAAAAAGACAAATAACCCCCCAAAACAGGCAAAGAACTTGAATAGACAGTTCTCCAAAGAAGACATACAAAGAGCCAGAAAGCAGATGAAAAGATGCTCACCATCACTATTCACTACAAAAATGCAAACCAAACCATAATGTCATACCACTTCACACCTCTTAGGATGGCTACACTTCAGAAAAAAATAAAAGGAAAACCAGCGTTGACATGGATGTAGAAGAATTAGAACCCCCAGGCTGGGCGTGGTGGCTCACGCCTGTAATCCCAGCACTTTGGGAGGCTGAGGTGGGTGGATCAGTTTGTCAGGAGATTGAGACCATCCTGGCCAACATGGAGAAACCCTGTCTCTACTAAAAATACAAAAATTAGCTGGATGTGGTGGTGTGCACCTGTAATCCCAGCTACTCAGGAGGCTGAGGCAGGATAATCACTTGAACCTGGTAGGCGAAGATTGCAGTGAGCTGAGATTGCGCCACTGCACTCCAGCCTGGGCAACAGAGTGAAACTCTGTCTCAAAAAAAAGAACCCCCAGACATTGCTGGTAAGATTTAAAATGGTGCAGCCACTATGGAAAGATTTAGTAGTTCCTCAAAATGTAACCATAGAATGATGTTTAAATTCTACTCCGAGGTATATATACAAAAGAACTGAAAATGTGTTCAAAGAAAAACTTATACATGACTATTCATAATAGCACGTAATTCATCACAGCCAAAAGGCAGAAACCAACCTAAGTTCATCCACTGATGAATGAGTAATCCAAATATAGTAACTCAATGGGATAGGATTCAGCCTAAAAGGGAATGAAATATTGATACATGCTACAGAACAGGTGAACTTTAAAAATATTGCTTTGTGAAAGAAACCAGACACAAAAGGTCCCATATCGTATGGTTATGGAAAATACCCAGAATATGTAAATCAACACAGATGGAAAGCTGATTGGTGGTTGCCAGCATGAGAGAAATGAGAGAAGGGGGAAATGGAGACGGATTGCTTAGTGGGTACAGGTTTCATTGTGGATGATGAAAATGCGCTGCATCGAGGCAGAGGTGATGGCTGGCCAACACTGTGGATGTACAAAATGCTCTGGACTGCACACTTCGTAATGGCGAATTTTATGTTAGGTGAATTTTACCTCAATAAAGACAAATCACCCCAGGACCAACATGTACTGCGCTTTGGGATGAGGGGCACCCTCCTCAACCTGGCATCCGAGATCCCCAAGGAGAATGACACTGGCGAAGATGATGGTAAGCGTAGCATCACTGTTATTAACACGTAACATCTGTTGCATGCAGCACACTCTGCCCTTTCGTAAGTGCTTTACATCACTCACCCATTTAAAACCCGCAACAGTAAGATGTTAGGGCCATTTTTACCCCCATTTTACAGAGAAGGAAACTGAGGCACCCAATCAGTGTAAATTGTCCTACAGCTAAGTAGGTGAGACAGCTTCCTCTTTGTGGTCCTGGCAGATGCTCTGGGGGTCGGAGCAGGTGGGGTGTTGCCAATGGGGTGAAATAAATGGGAGCATCCCAAGGGGCATCCACGGAGCCCCTGCCAAGGCTTCCAATCTCTAAACTCTGTCCCTTTCTGTATTAATCATTTCTCTTGATTAAACACTAGTCCCACAGTCTGCGGGTCCCATTGTGCTAAATTACATGGTGAGCATGTATTGCAAATGACACTCATTATTAGAAGTTACATGGCAACATTTATACTAATTAAGTTGGGGCTCATTTCTTTAGTTCTAATTTTAAAACACTGGCAGAACTCCAGAGCTTGATGTCCGCACGTGAACTGCCACAAATGCATGGTGCAAAATGTCCTCTGAATTTTCTATCTATTCAGGATTATTTCACACTTAAAAACTGCTTGCAGACATTACCATGCTCCTTCCTTCTTCTTTTTTTTTTTTTTTTTTGAAACACTATTACCAGGATGAATATAACAGAGTGTAGTTTTAAAGCAAGAGTTATACAGCATGCTTTTAGAATCTACAGTGCTAATAGTTTTAACATATTGGAAAACATTTTTTAATGTCTCTTTTCTCAAAGTACAGCTGAATGAAATTTCTTTTTTCCCAACAAAATAAAAAATGACAACCACCCAGTGTGATTAGGAGAACACAAGAAGGAGACAGCGGCAGCAGTAGCAGCTACGCTCTCTGGGGCCCACTCCCGTGCAGGCCGTGTGCAGAGTGGTTTACAAGAAGCATCTCAGCTACGTCTCTCATCACCAGTGAGGAAGGTACTATCTTGAACTCCTGACTTCAGGTGATCCGCCTGCCTCGGCCTCCCAAAGTGCTGGGATTACAGGCGTGAGCCACAGCGCCCGGCCTGAGGAAGGTACTATCTTCCAGCAGTCAAATCACCTCCCAAGATCACGTAGGAAGAGAGTGACAAGCCAGGATCTGAACCCAGTGGCTAAGCCGCCACCCACTCTGCTCTTCAACACTGTATGTGAGTGGTCTATCTGTGCATGCAGGTCTGCAGAGGCACAAAACCCAGCATCCATAAAACATATGACTCCCAGGCCAGGCACAGTGACTCATGCCTGTAATCCCAGCACCTTGGGAGGCCAAGGCAGGAGGATCACTTGAGCCACAAGTTCAAGAGCAGCCTGGGTGACAAAGTGAGACTCTATCTTTACAAAAAATAAAAATAATTAGTCCAAAATGGAGGTGCATGCCTGTGGTCCTAGCTACTTGAGAGGCTGAGGTGGGAGGATTGCCTAGGCCCAAGCTCAAACCCAGGAGGTCATGAGCTGTGATCGTACCACTGCACCCCAGCCTGGGTGACATAGCAAGACCCTGCCTCAAAAAAAAAAAAAAAAGACTTATGACTCTCGAACACTGCAAAGCCAATAGACGTTTCATCATTCATCAGATCGTTTTCAGCCATTCAGACGTGACTGCCTGGGTGTGCACCATGTGCCACGCAGGGCTCCAGCAGCCAGGAGCAGGCCCTAGCCCCCCCCTGTATCCATCCTTCTGGTGTCACTGACTTTTCCTGCCAACCTACGCACTGTTGCATTTTCCTTCCTTGGCACCTGTTCCGATTGGTAGGGCCCCTGGAATTAGAGAGTCCTCCCCACTATTGGCTTCCTCCTGAACAGCACTATCTTACCTGCCCCCTCCCTAGATAGCTCCCCAGCAAGTGACCACTTTTATACAAACTCCCTGGAAATATTTTGTCCTCACACACTTCCTCCTGTTGGCCTTGTTCCCCCTCGATGTCCTCAGTGCCCTGAAGTCACAGCAGAAATAAACAGGGAGGAGAAGTCCAAGGTTAGCTGAACAGGCAGATGCTCACGCTGACAGCTTAGCTCGTCCCTCCACAGACGTGTCGGCTCTGGCTATCAAAGGGGGGGCCATCGCTGAGGCAGTGGCTGCCCCAGGGCTCCCCACGACTGGGACTCACAATCCTGCGTCAGCACAGCTTGGATCTGTGCTCCCGAGGCAGTGGCTGTGCCCTACCGAGTACAAGCAGAGCCACAGAACAGCCCTCCAGGCTGCAAAGATCAGGCAAGAGGGAACGCTGCTATCTCCTCTGCTGCTGCCAAGGGGTCATGGTGTTTACTGAGGAGGAACGGGAGAGAGGAGAAACCAGGTGAGCCCACAGCCTTGTCAACCAGTAGAGCCCCGGTGATGTTTCCAGAGTCCCTTATTCTAGATGGAAAGCGTGCTGTCTTACATCTGCCCAGCTAACATGTGGCTGCTTTTCACAGCATCTTGTGTTCCTAACACGAAGAATTTTCCCATGCGTTATCTCCCAGAACAGGTCATCAACCCCGTGGGAGATCCCTAGGTCAGAAAAGGGAGGGCATAGTCCTTAATTTGCCTCCATGAGGAGTTTCCTCCAGGGACAGGGACCCTGAGCAGCTGCCAGCCCCTGCCTGTGCACTGGGATGGGGATCTCTCTGGGGTTTCGAAGTAGGAGGCAACTCCTGGGGACCAGGGGGCCACTGAACCACACAGGAGCACTGAACAGCCCCGAAGAAGCAATTCCGGGAGTGGAAGGATTGAAATCTCCATCAAAATGGGTGTCTGACAACATGTCCACAATCCCCCAGGGCATGACTGGGATAAAATACTCTGCAAAGAGAGTTCTGGCACTCTAGCCACGCCCACACTTAACTTACTATCAGCCTTTCTCCAACACACTGACACCAAGTGCTCAGTGTGAAAGTCAATCCGAAGCTGAAGACTTCCTAAGAACTTCCCACTTCTATAAATGCATTCCTTCCCCCGGTTTCTCTGTGATGTTCCACACACAGTACACACACACACACAAACACACACACACAAACACACACACACACACACAAACACAAACATAAACACAAACACACATGCACACAAACACAAACACACACAAACACATAAACACAAACACACAAACACACACACACAAACACAAACACACACACACAAACACACACACATAGTCGGATCTTCCTGCACACAGAGTACCTGGCATGGAACATAGTTGATTAGAAGGTAATGGAAACCCTTTCCAATTATAGGTAAAACATGATGAGTTGTTTCAGCCCAGCTTCTCTAATATGAAATAGTCGAATACTCTCTCTTAGTGTGAACAAGATACAGAAAATGTTTAAAGTGAACTGTAGCCACTCATGAGAGTACGTGCAGAGGTCCAGAGGCATAGAGACTTTCCTACTATCCATGACTTTGAACGAAGAGGGCATGGCCTGGAGTGGCAGCTTCCTGTCAGTGGGCATGGCCACCTACTGAGACCTGAAGTGTCTGAACACTGCTGAGCACTTCTGAGCTGCTGCCCAGGTGAGTGAGGCTTGGTGGAATTCTTACGGTGCCGGGGATGACGCTCCCTTGGAGCACGGTGCAAGAGCCTGTAGGGCCTCCTTCACTTTGCAGGAAAAAAGCCGAGGTTCGGGGATAAACCGATTTAAATGAAGCAATGCATAGAATGAAATCTAATACTTGTTCTCAGCAGGAAGCCTGTTCTCATCTTAAGTATAAAAACCAATTCATAGGTGAGCTATAACATATCCGAGCTTACCCATATGGGAGCATTAGCAATTTAAAAACAATTTGAGCATTTATCAAATATAGAGTCTCTTTGAGAACTCAGGCTATTCATTCAATAGAATACGATCTTAAACTATAAGCAGCATCCTTCAAAAAAAGAGAGAGAGAGAAAAGAAACGCAGCTAGAGAAAATCTCTCCTCCAATTTTGTGTTGTGACATTTCAAATCATTGGTTAGTCAGTTTCCATAGAAAATATTTCCTCAAATGCCGCTAACATTTTCATGTTAGTCGAAGGGTGCGGGGTCCAGAATTCTAAGGGTGTTCTGTTTCTTTAAAGAAAATTTAGCTCTTTTATTTTAGGTGAAAGAGAGATTACTTGTACGTTAAGTATCAATTTAATGAAGTAGAAGACATAAAATACAGAGAAAATCATTTGAACCAAACTGTTACCTCACCAACTAATAGATGTTACATTTTATAACCAGGAGAGAAGAGAAGCTCAAGCACAGACTTGACAAGGAATACAACTGCTGTGATGTTCCTAATTATCAACCAGTAGCAACATTTAATATTAAATTAAAGACTCCTGGAAAATGCATTTTTCTCCTCACAATCTAAACCAGCAACAGAAGGAACATTCTGGGAATCCGTTTCCGCATCTGCACTGTGCATCCATGGATACTTACAGAGCACCTGTTCTCAGTAGCCCCTAGATGATCAGCTCGTTCAGACCCATGTCCACAGCACTGGAGTCTCCTTGGCTGATAATTTGAACATTTCCAAGCAGGCTACTGATGCGAAAGGCAATACATTATTTACTGGGTATTCCCTTTGTAATTTTTCTTCTGAGGCTTGTGGCTGCCGGCACACACATTATATCATCAGAAACCAGAGCAAAGATCCAGCAGGGAGAAATTTACAGGAGAGACCGCTCATCTCGAGTTGAAATAAATGCTTAAAAATAAATGTGTAATTCACAGCAGCAGAGTGATTTTTTTTAAGTTCATAATCAGTCAGTAAGAAAGGTGGCATCAAATCCAGTGTAGCTGCTGAGAGCAGGGCAACTGGCTTGCTCGATGGTGCAGTCAGCAGTCCCAGGTGGGTAAGCAGAATGCTTCTGTGGGCTGAGCTCAGAGGGGAACAGAAGGCGAGAGCACCCCGCTCCCGGGACGAGTTGGATTCACAGCCCACAGGGAGGAAGAAAGAACAATGAGAAGCGTCGATCATGATTTTCCCCCGATTGTGATTCCCCCATCATGATTTCCCCCCCGTGGTTCATATTTAGTTTTAAAATAAAAGTCATTGCTGATGAGATACTTTCTAAGGATCCTTGCAAAGCAAAACCAAATTGAACTACAACATGAAGCGAAGAAAACATGAAAGCGCTCTTGAGCACCTGTATGGTTAGTGCCTTTCCACAAATATAGTCTGGGGTTTTTTGTTTTTTTTAATTGTAGTAAGAACATTTTACGTGAGATTTACCCTTTTAACGAAAAAGTGTACAACGCAGTCTTGGTGAGTGTGGGCACATGAGGCTGCACAGCAGAGCTGTCAGACTTGTTCATCTCTTGTAACTGAAACTTTATGCCCGTTGAACAGCAAATTCCCATTTCCCCCTCTCTCAGCTTAATGCTATTTGAAGCAGGATGCTGCTTTGAAGAGATACCTTCTCATATCAAAGATCTCTTTGCCCCTTCTACAGCACTTCCTGAAACAAAAAGGAAAATGCAACCTCAAGTTTTACGCCGTTCCATTATTTAAAAAACGGATAATCCTGCAGCTGCCCAAAAAAAAAGGGGGAATTTTTTTTTTTCACAGAACTTCTTTATTTCACATTCTATGGGTTGATCAGTCTCCCTGGAATATGGCGACTTTCATGAAGAAGTGCCCTTCACAGTGGTGTGGTCATGAGTGCAGGTCTTATAAATGTACACCAGTAGCTCCAACACATCTCGAGTCTTTCAGAAGGATCAGTGATGTAAAAGCACCCATGCAGCGCGTCATGTTGGGAGGATGGTTTGCTGCCATGTCTTTTCCTTTAAAAGACGATTACAGTTCCTATGTGCAGCCCCAGGCACTCACTTTCACTTGTCCCAAGAATTTGATGTGAAGTACTGTTTACAGGGCACTTTCTCTGTGCCAAGGACTGTGCTAGACATTTATATATTCCATTTCATTCAACTCACTATTATTTCTGCCTCCCATAAAGAAAAAAATCCAGACAGAAATGGAAAGCCTTTAAAAGATGGCAGCACAGATCGACAGCATTTCCAGAGATGCGTTCCATGTGGCAAACACAGTGACCAGGCTTTTAACAGGACTGGAATAGCAGCCTGGGAGGAATGCCCTTGCTGCTACAGCCTCGGCTTCCCAAATCGCTGCTTTCCTTTCCTTGGTGACTTCGACAATTGCATTAGTTATTTGCAAATCCATTTGTTTTCCGAAAACTCCCCTTCTCGTTCATTTTCTGTTGATAAGGAATTTCTGAAACAATCATTGAAAAAACCATCTCTACTGCAGACAGCCAGTGCTACTGACTGCAACAGGATTTGAGATCTCTTTTATTCCCAGAGGGGGCCATTATTTCCACTGGTTGCCATGGTGATGTTGCAGTATTGCTGCTGTGTGTTCGGCTGCTTCTCACTGCAGTCACTCCATACACTTAAATCAAATCGTTTGTTTCGCATGGTACTGGCTATAAAAAACTTAGCTAATCGAACTCTTAGCTTCATCTCACAGTGCTGACGAATGGGGACAGATGGAAGTGTCCATGTGTGCCAGTGTAAATGTGACGGAAGCAGCGAGATTTAAAAACAGAAAGATCATCTTAAAATACATTAATTTATACCCCTTCATTAAGTAATTTAAGGACAGAATTCTTATTATTATCAATAACTTCAGAAATGGTTTTGAAAAAGTAGAAGTAATGTGCCTAGAAATAAGAAACTATGTATTTTTTGTTGTTAGTTCATATTCATTTGAATTTTTGCCATATTCATTTTTGGATATGCTTGGTTCTCCCATTTGTGTATCTCCTTTCTTGTCTCTTATTTGTGACTAGTATACACAGCCGCAAATACATATACATGTACTTTTATTTATTCCTAAGCTCTCTAATTTGTGAACTCTGGCTTTAAAATATACATGAATATTAGTGACTCTGCTTTTCAGTCTTCAGTGCCCTGGTTTCCTGAAGGATGTACTATTCAAGTGCTGAACTGGACTTGAACTCCAAGATGCTGGTCCTCTGAGGCTGCAGCCCCTGAGTCCAGGTTGTGGGGTGATATTGATGCCTCACAGCTAGCAGCAGCAGACAGACTTGGGAGATTATCTTGGACATGGAGTCCCCTTCGGAGCATCTGGACTCCATAACTTTTCCTTGTGGGCAAACTCAGAGTGTACCTGGGTGTCCAGGGCCAGTGGTCAGCTGTCGTCTGCTCTCATTGCAAATGCTCTGAAGAGCTAGCTTTGATTCCCGGGGAAGAGTGTTGATCAAGAGGGGAGAAATAAGCTAGATTGTACTTCAGAGGCTGTGGTTGGAAGAGACAGGTGATTAACGGAAGCCAAACTTCAAGGAAATGTGAAATCTAAGTTCGGCCCAAATCCATTCAGTTAACCTGGTTTTGACTGTTGCACTGTGTTCTTTTCTTCTATTTGTTTTTTGCTTTGTGTGTTTTAATTTCTTTTCTTTCTTTCTCTCTCTCTCTTTCTTCTTTCTTTCCTTTCTTTCTCTTTCTTTCTCTCTCTTTGTTTTTTCTTTCTTTCTTTCCCTCCCTCCCTCCTTCCTCTTTCTTCCTTTCCTTTCCTTTCCTGTCCTGTCCTGTCCTGTCCTTTCTTTTCCCATGACACTGTAAGGCTGGCCTGCTTTGAGGCTGAGAGGGTTTGTTGTTTCTGAATTAAAAGAAAACTTCTTCCCCATAGGAAAGAATGTTGTGGGGGGCCCCAAAACTCAGGCTGCCACAATGAACAGACTTGCTTCTTACAACCCCCACTTCAGAAAGAAAGGAGGGTTGCAACATTTACGGGAACTCCCAACAGCTGGGACATGACGCCCCTGTTTCTGTGAGCTCCAAGCTGCGTGTGCCTGGATCCGGCCATTGGTGCACCTCTCAGCCTCCTCCTTCATTGGAAAGAAGAGTTTTCATGAGCTCAACTGCTGACATGAAACAAGGCTGGGGCAGAAGCTGAACGCCAGGAGGCATACCAGTTGGATGGGAAGGGACTGGCATGGGTTCCGGCGAGGTGCCACCGTCATAACAACTGGGGAAGCTGCAGGGGCATACATTCGCAAGAGGAGTCTCAGGTTGGAGGTTTTACTGTAAGGAGTGAGCAATTCGAATCAACTTTAACAGGGCACGTATACAATACCATTCCGGAAAAATGGAGGCACCACTGCCTTCTTTCTCACCCTGCTTACTGCTGTGCAACATGTAACCACCCACATCCCAAACCCTCTCTTAGGTGTTTATTTCTCTGGTGGAAAGAGTGATTTTGACGGGGCAGGTTTTGAGATCTTCCTCTTAACTTACTGTTGCATGAATGTGCACCTTTAGCCCTTTAAACTGCCTTTGGTGAAACCTCGGTAAAGTTACGTGTTGCCAAGTAACAGAAGCTTCTGACTTTGTATGTCCTTCTTAGAGAAGCTCTCTCCCTTCCAAATAATTAGAAATCAGTCACTGCTCCACGTCCACACTGGGAATAACTCAGGAGACTCAACATCATCCTGAAATGAAATGTGAATCGCGCTGATTCCTGGCAACAAGATGTCCATGACATGAATTTTCCCTTAGAAACTAGGCTCTTTAAGGCCAAGGCTGGCATCTGAGACAGGAGCAGGTGGGCTACATGGCTTGCTGAACCCTCAAGGAAGCCCCCCTCCATTCCACGCTAATGCACATTTTATAAATAGAGGTCAAATCAATTTAGTTCAAGGTGGTCTGGAATAGTGTGTGTGTGTGCGCGCGTGTGCGCGCATGTGCACGCACGTGCCCGTGAGCTAGTGTAGAGTTGGTATAAACATGGACAGAATGCTAAATGAGGCAACTAAGAATGATTAGTTTGTGGCTTGACAATTTTTCTCTGACACTCAACAAATTCATCATAACTGCAACAATGCTTACTTTAGCCATCTTGCTAATCCATCCGGAAGAATTAATCAAACGTTGCAGCATCATTGGAAAACAGGTTTTCATGTAAGCGTTTATGACAATCCATTGCAATGATGCTGCTAATGAAATCACAGGAAGGCTTGGATACTATCCAATTCTAAAGTCCACCGTCAGGGTCTGGACCATCAGCTGAGCCCCAGCTGGGTAATTTTGTGGGGCTGTTCTCGATCTGCAGATCCAGATCCCATGCCTCCTCCTAGCTTGCCTTGGCTTCTGGATAAGTTTAGCAAGAAGCAAAGCACATAACAATCTCCAGGGAAGCGGACGGAGAAAACCAAGAAGACCAGGTATCATGAGCCACTATGAGGACCCACGTGGGTCGGTTTATCTCACGAGTGGACTTGGTGTCCGTCATAAGTCCCTTATCTTCAGAACTCACTGGGAGACACACTTTGGGTTCTTCTCTCTGAAAGCAAAGATGTGTGGATCTGTGAAGCCTGAGTGTGAATGTCAGGGCCTCCTGGCTCTCAGGAGTGGTGGGGTTGAGCCCCTCTTGCCAGCTGCTTCCCCTCTGCCCTGATGGAATAGGCACCACCATGGGACTGGGCTGAGGTCAGATTCACTCTTTTTGGTGGGTGACACCCACAGGTTTATTGACCAGGAAGGCCTCACCTTAGAATGCATCTCTAGTGACTGCTTCAAAACCATATCCCTTTCAAGACACAGAAGTTCAATGCTAGTAGGTGGCTTGAATTGGTGGGCATATCCCTTAGCTCTTAGGAATCCTGGGGATGGGGAGTTGGGGAGAGAACTGCCATCAGAAACCCACAGTGAACTGAAATGGGCAGTCTTGGCCCAGTTTGGGGCCAGTGCAGATCTGGAATGAGGCTCTCCCCTGAGTTCCAGCAGGGAGTCAGAAGGAACAACAGCCCCTGCGACATTGCCCTGCATGGACACACAATAAAACAAAACAAATGGGGCCGCATCAGTGAAAGAAATCACTGAAGTGAGTCTGGTGTTGGACAGAGAAAAATCCCTGAAAATTGACTGAGACACTTGGGGTGTTAGTTGAGTTCATTTGTTTATTATATACAGCTTGCTCCTAAAAGAATATAAAGTCATGTAAGGACTGTTCATTCATGCACCTAAAATTCACTGGGTGCCTCTGTCATGCCAGCACTGTGTGGGGGGAACAGAGGGAAAGGATCCGCATTCTATGCGGCCTGGGTTCTGCGGACGAGAGAATGGGTAAATTCCACAGTTCCAAAGACTTGAAGTGCTTTAACGACAGCATAAAGTAAAATGGGGGTGCAGAAAGTCACTTGGGGTTGGAAGTCGGATAGGTAGCGTCAGATGGGGTGGGCAGGGAAGGCCTTTCCAGAAACTCATGATGGAATCAGAGAAGCAGAGCTCTGGCTGGGCTCCCCTGGGAAAGAAAGGCCTTTGCCAATCACCATGGGGTGGATGCTGCAGGGAACTGACCCTCACTTCTCATACTCAGGGTGGGCTTCAGGGGCATGAGAGCAGAGCAGTGCTCAGGTCCACCCTCAGAAGAGAGCCCCTCGTGCTTGGGGCTGAATGCTCTGATATTAAGCATGCTCCGTAACTGGTACCTTCATTTGTCATGAGAATTTTGTCTTTGAACTTGTGTTTTGTAAGGGAAGTTTGGTGGGGCAATGGGACGTGTATTGGGGCGTGGCCCCTCAACTCACACCTGGCCCACCTCCTGCCCCACCCCTCTGGGTTCTTGACTGTCCACCTCCTGCCCCCCGACCAGCAATGGAGACTCTCCCCACTCCTCAACAGGGAGGATGGGGGCTGGATGGACGCAGTGATGGATCACTGGGTGGAAGGCAGTGAGGGTATCCTAGTGCCCGAGGGAATGTGACATTAAATAGAAGGTAAAAAAAACACACATAAAACACTATGACAGGTCCAGAGAGAGAACATGAAGAAAGGAAAAAGCTTTTTTTCCTGCCTTTTGAACGAGTGACCCTGGAATTTAAGTAGCCAGCCATGTTTGTGCTAAGTGCTGCCCCAGGCGCTATGAAGAATGCAGAGATAGAACTGCCTCCTCCCTTCTCCCCCAGTCCTCCATGCCTGTTCATCCACTCATTCACACATCCATCAGCCAACGCATGTTCCTGAGACCCGATGCATGCTGGCCAAGCCCTGGGGATCCCAGGACAATGCGTTCCCTCGGCCCCTCCAGGAGCTAAGACCCTGGCCCCCAACCCCGTCTGTGACAGCCAAGCGTGGCTTCCACATCAACTGTTTTCTGTCCCTCTGCGGCAGTCCCACCAAGCATTAGCTTCAAGTTATGTGTCACACATCATATAAATTATGGATAAAGTAGAAAATGGGGGTTAGAGAAAACATGTATTATCTACAGCTGCACTGATCGCTCTGAATTGTCAGGCCATTCTCTGAATTTGACTTCTCATTTCTCAAGATTAGTAGTTCATTTCCTTTTAACCACGTCCTCGGAGAAAAGCCTTTGCTGGGGATTTAAGAAACTTAGAAAAGCAGACCTCAGGTTGCTGGGACACCCCTTTACCCAGCAGGGCGGGGCAAAAGGTGGGTTCTCTCTTTCACAGACCTGGATACGCAATTTCAGTGAGTCTCTTTCTTCAACCCTCTGCTCATTTTCAATCACGACCCTAGGTTCTGTGACCAGGGGCAATTTCAAACTTTTTCAGATATCCCAGGCACACTGTCATATATACAGCAGACACATTTTTAAAAAGGCACTACAGCCTCACTGACATAAAACAATTATCATTATTATTTTACCTTTATGATGAATTTCAGAATGGGGCCACATGTTCCGGAGAAAAATGAAGGCTCCCACTTGCACCATCATCACAAATGCCTGGACACGTACTAGGCTTTCTGACCACATATTTGGTTTCTGAAGAGGTATTTGGATTTGTTGCATGGCATTTAGTTTACTGACTGAGGACTTGGATTCTAACCAGGTATTTGGGCTCCCGATGCTGTATTTGCATTTAGACCTGGTAGTTAGGTTTTTAGAGCAGGTGTCTGGCTTTCTGATGCAGGCACAATAGCAAAAGGAGCGATGAGGAGCGGTTCCAGACCTTGTAGTCTGGCCCTGAGGGTACCCGGGTGTTTCCTGAGTGTCCCCAGGCCCAGGAGAACTGGCCAGAAGCTGCCCTGCACAGAGTGCCTCCTCTCCAAGGAAGCTCAGCTTCAGGAAGCCCTGAGCTGAGGCCCAATAGTTGGGTTAAGAGCAGATCATCCCCAATGAAAAGCGACCCCTAGCCACCACCCCTTGTTATTTTCAGTGTGCTATGAATTTTGTCCTAGAACTTTTCAGTTTCTTCTGAGGCCCCAACTTGGATGGCGAGAACCCTAGAGCCTTGTAGAGGTGGCTCCAGTGGGCAGCTAGGGAGATGGATGGCCTTAGAAGGGGGTGACCCGTTGACAGCCACATGGCTGCTTAGCACAGACACTCAGAACCTGAGCCTCGCAGGCCCACCTCTGCTCCTTTCTGGTCATGCTGTCTTCCCCCACAACCGACTCCCGAGTGCTCCAGCTGCCCCTCCAGCCTCCCTTTCTCACACCTCTGATTTGCACCCCTCCTGCTGCCTCCTTGCTGGCTGTCTTTCCCATCCTCCAAGTTCTTGGGTTCTACTGGGTAAAATCTGATGCTGAGGGCCCTGTAGTGCTGGGCATGGGGATGAGCTCGGACGGCTCACCGGGTGGGCTCACTGGTCTGTGCTCAGGCCG
The DNA here is from genome assembly GCA_036589455.1 of Ateles fusciceps. Taxonomy (NCBI): domain Eukaryota; kingdom Metazoa; phylum Chordata; class Mammalia; order Primates; family Atelidae; genus Ateles; species Ateles fusciceps. The sequence goes on along the minus strand of JAZHEH010001784.1, from coordinate 4,070,611 downwards.
GGTGGGAGGGCCTCATTGTAAAGATGGGGTGGCCTGCGCTTCAGAGTCATCCTGAAGGAGTAGTGTTGAGCGCCCCAGGAGAAAGAACAGTTTGGTAAGGGGTGGGGCCCAATATGGGAGCTAAATAGCTCTGGTGGCCACAAGTACCTCTGGTGCTATTTCAGTAAAGATTGTGGACCAGAAAAGATTACCAGACCGGTGCTGAATGGACAGAGGCCAGTCGGAGTAATCAGAGTGGACAGAGGGGACGCTCGGCAAACAATGTGGGGAGACACAGGATGTTACCAGGCTTTCCATTAGGAAAGCTGCCATGTGGCTTCCCAAACGGACAGGACTTGTACCACCCTCAGAAAACATTTCAAAAAATTGCACAACTTTGGAAAATATTTTTATAGGAAGAAGTGTTTTTGAAAGCTGAATGAGACAGGCTCCTTTTCTAGAGAGCATTCCAGACATGATGGCATCATCACTGCCATTTCTTAAGAGCCTAGGTCAGGTTAAATGCCTTCTCTTAAGTGATATTACCATGTCTCCTTGTCTCAAGCACTGAGAACCACAGTACTCGGTTGGTATCAAAAAGAATTTTTTAAAAGAAACATGACTTAACTCTCAGCTCAGCAGGCGGAAAACATACAGCCATGGGTAGTGAATCACTCATTAAAAATTAAGTCAATCCGCCCACAATGGGAAACAGCATAACAGAATGTCGCTGCTGGCTTCAGACTGGAAGGGAGCCAAAAACAGGTTTTGAAAAGAGTGATGCCTTTGAATTTGTTCTTGCTCAAACAGTGTACCTTTGGAATTTCTAACTTTATCCCAGTGATATCCACTTTCCAGTGTGTCTTCTGCAGAGAACTCCCCTAAGAAGGAAGCAGAGCGGTATTGGGGGTTTCCATGGTTTCTGACGAGGCGACGTGGTTCGCCTTCCCAGTGAATCACTTCTTCTAGTAACATAAACCGTCACATGGCCCCCGGAACCATTTCCCAGAATGGTCCTCAGAACAGTGGGAAAAATATCTTTGTTTTATTAGCTAACATTTCTGCTTGAGTTTTAAAATCAAAGCCCACAGATTCTTAGCTTTTCCTTCCTGAATATAAGCAACATTATAAAAAGAAAATGACCATATTTCAAATAAAAATTTTCCATGGATAAAGTGCTTTTTAAAAAAACGTTCTTGCTGCTTTTGGAGCGCAAAAACTAACGAGCGAGGCAGAAGGAGCAAACCCCCCAGGCCAGCACTGCCTTCTCGTAGGAAGATGAAAAAGCATTCACCCCACGACAAACAGACCTCATCCTGCAAGACAAGGAGATGTATGCAGCTGGCCCCAGTCACGGCTCACACCTGTGGTAGTTACTTTATAGGGATTTCTGTTGCTAACTCCAAATCCAGACCAGCACCACCCTAGAGCACAGAACTCTAGGTCTCGAAGATGTCTTTAAACAATTCTCATCCAGCCCTTTATGTTTTAGGCAAAGAAGGTGTGACTCAGCGTGAATGAAGCGACAAGTCTAAGTCATTCAACTTTCTTTTCTTTCTTTTTTTTTTTTTTTTTTGAGATGGGGTCTTGCTCTGTTGCCCAGGCTGGAGTGCAGTGGTGCAGTCTCGGCTCACTGCAACCTCTGCCTCCTGGGCTCAAGCAAATCTCCTGCCTCCGCCTGCTGAGTAGCTGGGACTACAGGCGCATGCCACCATGCTTGACTAATTTTTGTATTTTTAGTGGAGACGGGTTTTTACCATGTTGGCCAGGCTGCTCTCAAACCCTTGACCTCAAGTGCTCCACCCACCTCAGCCTCCCAAAGTGCTGGGATTACAGGGGTCATTCGACTTTCTAGAACTAAAATCTTTTCTAATCACTTATTTTGCCATGCTCTTGGGCAAAACCCACATTTGTACTTAGTAGAGAAAGGACTCAAATATTGGCTTTCCAAGCAATATTTCCTGAAATTAGAACTAGAATCAACACTTCATTTTTCAAGATCTTGCACAATTATAAGCTTGCAAAAGATACCTGATAAACCCCTGATAAACCCTCAGTGAGAGAATGAACAAATTATTGGCTGTGCTGAAAGGAAACCTGCCAAGTGTGTGAAAAGAGATTAGAAAGCTGGATTTGGTCAGCAGATAACCTGCAGAAATAATTGGGAATCCTCGCCAAGATCAACCCAAGCGATCATAAAAATGTTCCAAAATATAATTATCTACCAGCAAACTGTTTGCAGAATCCACAGGATATGTTCTTATTTGTTAATGTTCTCTGTCACTTGCATAACTGTCAAATAATATTTTTCATAATGGAAAAGTTTTTCTTTTGGCAGGTCTGGACTTAACCTTTGGTGGTGGTAATGAGAGCCGAGTAGTTTTTCCGTTGGAGAGGAGCACGTTTTAGTTTGAGGGAGCACTTCGGGGGGGACTGGCGCTTCCTTTCTCACTGTCCTACAACTGACTTCTCCAGCATGCCTGGGCCTCTGTTTTCCCCTCTTTAAGGTAGAGGTGACAAGGCATGCCTGGACTGCTGCCCTTGGGTATTTAGGGGACCCACATGAGACAATGATTTGAGCATGCTTTGTAAATAAGCGCTCTATATGTATGCATCATATCAGAAATGCAATTTTTGTCTAAGCATAAGGCACGTACTTATGGTTTTTCCTGGAAAAACAGGAAACAGAGCAAATCCTGTTTTTCTGAATACTAATTTCCACAAACACGATATTTCAACAAATTCATTTCTCAGCAACAACATGGTAACATGATAGTTTTAAATATATAATATATATATTTAAAATATAATATATATAGCTTTAAGAAGCTATCTATACGTATGCATTATAGCACTTGAACATGAAATCTGCACCATTTCTGATAGCAGATGAATCTTGGTAGAGTTGTTTGAAATCAGTTAAATAACACAAACATATTTTTTTTAAGTTGTTAGAATTCAATCAGCCCTCATTATAAAATCAACACAAATCCAGTTTTTGCTTTTTTGCTTATGCTCATTTCTATTCAAAACAAGGGAAAAAGCTACTCAGAAAATCGATTATATGACATGTTTCATTCAGTAGTTCCACAGAGATTCTTACTTTTTTAACATTTTAAATAATTTTTACCAAACTCTGCATCATAATAAGCAGTTTAAAAAAATGTGATTGTAGATTAGAGAGTACATGTGCAGGCTCATTACATGCTCTCCTCCCTCCCGCCTCCCTTTCGGAGTTCCCCATGTCTGTTATTTCCATCTTTATGTCCATGCATCCCAAGCAGCTTTAAAGAGTCACCGCAGGCCGGGCGAGGTGGCTCACGCCTGTCATCCCAGCACTTTGGGAGTCTGAGGTGGGCGAATCACCTGAGGTCAGGAGTTCGAGACCAGCCTGGCCAATATGGCAAAACCCCATCTCTACTAAAAACACAAAAATTAGCTGGGCCTGGTGGTGGGTGCCTGTAATTCCAGGTATTTGGGAGGTGAAGGCAGGAGAATTGCTTGAACCCAGGAGGCAGAGGTTACAATGAGCTGAGATTGTGCGACTGAACTCCAGCCTGGGTGACAGAGTGAGACTCTGTCTCCAAAAAAAAAAAAAAAAAAAAAGTCATTGCAAATGGTTATTTTTGAGCAGCATGTGATCTCCTCTCCTGTTGCTCAATTCACAGGGGGCCATCCCCAGGGGGATGGAGCTGCAGTTAAGGGTGAGTTCCTGTATCAGGTAGGACTGGTCCACTCATGGTCCTTGCGTCTAGCACTAGACCTCATCCTGATGCACCGCTGGGTCTGAGAAATCTCTCTGTAACTCACACACCCAAAACGGTTTATACATTTCTTGTCTTCTTTCTCCTAATATGAAGGATGCCACCCCTTAGGCAGTTGGTATGCGTCTGCAGCCGACAATATTACCTGTTTCTGCAACATGAACTGCACAGGCAGGAAACCCTTACACACAGGCCTCTGGAGCCTGAAGACAAACTCCTTGAAGACCAGCTAATCGTCCTGCAGTCCAGGTCCCTCACGCTCGCTCTGTGTGTCACTTTTAATTAAAATCCCACTTCACAAATCTAATTGTTAAGAAAAACGAAGAGGGCAGTTTTGATTACAAAGATTGAAAATGTCCAGTTTACAATGGGTGGGATTTTCCCATGTCATCTCACCGGCCTATGGCCCCAGCAATTGTTAGGGACTGTTTTTCTAACAAGGTGAACCTCACCTTGGGTTCCTGGCTGTCTGACAACCTACCAGGCCCAAGCAGACAATCCCTCGGTGCCATCTGCAGTGCACTACTGACCAAAGCATGGCGGACTGGACATGGGTTCCTGACACATAGATCCCAGTTTTCCTGCACGGAGCTGGGTAAAGGCAACTAAAGGACTTGCCAAATTTTCACATAATGATGCCTTCCTGATAATATTCTTTAGCCTGATTTTTAGATACTTTAGAAATGATATTGGAAGCAACCATGAGACAAATCCAAAGCGACAAGAAAGGCCCCTCTGAGCTCCCCGTTACCTCTTGTCTTCCTGGGAAGACGCTGGGAAACCGTCCTGGCCTTGGAGAATCCATGTTTCCCTGCCAGCTGAGAAAGGATTTCTAGAAGAATTCCAACTCTGAACTGGGTCTGCTGTGAACACACTGACAGGACATGAATTTATATAGGGAATCTGTGTTCCTATTTCCTCTTACGGGAAACTGTGACTGATGAACGCCCATGCTTTGCTCTGTGACGAAGGATTACCTACTAGGCTCTTTTAGGAATCACTTCTTGAAAGAATGCGGAAACTTTCCCGGGGGGAAGGAGGAATGGAAATGGAAATAAATGAAGGATTCATCTGTTTGTCACGTCAGATCCAAAGGCATTCTTCCAAATTACTGTCAGCTTCTAATTCAGTCACCGGGAGAATAACTTGTCACTGAGGCTTGGGTAGAAACCTGTGGAATCCACTGGTGCTAATAAAAAACCCAAGCATGGGATGAAGAAGGGAAACAGGAATCACATGTCTTAGAAAGTTTTAATTTTTTATGTGCTCTGCCCACCAGGCTTCTCACTTCTTTCTGGGATACCGAAGGCCGGCCCAGGGCATTGTAGCTTCTGCCCCTGCTGGAAACATCACCCCAGTGGTCCAGCCAGAAGAGCTTGGAGTGGTCTCCCTGCCTGTCAGAACCCTGAACTTTATTTTCAAACCAACAGATATATATATATATATATATATATTTTTTTTTTTTCTGTCATGGTAGCTGTTCAAATCAACATCAAGAATCACAAATGAGTCATAAAAGAAAAAAATCATACTTCTTAAAAGTGCCAGAGGAGGAAACAGAGATTACTAAAGAAGAGCAAGCAAGTGAGGGGGAAGCCTAAGTACATTTAAAATGGAAACTCACAGTTGCTGAATATTCACACGTTAATTTCATTTTCTTTTATTCCTTGGATATTTCCATGAACCAAAGAGAAATAGTCAAGTTACAGTATCATTTAATTTTACTTACTAGTGGATACCCTTAGGTATAACAATATAAGACCTCAAAGAGTCTGGAGAAAATATTTAAACCTTAATTATATGTCTTTTATAAATTCTTACTTCTGAAATTCCATTGCATTAAATACTATGCAAGAGACTCACAGAGTTGCAAGCATTCTCCAGTCAAGCATTCTCCAGCTGAAGGAACTTTGGTCATATTGGATCATTGATATGAAATACAGTGTTATTTTCACAAATCTATTGCTAAAGACAAAGAAAAGGGAAAGGAACACATGGGAATAAGTGACTCCACTCAAGAGAGCCCTCCTAATTCAGTTGACAGGAAAAAAGACATGACTCGTTTTTCTGGATGTCTTTTTTTTTTTTTTTTTTTTTTTTTTTTTGAGACAGTGTCGCTCTTTTTGCACAGGCTGAAGTGCAGTGGTAGGATCTTGCCTCACTACAACCTCTGCCTTTCAGGTTTAAGCAATTCTCATGCCTCAGCCTCTCAAGTAGCTTGGATTACAGGTACCAGCCACTACACCTGGCTAATTTTTGTGTTTTCAGTAGATAAGGAGTTTCACCATGTTGGCCAGGCTGGTCTTGAACTCCTGACCTCAGTGATCCTCCCACTTTGGCCTCCCAAAGTGCTGGGATTACAGGCGTGAGCCACCTCGCCTGGCCTGGATGTCAAATATTAATATATATGTTTTTTAAGTGAAAAATTGGATTACTGCTAGTAGAGGGAACTCCTTTTGATACCCACTACACTACCAGCATATATGTTACAATCCAGTTAAATGTATTTTTTAAAAGTTGAAAACAGTTGCCATGATTCTGTGATGATGGTCGTAATAAAAGTAGAAGTGATAATCATAGCTAGCTTTAATTATTTTTTTATTTTTATTTTTTGAGACAGGGTCTCACTCTGTCACCCAGGCTGGAGTGCAGTGGTACAATCTCGGCTCACTGCAGCCTCCACCTCCCAGGCTTAAGCGATTCTCCTGCCTCAGTCTCCCAAGTAGCTGGGATTATAGGTGCGCGTGACGACCGCCCGGCTAATTTTTGTATTTTTAGAAGAGACGGTTTCACCATGTTGATGAGGCTGGTCTTGAACTTCTGATCTCAAGTGATCCACCTGCCTCGGTCTCCCAGAGTGCTGGGATTATAGGCGTGAGCCACTGGACCCGGCCCATATCTAGTTTTTATTAAATGCTTACCTTGGGTCATCTCACTTAAATGTCACATCACATTCTAGGAAGTGATGGATAGATGAGAGAAAAGAAGGCGCACACAGGCTGATGTGTTCATCCAGCACGTGTGGCTAGGCTCCTCTACAGTGAGCTGGTCAGTGTGGGCGGTGGCCATGGCACCATCTCCAGCCTTATGGGGCTTACCCGCCCTGACCAAGGTGGCCTATCTTTTTAGTTCTAACTGACTCAAAAGCACGTCTCTGAATCCCACAAGTGAGAAGTAAGTGCCCTTCCATTAATAGATATCCCTAAGCTCTGCCCGAGTATCAAATGCTTAGCAGAGAAAATGCAGCGGGCTCATAGACCAGTCTGGTATTCTACTTTGGCAGCTGTATCAATCTGTTTTCATGATGCTGATAAGGACATACCCAAGACTGGGAAATTTACAAAAGAAAGAGGCCTGTTGGACTCACAGCTCCCCTATGGCTGGGGAGGCCTCACAATCATGGTGGAAGGTGAAAGGCACATCTCACATGGCACAGACAAGAGAAGAGAATGAGGAAGAAGCTAAAGTGAAAACTTCTTAAAAAACCATCATAATCTCGTGAGACTTATTTACCACCATGAGAACAGTATGGGGGAAACTACTCCCATAATGCAATTCTCTCCCACCAGGTCCCTCCCACAACACATGGGAATAATCGAGTACAATTCTAGAGGAGATTTCGGTGGGGATACAGAGCCAAAGCGTATCAGTGGCCCAGTGGGCAGGTCACAAATGAAGGCAGCACAAATAGGAGACCCAGGCTTCGAAAACCCTTTCTTCATGTCGAGAGAAAGATTTCTGGAATCAGAAGTACCCTTAATCTAGGAACTCAGCACCTTCCTGAAGTAGAGGTTTACTTTCCCACTGAAATGGAGGCAAAGGATGGGGCCGGGAAGAGGGAGGTGCCCCCTGAAGCTACTCTGGCTGCCAACCCGTGGTGGATGCAGGGAGGACAGGAAGTCAGCTCCTGGACACATGCTCAGTGACCTTTGGGTGGGGGACCCACTTCTGAATCTCTTGCCGGTTTTGAGACAATGCCAGGAGGTGGAGGAGCCCCGGAAGCACCTGTCACAGGATCACTCAGCCGAGGGAGCTGCTGACTCACGGACGGGCAGCAAGTCAACTTGCGGTGGGGGGGTGGGGAGTGGCACTAGGAAATTTCGGAAGCGGCAGAAGGCACAATGGGGTGCAGAGGAGCCAGTACTGAGTGGAAAGACAAGGGGTGCAAAGGACACACACTTGTAACCAATCATAATCTGTGCCCTGCATTTGAAAACGAGATGTATCTGTGGGGTCTGACACTCAAATATTTCATTCCAGCACGGTAGGCACATTCACATTTGATAAAGCACGCAGGTCCATTGCTTTTGAGGAGAGCCACATTTAATATGCATTCAAACCAATATCGACCAGCCAACACCCCTTGTATAGGATTCTGAGGCAATAAGAGATTGCAGATTTCTTATAGTTAATTCTCCATCCCATAAATATGATTCCAGTAATGATCTTTCTCTTGGATCCCACTGCTGACATTTACTCAAGAAGAGTTCACCGTTCAAAATCAACAACGTCTTATAATGATGCAGTGGAGAACATGGACAACAAAATTAACTTAGTAGGTGGCAAATGATTTGCCACCTCTTCTCTAGTGTAATCATTACTTTTATTTAAGATTCCTTACCTAGAAAGAAAGAAACAATCCACAGAGTCAAAATGTGTTTGATCACACCAAGAAACGACCGTAAGGATTTATGCCCAGATGGAACAATGCCATGAAGGGCACCCTGCCTGAAAGAGAGGGACAGCCAGGGCACAGTAATTGATCCATTGACCTGAAAATGATTCCAGAATGGAGTCACTGCCTTTCAAACAAGGCAATACGTTTAGGAAATACGGCTTCCTGGTGGCCGGCATCATGGTGCCTGCTGAAAGCAAGCGCACCCAGAATTCCATGCTCCACTCGCCTGCACGCTGCAGCCACTGAGAAAGCACTTAGATTTTCTTCCTTTGATTTGTTTAGGAAACTTAACAGCATTAAGTTGATTAAGTAGACGGCAAAAGGGCTATGTTGTTTAAAGCTTTCTTTTTCTAAGGACATCAAGGCCATGGAATTTTGCCATTGCCTGGACCCAAAAGGCATACAATTAAGTGACACCCCGACACTGCTTTTACCGAGAGTGCAGTCCGGGGAAAGCTCCTTTTCAGCAGTGTTCCCTAGCGCAGATCAATTTAAGAAGCAGTTACCATCAATGCAGTTATGTGCCCCTGTGCTCCTAACAGTGGTCGGATGTGTGCCATTGAGATAAGGCTAGGCCCTTTCAAAAGCAACGACAAGTCAGTGGAAGGAAAGTGGTGTAGAAATTGTGTCCTCAACAATACATTTCAGGAGACCGAGCAGCTGAGCCAAATTTCACACACACACACACACACACACACACACACACACACACACACATGTAACAAAAAAGTGTGATATGAGCCTGTTCAAGCCAGGTAAGGCATAAAATTCAAATATAACACGCTGACCATATGGCTTTCTTTATCAAGAAAACAATGCTCCTTTGATAATTAAATCCCACATATTATTTTAAGCTAGTTATCTGTACATCAGAAATAATTTTTAAAAAGTTTTGTACTCACCGGGGGGAAAGTGAAGGCTATACTCTGAAAAAGAAAGAAGGAAAAAAAGTTAGTTTTCTGGTTAACAGGAGTTGGCTGCTAATTCTAGCCATTTCCTTGGGCACAGCACTAGTTGAATATCCCATTTTTGCTTCATTGTTCAGGGTCTCCTGGAGACCTCTTTATCTAGATTATACTTCTTTCCGCTGCAATCATCAGCTTTTAACCATGTCCTACCTCAAACTTTAATACAACCTCTAATGGTCAGTTGATGGTGGGGTGTGGGCACTGACCTAGCTCCCAAGATGCTCCATCAGTCAGCTGCCTCTGCTGTGGTCTATAGGGTTCCCCTCCCTCTGAAGTAGTTCTCTTTGCCCATCCTCCCCTCAAAAGAGTCTTTTACAACCTGGTCTGGAGCAGCTCCCTTTCCCCAGATTTCTAGCTTAATCATTATCTAGCTTGATCATTCCCATTAATTAATTAATTATTTTTTTTTTTTTGAGATAGAGTCTTGCTCTGTGCCTCAGGGTGGAGTATAGCGGTGCAATCTCAGCTCACTGCAACCTTCGCCTTACAGTTCAAGTGATTCTCCTGCCTCAACCTCCTGAGTAGCTGGAACTACAGTACATGCCACCATGCCCGGCTAATTTTTATATTTTTAGTAGAGATGGGGTTCACCATGTTGGCCATGCTGGTCTCGAACTCCTGGCCTCAAGAGATCTGCCCACCTTGGGCTCCCAAAGTGCTGGGATTATAGGTATGAGTCACCATGTCCAGCCTCCCATTAATTTAGCTCTCATGTTCTGTTTTTTTTTTTTAAACAGTTTTATTGAAATATAATTTTCATACCATAAAGTTTACTTGTTTAAAGTGTACAATTAAATAGTTTTTTAGTATATTCCCCCAGCTTGAAACCATCAGTGTAATCTAATATTAGAACATTTTTATTATTCAGAAAGAGACTCCACGCCCACCGTTAGCTCACTAACTCCCAAGCTACATCCTGCCCTCAGCCCCCGGCAACATCAATCTACTTTGTCTTTATGGATTTGCCTATTCTGGGTATTTCATATAAATGGACTCATACTAGATGTGACATTCTGTGACTGGCTTCTTTCACCTATAATAGCATTACATTTTTGAGATTCATCCCTATTGTAGCATGTACCAGTACTTCATCCCTTTTAATGGCTGAATAATATTCCATCACATGGATATATCACATTCTGTTGACCCATTCCTAAGTGGATGGACTTAGCTCGCCTGTTCTGCTCTGAGTGGCCAGCATGGCAGCCTCACACTGGGATTATTGATTAGGCTACTATCTACCGTGCATGAGACCTTGCTCAGTTGTCACTGTGTGTCTGCACTGCTGAAGGGTGGAAGCATGTTTTTTGATTGTCACTATTTTTAGATAGTGAATGAAGTATATGATGTTTCCCACTAAAATAGACTATTTGCTATCTTAGTCCTGACAAAACTAGGTATTTTAAATCAAATGAAATAAAGATGCTACAGCACACAATTATAAGTTGCTATAAATTGTTACATTGTTATACATTTAAAAGTTAACCCATGAAGTATGTTTGAAGCCCAAGAAGCAGAAAAAATGCTTCTGGTTACTAAGGAATTTTAAGTCTATTTGGACAAATCTACAGCTCAAATTATTCTTAATGATGAAAGCCTTAATACCACCCCCGCCAAGTACTAGGAACAAAGCAAGGATTTGTCCCCTCCTATTTAACATTGTCCTGGAAATCATAGCCAATGCAATAAGTTAGGAAAAAGAAATAAAAGACATAAGCATTAAAAAGAAAAAATAAATACAACTTTATTCTCAGATGACATAATTGTCTATGTAGAAAATCCCAAAGGACTCAAAAACAGCCACTAGAGGCAATATGTGAGTTAAGGTCCCAAGGTGCAAAGTTAGTAATACAAAAAAAAAAAAAATTGTATATGCTAAAAACAATTATAAATAAAATTTAAAAGGCAGTCTATATAATGCCAAAGCATCTACTGGGACAGCTATATAAAACAAGTGGGGAAAATCTGTTGAGTAACATAAAAGCACAGAGGGTTTCCAGGGTGCATTGGAGCCCAGTATAATGTAAAGCACAATGGCAGGGGATTGAGAGTGTATCGGGTTTTGGGCAAGAAATGATTACTTGAGGATCACTGCAGATAGGGGAACTGCTTTTTGGTAAGAATAACTTATTACAAGAGTCCATCCTTTCCACTCCCCAAAATGAACCAGAAAAGACAATAAAAAGAGTGACCCATGGTGTTTAACTGGGGCCAAGCAAGGGAAGAAGACAGGAATGGAAGTTATACCTCCAAAATTTCAAGAGGATTGATAGAAATGATCAAACCTATCTTCCAATGCAATGCCCATTCCTTTTGATGTAAAATAAAACCCGTGATGATGAGCATTTTTTCATATGTTTGTTGGCCTCATGTATGTCCTCTTTTGAAAAGTGTCTGTTCATATCCTTTGCCCACTTTTGAATGGGGTTGTTTGTTTTTTTCTTGTATATCTGTTTTAGTTCTTTGTAGATTCTGGATATTAGTCCTTTTGTCAGATGGGTAGGTTGCAAAAATTTTTTCCCATTCTGTTGGTTGCTGATTCACTCTAATGATGGTTTCTTTTGCTATACAGAAGCTCTGGAGTTTAATTAGATCCCATTTGTCTATCCTGGCTTTTATTGCCAATGCGGAGAAATAGGAACACTCTTACACAGTTGGTGGGAGTGTAAATTAGTTCAACCATTGTGGAAGACAGTGCGGCGATTTCTCAAGGATCTAGAAATAGAAATTCCATTTGACCCAGCAATCCCACTATTGGGTATATACCCAAAGAACTATAAATCGTTCCACTATAAAGACACATGCACATGTATGTTCATTGCAGCCCTGTGTATAATAGCAAAGACCTGGAACCAACCCAAATGCCCATCAATGATAGACTGGACAAAGAAAATGTGGTACATATACACCATGGAATACTACGCAGCCACAAAAAACGATGAGTTCGTGTCCTTTGTAGGGCTTGGATGAATCTGGAAACCATCATTCTCAGCAAACTGATCCAAGAACAGAAAGCCAAGCACCGTATGTTCTCACTCATAGGTGGGTGTTGAACAACGAGAACACGTGGACTCAGGGAGAGGAGCATCACACACAGGGGACAGTTGGGGGGCGTAGGGGAGAGACAATGGGGAGTGGGGGGGAGGGGAGGGTGGGGAGGGATAACCTGGGGAGAAATGCCAGATATAGTATACACCTAAAGTAAAATAAATAAATTATAAAAAAAAAAAAAAGAACAGAAAACCAAACCTCGAGTGTTTTCACTCATAGGCAGGTGATGAACAATGAGAACACCTGGGCACAGAGAAGGGGAAAACACTCACTGGGCTAGTGGGGAGGTGGAGGGGAGCGAAGGGATAGCGGGGGGGAGGGCAGGAAGGATCGGGAGGGATAACACTGGGAGAAATGCCTAATGTAGGCGACAGCAAACCACCATGGCATGTATGTACCTATGCAACAATCCTGCAGGATGCAAGCATACATATGTACCCCAGAGCCCAAATACAATAATAAATAAATAAATAAAAGAAAAAAAAACCCAACACTATGCAGAAACTTCTGGAGCAGGGCTGCAGACAGGGGCAGCAGGCTTGGGTGAAACCAGACTAAAGCCACATGGGAAAAGACCAGTCTGGGGTAGAACCTGGTGACACTTTGTCAATGGCTGCACGATTGACAACCCCAATCAAATGCAAATCATAATTTGAAATTAAACTTGGAGCTAATTTTTAAAAAAATAGGGCAAGAATACGTGGAAGTCCTGCCTTATTGTGCAGTGGTGCGTCATGGCTCACTGCAGCCTCAACCTCCTGGGCTCAGACAGTCCTGCCTCAGCCTCCCGAGTAGCCAGGACTACAGGTGTGCACTACCACATTCTGATAATTTTTGTACTACAAATAGATCATGGATTTTATGGTTTGTGGCTCACACATGATAGTATGAAACCACAATTACCAGTTTCTTAAAGAATCAGAGCAAAAACCAATCATAATGTTCTCTAAAGTAAACCTTTACCGAGTGAAGACTTCAATTAGGCCAACCCCGTGATGCCGATGGCTACTGGAATATTGAGCAATAGGTTTGAAAATGTGAAAGGGGCACATTTAAAAGCTAGGGGTTGGGGAAGTTGCTTTGAGCAGACAGATGCGAGAAGTGGGGTCAGCGAGAAGCTGACACAACATCCGCCCACTCACTGGAAAGCTTCCTGTTGTTCTCTTGAATGGCATTGTCCTCAGCAGGGGGAAGAGAGAGAATCTCAGATTTATTGGGCTGTGGAGTGCCTTGGGGGGTGGCATATGGGGTCTCTCCCACATCTAACAACTATCCTCATAGGTAAGGCAAGACCCACTTTATTATTTTTATTTATTTATTAGTTTTTGAGATGGAGTCTTGCTTTCTTGCCCAGGCTGGAGTACAGTGGTGGATCTCGGCTCACTGCAGCCTCTACTTCCCAGGTTCAAGTGATTCTCCTGCCTCGGCCTCCTGAGTAGCTGGGATTACAGGCGCCTGCGACCATGCCTGGCTAATCTTGGTATATTTAGTAGAGATGGAGTTTCGTCATGTTGGCTGGGCTGGCCTCGAAATCCTGACCTCAAGTGATGCACCCACTTCAGCCTCCCAAAGTGCTGGGATTACAGGCATGAGTCATCATGCCTGGCCTGTGAGACCCACTTTAAAGATGAGGACACTGAGGCTTGGTGAGGCTCTGGACCAGCACCACAGAGTGAAGAGGCAGGGCAACAGAGATGCTGACCCAGGGTTGCTGAGTGCAGGGATGCTGACCCAGGGCTGCTGAGCCCACTCCTGGCTAGGCCTCCCAGGGGGAAGCCACCCTACATTGCAATATATGTTTGTCTGCTTGTTTCATTTATTTTTTCTTAAATTGAGAGAAGGTCCCACTCTATAGCCCGGCTGGAGTGCAGTGGCATGGTCGTGTCTCACTGTAGCCTTGATCTCCTGGGCACAAGCAGTCTTTCTGCCTCAGCCACCCCCGACCCTGAGTAGCTGGGACTGCAGGTGTATGCCACCACATCCCACTAATTTTGTATTTTTTGTAGAGACAGGGTCTCCTGAGGTTGCCCAGACTGGTCTCGAACTTCTTGGCTCAAGTGATTCGGCTGCCTTGGCCTCCCAAAGTGCTGGCGTTACAGCATTACAGGCGTGAGCCACTAAGCCCAGTCTTGTCTGCCTGTTTTTGTTTTTTATTTTTGTTTTTTTGGCTCTATCTCCTTCCTCCCAGTGAAGCTGTAATTCCGCTAGCGTAGGAATGATGTAGGAAAGGCGTTCTGTGGATGGCAATAATGATACTGGATTATTCTTTAGAATCCTTCCAGTCCTGGGAAGTGCTGTACCACGTTCTCTGCTCCAGAAAGGAAGGCCCGTGATGGCCATGTGTTTACTGTGGGAGAAATGAGTCTTTGGGAGTGGCCTGGCCCACAGAGGCCTGGACAGCCTGACCAGCCTGGCTGGTGAGTCCCTGGAGCCCACAGCTGCAGCCACTCTGCTTCCAGGGAACAGAGGCAGGGAGGAAGCCAGGCAAGGCCCTGGGAAAAAGGCAGGGTGACAACATCGGAACAGGGGAAATCCACCCTTAGGAAGGGGGGGCAGGGGCAGGCAAGGTCAGGCCAGTGAGCGTGCCCACAGGAAGTGGCCAGGCTGCTGGGTTGGGTCCCAATTACGCACAAGATATAGAAAGACCAAGCGATGTTACTGTGAATCCTAACATTGCAAAGAAGAAAATAAAACTATAGCATTTAGAGTCAGTCCCTTGGAACTATTTAATTTAAGAGAAACATTCAAATTACTTCTGAGATGAACAGAACCGGCCAATCTTTCCAAACTCAGACAAAAGTAAAATGCCTTTTACACACACCCTTGGCCTAAAGCGCCATCAGTATTAGAGTGGGCAGAAGGTAGGTTGCTGAGTGGCTTGTGTAGCATGTGTCTTTACAAGCTACTCTTTTAACTGAGTAGTAGCCTTGAATAATTTTTTGGATGTGCATTTACATTTTATTTTAAAATGTTTACGTACATGTTTCTACGTGTATATCTGAAATATGAACTTTTTGTGATGGATTAAAATCTTATAAAGAAAGATACAAGAATAAAACTCCACTTCATGCTGTTAAATGCCAGAGACATTGACCTTGAAGCAATCTTAATGTGAATGACCAGCCCCCGGAGCCAAGTTCCTCAATCCTGACTGCCTTCTCTTGGACTCCAGTTTTTTCCCAAAGACACTGAGTTGTCCTGATCAATTAGAGCACTGGGGTAGCAAGAACTGTCATTCACCCTCAATCACAGTAACACTCAAGCACAATGACCACAACCATCACTTTAGATAGACTGGCAAAGAGCAGGATCATTACTCCAAAGAAAAAGAAAAAAAATAACAGGGCCAGGCACAGTGGCTCACACCTCTAATGCCAGCACTTTGGGAGGCTGAGGCGGGCAGATCATCTGAGGTCGGGAGTTTGAGACCAGCCTGACCAACATGGAGAAACCCCGTTTCTACTAAAAATACAAAATTAGCTGGGTGTGGTGGCACATGCCTGTAGTCCCAGCTACTTGGGAGGCTGAGGCAGGAGAACCACTTGAACCTGGGAGGTAGAGGTTGCGGTGAGCCGAGATCGCACCATTGCACTCCGGCCTGGGCAAGAGAGTAATTCTGTCTCAAAACAGCAACAACAACAAAAACAAATCATCAAACAAACAAACAACAACAAGAACCAAAGTCCTCATCACTTGAACCAAGTGCGGCACGAACAGGTGGACCTGCAGCCACGGCCCCTGTAGACAACTTCACTCGCTTCCAGTGGGTAATTCAAATGATGGAAGGATGCAAAATGTCTCTGAATCATCTAGGCTTCAGATTTGCACTGATGTCATACTCACAGTTTCCTTGTTTACCTTCCAGGCAACAGTAAAGCTGTTAATGTCTGTATTTTCTAATGCATGAAAGGCAGGACAGAAGAAGCTACCGAACTCGGGGGGAGGGAGTCCTCCCTGAAACGCAGGAGTTGAGTAGAATCTTATCCTGTCTACCCCACAGCCTCAAACCACCTTGAAAAGAAGATGAAATCTTTAAAACAATGTTGCTAAGCCTGGGGGAGAAAAAAAAGGACCCATTTTTCTCAACCATCCTCTTTGCCAGTCTGTGACAGATGAGCGGGACTTCTAAATATTTGGCAACTTTTAGAAATTATTCATGGGCAGCTGCTCAGCTAAGATCCACGTGCATCCCTGCCTGCCTCTCAAGCTCCTTCCTCCCTGCCTCTCAAGCTCCTTCCTCCCCCAACTAAGGCATACAAAACAGCACCTTTCTAATTACTCCACGGTTGAGGCACCCTCTTTGGATTAGGAAACATGCAAATTGCAAAGCCAGACAAATCCTCCTTTGCAAGTACAAGTGTCTGCTGGTTTCCACACTGCCTCGTCTGTCTATGCCATTATTACCAACATCAAATTTGGAAACAAGACAATTTGATTCCAGGCTCCCTCCGGGGTGTAGGGGTGCCCTCCAAGCTCCCGAGGGGAGAGCTATGGCTTTGCCCACTTCCTGGGGCTGGGCATTGACACTTCTCAGATAGTGATAGTCACTCATGTTTTTTAAACAAATATTTACCCGATGAGTAGCTTCTTAGCAGGGGCTTTAGTGTTTGAGGACAGGGATGGCATTAACTGCCACCAAGAGAAGACTCTTGGAGAAGAAACAGCCACCGTAAGGACAGGAATTCCATGCCAGACTCCCCCGCAAAGCACCCAACAGGGATTACTGCATCCTCTCAATACTCATAGGAGGAGTTTGTTATTAGACCCACTTTGCGGAGGGGGAACTGAGCTCAGAGATATAGGTGGCTTGCCACAAGTACTCCTCACACTGGGCAGCACAGTGGAACTCCAGAGGACCAGTCCTCAAACAACAAGGCCTGTTTCACTCCCCCTCTACCTCCCTTGCTCCTTGAATTGAGCTCGGACTGTGAAATGTACTCAGGACAGGCTTGCTGGGTGCCTGATGCTAATGGCAACTGAACACTCTTAAGATGTTTTTCTTGAGCTAATTCCTATTCAGTGAGCCCCAGAGAAAATGATTGATCTCTAATACTCAGATATGTTCAAATCAGGGTTTGCAGGTTTTCTTTTTTAGAGTGCCAATTGGAAACGCATCTGCCTTTCACCAGGTGACCCTAGGTCTGTGATGAGGCTAAGCAGGTGTGTGACGGGCCTGGGTGGTGACAATCTTGACACTCAGCTGTCCACGGCGACCTGCCACCAGAGGCCAGGGCAAAGCAATGCTCACCAAGGCAGAATGGATGAGCTGTGGCATTAAATAACTATTCAGAAACATCATTTTATTATGAAATAATAATAATGATTGTTCACGAATAAGGGAAACAGCATGTTTGCCGATGAGACTGGCATGGATAAGAAGAGGAGAGAGTGCTGGTAAATAGCCCTCTGGATTGCTTAACAGGGTTTGGAAGCTCCTAGGATGAGCATCAAATCCACGGTGATCCACCTTCTAGAGGCCACCCACTCCCACAGCCGTGTCTCATGGGGCTCCAGCGCAGCATAGTCTCCCTGCTTCCCTCATGCTGCTTCCTGTCCCACAAAGCTGCAGTCTCACCCAAACCCGCCAGACACCACCTGACCCAGTAGGTCAAGTCCTACTCTCTCCTTGACATCTTTTCTGAGCCCTCCGGGCCGTCCTGGTGGTATCCTTCCTGGTGTCCAGCTGTTCCCTACCCACCCTCTGTCTGTCTGTGTCTTCACAGCATCTCCACAACACCACAGTACAGTAGGACTCCGGATTAACATGAAGGACGTTTGCTGCCATTTCAGCTGCCCTATGAGGTGGGCAGGAATGATCCACACTTTACAGATGATGAAGGCAGGTGCAGACCCTCCCCCAAAGATGGAGCACTCATGGCTAATTTGGCGCTTTCTGAATAGAAACCCTGTTATCTCTAGCTTGAGGATCTTCAGTGTACGAAAAATTCTGTGCATGTACCAGAAACTCATCAAATACTAGTTGGTTGAGAAAATCAATATGCTAAACCAGCCACTTAACATTAGCGAGCATCTATTATGTGCTAGTTCTGTGCCATGTGCTGAGGATTTCGAGATTAAAAAAAATACATGGCTGTAATCCCAGCACTTTGAGAGGCTGAGGCAGGTGGATCACAAGGTCAGGAGATCGGGACCATCCTGGCTCACACTGTGAAACCTCGTCTCTACTAAAAATACAACAAATTAGCCAGGTGTGGTGGCACGTGGCTATAGTCCCAGCTACTTGGGAGGCTGAGACAGGAGAATCACTTGAACCGGGGAAGTGGAGGTTGTGGTGAGTTGAGATCGCGTCATTGCACTCCAGCCTGGGCAACAAGAGTGAAATATTGCCTCAAAAAAAAAAAAAAATACATGGACAGAACCTCAGCCTCTTTACCCTAAACAAAGTCCAGAGGACGGGCTTATAAACAGATCACTGAAATGCAGGGGTGAGCAGTGCTAGATGGTGGCAAGCCCAGGCACCATGAAAGACAGAAGCAGAACACTAACCTGTGTTTGGCCAAAGTTAGGGCATCTTTCTCAAGAAGAAAATTCCCGGGCAAAACACATGAACGAAAGCAAGGAAGCCAGAGAGTGTATGGAACATTCTGGAAATGGCAAATAAGTTGGATTTTGGCTTTGACCTTGGAACAAGTCACTTTACGGTTTTGAGCCTAAGTTTCTTCATCTGCGCAACAGAGTTAATAATATTTACCTTGCTGGGTTAGTAAAGGAGAAAGGACCTGATGTGGAGCTCAGGATAAGGCCTGTCCCCAATAAAGCACTGTTGTGAGCCTGGGATGTGGGGTGGGCAGAGCCCGGAATGCTGCAGAGGCCTTTGGCTTTGGGCTGAAGCCACAAGAGGGCTGCAAAAGTCTGCAAGCCTGGGCCTTCCCGTTCTGTTCTCCACAAAGAAGGTCACTGTGATGGCTGCAGAGAAGAAGAAGGGACAGGATCATGCTGTAAGTGGGCTGTGGATCCCTGACTAAAAAGGAGGCCACACCTGTGGTCCAGGTGCAGGATGAAAAGGTGTCCTCAAAGCCAGTGGTGGGTTGGTGGGAAGGGGCAGTTATTTAACAATCGAGGAGGCAGAACTCACAAGCCTTGGAGACAAATGAGAAGTGGGGGAAAGGGTCGGAAGGTAAGGGCAACTGTGGGCCTGGCTTGGGGCCTGGGTGAAGCTCTGCCATTGACCGAGGTGGGGTTCAGGCGCAGAGCCATCAGAAAGTGATGCATCCTTCACAAGCACACAGAGGATATTACTGAGAGACTAAGAAATATATTAGCAACATGAGAAAGGGGAGACCCATTCTGAAAACAGATCAATTTTTTTTTTTCAGGAATATGCTACTGAGAGCAGAGACGTTTGTTAGATATTCCTCAGGAAGATTCTGAAAATTAGAATAGCTGATGAATGAAAAATCTGCCAATCAACTAGTCACTTTGCTAAAACATCTGCAAATATTATTGGTTTAATGATCCCCCGCCCCACAGCAACTGGCTGATCTGAACCATTTAAACTAGTTCGTTAATAAGAATCCCTGTAAAATGCACAAAAAAGAGGCTAGCTTTAAAACAAATGAGAGATAATGGAGAATATCCTGGGTATCTGTTATATTGTCTTGAAGAGGAAAAGCTAAATGTCTCCATTTAACACAGAACTCATAATAAAAGGTAAGCTGTCAGGGAATTCACAAATCACTGTGCTGCTAACAGAAATGTGTCTAGGCTTGATATGTATTGCTGAGGACAAGCACCTATTTTTCCCCACCACTGAAAAAGTTCTGTGAACCAGTAATGAATCCCTCCTCCACATAAAAGAACACTGCAGTATTCATTTAGAAACAAAAACAGCATTATAACAAAAATATGCAGCGCTCCATTCTGGAACAATATTCTGCAACAGAAGTGCAATGTTTGGCGGGCATTCTGTTTTGTCTACCTAAAAAGGTCAGCTCTCCTCTTCCACCGCTAAGCAGTGCATCCATCCTTCTCAGGGAAAATTCTTTTCTTTCTTTATAACTCAAGGAATCATCCCAAAGTATACGTGCTCGAGCTGTTGCACTGCAGAGCCGGCCAGTCCCAGGGCTCTGTGTGATGTGGAGACATTAGAGGCCGGTGATAGAGGGGGCTGTTGTGTGTCTGCTCATCCCTGCAGAACCCGCGGCCTCCCACCTACTGCCTGCATGGCTGCTGGTGTCTCCTGTAATCCACAGTCCGAGGGAGGGAGAAGGAGCAGCGTGTGCTCTCCAGCCAGATCCCTGCCCACTGGATGGCCTTGGGCAGCCCCGCAACCTCTCTGTGCTTCAATGGCCGCTACACAGGAGATCACTGATACTTAGTGAGGATCCACTGTGTCATGGTAATGACCCAGTGAGAGAATGTTGGGTGGATGAGCTTGGACGAGCTTGGAAACAGTGGAGGGTGAAGCCCAGGTAAGGACAGCAAGGCTACCGTTTGCACCCTGGGGGGTGGCCATAGGTGGGGTCACATGCCCAGTGGTCAGAGTAGCCTAATAATCACATTTATGAGGACAAATAGTCCTTGGGGCATAATGCTAGACACTCTACACACAGGATCCTGTCTGATCCTCATGGCCACCCTGGAGTAACATGCATGAAGCCACATGGTCAACAAGAGGTTGAGCCAGGAACCAAATCCGGCCAGATCTGACTCCAAATCCCATGTTCTATGCCAGTGGGCAATCATATCCTCAGCATTAGGAAAACCCTGGGCCCTTGGTGCCCTGGCCAGGAATTGACTCCTGGGAGATAAGCTGTGTGTGGAGGAGCAGTCCCCAGGCAGCGGTCAGGGGAAGTGGTCACTGCCCAGCAGACCACAGACAGGACACTGACAAGGATGCCTCCTCCTCCATGATGCCCTCTTGGTCAGGCAGCACCAGGGCCTTCAAAATGCACAATTTATCTGATGTGCCCCTGCCTATGATGCTGAAATGCCATCTTCCCACCCAGCCCCAAACTCATCTCGGAGTCACGAGCAAAGTGAAGAAAGGTTTCTGCTGGGCTTCTATAGACGAGGCTGGTCTCTGAAAAGGTAAAGCTCTGGAAGTTGAGCTTAGGAAAACTGCATGAAGTTCAATGCTGCTACCGAGTCTGCCAGGAGGTCTGAGGTCTGAGCGTGCTAAGGGAAAGCTCTCCTGGGGGCCCTGGCCATCCCAGCAGGAACCTCTGACCTGCCTGAGTGAGCCACCCACCCTGCTGGTCAGGCTCTGTAGCCAATGGAGAGTTGGGAGTCTCCTTCTAGAGCTGCCAAGATTCTAACAAACCTCCTTCCGTTTAAACTAAACTGCAAATCGCGCACTCTGAAGACTTTCCCCAGGAACTGCCTTGTGAGGGGCAGACACTCATCACAGGCTGGAAAGGGCACACATCTGACCTTCCTTACCCCAGTGCTCATTCTCTAAAGGAACTGGAACGCACTAGTACCCACAAGGACAACAAGGCCGGGGCACTGTGCATGGGGCTCTCGCACCATAGGGTGGCACCGAGTGACTACACTGGGCAGGCTTCATCTCACGGACTCGTCGCCACAGTGCAGATAGCTGAGAAGGGCCCTCCCCGCCTTACAGAGCAGGAAGCAGAAGCACCCAGAACATGGAGACGCCCTCCATGTGCGTGCCAATCCCCACCCTCCCCCAGCTCTGTTACCGTAAGACCCATGCTCCCAACAGTTCCCTGATACTTCGTCTTGGGCTGGATTCCCTGTGCCCACTGGAGTCCTTTTTTGGGATGTGAATGTTTGAAGTGAACCATTTGTTCAAATGTGCCAGTCCCAATGTGAGTGTCACATTAGCCTTGTATGGACACACGATGACATGAAGCTCTCAGGTCATATGGAGACTCCCGACCTAACGTTGGGTTCGGCGAGACTTACAGGCAGGGTCTCTGCATGGGACAAAGGACACAGTGGCTTCTGCTGCCGTGTGTAGACGGTGAGAATCTTCCTGCTTCTGCCACAGATATGGGACAGGATAATGATTCCAGCTGACTTTGCTACATCAATTAATTTTAATGACACAGAAGTCTATCCAACCATGAGTCCCAGATAAATTTAACCTGGAGGGATGGTTTATTTTTGAAATGACTAATCATTCAAAACATAATTGAAATGAAATGATCCTTCCCCAATAAACGATTTCTATGACATGAATAGGAATATGGTCCACCTAAAATCTTCCATAATAACAAGGGGAAAATGTCAGGTGACCTTGTTTTGTGAGTGCAGCTATGATGGAAACGTGAACGTCCTTTAGCCAACTTAACTCACTGTAGGATTAACAAAAGAATAGTCCAAACCGTCAGTGTTGAGAGTTTGAAATAATGAAACAGGAGTTTTGTGGGAGGTTCGTAGGCATCATTTCATCAGTGGGTATGCTATGTAATGCACTGATCAGCAGGTATTTATCGAATGTCTACTGTGTAGTGCTTCAGGATACACAAAACAGTGCAACAGATGAGTTCTCAGTGGTGTGAGGGGAAGGTCTATACCTGGGGACAGGTAATGAGGGAGGAGAGCTCAGCTGGCCTCACAGAACAGGAATTCAGTCGTGGAGTGGGTAGAGGATGGGAGGACATTCTAGGCTTGGAGCTCTGATTCCAACTAATTCTGCAAATACAACCTTTTCATCTGCAAAGCTGTGGTTACACTGAAAAGACCCCTTACCATCCTTCCATTGGATTGGCTAGCTTCTGAGATTTAGGGTGCTCTTGGGTGGCAGCTAGCAGCTGAGTTCCAGGAGGCCCTTGGAGGACAGGCTCCCCAAGGACCTCATCGTCGTGGGGTGCCCCCACTCAAGCTCCCTCTCTTTTGTGTCTCCCACTGGAGTCGGAGCGTGGGCTGGACTCCCAGACCAACCAAGGACCTGGGAAAAGCCCTTGGTTACTGGCTTTTTTACGTGTGTGTATAAGTACGTATATGAAAATGGAAAAAGAACTCAGCTTCAGCATTTTTAACATTTAGCTTGAGGTTACAAAAGCATCCAAATTCTGGAATCTCTGTGTAAAGGGAGAGAGGAGGAGACAGCTTCGCCTCCCCAGCACCAGAGTTTCTGAAGAGCTCGGGACTCAGGGTCCCCATGTCCAGCAGCCCGAGGAGCAAAGCCATAGATGCTCCTGAACCAACAGGCTCTTTCATGAAGCACCGGCGGCACGTGCCAGCAGCTCACACAGCAGTTCACTCACCAGAATTCACACTCGCCATGATTCTCCAGATGTGTGATTTTGTAACAGAAAAGACCCCTAGTCTGACTGTCTCCTTTACATGTGGTATGACAAGAACACACACAAAGCTCATGGCTGCATCATCCCCTTTAACCTTTTATCCTTTTTTTTTTCTTTTTTATGCAGAGTCTCACTCCATTGCCCAGGGTGGAGTGCAGTAGCGTGATCTCGGCTCACTGCAACCTCCGCCTCCCAGGTTCAAGCAACTCTCGTGCCTCAGCCTCCTGAGTAGCTGGGATTACAGGTGTGCACCACCATGCCCAGCTAATTTTTGTATTTTTAGTAGAGAGAGGGTTTCATCATATGGGCCAGGCTGGTCTCGAACTCCTGGCCTCAAATGATCTGCCTACTTCGGCCTCCCAAAGTGCTGGGATTACAGGCCTGAGCCACCATGCCTGGCCCATCTCCTTTATCCTCGCAGTGATCCTGCAAAGGCACCAGGATGTCTTCACGGCCCCTGCGCTCTCTATGTCCCAAGCCCAGCAGCAGCATTGAGCAGAGTGAATGGAGGATTCCCTTTGTCACTCCAGGCTTGCCCTTTCCATGTTTGGTATTATTATAAGATGTCCACTAAAAAGAGACAGTGAAAGAAATGGAGCAACAGAATGCAATTGCGACTCCACGGCGTTCGCCTTCTGAGTTTAGTATTGCACTGTCATATCCTCAGATTAGTATTTTTTCCTTAAAGGGTTGATACATGCTGTGGAAATAGAAAGGAGAATTCTCCACCTTTTAGGGGTGAAAACCGTTGTTGAAAACTCTAACTGAATCATTCAGGCTTACCAAATAAAGTTGTCTTAGAATGTAACATCAGGAAAGTGTTTGTATTTCCTGAAAAATTAGGGACATTCTTTGAATCAGACAAGAACAATATAAACCATTGTGTTTCAGTTTTGCCTCGTCAGCCAGGAAGCTTAAGACAGAACTTAACGCACAATCACAATCACTTCTTATCTCCAGGGAAAGGGAGCTGCCATTTACACTATGGCCCGCTCATGCAAAGTGCTGCCGCAACATATTTTTTAAACTTAATGCTCACAACTTCCCAGCTATTATTATTCTGACTTCACAGATTAGAAGCCCGGAGTTTAAAGAAGTCAAGAGTTCAGTTACTTGACAAGCAAGTGGGAAGACAGCGTCCATACCTTAATCCACCTGAGTTAAGAACTACCCTCATACAATGCTCCTTCCATAAATTGCCTCAAACCTTTCCGTGTGGGAAAGAGCACACATTCTCAAGAAAGAACGATCTACAGAAGAGAGGTTGGGGAGGCCCTCGGCCTGGGCTCTGGCTGACACCTCCCAGGACATTGGAGGTAGAACTCACCAGATGGCCTCAATGGGGAAGTGTTTTTGTTGCATGGACCCTGGGCTGGAAGGCAGTGATCTATTTAGGTGGCCGTGTCGTCACTGGACATCAGGTTTCACATGGTGGCCATTATACAAGAGGACTTGTGAATGTCGCCTTCCTCTTCCCACGCCAAACCTAACAGCAGCTTCCTCTCTTCATTGTCCTGACTTGTTTACTTCAGGCTGGAGTGCAGATGACTTCAGCATTCAGAGAACTTTCCAAAAACATAAGAACCAAATTACCCTGTTGAATTCATAGATATGCCAAATTTAAATGACATTTACATGGCAGCAATGCCTTCCTGAGCACACACAGTATGTGAGCTGGCCACCATGTGAACCTGCCTTTGAGGACTGACTGCTAAGACAACTCTGTGACCTATATCCAGGGACACACACACACATCTATAGAGCAACCTGGAGGCATTCAAAACCAAGTCATTTAGATTCATTGAACAGCTATGCAAGGCGTTGCACATAGTAGGTATTCAATAAACATAAAAAATATTTTGATATAACCTATGATCCAGCTTATCTAAAATTCAAAAGCAGGCAAAACTAATCTATGGCGTCAGAAGTGGGGGATAATAGTTACCGCTGTAAGGGAGGCGTGAAGGGACTGGAGGAGCAATAAGAGGCTTGGGTTGTGAGGGAATGGGCCTGTCACATTCCTTGATCTGGATGCTGGCTCACTTGACAGTTCAGAAATGAATGGTGTGCTTATGACTGGTGCAGAGATTTCGGTAAGGATGTTGCATTTTAATATAATTTGTGTGTTAGTTCATTTTCATACTGCTATGAAGAAATACCTCAGATGGGGTAATTTATGAGGAGAAAGAGCTTTAATGGACTCACAGTTTTAAACATGGCTGGGGGAGGCCTCATGATCGTGGTGGAAGGTGAAGGAGGAGCAAAGGCACATCTTCCATGGCGGCAGGCAACAGAGTGTGTGCGGGGGAACTGCCCTTTATAAAACTATCAGATCTCGTGAGAATTTATTTGCTATCACAAGAACAGCATGGGAAAAACCTCCTGCCATGATTCAATTACCTCCCATGGGTCCCTCCCATGACATGTGGGGGATTATGGGAGCTACAAGTCAGGATGATATTTGGGTGGGGACACAGCCAAACCATATCAATTTGCAAAAACATAGCTTGAGCTACTGTTTTGGAGTATACTGGGTATTGCTTTTTACTCTGCATGAATAAGCAAACAAATCAATTAATTTAATTTGTCTAAAAACTCAGTTAAAAAGTATGATCAACTGTGAAACACTGAGCATATCATCTGCCCTCACCAGTCTTCACACTGGGCAACAGAAGACCATGAGCATGGAGAGACTTAATGGATGGAAGAGAGCAGGACTGCTGGCCTGACTTTGCCCTTGACGTGTTTGCTTGTTTGCCACAAAACGCTTTATCTCTCACAGAGCAAGACTTTGTATCTTTTGGCATAAACTTTATCTGAAAATAATTTTCTGATTGTAATCATTTTTTCAAAAGAATTAAGCATCTCCATTTTATCACCTAAATCTTTTCAAGGTGTTGGTCATACAGATGACCTTGAGACTTCCATTGCAGGAGGGATTGTTTCTCACGGCCATGACAGGGGTGTCAGGGTCAAAAAATGTGGCTTTGGGGTCTGACAGGTATTGTTCCAGGCCTCAGCTCCACCTCTTGCCATCAGAGCAGCCTGAGCAGTTAACTCAACTCTCCAAGCCACGGGTTTTCTATTTACAAAATGAAGGTAAGTCCATCTTAATCTTGGGGTGGCAGGTGGGGTGACCAACTTACCTTGCTCTGTCCAGGACCATCCCTGTTTTAACACTAAAATCCCCCACCCCAGCAAACCCCTCAGTCCCTGGTACGTGGGTGGCTGGCCACCCTGTGGCTGCATGGGGTGCATGAGGTAATGTGTACCACATATCACAGGCTCAATACATGCTGACTTCCATCATGGCCACAGCCTTCTCCAAAATGTGTCCCTCTGTGTATTTTGGCTGTAATATTTGTCAATATATGATACCTGAGAAACTTCCCGTCTTTCCTTCAGCTTCTTGACCCATTTTACAAGATAAATAATCAGTAACTGTCACGTGATTCCTAGCACCATGTTGCGTCCAGAGGGCTCCACACACCTGCTGAGGGGAATGGACACTGGCCATCCCAGACGGGGGTGGGTCCCAGAGGCAGAAAACCACATTGACCCCAGAAGCAGCATCTGACCTCTTAGAGTGTCCACCTTCTTGGGGATGGAAGGAGCATAAACATGCCTGTCCTCTTTTTCGGGTTGCCGTGAGGCTTAGTGGAGATCCGGTGTCTCCAAGCTTACTATTGTTCATTTCCTTTTCAGTAAGTGTGGGAGTCACGACTGTGTTCAACTGGGAGCACCTGTCAACCACCATGGGGGACCTGCAGCTTTGCAGAGGCATTCGTGGCCCCCTTGGGGACCTCGGACCTAAGGCCAGGAGGAGGTCAGGCAAAGGGCCAGCGTGGCAGATGATGGGAAAATGCACATGTCCAGGTGTCCAGGGTTGTGGCTGCAGTACCAGTGAATTTGGTGTGCAGTGTCCTGCTCCAGGAAGAGGTGGAGACTGGCTGGACCCTGCACCAGCAGATCTCTAATGCTGTCTAGCAGGAGCAGGGCAGTTACGAGGTTCAGAGTCTCAGACCATCACTGCACCCGGAAGGGGCTCCACACTTAGCTCAAATTAAGCCACTATTATCCTCTAATGTCTGGCCGATACAATACATTTTATTTATTGTTCAACATAAAGTGTATGAGCAATACAAAATGAGATAATTGATATGTTTACACTTTAATATCAACGGCAATAGGAATACAAAGGTAAATCATGACTTCATCCTAAGTTAAGGAAACTTAAAAGGCTTTTGATTAGGGGCAGACTCTTATTTTCCACTGCAGATACTAGGAAGGAATCAAAAGAAGGACATGGCTTATAACAAACTCCAGGTGGAATGAATGTATGGAATCCAGGCTTTTTTCAGATTTCCACAGGGATGTGAATCAATTTAAATACTTAACATAGCCACAGAAAGAAAAAAAAAAAAGATGGAGCTGTATTAGTTACCATGGGAATTCCTAATTGAAGAACTTCTTTTGTCTTTAAAGATCCTTGCCATTCTTATGACATTTAGAATGATAAAATTAAGGGAGTCAGCATCTATTTCCTGCCATTTGATAATTATAAAAATATGATTATGGAAGTTCAAATTAAAAACACTTCTTAGGAAGTAAAAAAAAGGCCAACTTGTAATAGTGACATACTTATTAAGGAATGGGACTGGATTTTAGAAGTCAAGTGCAAGAGCTTCAAAGGGTTCTGAGAAATTGGAGAAAAAGATGCTTAAAACTGAGATGCTTTCATGCCATGTCAGAGGAAGAGTAAAAGAAAGGCTGGCGGCACAGTCCCTGTCCTTCACAGAGACAGCTGCTCCGTGGGGTCCGGGAACTCCCCGACCTTCCAGCAGCAGAATGCCAACATCAGGAACCCTCTGATGAGCCTGGCTTCTGACAGCTAGACAACTGACTGCAAGCGCTTACTGAAAATGAAACTTTTCATGGCATTCACCAGTGTGGAGGATTTTTTTTCAAAATCATTACTTAAACAGAGTTTGTATTCCCCAGAGTCATATTCCCAAATATCATCAACCTGTGTCTTATCAAGAAAGAGTAATTGCCAGGTAATGCAAGTGCCCTTTGAATATCAAGAGTTTCGGAGACAGCGAGGCTTATTAATAAAGAAGTAAATCTTTCCCTTATAATCGAGAATTGTCCACAGCCAAGGGCTAAAAAAAAATGGAACTAAGAACTTCATTAATTCTTAAAGACAGCTAGAAACATTGTCTATGAAAATATATTCCTAGAAGTTTAAATTTAATAAAAGCAAAGGATACCCTGCCAGCTGGGAGGGGGTGATGGACGGCAGTTATGTTGGGTTCAGCTTCAAGTGCAATCATCTTTGCAAGGAGTAGTCTCAACAGGAAAGAGTCTGAACATCAGATGGAAGATTTTAAAACCTGAGGGCCTGCACTGATCCTGTGGCTCACCTGAAGAAAGTATTAAGAAAACCGTGGCTGGGCAAGGTGGGTTACGCCTGTAATCCCAGCACTTTGGGAGGCCAAGGTGGGCAGATCACCTGAAGTTGGGAGTTTGAGACCAGCCTGACCAACATGGCAAAACCACATATCTACTAAAAAATACAAAATTAGCCAGGTATGGTGGCACATGCCTGTAATCCCAGCTACTTGGGAGGATGAGGCAGGAAAATCGCTTGAACCCGGGATGGGGAGGTTGTGGTGAGCTGAGATCGCGCCACTGCACTCCAGCCTGAGCAGCAAGAGAGAAACTCCATCTCAAAAACAAAAATTAAAAAAAAAAAAAGTAAAACGGAGCACTTTTACTAAAGGATGAAAAGTAGGAGAGATTGAAGGGAAAGTGCCTGGAAGAACAGAATGCCTACTGTGCTTCTCTCTGTTATTTAGAGCTTTAAAAAAGCAGGTAATAAATTCCTATTGTTGAATGAAATTAAAACAACCCAGCAATACCCAGAGAAAAGTGGAGTCTCCCTCCTACCCAGGAGCCAGCATCTCCTGAGTGGGAACTGCAGGCCGGGCATCCTGCAGAGCCAATTTCATGTCTTCTTTCACTCACGCATCCATTCACTCATCCATTCACTCCACAGGCACCTGGGGAGTGCCCCGGGGTGCCCGGCCCCATCAGTCCTGGTAGCAGAGCAGGAACAACACAGCCTGGGTCCTCAGTGCTGCCTGCAGCCTTGAGGGGAGACAGAAATAAATATACTAAGGTACAAATGAACATGTGACTACCAAGTGCAGTGACAGGTAGGAAGGGACAGACGCTGGAGAGAGTCACACAGTAAAGGCCAGGCAGTCCCAGAGGCTGGCTTTCTCTCGCTGGGGGTGGAGTGCTTATGCACAGGGGTCACTGAGCAGTCTAGGGGAGGCCCATCTTGTGAAGAAGTGGAGAAGGCTTGTGCCTGCCAGCATCAGTTCATGCTCAAGTTTCAGTCCACCCCAGGGGCCTCCTGGGGGCCCCCCTTCCCTGTCTCGTTGCATCTTGCTGGAGAGAAGAGCACGGGTCCCTGCGAGCCTTTACCATAGCCTCTTTCACCCCCACCCTGTCCCAGAGAGAAGCTTCTAAAGAAGCCTTTTCAATTCTCCGTGCTGGATGCTTTACAACACCTCCCCAACAAGCCCACACTGTTCTCATCCTGCCTCCAGCCAACCCCGCTCCGAAAAGGGGGACGCTGTCACCAACAACCATAGGAAATAATTAGACTGCAGCTGGGATATTTTGCTGAATGTTAATCGTTTTCATTTGTGTGGGCTGAAATAAGTACTTCTCTGCCCCAGGAGAAGGCCACATACATGCTGGACACGTGTGGATGAGAAAGACCCCTCGCAAAGCCCCGGCTCTGCCAGGAGAAGCCAATCCCTTGGCATCATCTGAATGCACAGTAACAGCCGAGAGGAAGGGCGAGTGGGAACTACTTGTTTCTGTATTTTTTAAAAAGCCTCACATATTTGGACTCATGGCTAAATGCTCATAAATCAGAGCAAGATCTGGGCTATGGCAAATTTACACATTTACTGAGCTAGGAGGTCCAAGATGACTCAGACCAACTCCTGGGGCTGTTGAAAAGTGGAGCAGCCCAAGAGCTCAGGCTCACAGGGGACCAGGTAAAGGTGCAGGGAGCGGTCAGACCAGACTCCAGGAGGCACCGCTGCCAGAGCTGAGTGCTGAGGAGCAAGAAAGAATCCACCAGACTTAAGTGCACGGGGCACAGAAGTAATCAAAGGGCCCAAGGCCAGAAGACTTTGACAAAGGATCTTCAAATGAGCAAATAAGAAATCTTTGCTATGAACAGTAGAGGAGGCTTTCCTGCTGCTATGCATTTGCTGGAACTCTCTGGAATCTGACTCAGCACTCACTTGCTGGGTGTCTGCAGTATGAAAGCGCAGCACAGGCAGCAGGAAGGAAGGTCCAGTGTCACACACATAGCTGGCCTTGTCCTTCAACGTCCACCTCAGAGGCCACCGTCTGATCATTCAGTAACAGGACCTTGAGCCCCTGGGGCACCTGCATGCCAGCGAGCATGCCCAAGCTGGAGGGATCGGTCTCCTTTCTGACCTGCATCTACCATTCACTGATTTCCTCTGGTCTTTTCTTACTTCCCATCTTATGTCATAATAATCTGCATCTGTCCTGGCTTCCCCAAAGAATTTCGTGCCCATTACGATGGGCACTAGCTTTGATATCGTCACATCCCCTACAGCCCTACAGAGAGTTTCAGTAATCTCCCTTTGAATGAATTGATAATAAAGATAAGAGCTCCCATTGGTGCCCTGCCGAGCACTGTCCTAGAAGCTTCATAATATCTCATGGACCCTCACAAGCAGCCTGCAAGGTGGGTCTGATTATTTGCACTTTACAATGAGGGCAAGGAGAATTAAAGAGACAAGGAGACAATCCTGAGTCATCCTGCTGGCAAGTAGTTGACCCAGGATCATACTGGGAAAGGTCTGACTCCCACAGTTGTGCCCTCAACACTATGGAGAAAGTGAAAACACTAGTTGAAAAGTGTGTGGCTTTGGACACGGCATCTTCCCCACAATGGACTTCTGCTTGAAATTTGCCTGGCAATCATTTGCTTTGCAAATTCAGGAAGGTTACTTTCTGTCAAACTTATTTCAAAAATTATTACAAAACATAAATTAATGAGTCTGAATTATTGGGGATGTATATTTACACATTAAAAACAAAAAATATATAAGTAATTCAAGAAAATGACCAGGAAGGCATAAGAAAGTCATAGGCTGTCATCTTGAGGCAGGACTTATTTCTGGTAAACGGGTCCAGTGGGTGGCTATTGAGTGAATTAGTTAATGAATGAATGAGCAAATGCATGAACTGGGTAAGCTTTTAGAAAACACTTGCATTGTTTTTCTCCACTCCCCCTCAAGCCCCAACTCGTCATTAACTTGGATTTCTGTTTTTCTATTGTTGTTGTTTTTGTTGTTTGTTTTTTTTAGGCAATTTCAGCTGGGTGCGGTGGTTCATGCCTGTAATCCCAGCACTTTGGGAGGCTGAGGTGGGCAGATCACCTGAGGTCGGGAGTTCCAGACCAGCCTGACCAACATGGAGAAACCCTGTCTCTACTAAAATACAAAATTAGCCGAGTGTGGTGGTGCATGCCTGTAATCCCAGCTACTTGGGAGGTTGAGGTGGGAGAATCACTTGAACCTGGGAGGCAGAGGTTGCGGTGAACTGAGATCATGCCACTGCACTCCAGCCTGGGCAACAAGAACAAAACTCTGTCTCAAAATAATAATAATAATAATAAAAATAAAAACAGGTGATTTGAATAGAACTGTATCTATTGAAGAAAATAAATCAATAATTAATAGACTTCTAAAACAGAAAGGACCAGGCACAGATGGGTCACTGGTGAATTCTACCAAATTTTTAAGAAAGAAATTCAATCAATTTTCTATGATCTCTTCCAGAAGATAGAAGCATAGGAAACACTCATTGTAAGAGGCCCACATTACCCTCAATACCAAAACCAAAGGCATTACAAGAAAAAAAAAATACCATAGGCCTTATCTTTCATGAATATAGCTGCAAAATCTTCAACAAAATACTAGCAAATCAAATTCAAAATGTATAAAAATAATTATTTATCATAACCAAGTGAGATTTATCCCATGTATAAAAAGTTGATTCAAATTTGAAAATCCATTAACGTAATCCATCACATCAACAGGCTGAAGAAGAAACATCACATGATCATAAAAGCAGGTGCAAAAACAACCTGTGACAAAATTCAAACCTGACTCATGATGGAAACTCTCAAAAACAAGGAATGGAAGGAAATTTCCTCAAGTTGATACAGGACAGCTATGAAAAATCTATAGGTAATGTCATACATTAATGGTAAGAAACTAGACACTTTTCCACTAAGATCAGGAACAAGGCAAGAATGTCCTCTCTTGACACTCCTTTCTGATATCATATGGGAAGTCATGGCTATTGCAAAAAGACAAGAAAATAAAATAAAAAATATACAGGTTAAGAAGTAAAAAATGCAAATATTTTGTTCAAAGATTATATGATTATCTATTTAACAAATCTGAAAGAATAAAAAAACCTCCTGGAACTAGTAGGTAACTATAGTAAGATTTCAGGGTATAAGGTTAACACAAAAAAGTCAGTCACTTTTCTGTATGCCAGAAGTAAACAAGTGGAATTTAAAATTAAAAACACAACAGTATTTATATTAGCACCCCAAATATGAAATGCCTAGGCATAAATCTAATGAAATATGTATAAGATTTATAAAGACCTGGAACCAACCCAAATGCCCATCGATGATAGACTGGACAAGGAAAATGTGGCACATATACACCATGGAATACTATGAGGCCATAAAAAATGATGAGTTCATGTCCTTTGTAGGGACATGGATGAATCTGGAAACTATAATTCTCAGCAAATTGACACAAGAACAGAAAATCAAACACTGCATGTTAAAACTCAACAATAATAAAATAAACAATCCCATTAAAAAAAACAGGCAAAGACCAGAACAGACACTTCAACAAAGAAAACACATGGATGGAAAATTAGCATACAGAAAGATGTTCATCATCATCTGTCATTACGTAACTGCAAATTAAAGCAACAATATGACACCATCACCCACCTATTATAATGGCCAAAATCCAGAACACTGACAATACCAAATGCTGGAGAGGATTTGAAGCAACAGAAACTCTTATTTATTGGTGCAAATGCAAAATGGTACAGCTACTTTGTAAGACAGTTTAATGGTTTCTTACAAAACTAGGCATACTTAACATACGATCCAGCAATTGCACTCCTTGGTATTTGCCCAAATGAGGTGAAATCTCATGTCCACACAAAAACTCACATGTATATGTATATAGCAGCTTTATTCTTAATTGCTGAAACTTGGAAGCAGCCAAGATGTCTGTATTAGTTAGGATTCTCCAGAGAAACAAAAATCAATAGGGTGAACATATAGACATACGAGAGGGGATTTATTAGGGAGATTGGTTCACAGATTGTGGAGGCTGAGAAGTCTCTTCACAGGCTGTTTGCAAGTTGGAGTCCCTGGGATGCTGGCAGTGTGGCTTCTCACCTTGTCCACTTGGACACAAATGCTAATCTCTTCTGGAAATACCCTCAGATACACCCAGAACAATGTTTTATCAGGTTTTTAGATATTCTTTAATACAGTTGACACCTAAAATTAACCATCACAAGCCCACCCCTTGTCAACTTGGCACCTATGTGCATCTTCTAAAACCTATATTTAATTTCCAAATAAGATAATAATAAGGTAATAGTTTCACCTGACATGATGCAACTATTCTGCGTACAACCAAAAACGCATTAATCCCTGATATGATTTGGATTTATGTCCCTGCCCAAATCTCATGTCAATTTGGAGGAGGAGCTTGGTGGCAGGTGACTGGGTCATGGGGTGGATCTCCTCCTTGCTATGCTCATGATAATGAGTGATTTCTCATGAGATCTAATAGTTTAAATGTGCGTGACACTTCCCCCTTCTCTCTCTCTCTCTTTGCCACCATGTGAAGAAGGTCGTTGCTTCCCCTTCATCTTCCACCATGATTGTATGTTTCCTGAAGCTTCCCAGTTATGCTTCCTTTCCTGTTAAGCCTGCAGAACTGTTAGTCAATTAAACCTCGTTTCTTCATAAGTTACCCAGCTTCAGGTAGTTTTTTAAAAGCAGTGTGAAAACAGATGAATACAATTCCTTCTTCAGAAAAAAAGTTAAAGTCTTTGGGTGATGTTTACTCTTCTCCTTATATCCCATGACTTAAATACTATCATACAAAATTAATAACACTTAAATACTAATATAAGTTCAGAAAATCTTTTTACGTGATAAAAGAATAAGAGAGGAATGAAAACAAAGATCTTTGCTTACTATATGCCTCTATACACATGGACATATTCTTAACAAAATAGGGAGGAAATACTCCTAACAGTCTGTTTCTGTAACTGGTTACATGGGCAGAGCTGGTATTGACAAACTGCCTTTTTCTGTTACCCATTCTGTATTCCCTTTGTCTTCAGCAAGCACCTCACTGGTCATGATTTTATGTAGTTTGCCAACCTAAGCTGATTTAAGACACTTCGTCTTGGAAATGGACCACTGTATACATAATTTCCTTCAGTCATCAATATAGTGGACCAGTGTGATATCTTACTGAAGGGAGTGGTGATCAAGATCCCTGCAAACACGACTGTGATATAGGCTAGAGAACTGATATACCCCTGAGGTGGGAGAGTGAAGGTATATTGCTAGCCTTGCCAGCTGAAGGCAAACTACTTCAGGTGGGTCTTCCGGACAAGAATGGAGAAAAAGGCATTTGCTAGTCAATAGCTGCATACCAGGTATCAGGAGACGTGTTAATTTGCTCAAGCAATGAGATCACAACTGGTACAGCTGCTGCAATTGGAGTCACCACTTAGTTAAACTTATTATAATTCACTGTCATTCTCCCAGATCCATCTGTCTTCTGTACAGGCCAAATAGGAGAGCTAAATGGGGATCTGGTGGGAATCACCACCCCTGCGTCTTTCAAGTCTTTGATGGTGGCACTAATCTCTGCAGTCCCCTCCAGGTCATGTTTTTCATTTACTATTTCTGTAGGCAGAGGTAGCACTAATAGCTTTCATTTACCCCTTTCCATCATAATAACCTTCACTCCACAGGTCAGGAAGCCAATGTGGGGGATTCTGCCAACTGTGGAGTATGTCTACTCCAATTATGCATCTCAAAATGGGGAAATAACCACTAGATGGGTTCGGGCACCCCCTGAGTCCACTGTTAATTGTATCTGAGCTGAAACTCTATT
This sequence comes from Ateles fusciceps, assembly GCA_036589455.1. NCBI lineage: Eukaryota > Metazoa > Chordata > Mammalia > Primates > Atelidae > Ateles > Ateles fusciceps. Next base: position 4,034,626 of record JAZHEH010001784.1, on the reverse strand, counting down.
GATCACCTGACCTCCATAAGCCCCACTCTAATTGGTGGGCCACAGTGATGTTTCAGGTCTCCTGGAATCAGTGTCAGTTCAGAGCCAGTGTCCAGTAGTTCCCAAAATGTCTGTTTATTTTCCTCTCCCCCAGCACACAGTTACCATGATAAAAGGACATAGATCCCTCTGGGGAAAGATGGGAGAAAGATGAACAGTATACATTCTTGGTAGTGTACCAGAGTCCTTCCCAGAGGGAACCTAGTCTCTCCTTCATCTGAGGGGTTCTGGGTCTATAAACTGACTCAAGCCTGGGAACTGATTGAAGAGCCATGACTCTCAGTTTTCATGATTTGAGTTGGACTTTGTGCACTTAACCTGAAAGTTTTCTGCTTATACAGATCAAGTTAGAATTTAGTAGGCTTCCTATCTATTTCACTTTTAGAAACACCATGATTAGCTAGCCAGTGCCATAGATCTACACGAGTCAGACCATTTTGACTGTTGCTTTGCCTCTGCTGTACCTTACGGTAACTACATCCACCTTGCCTTTGATAGTTGAGTGTTGCCACTTGGGCCCTGCCACCCCAGGATCCAGTTATTCCCATAGCATTTATGTTTCCTAGTTGAGTGACTGAGATTCCCTCTGTAAAGGCCAGCCTACAGAGAAGAGCAATCACAGAGCTCTTCAGGGATGCTGGCGCTCCCCCCCAAAAATCTGTTTCTCAAGGTTCTGGTGAAAAGGCCTGTCTTCTGGACTTTCCCAGTGTGTGGGAGTTGGTTTTAAGTGACAAATCCACTCTAGCATTCCAACTTCCCTAAGCCTCTGGATCTCTTCCTTTAAAGTAAACCAAAGGAGATCAGGCATCTCCAACTCAGGGTGGACCATCTTTTGACCCCACATTCCAGCCAACCAATGGAACAAACTCAGCACCTCCTGGAACTCCCTGAGCTACAGCATTAAATGCAGGATCACTGCTTCGTTGGTCCATATCAATACATTCAGTCCGCCCCCTTTATGTCTCTGTTAGCAACATCCTTAACAGCCATTCCCACACATGTTCCCCCGAATTTCTGCTTGTATAAATTAGAAAACCAAAATAGTTCTTTTGGAGTGTAGCCACCTCTTCATGGGACACACTGCATCCCTCACCTGTAGGGGCTGCTGGAACTTGAGTCTAGTTACAGGTCTAGAAGCAAAGAGGGTTGCTGGAGGCGGGTCCAGAGAGACTCAGCACTGTCTTGACTGGCAACTGACTCAGGGGAGGCTGTGAGCCCTATCAGAGTTAATCCCCTCAGGCAGAGGTGAGATTTATTTCTGGAATATGGAGGTCACTTCTGGCAAATAAGACTCAACAGAATTTTGGAGCTCCATGTCCCTAGCTTCATCATGGCCTCCCGTTTCCCCATCTCAAATTTCTGCAAGGCCAAGTCTCAGCTTTCGCTGTAATCTAGTCAATTGAATGACAAGGGCTTGTGTTTGATTTTCGGCAATTTCAGCCCTGCGGCTATGGGAGAGAAGATTCTGACCCAGGGCACACATAGGAACTCAGGTCATTTATGTGAATAGTGGAGTTCGCCCCTTTCTTTCATCGGTTGTGTAAGGCCGGTTGCCTCGCCGGGAGCTCAGACACGCCCACCCCCTCCCTAAGTCTGGAGACTACGTCACCATTCCGCACTTACCTGAGCTCCGTCACGTAGCTTCCCTAGCGCCCACTCCTGCACCCCCCACCCAAATCTGCACTCGGCACCTAGCCCGCCAAAAACCCCGCCGAAATTTGAAAACCCTGCTTCCCAATATCCAATCGATTGCCCCATGCTTTGTTTCCCAATATCCAATCAATTACCTCTAATGCCCGCGCACCGAAAATCCCGCCTACCTACCAGTAGCAGCTCGCCCCATCCAAGCTTGATTTCCCAATACCCAATCAATTACCCTATGCTTTGTCTCCTAATGTCCACCCAATGGCCCCTGACCCTATAAAACTCCTTGCCCTGGGAAGTTAAGCGCGACTTCTCTGGCCTCCCTTCCCGGACCACAGAACCTCGCCCTGGAGCTCAATAAATTGGCATTTAATTTTCCTCGGCTGATTTCAGTTTCCTCATTTTAAACTCGGCGATATTCCTCACAGGTTGGTCCAGCCACGCTAGGAGCAACCAACCAATGTTAGTATATTCTTTGGTTTTCCTCAAATGTTCAAACGTATCAGGTATAAGTTCTCTAAGTTCCTTGCCTTTTATAAGTGGTGAATTAGGAGTATCGATGTCTCTATGTTGCAAATTTACAAACAGTAAGCACATGAGCTATCAGTGTTCTCTGTGCTATTAAAGGTAGAGTCTCCAGCATTTTTAGTTCTAAACAGGTTACAGAGCCAATTCCAGAAACCCCAAAACCAAAAATTAAAATTGTTTCCTCTAAAACCACTCCTGGTACCAAAATCTGTATTAGCCAGGTTCTCCAGAGAGACAGAACTATTAGACTATGCAGAGCTAGCTAGACACATGAGAAGGGATTTATTTATGTGGGGATTGGCTCAATCTCTCTAATTAGGGTTGGCTGAGAAATCCCGCAACAGGCCATCTCCAAGCTGAAGACCCTGGCTCAGAGGCAGCATGGCCCAGTCCAGTTCTGAAGGCTGCGGAACCCATGAAACTCTTAGTCCGTGGCCAAAGGCCTGAGAACCAGAGGGTGTGCTAGGGTGGGGCGCTGGTGTAAGTCCTGGCATCCAGAGGCTGACGAGCCTGGAGTTGTCCAGGGTCAGGACAAGCAGGGTGTATCCCAGTTCCAGCAGACAGATCGACATAGTCACCTTTCCTGTTTTTGTCGTGTCTGGGTCCCCAGCAGATCGGATGTTGCCCACCCACACTGAGGGGGGAACCTTCTCCACCTAATTTGCCCAGGCTCAAATGCTAACTTCCTCTAGAAGGACACACCCCAAAATACTGCTACCAAGTTTTTAGGTAATCCTTAATCCAGTCAAGTTGACACCTCAAATTAACCACCACGATGTAGGTGACTGACTAAATAAAGTGTGGTACATCTGGACAATAAAAACATTATTTAGTGCTAAAAGGAAATGAACTATCAACTCATGAAAAGCCTGGGATGAAACTTAAATGCATATTATTAAGTGAAACCAATCTGAAAAAGCTATATATTATATAATTCCAACCACATGACATCCTAGAAAAGGCAAAACTATGGAGACAGTAAAAAAATCAGTGGTTGCCAGGTTCATGGGGAGGGAGAATGAATGGGCGGAACACAGAGGATGTTTAGGGCAGTAGAACTATTCTATATGACACGGCCATGGTGGATACATGTCACATATTTGTCCAAATGTATAGAATGCACAACACCAAGAGTGAGCCCCAACACAGACTATGGACTCTGGGTGATAACGACGTGTAGGATATTGAGAGTGGGGAGTCTGTGTGTGTGCAGGGTTAAGGGGCATATGGGAAGTCTCTACTTTCCAGTCAATTTTGCTGTGATTTTAAAACTGACCTAAAATAAAGTCTCTCTTAAACAAAAAGAGGGGGTCATGGTGTGTCCACATCCCCAAGCTCAGGCCTCTGCGCTGGTCTTCTGAGCCTAGGCTCACCCTTCCCCCATCTGCTCTCCTGGGGCCAATGGAGTGGCCCAACACACATCTAAGCATCCATAGGGCCCAAAAGTTTCAGCAACTCTTCACTGCTCGCAGAAGAAAACCCAAACCCTTGGGCATGGCATGGGGCGTCCGTCATGATGTGGCTCCCACTTAGCTGATGGGCCTCTCCTATCTTACTCCCCATTCTTCTGTCACATGAGAAGGAATTTACTGGGGGGGGGGGTTGGCTCAGCCCCTCTAATTAGGGTAGGCTAAGAAGTCCCACACTCCCTGACCTACTGCCTTGTACTCCAGAGACTCTGACCTTTGCCCATCACACGGCAGGACAATGCCAGTTTAGTTTGCAGACTGAATTTTAAGTCCAGGATTTTCTCGAGCTCATGTGTTCCAGTCCAGATCCTTTCCATAAAAGAACATGACGGGTGATGCTCTGGCATCCTGTGGGTCCTTCGGGTGGTCATGGAGTGGTCCAGGGAAAGGAGGCCTCCTTCAACATATGGCAGAATAGCCAGGCATAGAAAAAATATGTAAGAACATACCTTTTAAAGAGCATACCTCTTAAATGCTGTGAAAATTTGTCCAAAGCCAAGGTAAAATGTCAGGCATCAGAGGATGTAAGCATTAAGAGATAGATAAAATGTAAACCCGTAGGACAAACTTGAATTCTTTAGAATGAGAGACTGACTTCTAACACACAGCATAGGGGAGAATGGGCCTCAGGGTATGGCAACACCTCAACACTATTTCCTAAGAGTTGAAGAAGACAATTCAGGGGAGGTTTTCCTAGGAGAGGAGCTTTTGAATGCAGGTGAGTCTGGCCCACTTTTAAAAGCAGATAACCTTTGAGAATTTTTATTTATTTTGTTTTAAAATCTACACTTATTTAATTTTCCATATAACCTCTTTTCCAATCACTAAGTAAATGTGATCACTGTAAAATGCTTATTATAAAAACAATTGAACAATGCACAACAGTATTTTTTAAAGTAAAACTGAAGTGCTATAATATTTTAGTAGCTGTATCATGACGTAAACTCTTCTCTGTGCATATGCAATTTTACAGAAATCATACATGATATTGTAAAACATATAGCTTTTTTTTTTTTAACAGATGGGGTCTCATTCAGTCATCTAAGCTGGAGTGTACTGGCACAATCATGGCTCACAGTAGTATCAACCTCCTGAGCTCTAGGGATCCTCCTGCCCCAACCTCCCAAGTAGCTAGGACTGCAGGCACAAGCCATCACGTCTGGCTTTATTTTTTAATAGGGCCAGGTTCTCATGATGTTGCCTACGTTGGTCTCAAACTCCTGGGCTCAAGTGATCCTCCCACCTCGGCCTCTCAAAGTGCTGGGATTACAGGCATGAGCCTCCATGCCCTGCGATCGTTTCTTTTCCTCTTACTCCTCTCCTTTCCTGTCCGCACTTTCACTCTGTGCCTCTGTGCTGTCTTTGTGACCGGCAATGTGACTGTGCACACCCTGTACCCACAATTACAGGCAAGGGAGCACGCACGGGAGCAATGTGCAAGTGCGTCTCGTTCTCTCTTACCAACGCATGGCAGGAACCCCTCCCTGCCAGCCCTCGAGGCCTGATGAATACCTTCCAGGGGCTGCAGACTCCTCCCTAGTGCAGATGCAGAATCAATCTCTTTTCAACCTTTCCCTGTTGACAGGCCTTGCCATTTCAAATGTAGTGTTTTATTTTTTTGCCCCATAAACATCCTTGTGCATATATCCTTAATTATTGGCCCCAAAATGAAGGCAAAGAGTTCTTTTCTCTCCCTAGGGCCTTGAACAGAATCGGCCACATAGTAGGTTATCAATGTGAGTGAAGTGATATATACACGGACAGCCCCATAGTAGGTTATCGGTGTGAGCGAAATGATATATACACGGACAGCCACATAGAAGATTATCAATGTGAGTGAAGTGGTACATGCATGGATAGCCACATAGTAGGTTATCAGTGTGAGCGAAGAGGTATATACACGGATAGCCACATAGTAGGTTATCAGTGTGAGCGAAGAGGTATATACACGGATAGCCACATAGTAGGTTATCAGTGTGAGCGAAATGATATATACATGGATAGCCACATAGTAGGTTATCGGTGTGAGTGAAGTGGTACATGCACGGATAGTCACATAGTAGGTTATCGGTGTGAGTGAAATGGTATATACATGGATGGCCACATAGTAGGTTATCAGTGTGAGTGAAATGGTATATACACGGACAGCCATTCATTCTTCAAGCATTTTGATGCATGTTTTCTCTGTACTTGGGCCCTGCTGCAGAGTCTCAAATGAAGTAAATAGACAATTTAGTTTCTTATTTAAATTAGAGACATTGATTTCTTTTGAATCATTAGAGGATTTCAATGCATTTTATGCATTTATCCTTTCATGTGAATATGGAATAACTGGAAGAATTATAATTTCATTTATACCACTGTATTTGTCCCAGGGACAGTTTTCCCAATGGAGAGCACAATGTCTCCACATCTTGGGGACAGAGGATCAACAGAATGAAAATCTCTTTGAGGCAGGATAAGCAAAGTGTAAGAAATAAGGCTTTTTATTGTGGATTTGCTCAGAATGCGCAGAGTTTGCGGAAGCTTTCTAAACTGGACCTCTGACAATAGAAGTCGACCAAGAGCAGCTCGACAATCTCATTCTGAAGGTCAGCTGGTGACCTCGCTGAGTTGTTTCTGTCTCAGAATTGTGAAGGAAAGCAAATATATTTCTGGAATAACAGTGAGCAAAGAGAAATCCCCCTTCTCCTGTCAGCACTGAACTCTCTGCCCAATTCTCCCCTCACACACCTGCTGTTGAAGGAGCCCGTCCCCTTCCTGACGCTGAAATGAATATTCAGAATAAGGAAGCCACACAGCCTGCACCCCTCGTTGGCATCAGCCAGAAAACAAGCTCTTGGATGCTTCTCTGGCAGGCACTTGCTGACCCCGCAGCATCTGCCGTTCTTCTCCAGCCACCTCCTCCGCTCTGCTGTGCTCCTCCTGCATCTAGTCCTGGGCCATCTTCACCTCTAGAGGCCAGATGGAGTCACACACCAATGCCTCTCAGAGACCCACAGAGAGCTCTCTAGGGGATACTCCAGTCGTAGTAGGTCAAAGGCAGAACATCTCAAAAAGGTGATTTACAACCTTTTCTTCACGAGCTACAATACGCATGAGCAGAAGAGAACTCCGTAATGCCAGTGACCCCACAGGGTTTAGCAATGATGAAGGATAAACAGAGAATGCATTTCCGTGTCCGTTTACCTCAGAACAAGCAGAGGAAGAGAACGGGGTGATGAATCTTGAGAAGGAAAACATATCATTGAGAGAAAAGCCAAATGACTTGTTGGCCTGCCCTTTGGAGCCTTGAGAGGAAGAAAGCCCTGCTCAGTCCAAACATCTCACACTCACAGGCCTCTCTGAATACCCCGGGGACATATGACCTACTTCCCTGAGGACATGTTGTAACAGTGAGTCTTCGGATCACTGCCAAACCCCAGTCCTGTGGAGGAAGGTGACACAGACTCCGTACATTAGCTTCCTTTGAAGCGTGGCATTCATTGTTTATGACATTTGTTCTGAGACAGGGGCCTCCTCAAAGGAGAGCCAGAACAGACAGCGAGACACAGGTGTCCATGGGCAGTGAGCCCACAGTCTGGCTGGCATGTTGCCCCAGGCTTCAGGTATGAGGTCAGGCACAGAGGCCTTTTCTCCTCTACCTGCTTACGTGGGAAGCTTCTCCACATTGAGCTGCCATTCCTCAAGCCACCCCTCTCACCCCCATGTGTGCATGTTGCTACAGCAGCACAACTAAGCAGGAAATGATTTTTTTTTTTTTGAGATGGCATCTCTCTCTGTAGGCCAGGCTGGAGTACAGTGGCGTGATCTTGGCTCACTGCAACCTCCACCTCTGCAGGTTCAAGCCATTCTCCTGCCTCAGCTTCCCAAGTAGCTGGGACTACAGGTATGCACCACCACACCCGGCTAATTTTTGTGATTTTAGTAGAGACGGGGTTTCATCATCTTGGCCAGGCTGGTCTCAAACTCCTGACTTCATGATCCACCCACCGTGGCCTCCCAAAGTGCTGGGATTACAGGCCTGAACCACCGCACCCAGCCAGAATGATCTTAAAGACTGTCTAATCCCAGCTCTATATTCACTCTTTAGTCCAATAACTTCGAAAACCAACCAGGTACTGGGCACTGTACTAAGCTCTGGGGGTGCAGGAGAGGAGTAAGGAAGCTGGAGGGTCTTCCCTGAGGTGCACTGAAGCAGATGGGCTCATAGACAGACCCATACCACAAGACGCTGCTGGCCCAGGACAGTCACAATGATCCATCCCTAGCTTCCTCTTCCTTTCTCCCATTACCTTGATAGAAGATGCCACCATCCCCCAAGCTTTCCAGCCCACTGGGGGTCATTCTAGATCCCTCCCACTTTTTCCCCACACATCTAAAGAACAGTCACTGATTCCTGATCTTCAGGCTTTCTAAAAATGTGTGGAATCTGCCCACTCTCTCCATCTCATTGCCTCCCACCTAATTGTATGCCACTATCTTCTTTCATTGCAACAACCCCCTAACTAGTCTGTTGCTTCCAGTCTTGTACCTGCACCAACATGTTATCCACATGGAGCCAAAGAGATCTTTCAAATACACAGCTCCATTTGTCACTCTCCTGCTCAAACTCCTCAAATGACCTTCTACTATGCACAAACTCCTTACAGGGCCTTCATGATCCAGTCTCTGCCTACTTTTATAATTTCACTGACTTATCCATCCATCTGTCCATCCATCTGTCCATCCATTCATCCCTCCATCCGTCCATCCGTCCATCTGTCCATCCATCATCCATCCATCCATCCATCCGTCCATCTGTCCATCCATCCGTCCATCCATCCATTGTCCATACATCCACCCACCCACCCACCACTTAGCCATCCAATCAATACTTACCAAGTACCTCCCAGAGCTGTTCATCCATCCCTGACTGTCATACTGCATGTGACACCACAGCTGTGGTCTTACTCTTGGAATTAAGAGTCCCACTTTACACCCTAGTTCTGGTCCCCCGGATTCTCATCAGGCACTCTGTGCAGTAACTTTTCATGGACTTCAGCCCTTCCAGCAGCAGGATCCTGATTTGCTGCCCCTCTCCACCTTGGCCCAAGGTCCAAGCTTGGCCACTGGCTGACTCACATTTCTGACAGGAACAACTTCACATGCCCTTGGGTTCTGCTGTGCCCGAATGCCCCACTTGTTGAGACAGCCCCATTGCTTCTTATTATACTTCCCAGCCCCAATGCCCATAGGAACTACTTTCTCCTCCTTCCACCCAGAGTCCACAGCCAGGTCAACCCACACACACCCATGCACCATGCCCAATACTGCCACCCCAGCAGTGGGCACGGTCACTCCAATCTGCCTGTCCAGCTTGTGAGGAACAGGCCTCCCTAACTCTGTTCTGAGACTAGCAAATGTGAGGCTGAGAAGGCCTAGAATTAAGAGAGTTTGGAGAAGACCAACAAAATCCCCTTGGGAAGTGCTGAGTAACTGAAGAATAAAGTGGCTAAGTCTCTCCAATACCATCTGCCTGAGCAAATGAAATCAGAGGCACCTCAGCTGGCCTGGAAGCCGCCTGTGCGGGACTTCTGGGGCTTAGGGCATTGGTGGGTGCAGCCTCCCTGTGACCACCCCACGGTCTCACTGTGGGTGGGACCTTCACCGATCTTCTTTCAACTAGACTCAGAGGCAGGCCAGGAGGTCCCAGAAGGCAGCCATCTCTCTCCTGCATGGGAGAAGATGACGGGAAAGTTCTCGCATCCACAGACAAAGAGCTGCAGGATTCATGGAGCCCCAACGCCCCCCTAGGCCGGTGGCAGAGACGCCCCTAGGAGAGGATTAGCAATTTATGCCTCACCACAAGAATTACAGGAAGTGTGAGAGATTGGCAGCCACACAAGTGTGGGGGTTCCTTATAAAGAATTTAAAAAATCATCTTGAAAAAAAAAAAAGAAAAAATATCATCTTGAAATAGTCCAGATTTTTTAGAGATGAACAAATACCACTGTGACACTCAGAAAAACACAAGTTGATGAAAGTTGCTATAGACACGAGCACCCGTTGCTCTGAACTACAATTTTAGGCATGATTTCCTCAGATGACCTCTAGAGTTTAAAGAGTCTTACTGCTTTCATTAGGACAGGATGTGTGGATGCCTGGCAGAGCTGGGAAGAGAAGAATAAAGCATGTGAAAAAATGTTGGTGTTTCCATTAGATCATAGAGATAAGCCAGTCACAGGTTTCCTGGCCCACGTGATGAAAATTGCTTCCGAGTCTTGATAATGCCATGGTTTTTTTTTTTTCTTTTGAGACAAAGTTTTGCTCTGTCACCAGGCTGGAGTGCAGTGGCGCGATCTCGGCTCACTGCAACCTCTGCCTCCCGGTTCAAGCGATCCTCCTGCCTCAGCCTCCCGAGTAGTTGGGACTATAGGCATGCGCCACCACACCCAGCTAGTTTTTGTATTTTTAGTAGAGACGGGGTTTCACCATGTTGGCTAGGATGGTCTCGATCTCTTGACCTCGTGATCCACCTGCCTCAACCTCCCAAAGTGCTGGGATTACAGGCATGAGCCACTGTGCCCGGCCAGTGCCATGGTTTGATGACGACAGATGCAGCCCTGAAATTCCTGCTGTTGTATGAATTTTTTAAAATTTTGGTGATGTACATGTAAAATAAAACTGGCCATTTAAACCCTTTCTGAGTGTATAGTTTAGGGGTTTTAAGTGCATTCACACTGCTGTGTAGCCATCACCACCACCCAGCCCCAGCACTTCTTCTTCCCAAACTGAAACTGTGTCCCCTTAAACATAACCCTCCATCCCTCTCTCTCTGGTCCCTGACACCCACCATTCAACTTTCTGTCTCTACAAATTTGACTGCTCTAGGGACCTCATGTGAGTGGAATCATACCCTTTGTCTGGTTGTGACTGGCTTATTTCACTCAGTATATCTTCCAGATTCATCCGTGTTGCACCGTGTGAGAGGAGCGCCATCCTTTTATGATGGAATAGCATTCCATTGCATGTCTGACCACATTTTGATTATTCATTCATCCCTTGATGGACATTTTGTATGATTTGGTTTTTAACCTAAAGACAGAGGATACAAGTTGAGTGCCCACAAAGGCATAGCTTTGTTAGTTCATTTGCTTTTCAAATCAAGGATGTTGTACAATTTAAAGAAAAACATATTTAAAAAATTTCCTTTTAGACAGGTTGATGCACAGCACCCAAACCTCTGACCTCCTTTCCTCAACATTCTTCTGTTTTTGATAACGATTAGAGCCTCAGTTTGCTAGCAGGTGGAGCCAGAGTCCTTAGTTCCCTGCGCTCAAACCTTCTTCCTGGATTTCACAGCTCTCCTTTCGTCTCTCTCACTCTCATTCCTTCTCCAGCTTCCTTCCACGGCAAGTGACACTCGAAATGCTCTTGATTGGACTATAGGAGGCTTGACCTGCATTTCAGGGGAGGCTGACCTATTGTGTGTGTGTGTGTGTGTGTGTGTGTGTGTGTGTGGAGAGAGAGAGAGAGAGAGAGAGAGAGAGAGAGAGATAAAAAGACATTCAGCTCTGCAGATAAACATCAATATTTTGCCTGTTTCCTTTGCCTTTTTCCTTACTGTTGACACAGTCTGGGCCACACTGCTGAGATCAAAGGTTGTCTGACTTCTCCCTGGTGGCTCTGCCCTGGCCCCTGCCCGTACCTGTCCCCTACTCTGCAAATCAGAGTAAGGGATTCAGGGCTTGTGGCCACAAACCAAGGAAGCTTGGATGTACAGATCGAGCCTTCAGGAGCATCGATGGGGGCATTAGTGAGCTGCAGGGGTAAAAGTTGGATTAGAGAAATAGCAGGGCAATGGAGATCTGGAAGTAAAGAAATAACCAAGAATGCGTCAATCAAGGTGGAAAACTGGCTGTCCAGAAACCAAGTGCAGCTAGGAAATGGGTCCGATTTAGCTCACCTGGTGTAAGATTTGTTTACATTCATTGTTTATATTTTTAAAATGTAGCATTTCACATAAACATCTAGATGCTCAGCTTCTCTTGAAAAATCAGAAGATGCGCTCCTGTGAGCCCACAGCATGCTGAGCCTGAGCAGGGCACCCCTGTGGCCGGAACAGGTGCTGCTCCCCTCAGCTCAGGCCCCCTAGCTCCCCCCACTCATGTGTGATGACACCTGACTTTTGCATTTGTGACACCTCCTGGGGCTACTGTGTCAGGGCTCAGAACAGAATGGACCCTCAGGCAAGGTGTTGCTCCCACAATTGCTAAATGCCGCTGTTCGAGATGGGGAAGGAGTAGGCAGAGGGGAAGTTTAATCTGAAGTTTTGATTCTCACATTTGGAGAAAAAGCCCTGCCAGCCCAGTGGCACTGACTTTGACCTCAGATGCCACAGGGCCTCCACCCTGAACCAGGCATGGAAGATCCACTCCACTGCTCTTCCCCATCCCAGGTGGCCCGCCCGTGGTTAGCACATCGTTCTCTAGGACAGAGCACATCTGGGACAAGGCCCTGCCGTGCCAGCTTGGTGCCTCCCGCCCTGCTTGCTGTTCTGCTCTGCGTGGACTCCCCCAGGGAAACCTTTCATGTATTCATCCCTCAAGCACTTTCTGGGCACTCCCTGCCTGAGTGCACTGAGGGTGCAGATGAGAAGGTACAATCCTTGTGCGGGAAAGTCACACTCTCCTAGGGGACACAGACAAGTGAACTGGGTCACAGCATCTTGGGATGAGTGTTAAGGCAGACAACAGGCAACTTGGTGCAATGGTGTGAGCCTGTAATTCCTGCTACTCGGGAGGCTGAGGTAGGAGGATAGCTTGAGCCTGTGAGTTCAAGGCTAGCTTGGGCAACAGAGCAAGACCCTGTCTCAAGAAAAGACGGACAATAGGCTTAGCCCTTTATTCTGTCTCCTGACACTAAGACATCCATCTGGGATTCAGCTGTGTGTTCAGGGGCCACCAAGCCTGCCCAGCAGCAGAGGCTGCAGCAACACCTGCTGAAGGAAGGAATGAGCTGGCTGCAGAGGAGGCGGGGACTCCGCCAGTGCAGGAGAGAAAAGAAGTCCCTGGGGGCTTCTCAGAGGAAGGCAGCTTGAATGACAGGTGCATGCAGGGGTGCAGCCCAGGCTGCAGGAGAAACACAGGGCACAGGTGCAGTCCATCAGGAGGGCTGTGAGCCTGGAGTGCCTCGGGGATGGTGGGACATGAGCTGTCCTAGGTTGGCCGGGCTCTGGTAAGACCCGTGTTCACTGGGCTAGGCAGACTAGATTCTTGTATGAGGGAGACGAGGAGCTTCTTCTGGGGTGTTTATTCAAGGAAATGGCAAAGTCAGAGCAGAGATTTTAGACAGAGGTTCTGGGATGGGTGTATAGGATGGATAAGAACCTTGGCTGAGTAATGCTGTCAGCCACTCCAGGCAGCCGGTCTCCTCTTGTCTCTTCCTGTCTCCTGCCTCCACCTGCCCACATCTGTCTGCACCTGCCTGCACCTGCCTCCACCTGCCCACATCTGCCCGCACCTGCCTGCACCTGCCTCCACCTGCCCACATCTGCCTGCACCTGCCTGCACCTGCCTCCTCCTGTGTATTTTTGCTTCCACCTGCACACACCTGCCTCCTCCTGTCTATTCCTGCCTCCCACCTGCCCACATCTGCCTGCACCTGGCTCCTCCTGTCTCCTTTTGCTACCTCCTGCCTCTATCTGCCTCCGCCTGCCCACATCTGCCTCTACCTGCCCACATCTGCCCACATCTGCCTCCTCCTGCCTCTACCTGCCCACATCTGCCTCCTCCTGCCTCTACCTGCCCACATCTGCCTGCACCTGCCCGCACCTGCCTCTACCTGCCCACATCTGCCTCCACCTACCTCTCCTTCCAGAGCCAATCTCTTTCCTCTGCTCATCTTGGCCCTGCCCTTGCTGGGCTCAGCTTGGGCTCACTTGCCCTAAAAGCCCTGCCTGCAGACTTGGCTCACCCTGGTCATGTGGAATAGGTCTCCTTAGGTTGCTCTTTAGATTTTTGTGTATCAGAACTAGACTGGGGACATGTTTGTTTTTTTTTTAATCTCTGTGCGTCCTCCAGCACACCTGTACCCAACTGACCCTTCAAAGATTTGTGCCCAAATTGCTAATGACAGTGAAGCATCCTGTGTTGGGCCTCTGGCTTGTTTTTTTTTCTTTTCTGGAATAACTAGACTTAAAATGTGAGAGCCCTGTTTGAAAGTCACATACTGTATTCAACTTCCAAAGATGAAACCTAATATGCACCCGTGTTTGCTACAGAAGAATGGGAAGTTTTAAAAGTAAAGCATGATGAAAAACTAGAGGATTCCAAGATGAATTATTTAACTGCTGGAATGATACCCTTTTATTAGTAAGAGGAAAAGTTCTCAAGTCATGTTACTGAAAAAGCTATAACGCGAACCACTAATGATTTCACTTGCTGAAACATCTGGAAAAGCATTTCAGTGGCACATTATGCTATTTAGATGTAATGAATGATGAGGACTAGTTCATATTCTTTGTTCAGAAAGGCATTCATAAAATTTTGTTCAAAGGGGAGGGAAAATCTATCTGCAGCAGCCGGCTTTTGCACGTTGGGTTTCTTGAGCTCTTCAGCGAAGCTCTGGTAACACACATCCAAATTTACTCCAGTGCAGAGCACCCTGGGATGTCAGGGTCCAGACAGGGTCAGAGAAGAGAGATCTGGGACCTGAGGATGAAGACATTGGCTCCTGGCAATCTCTGTTGTAAGAGAGGTGGCTGGCACTGCTGCTATTTTACCAATTCCAGGAAGTTACAATAGCATGGATACTAATTTTATCAATTTACACACTATCTGTAGCAAAAAAAAAAAAAAAAAAAAAAAAAATTAAGAAGTAATATCCATGTGAATATGCCTTAAAGCTATAAAAAGTAGTATCAATTCTAAAAACATTTGAATTGAGGAAAACACAGACTTTTTTTTAAAAGTCCATTTTTGTTTATTCTGTCTCCCGAATATTTCTGTTGCCCAAGCTAGCCTTGAACTCACAGGCTCAAGTGATCCTCCCACCTCAGCCTCCTAAGTAGCAGGAATTACAGGCTCACACGACTGTGCCCGGCTGCCTGCTGTCTGCCTTGACTCTCGTCCCAAGGTGCTGTGACCACCCTACCCTGTCAGCTCACTTGTCTGTGTCTTCTAGGCGACTATGACTTCTTTGTAATTGTTGACTGTCTCCCACAATTAGAGTCATGACTGATGAGTGAGAGCTCCCTGATTAGAAACAAAGAGAGTTTCAGTGACACAGCACACTCCCGCTAACGAAGGGGCTGCTTGCTGGCGCCTTCACAACGATTATCTCATTCACTGATCTTTTTTATTTTTGTCAACTCCCTTCACAGAAAAGAAACTGGGTCCCCAGTACACACGCGATTTTCCACACAGTTGTGGCAGCACTTGGCAAGAGTCTAGGTCTCCTGTGACATTTAAGCCACATCACAACCAAATCAACTGCCATTCTGAAATATGGGGGGAATAAACATTTTCTTTCTTTTTTTAAAAAAAAAATATGAGAGAATGTTACCTGTTTGAACTATTCTTACACCTTTATGAATATCTCCAGGTCACAGGCCACAGAGTTTACACACATGCATGTACACACACAAACACACATACACACACACTTTACAAGTAGCTTATTTTACTTTTATTTTTATTTATTTTATTTTTTTGAGACAGAGTCTTGCTCTGTCACCCAAGCTTGAGGGCAGTGGTGCGATCTCAGCTCACTGCAACCTCTGCCTCCTGGGTTCAAGTGATCCTCCCACCTCAGCTTCCCAAGTAGCTGGAATTACAGGCATGCAACACCACGCCTGTCTAATTTTTGTATTTTTAGCAGAGATGGGCTTTCACCATGTTGGCCAGGCTGGTCCCAAACTCCTGACCTCAAGTGATCCGCCTGTCTCCCAAAGTGCTGAGATTACAGGCGTGAGCCACCACGCCCAGCCACAAGTACCTTCTTTTAAAAAGCATAAGCAAGAAAGTTCCCTCGTTTCCCTACTGAGATGTTGATTCTACCTGGATCAGAAACAAGCCTCGGGCCTCTGTTTCTTCATGAGTAAAATGCCATCCCTGGTGTGGGCAATCACTAGAACCTCCTTCCAGCTCAGAAAATTCAGCATTCTTATTACCAATTCCACTCATGGTTTAATTTGGGCAAGTGTGGAGTTGCAAATCACCTGATTTTCAACAATTCCAATCTGAGTGGATGGTACAGAGTACTGGAGAGGAATTTTAATCAAGTGACTCATGAAGAGATGCCCTTTTTCTTCCTAGAGGAGGAAGAGATGCAGATTTATAAGAAGGTGTTATCATGTGAATAAACACAAGTTAAGTCACATATTTAAAGCCTTGATGACATTAATAAAATGATGCAGCTAGGTCACTGGCATCAACATCTTCACTTTGCATTTATTTATTGTCCAGTCATTTCAGGAGTGAAAAATCTCAGAGGTAGGTCTGCAGGGAATGGGATTGCCTATGGAGCGAGAAGGACTCAGATTGGGGGGTGTTACAGAGTCTCATATCTCAACACCCGTATAGATTCCTAGACAGGCCGACTGCACTGCAGCAAGGGTCATTAATAACGTCCTTTAAAGAACAACAGCGACGAACAGCCACGTTTAAACTAAATTGGAATTAGAAATCCTCAGCTAATTGCCAGCTAGACCATCCTCCAGGGGACGACGGCACTAAATATTCAGTGAGTCAGGATGGGAGGTTCTAGGGGGGTCACCACATCCACAGCCTGGGTTTCAGCCTCTTCAATAGAGTTACTAACATTAGAATAATTAATGACACCTCTCAGCCCCACAGGGTCTCTGTAAAATGGGACAACACTTCCCTTATGGGATTACTGCAAGGGAGAAGCCAGGGCTGCTGGAAGGCTTCGTAGATTCTAGAGCCGGGAGAGCCCAGGACACCACCTTCTACTCCCATCTGAAGACCCCTGTGGAGTGGGCTGTTGCTTCCAGACAGAAGGAGGTTGAGGCCCTGGGAATTCTGTGTCAGAAAGAAAGGCAAGGACCAGCGGCCCAGGCAAGCCCAGACATAGAAAATACGCACTAATAATTAATACATAACATCTAATAAACAACTCAAATTATGTCATTTCAAAATATGTTTTTATTGGAAAAACAGCCCCCAAATCCATACCCATTTACGAAACATGACATAAACTTTGCTGTGGGGTTGCCTCTCCCATGTCGTAGTGAATGAGGTTTGTAGTTATGTGTAAGATAGAAAACAGCACTGTCACCCTTTATAAGCTGACATCAACCCCTGGCAGATCTTACAAATGGAGGGTGACTTCCAGATTTTAGTATGAAATGAAAGTTGAATCCCATTTGATGAATGAAGGGCTAGGCCACAGCTTGAGGACTGCAGAGAGGGTTTCCCCCATGCAGAATGCTTTGTCGTGAAAGGAGAGTGGATCCCTGAAGCTGCAAGCCTAGCTCAGAGGGAACTGGCACCTGCACATCAAGGAGAAGGCATCTGGGGTGGGAGCAGAAGGAAGAAGGCCTCGATGGCAGACTCAGAGAAATCTCTGTTTATCTGCTTCACAGTCAGAGGACGGAATCATGTAGTTCTGAGGCTTAGTCTAAATGTTTGACCCCTTTGCATCACCCCTTCCAGAAGCTTCTACCTCATACAGGACTTGGTGTGGAGGGATCCCTGTGAATATCTGGGCTTGTAGCAGCACTCAATGTGCCTGGACACTGATGGGACACAGCAGCCCCCAGGGAGGGGTTGTTCAGGGACAGATGCCTCCAGCACGACCCTGGGAGGGAACTGGAAGCATCTCCAAGCCAGGGTGCTCAGCAGAACAGATTGGGGAAAGTGCCCTCGGGTGGAGACGGGGTCCTACCGGGAAGATGAGAGGCTCCCCGGGGGGAAGAAAGGGGAGCAAAGGATGGAGCTGCAGGGCCCAGATCCGCTCGGGCTGGGAGGAGCTGAGTCACAAACAGCTGTCCACAGAGTGGTCAGCTGCATGGAGACACAGTGGACATCCAACACCAGGCTGGGGAAGGACAAGAAGGATCGGGTGCCCCCTGGTAATGGGATTCAAGCCTGGGATGTGGGTTGGGCTGAAATGATCTCACATGCCCACTAGCGCTAGAGCCTGAGATTCCCCGGGGTTGATTTTGGTCACAAAAGGTCTGCTTACTCCTGGCCCAGCTGCATCCCGACAGCAGAAAAGGCCACATTTGCACCAGGGGGAGCCAGGACCCCTAGCAGCCTGGGCACTGGGAGGGGTGGGGAGGAGGGGCCAAGGAAGGAATGGGGTGGAGCCTGGAGCCTGCACCCGACAGACTCAGAGGGGACTGCTGGGGGAGATGGCGCTGTCAGTCACGAGTCCTTGTGCCAGCCTCTCCATGGAAACGGGAGGAGAGAAGGGCAAACACAGATGGGAGCACCTGCTACGAAAAGGGTTTGCAAATGCCACAGAGGTATGTAGAGGCAGGGACAGGGATGGGGGAGGAGGGGGGGAGGGCTGTGCTCATAGTAGGGGCCCCAAACGTCTGCAGTCCCTCTCTTCATAGGCCTCGAAGAGAAGGCTCCCAGGGGAGGCTGCCCCAGAACTGGAGCCTTAAGGGGACCTACCTCCTGAGGCTGTGGCTCACAAATGACCACTGACCCATAGCTAGAAGGGTCATTCCTGCCTTCCAGGAGGTTCCCACGCACATATGTTGACCACCTCTCAGGTGTAGACAGTGCCCAGAGCCCCTGGGGAACAGAACGGGGAAGGCTCGGCCCCTGCGCGCCAGCGCACCACAACCTCAGCAGAGTGGGCCAGTGGGGTGGGGACGAGCTTCCCCTCCTTCCCCCACGGAAAGGAGCATGGGGTTGAGGGCTGGGAGACCGGATTCTAACTTCCTATCCAGTGTCCATGTGTCCAGTGTCCACAAAGCCCCATCATTCCCCAAAGACGTGATGTATCCTTGGGGGATGAGTGCGGCATTCTGGGAAACTCAAACCATCACCCAGCTTTCTATGAAGGATTTAGGTTTTCCAATCTAGAGAGGTAGCCCAACTCAATTTGAGGATAACATCTTATTTACTGAAAAGCAGATCTCGGAGGCATGTCCCAAAGGCAGGGAGTCTGACTCTCTCTTCACAGCAAATAAATATTCTAACACATGAAGGACAAGAATATCACCTTAATACAACATGGTTCACATTTAGGCTCTCAATGGTGAGGCAATACAATGAACACCTGTGAGGTGCGAACTCTGCTGACCTGTCTGGTGCTCTGCAACCTCAGTGAACACCCGTATAGCACAAAGAGAAAGGGAAATCAAACTTCAGTTTCTTTTTCCCAAGATTGTCCTCTGGAAAAACTTTCATTTCAGAAACCCAGAAGCTTTCAAAGCAACTGTGAGATAGACGAGTGAGTTACAATCACCAGAGTTGTGTGTGTGTGTGTGTGTGTGTGTGTGTGTGTGTCGCGCGCGCGCGTGTTAACAGGAAGTTGTTAGCAAGCATCTGTGCTTCATAGGTTACAAAGTATTTTCTTAGACATTACTTCACTAAATATCAAATCAGGATTCTCATGGCCATTAGGGAAATCGAGGTTTAAGGAAACCACAGGACTTCCAAAACTGGCCCAGCCTGGAGGGGTACGGACCTGGAAAGGGAAAATCGAATCCAGACCCTCTAACTCCAAACTCCAGGCTCTTCCCTTCTGCCACCTGGGATGGATTTGTCAGTCCCAGCTAAGAGAGGTCACCATGAACAAGGGAATGGAGGGAAAGAATGATGTGTGTTCAGCATAGCTTTCTCTGTTAAATGCCGGGGAGCCTTAGACACATTCCTGATATTGTAATTAAACAGCTTTTTAATATTAATTTGTGATTACGTTTGCAAGGAAAATCCTAGGAAACTTAAAATATGCTATGCATCTGAGCACATTTTTACCACACATCAGAATTCTCACAGAGTTTAATTGGGCCCATGGTGTAAACAGTTCCTCATTTTCATCCAGAATGCGTGGCATGCTGTTATGTTTTCAGGAAAGAGAAAATTATCTTAATTTATGTAAAGAGTATTCCTAAAGATATGTATAATGTAGTCCACGAGGATTAAACACCAAATGTGTAAATATCACAAAATTATCTCGGTACATATTGTCTCTGAAATGGAAACAACTTTCCTTGCTGCAGTCACTCAGGAGAATCTTGAATTTTGCCAGTTTTCTGTTTAGGTGAGTATGGAAGGGGTGGTAGGCAGAATCGAAAAATGTCCCCCGAGATTTCCAGTCCTGTTTTTTTCCGTCAAACAGTAATCCAGGCACCGTTGTGAAGGGACTCTGCAGATGGGATTATGCTTGCTAAACGGCTGACTGTAAAGTAGGGAGATTATCCTGCATCATCCGGGGTGCACCCTGGGTTCTCACATGAGCCCTTAAAGGCAGAAGAGGAGCAGGGAGAGCCAGAGAGATTAGGGAGAAAGGGGTCAGAGAGACTGGGAACACGCGGCTGGCTTTGAAGATGGAAAAAGGGGCCACCCACTAAGGCTTCGGGACAGCCTCTAGCTCTGAGGACCCCCACAGTCCACGGCCTGCATGGAGGCTGAGACCTCAGTCCTACAACCTCAAGGAACTGCATTCTGCCAACACCTGAATGAGTTTGGGAGCGAACTCATCCTCAGCCTCTGGAAAAGGACACGACCCTGCAATATGTCGACTTCATCCGGTGAGACAGTGAGCAGAGAACCAGCTGGGCCAGGCCGTGCCCGGGCTTCTCTGACAGTGAGCCACTGCGTGTGTGCTACTTTGTCACTGCTGCATTAGGAATCTGAGCGGGGAGAGGGTGCGTGGGAGGGGTGGCACCAGCACACGCGGCTGCAAAAGGGCACAAGTCCGATTCTCCACCCTCCCGTCTCTCCGCCGCAGGGAAAGCAGAGTAAAAAACTGCAGCCGCGATGACGGGCCTGCGTGCCGTGCGCAAAAGGTCGGAGCGGAGCCTGCGTGCCGTGCGCAAAAGGCCGGAGAGGGGCCTGCGTGCTGTGCGCAAAAGGCTGGAGCGAAACTTCGGGCAGCCCTTCCTCACTACTGTTCTCATCATTCCACCTGTGAAATAGCTTCGCTTCCCCAGAAGAACTGGGAACAATCTTTTTTTTAATATCTCCTATGGCCCAAAACATAGGCACTTAACACAAGTTTGCATGTATTTGGCCACAATAGACCACATATAAAATTTTGGACATCCATTTATCGATAAAGCTCATTCTAAAGCAATAATGTTAATAATTAACATATGGCAGAGTTCTTCAATATGGCATGTTAATTTTCGACATACACATTGCATGTAATTTTCTTTTTCAATGTTTTTTTCTTTTGACGGGAGGAGGACAACCATAAGTTGAATTCAAATAAAAATAATACAGAACCACTTTCTGTGCCTTATATTCCTTTTTATATTCCTTAACAGAAGAACTGCAAAATAAAATTAATATATTCATCATAAATAAGCTTTATGGTTCCAAGAAATGTTAACCATTGAAGATGGTATTGAAACTTGACTCAAAGGACGAGTTATAACTGAGTCAAACTCAGCTGGCCATTTAAAAGGGTCCACAAAAGCCTTTAAAAATATATCCCAGAAAGATAAAAAACATTTTTGCTAGGAGATGAGTTCCTACTGGGAAGCTTTGATGAAAAAACAGAGATTAAGGCAGCAAAATATATCAGGCTCATGGAGTTGTGGAGATAATGATAAACAATGATAAAATACACAATCAAACTTTTGTTCTGCATTAAGAAAAAAACTCCTAATTCCTAAGGTGGAGTGGGTCATTTTTCTAGAATATGTTAGTTCGCATTTTCCCCATAACCTAGGATTCCTTCCATCTGGGTAAAGACGCAGAGGGTTGTAGAGTTGCAGAAATAGGAATAGAAGAAAAACCTTGCTGCTCATGGGAGGAGGCATATGGAATGGCCACACTTGATGGTGACATTTGGAAATCCCTCTTTTTATATGAAAAAGAAAAAGAAAGAATGATGGGGTGGGGAATATTTGATCACAGCCCAGCTTCTGCCTTGAGGCAGTCTTTGAGCAAAGTAGACGTGTCATGAGAAAATGCACGACTGTACATAACATTTTAAAGCCAGCGTGTCTTTCAGCGGTTTTTAACCTTTTTTGGAACATGAATTCTTTTGGCCATTTAGGGAAACAGCATCAGAACGATGCTTTCAATTGCATACAACAAAATACATTAACAACCCAATTTTTAAAATAGGCAAAAGATCCGAACAGATACTATTGAAGGAGATAACTGTAGGTGCAAATAAGGGCCTGAAAAGATACTGGACACTGTGAGTCACTAGGGAAATACAAATTAAAACTGCCACGAAATACTACTACTCACCTGTAAGGATGGCAAAAACTTACAGGGGAAAAAACAACTGGCAATAGCAAATGTTGACAAAGACGCAGAGCAACTGCTGGTGGAAAAGCAAACGGTGAACCCAAGACAGAAAGTAAAATGCATAAAGTTAAACACACGTAACGTGTGAGCCAGCAGACCCATCCTGTGTACTTACCCATGTGAAATGAAAGCCTAGGTTTACTCAAAAACCTACATGCACGTGTTACAGCCATTTTATTCATTAAGTGGCCCAAACTGGAGATAACCCAAATGTCCCCCAACTGGGAAATGGATAAACAAACTGTGGTACATGCATACAACAGAATGCTACGGAACACACAAGGACGCTCCTTAAATCCGTGTGCTAAGTGAAAGAAGCCAGACTCAAAAGGCTATATACTAAATAATTCCGTATGTAGTACATTCCAGAGAAGGCAAAATTACAAGGATGGAGAACAGATCAGCAGATACCAGGAGCAGGGGTGGGGTTAGAGGGTCTGACATAAAGGTACATGATGACAGATTTTTTTGGGGGGGAGTGGAGTGATAAAACATACATGTTTTGATAGTGTTACTGGTTACACAACTCTGCATTTGTCAAAACTCATGGAGCTGTACACCAAAATGAGTGACTTACTCCACACATGCAATTTAAAAAATAAATTCTAAAAACAATGTTTTTGTTTTTGAGACAGAGTCTCCCTCTGTTGTCCAGGCTAGAGTGCAGTGGTGTGATCTTGGCTCAACGCAACCTTCGCCTCGCCTCCAAGGTTCAAGGGATTTTCCTGCCTCAGCCTCCCAAGTAGCTGGGATTATAGGCATGTACCACCATATCTGGCTAATTTTGTATTTTCAGTAGAGACGGGGTTTTGCCATGTTGGCCAGTCTGGTCTCCAATTCCTGACCTCAAGCAATCCACCTGCCTCAGCCTCCCAAAGTGCTAGAATTACAGGCATGGGCCACCATGCCAGGCCTAAAAACAAGGCCTAAAACATTGGTTTAAAGGCACGGAGGATACATAGGATTCCAAAAGAAGCCAATTATCTGGACATAAAAGTGCAAACGTTTTTTCCATCTAAACTTGCAGACCCCCTGAACTCTATACACAGACTCTCAAGAGAACCCACCCGCGGCAGCCTGCAGCTCCCAGCTCTCCTGCCAAGCCCGACAGGGCACTGGGGATCTGTGTTCCAGGGAACCCTCTGGAAGCGTCACACTTTGTTACGTCAGAAACGTCAGGAGTCAGAGATCAGCCTGGCCAACATGACAAAACCCCACCTCTACTAAAAAGATTTTCAGATCTTTGTGACCCCGTACCTGGCCCAGGTAGAGACTTGATAAATACCTGTATTTGTTAAATAAATGAAATGTTTATCTTTGCAGATCTCTTAAAAATAAATCCGTTTTACCTACTTGCCATGCAACTCACACTTCCAAGTAATTTACTCAAAATGCTCTACTGTGTTAATATTAAGGATTTATATAATAATATGGATGTATTAAAAGATGTGTAAGTTTACTATTTACACAGCATACATCATGGAAGACATTAATCTGAAAAATTACAGCTGACTGAACCTAATTACACAAGCCGCCATGAATGCAAAGTACCTCCTAATTTTATTTTACAGTGCATATTAAACTCCTTCTCCCCAAATACAATGGTTTAATGTTGTAGCTCGAAATGTAAACCAGTCCAATGTTTAATTTTGCTTTTAAGATTAAGTAGCACACGTGTAATTTAAAAGTGACTTGAAACAGCAAGCAGCGTCATTGGGCTTACAGTTAATGAGGTCTTGACAATTGCAAACAAATGGAACACATAAAGTGACTAACAACAACCTCTGTACTTAACAGATATGTCGCTCTCCATAGTACACAGCAAATTTTTGTTTTCCCGTGTGAAAGTCAGTTGACCATGGCCTTCACCTCTGATATGTTGTCAGTGTTTTGTTCAGCTACAAAAATTGGGCTGAACGAAGATTGATATAAAAATGAACGCTATGATGTTTTTCTAAGTGACATCATCAATGAGGCCTCATCTACCAAACTGCACTTTCCAAAATGTTATTTGGAAGGTAGATATAAATTTCCAAGTAAACACCTCCAAGTTTGTACACACAGTCAGATGTTTGCTGTTCACTCAATCAGCGTCCTAGATGGGTGTAGGATCCCAGATAAGCCTGTGAGTCTAACCCAGCACAGCCAATCTGTCATCTCTCCAGGAAACATGGGGTCTAGGTGCATAGAGTTAAACCATTAAAGATACGCAAAAGGGGAAGTGAATCGGCATTGAGAACTTCCAAAAGAAGGAAGGATACATCAGTTCAACTGATGGGCCCCTGTACGTTTGAAAACAGTAAAAGAATCACATATCTGCATTAAGTTTCCTAGTATTTCCTTCCTGCTCAGGAATTGCAAGCTCTAAGGAAACAAACACAGGCCTGTTGACACCAAACAAGATTTACTGAAAGAGGGAGCAGGACAGCAAACAGGGGCACAGAGATGAGCAGATAAACAAACCAGAAAACTCATCAGAGGACGGTTCTGTGTCGAATTAAAGGAGTTTTAAAGTCTGTTTGGATGCTTCATGAGAGGCTGGCCAGATAAGCGTAAACAGAAACGCAGATGATGGGAGGCTTGTGAGTCACCCACATTACCCCTCTTTGAAGTTTTGCTTTAACTATAAATCTGACGGTTACCACTAATGCAATTTGCAATCTTGAAGAAAGAAAAGGAAATCAGGATGCTTATCTCCAGGAAATCAATATTCTCTCTAATAGTTTTTGAAGCATGCATCAATTCTCTTAGCCAAAAAACTATGATGATTTCTGTGTTTTATACTTAAATGCAATATGAAATATGGAAAAAGCTGTTTAAAATAAAGCCATCACCGTTTCAACAATACTGTGCAATAATAATAAATAATTCATTAAAATGAACCAGGTAAATAGGTATTAATATTCTCTCTTAAAAGTATGATCAAATCAAGGAAGTGATTCACTTTCACTGATACGACTAAACTACCCACTCAAAAATGTTACTTTCTAACTTTTCTTCAGCTGTGTATTTTACTCAAAGATGTGACAACCTCCGAAACACCATCTACAATTGCAGAAGGGGGAACAAAACAAGCTGCCCCATTTCCCAGACGGCAGCTCCTCCAGAAGGCTCCTCTCCACCGGGAGGGGTCTGTTCAGGTCTGCACGGACACCCTGGGTTGGGGACACAAAGCCAGGCTTGATCCCGGCTCTGCTACCCTCTGGTTACATGGTCCTGAACAGCTTAGTTTCCATCTCTGAGTGTTGGTTTTGCTAAACGTAAAATGGGGACACATCTTACATACATTAAAACTGAGAAAACTCAACCCCACTAAGTGGATCCACCATTCCCTCCCGTGCCCTCTCACAGGGAGCATCTTGCCACATTGAGTAGGATTCTGGTGTTTAAAGGAATGTGCTTTTTAAGAACCCAATCCTGAAAATACAAGCCAGTACTTCATCTGGCATCAACCAATGATGTCTGTGTGTTCCAATGCTGGAGGAAAAAGTAGCCGAATTAGACTTATCAAGAAATACGCTACTGGTCTCCAACATGCTATCTCCCCAATGGTGAGCGATAACCCAGCGCCCCGGTTTGGGCCATCCAGTGTACCTGCCTGCCACCATCACTATTGGGTTAAGAGAGACACCTCTTTCCCTCGGTCTCTCTCAGCCCCTCTTCTCCCCCTCCGGTCTTTGATTATGACAGCAGCTTCCCAACTTGTTGCCTGTCTAGTTTCTCCCTGCTAGCCCTCTCCTCTCCTGTGGCAACCATGACTATTTCAGATGCACAGAGCCCATCGCTAGACCTGGTGGAGCGTAGTCTAAACACCTCAGGCATGCTCCCCACGCCCACCCCAGCCAGCCTCCCAGCCTCCTCTCCTGGCATGCTGTTATCCAGGAAATGTGAAAGCAACTCTAGGAAACCGAGCAAAATACCTCTGCTATATATAGTCTGAAAGTTCTTACAGAAGAAAAACAGAAATGTTGGAGGTGAATGTTCTAAATGTGCCTTGCCATCCGTGCAGAACAACTCAAGACGCCTGCGTCTTCACTCATTCAGATCCTGTCATTCTTAGTTTTAAAATATGCTCATATTAAAACAGCCTCGCTGGTAAGAATAAAATAATACAGGCTCTTTAAATTTTTCAACAATCTGTACTGCTTGCCAAAGATAGTTGATTACAGTGGAGATTAAAAATGAAGGAAAAAACCCTCATTGTTTTCTCATGCGGCGTGACAGACTGCAAGCAGCTTTCTATAAAGTAACATTTCCTCACTGTGAGCAAAACTGGAACCTTTAACATTGACTATTCTGCCTTGAGAAAACACAATAGTCTCCTAATCTTGAAAAAAATGGTTAAGAAGTGACCATTTGTTCTTTAAAAAGATTAGCTGCTTTACAAAAGGATTAGCTATGGACTTCTGAAAGGTAATAAGCTTACCCAGTGTATATAAAGCACAATTTTCTAACTAACGTAGCTTTTCAGAAATATGTTAATACTGTAATACCAGGTGTACTTGTAGCCAAGAATGACACTTGAGCTCTGTCTATACGACACCCTGTTGTATAGACATACAGGGTGACCTTTTGTCCTTTGTGGGCTGAGAGGCGCCCTTGACCTGTCAGCTGGTGCTCCAAAATGCTCCATCTCCCAGGGGGAGGTCCTTCCTGTCCACTCACATTCCCTCCCCTCTGCAGTTAGGGTTTGGCAGGGGGTGACACAGACTCCAACCATCAATCCTACCCAAAATGTTGGTCTTTAGGATGATAGGCCCAGGGTTGCTTTGGAATGGCTGCAGGGGCCACAGCTGCGAAGGGCCTAGCAGGCTCAGTGACCAATGGACCACAGGCCACATTCTTACTAAATGCCTCCTATGGCCTGGCCTTGACCATGATTCAGGCTGCTAGCTTCCTGGGCTCCTGACTGTTTTCTGAGCCTCATTCTCCAGCATCACCATTGATTCTGAGAACTCTGCAGTACCTGTCTGCCAAGCTCCCTTTCTCACTAAGTTAACCAGTCAGATTTGCCGGGCCGTTGACCCAGGGTCATAAAAGAATGAGAATTCCTCACCCATAAACCCTCTGTGGAAAGTGACAGCCATTCTTTCCTGAAGGAATACGGCTAACTCAGGTGATCAAGATGTCAAAGAAACAGCAGAATATAGCTTCCCAGGCTGGGTCCTAAAGACAGGTCTTCTGTGCTTTCTCCTGGATCACTCTCTCCGGGGGAAGCCAGCTCCCAGATCATCGGGACATGTACACAGTCCTGTGGATGGGTCCACCTGGCAAGGAGCAAAGGCCTTCTGTCCATGGCCAACATCTGCCAGCCATGGAGTGCATCTTCCAGCCCGAGCCAAGTCCTCAGGTGTGCTGACTTCAGGCAGGTGAGATGGTACAAAATTGCCAACCTTGCCCGAGAGCTCAGGAAACTGAAGACTGTGCTGACAATCGCGTTAGGACAGTTCATAGGAACAACCTCTCCAGCACCTGGGAATGTGAATTTCCAAGTATCCCAGGGGGCTCCAAATGCCTCTGCTTAAAATAGAGGTGGTACCAATGTCTGAGGTTTTCTTGCTTTGCTTATTCGTGATAATGGCTGCTTTCTAGAAAGCTCAGCTACTTCAATGCTCCATAACTCCTAGATTTTAAAACTACGCATTATTGAGAGTTTTCAGAAAGGATACAAATGCCAAGTTATATGGGTCCATTTTTCCATATTCTGCAAGGCAGTGGGACCTTACTGAACATTAAACTGGGTTATCCTAGTTAATCTTGCAAGTTGTTATTGTTGGTTCATCAGATATTCCTTGAGTACAGTGAGGGAAGGTGGGTGGAGGGGAAACACATTGACTGCTACCTGACAGTAAAAATCCTGCTGACAATCCCATGTCTGCCTGATTTTGTGTCTTAAAAGCAGCTCACCTGGCTGGGTGCGGTGGCTCATGCCTGTGGTCCTAGCACTTTGGGAGGCTGAGGCAGGCAGATCACTTGAGGGCAGGAGTTCGAGATCAGCATGGTCAACATGGCAAAACCCTGTCTCTACTAAAAATACAAAAATTAGCCAGGCAGTCGTGGTGGCGGGCACCTGTAGTCCCAGCTACTCGGGAGGCTGAGGCACAAGAATCACTTGAATCTGGGAGGCGAAGGTTGCGGTGACCCGAGGTCGCACTATTGCACTCCAGCCTGGGTGACAGAGTGAGACTCTGTCTCAAACAACAACAACAACAAAACCAAGCTCACCTACTTTCCCTTGCCCTCCCTGCTGAAAACAGTCATGCTTGTCCCCCTGTAGCTTGTCCCTATTTAGAGCATAAACTCTTTCTCTATAAAAAAGCTTCTTAAGAGTTTGTTCTCATGTGTTCCTTTCATTTGTTCAGACATCCAGTTTCCCAGAGACATCTTGTGCCATACACCATGGTTAATTGTATTTGTATGCATCTTGACAGTATTTAAACCTCCACCAAATGCACCCTGGACTCATCGTGGATATTTTCCAGCTTAAGCCTTCTGTGGGGACAGCACCTTCCAAAAGCCACATCAGACATAGAAAAGTAGCATTCACATCACTCCCTGGAACTCTTCTGATCCCTCAGGAGCCTCGGTTTCCACCAACCAGAAAACAAGCAGTGGGAATTGAACACAAGATCCTGACAGAGATACCCGGAAGTAAACTGTGTGTGGTTTGAATCCTACATTAAAGGGAAGATTGTGTCTCCACACTGGGCTGGATATGTTGATAGAATTTTTCTCAAAACGAAAGCTCTCCCTGGAGACTTAAAAATAATTCAAACTGGCTTTCACATCAGGAGCAAATAGGAAAGCGATCCCATTATGAGGTTCCTCCCAGACTTGTAGCACTCGCTCTGGATAGCCAGGGCTCCTGGGGCCATGTCAGGGTGTCCCCAGCACTCTGTCTGCTTCTGGGAAGGCTGCCCCGCCCCTCATGTGATAAGGTGATTGGATTATCTTTTGAAATTGGGCAACAACAGGGAGAAAACACTGGACATTTCTTGGGCTTGCTTTGCTATTAATCATGTCAAAAGAATGGCATGCCAGACGCTGTGCCAGGCTGAGCACCAGCTCTCCAGGCCTCTGCCCAGGGCAGGAGTGCAGGGTGGGGAATGCCGCCAGAGGCACAAGTTAGCCGAAGCTGCTCCCAGAGCTGCCACTGCTGCCACTAAGGGCTGGGGCTGGGGTCAGAGCACTCCCTCCGCCAATGCTGGGGTCACTAGCTGAGGGCCTGAGGGGAGGCCGAGCTTGGCTGGGAGTGGGGTTCTGGAAGACAAGGTCCTAAGAGGTGAAGCTGAGGATGGGAAAAGCCAGAGAGGGAAGAGGGGGAGGGAAGATGGGAGCAGGGAGGGAGCCAGAGAAAGGAACCTGGGCAGAAATGGCCCGACAGAAGCCGCTGTGCCTGGGGCTCTCAGCCTACCCACCTTGGTATAGAGTTCAGTCCCCTTTCTATGTTGTGGCTGGGAACTGTGGCAGGAACACACATCTCTTACAGGCTCAGTGAAACTCTGTAAAAGGCCTAGCAAAAGTGGTATCATGTGTGGCAGCTGGGGTTCCGTGGAGCAGAGCTGGGCAACCACTCTGTGCACCTAAGTGGATGACAGGCCCCTAATGAATACACATGGCCCTGGCCAGCCTGGAAGAGAAGAGCATGGCTCCCGGCATGAGGCCTTCTCAATCCCCACATGGACAACACAAGGACCCCAGAGTGGCCCTCAATGGCCCCCTTGTCCCACAGCATCTCCAGAGCAGGCCTGAGCTCAGCACAGCCAGCCCCCTAGGGGACAGCCCCCCCACAGGACCCCCAGATTCAGGTAAGGCATCTGGTGGCAAAGAATGCAAGGGCACCTATGGGTTTTGTTCACCATTGGAGTCTCAGCACCAGAAGGCCTTCCATTCATATGTGTTGAACGAACTTGAGACAGTGAATGAATGGAAGTGTGTAAATGACCATGTGTGGTGGCTCCTGTGGCTTCAGGGCTGCTGAGAGTGACCTCCGTCAGCACAGCTGCCTAACATCCCCAGACATCAACAACTTGTTCATTTAGTTAGTCTTTCTCCAGTAAGTCTTCTTTTAAAAAGCGGCTCTTAAAGTTGGATCTCATGAATTCACTAACAACTTGTCATGGATTAGTCTATTCAATTGCTTTCCTTTAGCAATTTCCTCCAGCAGTTTCACTTCCTGCAAGAGCGAAGTTCCTGCCCAGCACAGAGCGTCAGACTCAGCATCGATGCCTCTCTTCCGCTGGCACCCTGACCCACAGCACCCTGCCCATTCCTCCTGGGACCCCCTCCTGCCCTCCCCCATGGAAGAAAGTCCTGACCTCATTCTCCCTGCAAAAGAGCCTGGCATTCTCCACCCTGGCTACACTTGGAATTCCCTGGGGAGCTTTGTAAAAAATGCAGCTGCCCTGACCTCGCTGTAGAACTTGGAGCCAATCATGAGAGCAGGATCCAAGCAGGAGGCTCTCAGGAACCTCCCCTGTGACTCTGAGGCACAGCCCTGCTGGGAAATGGCCCAGAGAGCCTCTCCTGGCCCCCAGCTCTGTGCCCCCAGTCCCTATAGACCTACACATCCCTGGCATCACCTCTCCCAATTCAAGATAGAGACCAAGTCTCTCCTGTGATTCTAAAGCCCTTCCCAGGTAGGTCCAGGTGTCTACCCCAGCATTCCATCTCATTGCTCCCTGAGTGAGCCTTGAGGCCACAGGATGCCTCTAACCACCTCAACCCAACAGCCCTGTGGTCCCTGCTCCCACACATAGGCAATCGCTTCTCTGTCTTGGGGGATTACTGGTCTCAATCCCTTTGAACGCTGATACCTGGAAGCCTGAGTTCAAGTCCCTACCCCGCTGCTCCCCCTGTCTGGGCCTCCAGTTCCTCCTGCCAATAATGCACTGATTGCTACTCTCACCTGGAATTGTAGCTATGAGCACTGACTGAGCTAACATGTCCAGGTGCTTAGAGCAGGATCTGGCCGGCACTCAGCAAGTGCTCCCCTCATGGCCAGTGATCTCTGGTATTATCATAACCATTATTTCATCTATTGCCTTGGACCCCCACTGAAAATAGGACCCTTGCCAAAGGAACTCTGTCTCCACCTCTGGCCCCTGGGAGGACACGGGGCCCAAGACTGAACAATCAGAACAGGGTAAGTCCCAGACCCGAGGAAGCTTTGGGGATGGGCCAGTTACCCAAGCCTGGCTCGTCAGAGCCAAGGAGACTCACTTCTGGGTTAATCTGCAGGGAAAGGCTCTCTCCTTCCACAGGGAACACAGAATGTGAGTTTGCTGGAGGCCCCACAGGACTGAGTCTGTCAGAGCACACGTGAGAGGAAGCCAGGGCCCTGGTAGCGACATTGGCCATGTGGATCCAGTTGTACCTGAGCTTTCAGTTCTGTGAGTCGATACCCCTATGAACTTGACTGAACTTGAGCCACGTTTCCATCTGGTGCATCCCTGATGTCCCTGACTGAGATGGACCCACTCCACCAGTGTGTAGGGTGGCATCACACAGCTGCATTTGTATTGAGGCCTCCTGGAGAGACCAGGGAAGTCCATGAAAGAGGAGGGTTTGCTCCAGACTCAGGTACAGAGGCTCTGTAGTAGACCTGCCCATAAACGCACTCTGGGTGGACTATAGCTGTCAGTCATGGGGGTTGGTCCCTCTGCCCTGCCACTGGGACTCCCCCACCTAGGAGCGTTGGAGAAGCAGGGGAGGGTGCTGTGGCTATGTGGGCTGTCACACGCCCACTAGCAATCTGGAAACTCGTACCTTGGCTGGGGGTCAGGGAGCAAAGGGCACCCTCAGCCAGACTCAAAGCAGGGGCAGCAAGAGATCCCTCATGCTCCAGGACGTCGCCCCTTCCCAGTGAGACTCCAGGAGCTCTTCTCACAGAGGCTTTCCAGCCTTCACAAATGCCTTTGTTACTAGGGGCTGAGCTCAGGGTAACCAGATACCAATCGCTTCCCAGGCTCCATGCACTTTCTTACCATCAGCTAAGCCCACTGCATTCAAACAGTAGAGTAAACTCCCACCCCACATCATTCTAGCCACAGACTCGCAGCAGTTCCCCTGGGAGAGCATGGCCACACTTCCTGCCTGCTAGGGCTAAAAATGGACACAGCATGCCAAGCCTGGCTGCTCCAATTTCCAAGATGCCAAGCCACTAAAGAAAGCATAACCTCTTTAAAGCATTTACAAATTACTACTACACTGAAAAGGACAAAAAACAAAAAAAAAAAACTCCATTGCTAAGTAAAATAACCAGGATTGACGTCACCTGATTTCTACCCAGCATTGCCCATACATTCAGGATGTGTATTTTTGACATAACCAGTAATAAATCATTTGTAAACAAAAACATGCTGCACATAAGATGTTTCCACACGCTACTGCCTTCTCAAGTATCTCCTGGAAGTAATTTGCCAGGCGGGAACCACACCCAGAGGACTAGGCTGAGCATTCCTTGGGCCGAGCAGACAAAAGATGGATACGCAGTCATGAAGTCATAGCTTCTCACCTTCAGATCCCCCTAAAGGCTGGAATGCACTTCTGTCTGAACAGATGAATAACCCGGGCTTTCTTCTTATGGATGCAGATGAGAGGCCTTGGTTTTCTGAGGCCCAGCACCACAAGCAGCGTTGCAGGCACAGGATGGAGGAATAAGGGGTCAGTCCACTAGGGGCGGCAGAGAGCAGGAAGAAGGCAACCCAGGGTGGCAGGGGCAGGCAGCGTGCCCTGGGCAAGTCTCCCTTTCCTCATCTGCAGCTGGCCTCCAGCTCTGAGTCTAAATAGGAAGATCAAATTGCTTGCCAAACTTCTCAAATTGTTAACATCTAAAGCCGCAAGGGTAGAATTTAACTTAGGTTTTTGGTGAGCTGAAAGACTTGGATGGAAAATAACATTTCTAGTTACATTCAAACATATCAGAAAGGTTATTGAGAAATCAGCAGAAATTAGTAAAAGTGTCTTTTTTTTATTTGACCGCAATGCCTTTAAGCGCTGGTTCTGCAGTGTGCAATGAATTTCATTTCCTGGGCACATCGATTGAGCCAAATCTGCCTCAGTCCTAGGCACTGCCCTGCACAGAAACGTACCCGGGTAAGGTTTGATGTGTAAATAAAGGTACAAAATGAATTTTGGCATCTTCAAAGTACAACTACAACTCCTACAATAGATGTGCCCATAAATTCACCCTGGGTTTCTGAGAACCAGGACTTCGAGACGTGTTCCAGCCCAAGGAACTCTCAGTGAAACTTCCCTCTTCCCTGAAGGGAAGAAAATTCTTGCACTTCCCAGTCAGGCCAGTTCTCTGCAGTTTTGCAAAAAGCCTCTTTCATGCTCTTTGAGAAATACACATCCACGCTCAACAGCCATAGCTCTTCCTTCCTCGTGGGCAGGCCCCGCCTTTGCTCTTGCCGTCATCGTGTGTCTGACCTCCGACTCTGCCAGAGTGACAACTGCCAGGATGCTGACTGGGCGGGGGTGGTCCAACAGCCATGAAGCCAGCCCAGGGACTTGGTGTGCATGAAAAGCCAAGATTCTTTCAGCCTTTCCCCCCAAGCCGCTGTTTTTACTCCTTCAATAATCTTCATTGCTTCCATACAGATTTTTTCCTTTTTAAAAGGAAACTTAAATGTGGTGCTCCAAGCCAGCCTGAGGTCTTTAGATAAAAGTCACAGAAGCCAGAGAAGAGCTGGGTGACTCCCGTTTGTCCCCATCAGAGGCCGAGGGTCATCTCATGGCACTTCTCAAGATCATTCCCACCTGCTTTGTAAGTGGGAGCAGGAGACATCACACCTCCTGTAAGATGACTTCTCTGATGACAACAGCCATCATTAAATGATTCATTACATGGCATTCTTCTTATTTTTTTTTTTTTTGAGATGGAGTCTTGCTCTGTCGCCCAGGCTGGAATGCAGTGTTGTGATCTTGACTCACTGCAACCCCTGCCTCCCGGGTTCAAGCAATTTCCTGTCTCAGCCTCCCAAGTAGCTGGGATTACAGGCACGCGCCACCATTCCCAGTTAATTTTTGTATTTTTAGTAGAGACAGGGTTTCACTGTGTTGGCCTGGCTGGTCTTGAACTCCTGACCTCACATGATCTGCCCACCTTGTCCTCCTCAAGTGCTGGGATTATAAGTGTGAGCCACTGTGTCTGGCCTACATGGCATTTTATTAGGAATACTATCTAGTCCCTAAGAATGTACAGTGTAACCCAATTTCAAGATTAAAAATTTTTCTTTGAGACAGGGTCTCACCCTGTCACCAAAGTTGGAGTACAGTGGTGTGATCATGGCTCACTGCAGCCTCAACCTCCTGGGCTCAGGCAATCCTCCTGCCTCCACCCGCAGAGAAGCTGGGACTACAGACACACACCATAATGCCTGGCTAATTTAAAAATTTTTTAGAGACAGTATCATTATGTTGCCAGGACCGGTCTCAAACTCCTAGCCTCAAGCAATCCTCCAACCTCAACTTCACAAAGTGTTGGGATTACAGGCGTGAGCCACCACACCTGGCCCCCGTAAGCCAATATTTAATAAAAAGAAAGGTGACAGTTTATCGCAGTGAAGCACAAACTTTGGCACCTTCAGTTTCATGCTGAAAAACGTTCTTCACTTCCCATTGGACAGACCCTCCCTGCTGGAATCAGCTGCTTGGATTCCACACATTGGAACGGCCTCCCCTTCACAACCTGGGTGCGTCATCATCCCGTAAGCCTGTGTCTGATCCACATGGATCCAATCACCCTAGTCAAAAACTCGGGGCCTTGGTTCTCACCCTCATCCTCTCACCGGCACGGTCATGTTGCCTGTGAATCCAACCTGCTGACTTGGTTTCCTCCATAACCTCCATTCTGGCTTACCAGGCACAGAGCCAGCAAGAGGCCCCTTCTCAAGTCTCACAGCTGAGCATGCAGCTGGGCTCTATGGGGCTGGCCAGGCCGCACAAAAGGGACACACCTGGAACCTGTGAGCCTCAGGATTGGGGGAGAGGTGTTAGGAAAGACTTGCTGAAACTATAAAAATGACACATATGCACACATGCATTTTTCTGGAGAATGAGTATGTAGTCCTTAGAATCTCAAAGGGGGTCATAATTTTTTTTTTTTTTGAGACAGAGTCTTACTCTATCTCCAGGCACCAGGCTGGAGTGCAGTGGCACAATCTCAGCTCACTGCGACCTCCGCCTCCTGGGTTCAAGCAATTCTCCTGCCTCAGCCTCCCGAGTAGCTGGGACTACAGGCACACGCCACCATGCCCAGCTAATTTTTGTATTTTTAGTAGAGACGGGGTTTCACCATGTTGGCCAGGATAGTCTCGATCTCTTGACCTCGTGATCCGCCCACCTTGGCCTCCCAAAGTGCTGGGATTACAGGCTTGAGCCACCATGCCCGGCCAAGGGGGTCATAATTTAAGACAGGTTAAGAACTGCAGGTTCATCAGACAGAATCCAGACTCCTGGATGGTATACAAGTGTTTGGATGATCCAAATGCTTTCCACCTCCCTCGTCCCATCCCCCTCCATCCCTGGGCTCCAGCTCCATGCGGACACCTGCTCTTTTCCCAGACAGGACACAGTGCTCTCCACTGCCAGGCAAGCACATGGCAGCCCCTCTGTCTGCAATGCTCAAGCCCCGTCAGCTGCCTAGAAAATGGCCCAGTAAACCAAGCCTGTTTGTATTAGTCCATTTTCATGCTGCTATAAAGAACTGCCTAAGACTGGGTAATTTATAAAGGAAAGAGTTCAGCATGGCTGCGGAGGCCTCAGGAAACTTACAATCACGGTGGAAGGGGGAAGCAAGGCACCTTCTTCAGAAGGCGGCAGAAAGGAGAAGTGGGCAGCGAAGGGGAGAGAGCCCCTTATAAAACCATCAGAGCTCATGAGAACTCACTCAGTACCATGAGAACAGCATGGGGGAAACCACCCTCAGAATCTAATCACCCTCCTACGAGGTCCCCTCCCCCAACATGTGGGGATTACTATTTGGATTACAATTCACGATGAGATGTGAGTGGGGACACAGAGCCAGATCTTGTCACTGCTCTACTGGGGAGGGCCTTCCAGGCCCCTACTCCTCCGCAAGAGAATCCAGCATCACATTTATCACTCCCTGGAAGTGAGTTCTGTCTTCCTGTGGACCTAGAATAGCCACACGATGCCACAAGCCATCATGCCTTTTTTTTTTTTTTTTTTGGTAACTCCAGTGCTGAGCACAGTGTGTACTGATGCTCCTTGGCTTACAGTGAGGTCATATCCTGATGAACCCATTGTAAATAGAATATATCATAAGTTTAAAATGCACCCAATACCCAATAAACCCGATATAAAGTTAAGAAACTATAATAAACCATCGTAAGTCATAGATCCTCTGTATGCTGTAGACAGTCAGATAAACGTTTAATACTTCCATTTGTTCTTTCTAAATGATATTACGAACTCTTAAACACTACTTACATTTGATGAAAACCAAAGAATATCCTTTGAAAGAATTTTGTTGGCTAGCTAAGAATAGGCCTAGCTTGGCACAAAACAGGACAAAATTATTAAATTTCTGGCTCTTGCATTTTTATATTACTTTGGGCCAAAATCTGGACTTTGTGCAAAGGCATTTAAATGGACAGACTGATAACATCTCCAATAGATGACTGAACTTTAGCTGATGTTTGCAATCTTGGCAAAAAAGTAATTTATTGAATTACTGATGCACTGAATAAAATGCTGCTATGAGCTTAGGAAAAGAGAGTGCCGAGTGAACAGCAGTTCAAAATTAAGGACGAGGTTACTGTTTCAGAGTATTTTTTCATCCAGTACTTAAATGTCCGACTATTTACGAAACTAAGGTCTCTTTCAGAAGGAGGAAAACCTTACTGGAAAAAAGTGTTAATCACAAGGAAACGTTTTACTAGTAGTGATGTAAGTTTTGGGATGATTTGAAATAATGTGGCTAGAAACAGAAGTTTCTTTCCGATTAGTAGACTTCCTGGTGCAACTAAGTTTGTACAGGAGTTTTACTTTCACCCATTTATGATGCAAAAATGTGTTATTCTCTTTGGAAGAGCATTTACATGCTTTCTATTCATTAAAGTAAGTGCCTGAAGGCAACATTTTGTTGGCCTGGATTGAGTTACTGTAAATCCTTGAATGTAATAAAACTCCACAATATTCAGGCTTTTCATTAACTCATACTGATTTCCTCCCCCGGGAATTGTGAGAGCTTCTGCTTCAGAGATTCAGAGTGTTTGGGTCTGAATATTAGCTCCACACCCTGACATGAAGATATGCCACCCCTGTGCTCTCTGAAATTGTCCTGGATCATTCCTTGGTCCTTATCTCATGCCCAGCATGCAGGGCTCACATTCCAGGTTGAAAGGGAACTTGCAGGCCTCCTCAGTTGACAACCTTTGGAAGATAGAAGCTCAGCATCTAGAAGTGCTTTCTCTCCTCTGTATAGAACAGTGGGAAAGTGCCCCGAAGAGAGGAAGGATTTGGAAAGAAACACCGACATCTGTAGGAAATAGTCTGTGCTGAAAATCAGCCTCGTAGTTGAATTCACTAGCAGGTCTCTCTGGAATCTAGAAAACGAGCTGGAGCAGTCCATAGGGAGAATGTACTTTGTCTTCCCCAGGGAAGGCTGGAGCCCTTCCCACCTCCAAAGATCCGTTATCTCAGTAACAATCCAGCCTTTTCCTGAAAGTACGTTTTGTAACAAGTGGATGGGGTTAGAAGAGTTTAGAG
This sequence comes from Ateles fusciceps, assembly GCA_036589455.1. Lineage (NCBI taxonomy): Eukaryota > Metazoa > Chordata > Mammalia > Primates > Atelidae > Ateles > Ateles fusciceps. The sequence continues at coordinate 3,996,756 of JAZHEH010001784.1, read as the reverse complement.
TAGAGCCTGTCCTGGGAAGAATGATGGTGTCAGAAAAGAGCGACTGCCGGTGTCTGCAAAGCCTGTATTTCCACCTGTGCTGTGTGTGTAGGTCTGCTCTTGGGTTGCAATAAAGGAATACCTGAGGCTGGGTAATTCATGAAGAAATGAAGTTTAATTGGCGCATGGTCTGCAGGCTGTGCACAAAGCGTAATGCTGGCACCTGCTTCAGGTGAGGCTCAGGAAGCTTCCAGTCAAGGCAGAGGAGGGAGGGAGCCAGCATGTCACATAGTGAGAGTGGGAACAAGAGAGAGAGTGGGGTGGGGGGCGGGGGTGCCACACCCTTTAAAACGACCAGATCTCATGTGAACTAACTGAGTGAGAACTCACTCATCACTAAAGGGATGGCACTAGTAATCGTGACAGACCCGCCCCCATGATCCAGTACCTCCTACCAGGCCCTGCCTCCAACACCGGGGATCACATTTCAACATGAAATTTGGAGGGGACACACGGCCAAACCGTATACAATGTTTCCAACAACAAAATAAAAAGCTTTGCCCCATGACAAGGATTTCAGACCAAAAGACTGGGGGATGAGGTAGGGGCAGGGTGGAGAGGAGGGTCCCAGGGTCGGATATCATTTCATGGAAGGAGGTGTCCACCTCTGATGCCAGTCTCTTTAAACTGGAGAAGAAAGGAAGGCTGGAGCTCCCCAGAGTTTCACCTGGAACTTGCCTGGACAGGAGCGTCCACTTGTCTGGGCTGTGCTTGGTGGGTGGGTCCCGACCCTCAGAGCGCCCTTGTGCACATTAGCTAGGAGTTGGGCCACGCCTGCGGAGAGCAAACCAGTCTGCAACGCAGCCCTGTGAGAGCCCTACTGCTGAGACACAGCCTGGAAAACGCCAAGTCCTTCTGGAGTAAAGGACTTAGTACAAAGGTCATTTAAAATAATACACTGTAATCAAGTGGCTACATGATAGGACATTTAAAAATCTCAGTTGAGAAGAAAAATGGAACTAATTTTCTCCCTAGTACAAAACTGGTGACTAATGTTCAGCTGGAAATGCCCAAACAGATTTAGGGACATTAATAACCAAAAATTATGTTTCTGCATTTATTGAATAGAAATTAAGTGACTTGCCTTGAGGACAAAGCGAATGTGGTAGAGGAGAAGTCAGGGCTGACATCATCTCCGGCCTTTGATCGGGTCCCCTGGCCCTTGCCTTGTGTGAGGCCACTGGCCCTTTGGTGAGCGGGGGCCAGGCCTCCGCCCATCACCTCCACCAATCGCCAAGCATCCCTTGGGGGAATCATGCTCCCCACTGTAAAGATTTGGGTTCACAATGGGCCAGGGGAGGTCCCTTGCCTTGTCCAGAGCCTCAGTCTCATAGGCCCCCATCTGATTCCAGTCCTTCTGCTCCTAAGTCCTTTCCCTGAGAACCAGGCTGTGTCGCCTCCCCTTGAAAACAAAGCCCCATGGCTTCCACTTGCTGCTGGTATTCAGACAGAGTAAAATCACAGCGGGGAGAGTGTCCGTGGGGGAGACCGTCCGCGGGGACAGCGCTCCTCCACTTGGCCTCCTCCCCTGCCACCTGTGCAGGTGCCTACTGAGTTCTGTTACCTTCATCCATCCATGTGTCCACTTCACATACATGCACAGAGTGAGCTCTGAGCTCCTGGCATTGTGACTGGCTGTCCATCCCTGGGAGCTGATTACAGTCACATACCTGCCTAGGGAGCTCACAGCCAACGCTGTTGTTCCCCGAGCTAGTCCTTCCCTTAGATCAAATGTCGTGTTGCCAGCACCCAGACCTGGGATCCAAACAAGTTTTCCTCTCAGTTCTTTACTCTCCTCCCACCAAACACTAACATCAGAGCACCTGCCCAAAACACGTTTGGTTTTTAGCACATAACTAAGAATGATTTTTTTTACTTCAAACATTTCCTTACTCCCTGCTGGACTTTATATTTGTTTTTGGGAGAAAGATTTCTCTGCCCCTTTGTTATTTGTTACAATATACATAATGGACTAGATTAACTGAACATTCTTGATTGCGTTTGAAAGATATTTTAAAAACAGATGTCCTTTTGAAATATTTTATCTGGCCCCAATTTCATTGGGAATCAATATGAAATGATAGGTTTGTTTTTCCAAAACATAATATTAAGAATTTTTATTTCATAAGCTTAAAGCCTCTGAAGTATTCATATAGTTGAAAGAAAGACATGGGGCCCACATTTCTGGTAGTGAACAGGGTGTTGTAATAGTTCAAAGGCTGTGTACCACATCAAAACTCCCCATGCGGAACACCTGGACGGGGGCAGACCGCAACGGGTGTGACTGGGAGAAAAGCAGGAGCCCAGGGAAGAAAAGGAGGTTGGCTTCATAATCCCCAAATTAGGGGTCTCCTCGCCCACATCCAGCAGCAACCGACACCACAACTGCTCACCTGTGTCTGCTCAAGGATTAGTAATGTTCAACCAACCCCTATTGCCTCAGGTATGGCTGATCTAAAATCCAACCATCTAAAATATCATCCAGCACTCTGGGTGAAAAAAAATGCTAGTGACAAAATAATGAGAAGTTAATCCTCCAAAATAAACTTTTGATATGTCTAGGGCCAGTACCTAAAATTGGCAGTATGCTACATGTACCCACAGGCCTCTCTCACTCTCTCTAGATTTGGTGTCCAAAGCAGAGAGACATGTGGCTCAGTGCTGAGCCAAGAGACAGGAGGCATCCTCGCCTGGGATCCAGTGGTGGGGAGGGGTGAATTTGGGTGGAAGCGCAGGAGCTGTGAGGGGCTCAGAGATGGCCTGGGACAGCCCCTTTCTTTGGATAAGCAAAGAGAGGTTCTGAGAGTTTCTAGGGTAGGCCACAGCTTCCCAGGTTTAAGTTCTGGTCTCGAAGCTGCTCTCCTACCCTGATTCTATGTACCTCATTCTAGCCCACACTGCTTCTCGGGCCTGGGTTTTGTTTGCTTTTGCAGCGCCTCACACCCATCCTGGTTTAATTCAGGCCACGAGCCCAGGTTCAAGTGCAGAGCAAGCTGCACTTCCGCTTCATCGATCACTGGAGTCAATGGTGCATGTTGAAGAATAGATGGCTTCATGGTAAGTGATGACATTATGAGATTGAAATACTTAATCACGAAAAATTTGCATAATAATCATTTAGACTGTCAACGCCAAAAAATAAAGTTATCTAGCATGCCACACCATACTGATTTGACCTCCCAATCTGGATGATGCACAAAGGTATCCATCTATTCGTAAGGTTTTTGGTTTAGTTCATATATTCATTCAAACTTCATTGATTCTTTTTTTTTTTTTTTTTTTTTTTTTTTCTGTGACAGGGTCTTACTCTGTCAACCAGGTTGGAGTGTGGTCGTGTGAATGTGGCTTACTGCAGCCCTGACCTCCCAGGCTCAGATGATTCTCCCACCTCAGACTCCCGAGTAGCTGGGACTACAGGTGTGCACCACCACACCCATCTAATTGATTTGTGTTTTTTCTACAGACAGAGTTCCACCATGTTGCCCATGCTGGTCTGGAATTCCTGGCCTCAAGTGATCTGCCTGTTCGGCCTCCCAAAGTGCTGGGATTACAGGTGTGAACCACTGCACCCAGCCTCAAACTTCATTGATTCTTACATGTGCAATGCACAACATTAGATGTTGTAGGGGAAAGGCAGCCACAATTTACTGCATACCAGCCACATGGCCTGTAGACTGTATGTATCCTTTGTCTCCCTCACAGCAGCACCCTAGGGAAATAGAAATGATGACTCCCATTCTACAGAAGAGAACATTGAGGCCTGCATTTTGAGTCATTTAGCCAAGGCCACACCAGAGTTAGAATTTGAGTCCACACCTGAACCCAAAGTACACGCTCTCAGAGATACACCCTCCACCCTTAAGCACTGGCTGCCTAGTGGAGTAGATAAACTACTTGAGTAGGTAAACCGGAAATCAAAATCGAACTCAGTAAGTCATTTAGGACAGGCACAAATAACGTTCTGTGGAACCAAGAGTAAGAGAGATTCCTCTAAGGTAGAGGGTCCAGGAAGGCTTTGTGGAGACTGAGACATTTGAGGTGGGCCTTGAGGTATGGGTAGGAGTTCCTAAAATGGAGATAAAGGAGAAGGAGCCTGAGAGCAGGGAGCTGAGTCTTGAGATCTGGAAAGCTTTGGGAGCTTCATAGAAGACAAAGCCATTGGTTCAGTAGGAAAAAAGCCAAAAGAAAAACCAGAGATGTTCTTAGAATTGTAGTTTTTTCCCAAGTGATATTCAAATATTAAGAAGGCCAGTGTTTACCCTAATGGATACATTCATTCCTGCTTTGGCAACAGAACTTCTGTAAGGGTGACTCAAACGTTATAAATGAAAAAGACTTGTCTGGCAAGGGAATGGAGGGCAGCTTCGATCCTGCTCCCTCCCTGATCCCAAGCCTTCCTCCCCGGGAGGTCACTTGGGGTTCCTCTGGTCCAAGCCGACAGTCATTTTAGCAGGTGAATCCAGCATCTCCAGAAGAACTGGCCACATGACTCCTGGATGAACCATGCCCATCCATGTCAGCGAACGTGTGGCTGCCTAGCAATCATACAACATCCACGCAACAGACACACGCTTGCTCCATCGGCACTTGTGCTTCAGGAAGGTCTCACTTCCAACTTGTTCATCTGTGGACAGGAGTACTCGAGGCTCCACTGGCAGGAACGTGGCTGGGCACTGGAGAGACAGTATTGCCTTCTCTTCACAGAAACTACAGTCCCGCATATATTTCAGAAGCAACATGGAGGCTGGTATAATTGGATAGATAAAGACAACACTGGAAGGGGAGGGGGAGATCACAAGTTTGATTTTGATATGTTGAGTCAAGGGGCATTTGATGTCCCAGAGAGAAATGTCAAGTGGGAAGCTGCAGATGAGAACTGCAGGTGGGGGTCCGGGGGGTAGAAACACACCTGTGGCCTGCAGGGAGGGAATATTGCACCTTAGACTAGGCTAATGGTGGTGGAGATGCAGCACAGTGGACCCGCTGAGGCACAGCTGGGAGAAGCCTACTTCCACCAATTGAAATCGATGCATCTTCCATCACTCCCACTGTGACTGCATCTTCTCTTGGGGTTCAGGGGCAGTGGTTTGCACACACAGCAGCCTCTCCTCTCGGGGGCAATGATTTACACACACAGCCGCATCTACTCTCAGGGGGCAATGGTTTGCACACACACACATCCCTGGAGAAGAGGGGACTCCCATCAGGACACAGTGCTTCAGGACCTCCTCCAGGCTTCCGTGGAGGTGGGGGTGCTAACACAGGGAGTGGGTCTCTCTCAGCTGGGTGGCCCCCCCACAGAAGTGAGAGGTGGTCTCTGTGTATGGCTTTCCAATTTATCCTCACTTTGTGTCCACCCAGGGCCTCCAAGAAGCATCACATATAGAGATAATAACACCCTCATCCACTTCCCTCAACTGGTTTGACTGGAACTGATGAGGGACTGTGTGATTAAGTCCCAAGCATCTGGACACATGTAGTGACCTGGCCTTTTACAGAGACAAACCTAGCTGCTAGCTCTTGTCCACATGGGAACAGTCTGTTAGGGCAGGGAGCGGGTGGTGGTGACTCACAGGCATCACCAACATCAATGAACAAAAACCTCAGCCCCCAAGGTCACATTCAGGGGCAGGGCCTTGTGTGGGAAGGGCTGGGTGCAGCAGTCAGGCCCCTCTCACTGACAGCGCAGCCCCCACCTCTTGGGCCTGCTCCACCTCTCCTCTGACCTTTTGCTCCCCCAAATGCGAAGAGCCTATGCCTGGAAAGTACAGACCCTCAACCCTGCTCACAGCACAGAGATCTGCCCATACCATGCAGGCTGAGTGACCATGGTGGTGACAACCTAGCCCCAGCCACTGGCACCCCCACCCCCAACACACAGACAGAGTTTAAATGGGCAAGAGTCATTAGTGGGCAGAGGCAGAACTTCATGGATCTTTGGGACACAAGGACCTCTACACGCCCTGGGTCAAGGGGTACCTAGGGCCAAACTCAGCTGACTGGACATGGACACAGTAATTTCTGGATCACGTGATCACTCTTTGCTGGTGTTCATTCAAGTCAGCCATATACTCATTCACTAAAATACAAGCGGAGAGCTATATTCTTTCTTTGAGTTTCCTGGATTGAAGAACTCGGATGGAATGGTCACTACTCAAGACAAATCAATATCATAATTCTGCAAGTATAATTGCCTAACCTTTCTGGAAAGGTTTGCATGTCTGGAAGGAATTTAGGTCAGGTCCAGCACGGTCTCCATCCGGCTTGGCTCTGCCTCCCCATCCTGTGGGTTGCCGGGCCTTTCCCAGATGGTCCCGGGAGCGCTCAGAATTGGCACCGCGCTGGCGTCTGTGCCTGGGAGCCCTGTGAGGTTACCGACCCTGCAAATCGTGGCAGTCCGGCTTGGACCCCCTGCCAGCGTCTCCTCGCCGTATTTCCGAGCGAGCCCCCGCGGCTGCTGCGTCGAGCTCCGCCTGCCTCCCCTGGGAAAGAGCGGGCTCCCGGCTGCGGGGCAGAACCGTGGCAGCGCGCCGGCCCCCTCCCCGAGTTGGCACAACTCGAATCACTTTCTTCAAAGGCTTCAGTCTCCAGCTAGCTTGTGCGCAGCCCCCCCACGCGCGCCCGGCACCCGCTCTCCGTGTCGCCCGCTTTCACGTACGCCGCCCTGCCGCCGGCCCCCGCGCACTGTCGCCACCCGCAGACACGCGCGCCCTGCTCCTGTTTACCGAGAGGGAGCGTGAGCACCGCCACTGTGGTCACCAAGTTGGGCTGGAGACTCCGGGTGAGGGGGAAGCGTTGCGGGCCGGGGTCCGGAATCCCGGGTCGCGCGGTCCCCAGCCTCTGGTACCTGGAGCGCCGCGGGGGGCGGCGGGGACAGGGTCTGGACTCGGAGCCCCGGAGCGGCCCCTCCCTCCCGCGGCGGCGGCCGAGGCAGCATCCCCGGCCTGCTCGGGCCGCCTGGGGTGCACGGTCCCCAAGGGGCTCAGGGGCGCAGCGTCCCCGCCCGCACACGCGCGCTCACCTCGGGGGGGCCAGTCGGGTCGCGCCGATCGCGCTGCCGCGGCGGCTCCGCATCTCCCGGGAGCCCGCCCGCTGCCCTCCGGGGCACCCGGCTGTCTCCGCCGGGCGCGAAGAAGGGTCGCGGGGACTCACGGAGGCCGCAGGTTCCTGCGGCCGCTCCCGCCGGCTCCTACCTCCCGCCGTCCGCAGCCGAGCAGGAAATTTGTCCGGCCGGCCGGGTCTCACAGCCGCCTCTGCTCCTGCTCCGGCTGCGGCTCCGCGGCGGGGGCGGGGCCCGGGCGCTGCAAGGAGCGGGGGCGACGCCTGGTGCCCGGCGCGGGGAGCGCATCCAGGGCGCCCGCCCTTCCCGCATGGCGGGGATGGCCCGGAGGCCCTGCCCTGGGAGCACCCACGCACTGTGGGCATCCGTTTACCCAAGGCTGGTGCCCCTGCCGGGGGAGGCCTGGTCCAGCCCCTGTGCCGGGACCCAGGTGCACAGAGAGAGGGTCAGGGTATGGTGGGCACTCACACCTGCGCGAGAGGAAAGGCAAGGCCCAGCCTCTCCCTGCTGTGTCCCTGTGCACCAGCAAGTGGCCTGGCTGGGGACTCGCCCTGGTCTTGCAGCAGGTGTGGGAAGCGCAGGGCACCCCTTGCGCTTCTGGTGCGGGGAAGCTGGGAGAGCTGTGAGGTCGCTGGGCCTGGTGGCCTCCTCTGGAAAGAGGGGGTAAGGCGCCTGTTTGGGGGATGTTGAAGAGGGCTCGCTTGTCGTTAAGGCAGCATCTGGCAAAGTTAAAAACACAGGAAGAGAAAGAAAAGCCACAGAGCCAGGCGCTGGGCCTGCTGTCTAGCCGACTTCTTCCAGGCAATTTCACTCAAGCTATTTAGGGAGGTTTCGGAGAACAGGCAGTTCCCTGGGAGGAGCAGAAAGGACACTGGTGGCATCTTGGTTCTGAACCTCTGTGCTGTGCCCTCAGTGGAGCCAAGGCCCAGCCCTCATGAGGAAAGCTGGATTCTGTGGTAGGGCCCAGCTCATTAGGCTTATGAATGAGTGAGTGAGTGAATGAATGAGTGAGTGAGTGAATGAATGAATGAATGAGTGAGTGAATGAATGAACCATGAGAAAGTGGCACTTAGGGTATGTTACCCACATTGCACCAATTGCCAGCCGACGATTCTTAGCATACTTGAGGCCTGTTCCAGACAGAGCTACAGACCCCAAAGGCTGCAGAGTAATGGGCACCTCTCGGCAGAGGCCACCACAGGTGACGTGCCCAGAGTGGGACTTCCCCCTCCACAGGGGCAGAGAGCTGTGCAACCAGTGGAGAACTTGAGCTCCACCTTCCTGCCCTGCCCTGCCCTGTCCTGCCCTGCCCATTTCTGTCCCCTAGGGGCCTTAAAACACCCCAGAGCTTTAAACACCATCCATATGGGAATGACTCTAAACAGCACGGCCCTGGGCCCTCTCCTCCAAGCCCAGCTCCTCCCGGCTGTCTCAGACCTGTCTCTTGCTCTTACTTGGTTTCTCTGTGGTCATCCCTGTCCCTGCCTCCATGGCCACCTCCAGTCCATCTCCAACTCCACTTCCCCACCAGCTTCTCCATGCCTCGCGCCCTTCTCTCCTCTCACTGCCTTCACCCCTCCGAAGCCTGCAGTGGCTCCCCAGCTTCTGACCCACTCTCCCAGATGATCCATTCTTCGCACTTTGTCCAGGACACCTTACATAGTGTAAACCAGGTCCTGCTAGCTCCCTGCTTAAAAGCCTCCATGCAGAATAAGACGCAAACTCCCGTGAAGCTCCGCCTGACTTCCCTGGCTTCCCCCGAGCCTCTCACCCCTGCCCCGCTGGGATCCAACCAAGGCTCCTTACTCTCAGTGCCAGAACCAAGCTCCTTCCTGCCTGGGGCTCCTGGCTCCTTACTAGTGGCCTCTGGAAGATCACCAGTGCTCCTCGTTCCTTCTTACTGGTGGCCTCTGGAAGACTGCACTGCAACCCTCTCCTCTGCCGCTCTCTTCCACAGCACCCATCACAGTTTAGAATTACTTGTGGGTTTATTTGCTCCTTTGGTGTCTGTCATGTCCTGTTCCCCTACCCCCAGGGCTGTAAGCTCCAGCAGCCCAGGCTCTGCTGGTCTCCAGGGGTTCTCAGATGTAAGCTCCTAAAACAACTTCAATAGCCAGGAGGTGCTCAGTGAAGGTGTCTGGGCTGACAGAGCAGTGGAGGATGGGCTCCAGCCGGCAGCAGCAGCAGCCTGGTCACCTCGGAGCCCAGCAGGGCAGACGGCTCCCTCCTGAGTGCACCTCCAAGGAACGGTTGAGGTGGGGCCAGGTATCTCATGACATCATCAGGCTTTGGATTTTTCTGCAGTTGTGGCCTGCAGATCCAGACTTATGTACATGAAGGCCATAATTACAAAGCTCTGCTGAGCACAGTTTTGCTTGCTAACGCTGCAGGGCTGGGGAGGCAGAGACTGTGAGCTAAGAAGACAGAAACAAGTTGCCTTTGTCAGACATCTGCTATTGGAAAGTGAACAGCCTTGGTAACATGATGGGGAGGCAGATGGCAATTCCTTCCTCATAATATCTTCTCTGCTGGACCCCAAAAATTATTCTAGGGATTCAACAATATCCCTTAACTCTTTCTAAAGACTACAGACATTCATCATCATCACACACAAGGGTGTTGACAGAGGCGTGTGTACCAGGGCCCTGTTGATTCCCGCAGGGAAGCCCTTCTTCACCATCTTCATTTTGCCTATCATAGGCTCAAGGTCCCTGTAGACATCAGAATCAACTCCCTATCCTCCTCCCAGACTTTGTGGAGCTCACCTGCCTCTTGCCATCCTGAACACCTCACCACCCTCATCTTTTAGGGCCCCTCTTGAGTCCACAGCTTCCTCTTCAGTTCCCTGGCACACTGGCTGTCTGATCCCATCTCAGGCCGATCCCTGGTTGGCCTCCTGCCCACTCTCCCCCTGCCTCCTCTACACACAGCCATTTAGCCCCTTTCCTCTAAAACACATCTTGAGGCAGGGTTCCTGCGATTATTGATATTAACTGCAGTTACTTGTCTTCTATTTTACTCAAGGACTGGGCCTTTGGGTTTCTCTGCAGAAACTCAGATACTGCCCATCACGGTTAGAAGGCCCAATAGATGTCAATTAAAATTAAAATGCTGAGGCCAGGAGTAGTGTCTAGGAGGATAAGAAAAAAAAAGGCAAAATCAATGTGTGGAAAGTAAAGCAGTTGCTTTTAAACATTATACAGAAGCATTCTCATAAAATTATTCAACTTTAGGAGGCAAAAAAAAAAAAACACCAAAAAACAAAACAAAAAAAAACAGGTCTTGATTATTGATTGGCTGTGGGGCAGGGCAAGGAAGGGAAAAGTGAATGATATGGTTTGGCGGTGTCCCCTGCCAAATCTCATCTTGAATTGTAGTTCCCATAGTCCTCATGTGTCGTGGGAGGGACCCTATGGGAGGCGATTGAATCATGGGGGTGGGTTTTTCGCATACTGTTCTTGTGAGAGTGAATAGTGAATAAATCTCATGAGATCTGATGGTTTTATAAAGGGAACACCCTCTCTTGCCTGACACCCTGTAAGATGTGCCTTTACTCTTCCTTTGCCTTCCACCATGATTGTGAGACCTTCTCAGCCATGTGGAACTGTGACTCCACTAAACTTCTGTCCTTTGTAAATTACCCAGTCTCAGGTATGTATGTTTTTAATGGCAGCGTGAGAATGGACTAATATACTGAGACAACACCAGAGTCCTTTGTGATTTTGTTCAGGACCTGTCCCCACCAAGAGGTGACTTTTAGTAACCACAGCCAGGATGGTAATTCCGATCTCTGGGATGTACCAGAATGAATAACTAGTAGGTTCAGAGCTATCTATTTTTACATTACCCAACTATTCTTCCTTCTTCTCCTTTTTTTCCAAGTTATACCCAAGTGTTAACAGTTATTACTGAAATCAAGAGGAAAGACCTTTTGGCTGGAAGATTCCTATACTCGCCCAGAAATAAACAATAATTAGGCCCTTGCCCAGATCCCTACATTTGAACTCTGTTTTTTCTTGAATTGCTTTTTGCTGGTGAAGAGTACACGTGTATTATACGTATCTTAAGGGATATGTCAAGTGTATGAACTACTGAAATGCATACCCCTCTCAAGGCAATAAACATTTCCATCATTCTAGAAAGTTGTCTGATGTCCCTTCCCCAGTAGAAGCTCCCTACTCTTACCAAAGATGGCCATTATTCTGAAATCTGTCACCATAGTTAGTGTTACCTGCTCTATATCTTCATATAAATGGAATTATGTAGTATGTTATTTCTAGTTTCTTTCAGGCGGCAAACTCTTTTACAGATTCATCTTTTATTGCTTATTATTAGTAATTTCGGTGATGTACCCTTTTCCTCTAGTTGATCTTAAAATCTTCTCCTTATCACTGTTTTCAAGAAATTTTATTAACATGTGTCTTGGTGTTGTTTTATTTTTTTATTTTATTTATTTATTCATTGAGATGGGGTCTTGCTCTGTAACCTAGGCTGGAGTGCAGTGGTGTGACCATAGGTCACTGCAGTCTTGAACTCCTGAGCTCAATAAATCCTCCTGCCTCAGCCTCCTGAGTAGCTGGGACTATAGGCATGCACCACCATGACTAGCTAATTTTTTAACTTTTTAATTTTTTTTTTCAGAGACAAAATTGCCCAGGCTGGTCTCGAACTCCTGGGCTCAAGCTATCCTCCCACCTTGGCTTCCCAAAGTGCTGAGATTACAGATATAAACGACTGTGCCTGCCCGTGGTGTGGTTTCCTTTTGTCTATTTTCTTGGGATTGCCTGAGTTTCTTGTTTTATCAGTTTATAGTTTTCATCAAATCTGGGAAATTTCCAGCCAATATTTCTTTAAAAATATTTTCCCCTTCCTGTCATTGCTGGACTACAAAGGATGTACGTGGTATTTCTAAATTTTGTCTCACAAGGTTGCTGAGGCTCTAAAAATTTTTAAGCCTTTTTTTCCTGTGTTTTATTTTAGATGGTTTCTATTGCTAAGTTTTAAAATTGGCTGACCTTTTCTTCTGCAATGCTTAATCTTCTGTTAAGTCTATCCAGTGACTTTTTAAAAATTTCTGATATGTATTTTTAGGTAATAGATGTTTCATTTGGTTATTTTAAAAATAATTTTTATTTCTCTGCTGAGGTCTCTATGTGCTTATTTATTATTTTCATGTTTTCTTTTAAATCTTTGGATATATTTAAAATAGCTCTTCTAGGCCACTTAGTTATTCCCAGTTCTTTTCTTTTCTTTCTCTCTCTCTTTTTTTTTTATGAGACAGGGTTTCAGTCTGTTGCCCAGGATGGAGTGCCATGGCACCATCTCAGCTCACTGCAACCTCCACCTCTAAGACTCAAGCGATTCTCCAGCCTCAGCCTCCGGAGTAACTGGTACTATAGGATAAGCCATCATGCCTGGCTAATTTTTTTGTATTTTTTGTATAAACAGCATTTTGCCATGCTGCCTGGGCCAGTCTGAAACTCCTGAGCTCATAATGATCTCCCCCACCTCAGCTTCCAAAAGTACTGGGATTGCAGCCATGAGCCACTGTGTGTCCCAGTTGTTTTCTAACACAAAAATGCTGGTTTTGTTTATATGTCATTTCATACATATGAGGGTATGATTGAATCTTAAATTCTTGACCACTGACTACAGGTGAACAGTATATCATGTATGTGTGTGTAACTGTTTTGGGGACAGTTATCACATTATTGAATGCATAAGGATGAGGGCAGGTGACCTTTCCACTCACAGTGGCAAAAGTCATTTATTATTTCTCTTCTTCTATGATTAAGAAAACTTAATTCAATTTATAAAATAAACTGATGTCCAGAAGTTAGAGTTGTTTTCATTGGAAGGCCAAATAATAAAATAATCTAGCACCTTCCATGCCTGCTTCAGATGACTTCATAACACATTGAATGTGCTTGTGTTCCTAACTTAGAAATCACAGGACTCTCAGAAATATCTACACTTTGGCAAAAAGGATATTTTCCCTCCAACTTGAGAAACTATGAGACCTATGACATAGTTTCTTTATTTCTCACAATGGAATTAGTGTCAATAATCTGCAGAACATTATCACTGGTGGGATGATTTATTATCACCTAGTTTCCACCTGGTATACAATTTCACTTTGCTCTTGGAATTGAGGAAAAAGTTGGTAATGAGACATAATACAGCACTGAGGAAAACTCTCCTAAGAATGAGATACAGATATTTATTTCTTAGCACTTACTAAAGGACAATCGAAATTTAGTTTTTAAATATTTCATTTCCTAAAGGATGACAGTGTTAAGAAAGGTTTTTATGCATTAAAAAATTGCCTTTAATGGAAAAGTGTGATCATCTCGAGAGAATTTTTCTACTTAGATGATCCCAAAGTCCATGTAAACCACATACGTTTTATGATGGAAGTATAAATGCACAGGAATTCATAACTAAAAATAGTAACATAAATCCCATTATATATTCTAGAACTTCATATGCTGCAAGGTATTTGTAATTAAAAAAAAGTCACTGATGTTTAGTAAGCTTCATGAAAAGTAGAAAAAAATCAGTGACCTCAAACTGTAGTAAAAAAAAAAAAAACCCACAAAAAAACAGTTTCCCCAGTGCATTCTGGCAACACAGAAGGTCATTTTCCTTCTTTGCATCAGGAAGGCTAGCGTTTTCCAAGGTAAGATTCTACTGGGAGTGGTGTATGTGGAAGGATGTCAGAGGTGATTGCAGATAGTACAAGGATGGCCGCTTCTCATTTCATATATAAATTGCATATTTATTTTCATGTATGTTAGAAAAATATTGATACATTACTCAAGATTTTATTACCACTAAGCTAATGTAGATAGTGTCATGGTCCATTAATTTAGAGAAAATTATTAAGGAAATAACATTAGAGGTGATAGTCATGTATGGCAAAAATCGCAATTGTGGAACTGAAATGACTGAGTTGTGGGAAATCCTGAGCTGGGGCCAACTCCCAGCCTCTGGTAGTGACCTTCACTCCAGATTTGGGTCTTCCTCTCCTCCTGTCTGTAAGAGCTTCATGTTCCAGACTGTTTTCAACTTGCAGAGGTCTCTTCATCACAGGCTCTGACATCACCTTCTTTCTGTCCATATCCCGACTCAGTCTGCCCGAGCCCATCCCTTATGAAGTTTCTGTTCCTGGACAGAGTCCCAGGCTACCTCTTACTCTGAGCAGAGGGGCAACATAGTCCCCATTGCCATGCCCTGTGGAATTACTAAGTCTCATTGGAAAAGGTTCTTAACCGCCTGGAGATTCTGATCAGCCAAGAGCTGATTGAAGCAAGATCACCAATTCTGCCTCCCCCAAACTCAGAATGAATCAGCAGTAATTACAACACAACAAAACCTCTCCCTGTTCTGTCCAGCTCTAGGTGTACAGGTGTGCGGCAGCACTAGAGCAAATAAAATGCTGAGAGATTTCTAGGGGAGAGGCCTACGATTCTTTCTTGTAATAAACTTGAAGCCGAGAGGATAAAAGTTCTGAATGAGGATCCAAGTCCATGAACTCGGGAGTAGAGCCCAGAGATGGAGAAAGAGCAAAATGATATCCTGGAGACCTTCTTTGAAGCCCTGCATGAAGTCACATCAGAAATTTCCCTTACCCCAAACTTCTGCGAACTTAAGCCAATTTGATTTGTATGTTTTGTCAAAGATCTGTACACTCTTTTTTCCCCTCCTCGGTGTATTTAGGAAAAAAAATAATGATGGAAAACCTTCCAATCAAAGACTGGTGCATGGAGAAGCTAAGATAAATTAGGCCCAGATAAGGGAAGAAGGATGTCAGGGGTACTCACTAATAATGGATTTGTTAAACCAGTAGTTGCACAGAACTGCTCATGTTAAACATAGGTAAGATAAAAGAAATGCCCTGGGATCTACACAAACAAAACAGAAGAAAATAAAGAGTAAACACACCTCAGGCTGCAAAAACATTGAATCCAGTGGACAGAAGCAGTTTCCTCTGCATATATTTTGCTATGTAAGAACTTACTTATAACAAGAAAGATTCGATCACACAAGGGACTCATAATGGGTTATAAAACAACAGAGATAAGCTAAAAGAAAACTTCAAAGAAAACAAATTGGGACTCCAAGCCGTAAGATTTAATAAATAAATTAGAAAAAGTTTTAGCTAAAAGTGAATTATCATTATGGAAGAAAGTCACAGTGAATAGACAGCAAACATATAAAGGGAATAAAGTAATTAGAAGAGGGTGGATAGTGGATATGAAGGTCCAACCCAACACAAGAATACTGGTGTGTCTGCAGGTAAAATTTCAACAAGTGGCACACACAATTTAGAAATACGATACAGAAAAATGTTTCTGTAATAAACTGAATATGCAGATTGAAAAGAGAAAGTACCTGAAAGGAGAATAAAATGAGCCAGAACAATCTAAATAAAATTTAGGTGGGTTTGGCTGCACTTCACAGACTCTTATAACCATGCTATCAGAGTAACTCAGTCACATACAGAGGAAGAAACACGGCTGGCCTCAGACTCTTCAAGAGCAATATTCAGTGCAAAAAGACAATAAAGCAGTAGGAACGAAATTCTAAGGGAAAGAAAATGTGGCAGCCATGTGGTCATTCAATGAAGGCTGATTACCTCCTTGGACTATGATGGAATAAGAAGGGCCAGAATGGCCTATAGTCTTATACAATTAATAAGACAAAATCATATAGAAAGGAATGGTTTCTATAATAGCCATTGGATACCAGGCAGCACAGGGCCATGATTCCTAAGATAAAAGTAACAAATGAAGTAAGATTGACAATTGCCTCAGGAGGTTTTCAAGGAGGAAATTTCCAGGCTGTGGTGCAGGAGGAGAAACCAAAGAAGTCAATGGTCTTCCGGAGTTGAATAGAAAGAAACCAAGGTTTGAGGAGGCCAAGGTGCTAGGATTGGTGGTGAGTGCTGGAGAGGAGAGAGCTGCAGAGGGAAGCTGTAGAAATCTAGAAGGATCCCCTGGAATCTTTGGTTGAGTGCTGAGGAACACACCTCAGAGGCAGCTATGGAGACCAGGAAGGGAGCCATGGCAAAGCAGAGAGACAATTCCTGGAGCTTACACGGGACTGGGAAGAAAGACTTTATAATAGGGAATCCAGAAAGAGACCCACACAGACATGGTCATCTGATTTTCAATGAAGACACCAAGGCAGATCATCGGGGGAAGGGATAGTCTTCTCAAGAAATCAAGCTGGGACAACAGCCTAGCCACATGCATCAAAATGAATCTCAGCCCTTACCTCATATCAGATACAAAAATGGACTCAAAATAGACCATTATCTTAAATATAAGACCTAAAAGCATAAAATTTCTAGAATGAAACATAAGAAAAGAAATCTTCATGTTCTTGGGTTAGACAAAAATTTCTTAAATATAACATTTAAATCACATTCCGTGAAACGAAAAAATTGGTAAGTTAGACTTTACCAAATGTTACAGATTTTGCTCTTCATTGACGCTGTTAAGGAAATGAAAAAACAACTCAGATACTGAGATAAAATGGTTGCAAGACATATAACTAATACATATATGATATATGTAAAACATATGCCTAATAAATATTGTATCTTGAGTATAAAATATAAAGAATTCCTACAACTCAGCAAAAAAGAAGACAAATCCATAAGAAAATGGACAAAAGATGTAAACGGAGGCTTTACCAAAGAAAGTACATGTATGGCAAACAAGCACATAAAAAGATGTCCAACATCATTAATATTAGCAAAATGCAAATAAAAAACCCAGCGAGATATCAGTAAACACTCATTGTAATGCCAAATTTTGAAGGATGTGTAATAGCAAGTTTTAGTGAGACCATGGAGCAACTGAAACTATCATACATCTCTGTGGGAATGCACAGTGAAACAGCCACTGGAGAAATCAGTCTGTTATTTTCTTATAAAGTTAAATATAAACTTACCATGTTCCAGTAATATCTCTCTTATTTATTCATGCAAGATAAATAAATCATATATCGACACATAGACTTGTACTCAAATGCATAACAGCTTTATTCATAACAAATATATAACTTGAGTCTACGAAAACGTCCGTCAAGTGCTAAGTGGATAAACAAATGTGTGTATTTGTATCTAGATGATTTTTAAAAATAAAGTCAGATACAAAGAACTACTTACTATAATATACCATTTTTATGAAATTCTAGAAAAATCAAAACTGTAGCCATAGAAAAGCAGATCATAGAATTGTGACTTAAAGCAATATGAAATATAAAATAACAAACATTTTCCAATGCTATAGAAAAAAAGGCTGTCTCAAACATTTATGGTGGGACTATGAATTGGAAGCCCGTATGAGGCCAATTTGCATTTAATATCATAAATCTAAAAATGTCTATCTGAGCCAGCAATTCTCCTGAGATTTATTTTAAGGTTGTAGTTAATGATCTGTATTCAAGCAAATTTATATTAGCAAAAAATTTAATAATACTCAAAATGACAAAAATAAAACATTGTTAAATAAACAATGGTAAATACATTAAGTGGAATAGCACAGAGTGACATAAAATGTTGTAAACATTTATAAACATTGATTATATATTGACTACAAATAAAAATCTCAACAAAACCCTATGAGTAGATATTTTAAGATAATATTCTTTGATTAAAATTATAGAAAACTAGAAACAAGTAATAAAAATAGAAATAATGCCATCATACAATTATCTTACAAACTTTGTCCTCAACAAACAGGAAATAAAAAATTCAGTTTCAAGATATTAAATGCAAGTTATGTGTGTAAAAACCTGTGGAACCTGGCCAAAGATATATATATTAAGAGGAAACATATTCACAGTTTTAAATATTTTATTAATGCAAAAACAAAATAATTAAGGAAATAAAATATTCATTTTAGAAGATTAGAAGAGGAAAAACAAAATAAAAGAAATAGAATAGCAGCAAAGATAAAATTTAATATTAGAAAAAAACAGGAAATGAAACAGATATGCAGTAAGGAGCAGAGAAGACAATAGAAATTCTAGTTCTACGCTTTTACACTGTTGGTGGGAGTGTAACTTAGTTCAACCATTGTGGACGACAGTGTGGCGATTCCTCAAGGATCCAGAAATAGAAATTCCATTTGACGAAGCAATCCCATTACTGGGTATAAACCCAAAGGATTATAAATCATTCTATTATAAAGACACATGCACACGTATGTTTATTGTGACACTGTTCACAATAGCAAATACTTGGAACCAGCCCAAATGCCCATCAATGATAGACTGGATAAAGAAAATGTGGCACATAGACACCATGAGATGCTATGCAGCCATAAAAAAGGATGAGTTCATGTCCTTTGCAGGGACACGGATGAAGCTGGAAATTATCATTCTCAGCAAACTGACACAAGAACAGAAAACCAAACACTGCATGTTCTCACTCATAAGTGGGTGTTGAACAATGAGAACACATGGACACAGGGGAGGAGAACATCACACACTAGGGTCTGTTGGGGGTTGGGGGTTAGGGGAGAGATAGCAGGGGGGTGGGGGGATAGGGGAGAGATAGCATTAGAAGAAATACCTAATGTAGATGATGGGGTGATGGATGCAGCAAATCACCATGGCACGTGTATGCCTACGTAACAAACCTGCCTGTTCTGCACATGTACCGGAACTTAAAGTATAATAATAATTTTAAAAAATGAGATGTAAGAAAGGAAAAAAAAAAGAAATTCTAGTTCTAGTAACTTCCTGTGTTCTCAGTGTCACCTCACCTTGGGTAATGCAAAATAATCCTGTAACTTTATAACAACTATCACTTTTCTGTTTTACACAAACTAGAGTTGGTTTTTATATATAAATAGCCTCAATAACTTTGGAGTTGGGATACTAAATCCAGAAAATATAAAGTAGAAGACTGAAATATTTGGTTACACGGACATTTTTAACTTGAGCCAGCAAAATATCTACACGTAAGTTTAAAATGTATAAATGTATAAATATGATTGAAATGCAAATAATAAAATAAATATATGTATTCAATAAATATATTTCAATATACATATATATGCCTCCACAAGATACACAGAACTGACAAAGGTTTAATATCCTTACTGTACAAAAAATCATAAATAAAAAACCTCTCTATATAATAAATGAGCCAACATTATAAATAGAAAACTGTGTCAATAAAAATACACATGGGTAATAAGCTTATTAGAATATAGTAACCCTAACTGATATGTGAAAATCTAATGCCAAGAAGCTACTTCTTGTCTCCCAGCTTGTGAAAAATTAAAAATGCTAACAATACTATGCTGTGGGGAAGCTGTGGAAACTGGGGATTCTAATGCAAAATGCTCTTGGTAGGTATTTAAATTGGGACAAACTTTCTGCTGGTATGCACATATTTTGGGTTGACTCAATAATTCTCCTTCTCAGAAATGTATCTCAAGGAAACACGTAGAAACGTAAAAGGAGTATCACCACCTCATGGGTATAGCATTGAAAAACTGGAAAGAACCTCAATGTCCACCAAAAAGGGTTTGTATAAATAAATTGTGGTTCTTTGTACAATGGCAAATATGATCTATTGACATGAAAGGATTGTCATGGCAAGTTGCTAAAATTTTTATGAAGCAGATTATAAAACAGAAAATAGATAATGTGTGCACAGTGCTATGATTTGGATGTTTGTCCCCCTCTGAAACTCATATCGGTGAGTTTCAATGTGGCAGTACGGAAAGTTGCAACTTTTACGAAGCAATGAGGTTATGAGGGCCCTGCCCTTATGAACATATTAATTCATTCATGAACTAATAGATTAATGGATCAATGGGTATTCTCTGGAGTGGGACTGGCGGCTTTATAAGAAGAGGAAGAGAAACCTGAGCTAGCACTGTCAGCCCACTTGCCATCTGGCCACCATGATGCCCTGTGCCACCTCTGGACTCTACAGAGAGTCCTCACTGGCATGAGGCCCTCACCAGATGCAGCCCCTTAACCTTGGACTTCTCAGCCTTTAGAACTGTAAGAAATAAATTTCTGTTCTGTATAAATCACCCAGCCTCAGGTATTCAGTTACAGCAGCAGGAAATTGGCTAAGAAGTAAAGCTATCGGTATGAAAGTCTTTGCCCAACTATGAACAAAATTACTTCTTCTAGGATAAATTACTTATTTTCTTTACTTTCTTCTTTCTTCTTGTCAGTTCGTTTGAATACATTTTTGTAATGGGCATATGTAATACAAAATACAATAATAAATACAAAATTATTTACCACACTAGGAACAGGGCCAGAGGGAATTAACTACTGAAATTCTGTTCCACCCTTTAAAAGTGTGGTCAAAATAAATAGACTTAAATAGAAAAAAATAGTAAGTTTTTCCAATAATATACAATGTTTTGAGGGCGTAGGAGAGTGTGCACATTCACACTTTCCACACATGTTAAGGGCATGGCAGGTGATTGGTATCTTTTTCTATTAAGCAGCTGGGCAATGCATAGCAACAGCTTCAGTAAAATTCAGACTGACTCACTTCTAGAAGTCTAAGCAAGGAGATAATCAAAGATGTGGACAAAGCTTTGTGCATAAGGATGTTCATGGGTTTTTCTTCCTTAATCATAATTTTAAAATAGAAACAATATATAGGTCCACAGTAGTGGAGTGTGTGTGTACATATCTCCAATAATTCACTCGACACATGTTTGCTGAGTGTCTTCTCTGGGCCAGCCTCTCTGCCAGCCCCTGGAATCCAGTGGTACACAAAACAAACATGTCCACCTCCTGGAGCATGTCATCTGGTTACAACAATGGAACAGACAGATAACCAGCAAATTCCACAAATAATTGGGTGTTAAAAAAGAAAAGTAGAAGATGAAAGCAACTGCAGTTTTTGTCATTAAAAGTAAATGTAACTTTTAGTGGCAAAAACCACAATTACATTTGCACCAACTTAATATGATATTACTAAATAATCAAATAATACAGTAAAAAGAGGTATGCAAACATGCTACGAATGTCTAATTATCATCTCAAGAAACGATCTGTTAGCCAAATGGGAGAGTTTTCCTAAATTCCAGAAATGATCATTTATAAACTATTTACCACTCAACAGAATAGAGCAAGAATGTTCACAACCACCTCTAACAGAGTACTAAAAAGTGACAAAGATGAAGCTTCTTATGTTATAATTTAAATAATACACAAATGTGATCCAATTTGAAAGCCATACCTCTCTGATAAAGTCTAAAACTAAAGAGGTATAAAACATAAGGAGATGTAAACTTTTTTCTTTCCACTCCATAATACATTTGACAAAGCCTTACCTCCGTAGAATTTCCTCTTGGAACAATGATAAAGGTCGAATTACTGACGAGTAAAGAAACTTAGCAATGCATAGCAACAACTTCAGAAAAATCCACAGACTTTGTCAAACTTGTAGAAGTCTAAGCAAGGAGATATGGACAAAGGTTTGTGCCTAAAGATATTTGTGTGTTGTTCTTTCTCACCATAATTGTGAAATTGAAACAATGTAAATGTCCACAATAGTGAAGTATATGTTTACATATTTCCAATAATTCTTGGAGGAGTTGGGGTTTTGTGATGTTGTCTACTAGGGTCAGCAACATTTTGAGGCTACAGATCCTCCACACCCTTATTATTTAGGAATGCTACTCATGTCATGACGTGGTAGGCTCAACTTGCTTCCATGACACTTGCCCATGGATTATAAATTAATTGCGTGATTAAGGAAGTCCCTGGGAAGACCATGCCCACCCCTTGTTCATGCTGGTTGGCTGTAACCATAGCAGCCTCTCACTCCAGACCAAAGTTCAGCTACTGTAAATTTTATAACCATGTTCAGAGTTCAATGTCCATTAGCACAACCCTTCCTTAGGAAGAGTGAGATTTTATATTTGACAACAAGATGCTAAGACTCCATTTCTAAAAACTAGATTTCAAATGGTAAGGTCCAAAAGTGTCATAAGATACTTGGGTTTTTTTTTTTTTTTTGGTCCTAGAGAACTTATTTTCCTGTGGAAATGCCTACCACAAGGAAGACATTGATGTTCTTTTCAAGCTGTTTCACCAGCCTTGGTTCTTTCATCGTTATTTGCTCTATTCTTGGGACACAAGCATGGATCACCAGTACAATTGCTGTCAGAGACTCTGCTTCAAATGGGAGTATTTTCATCACTTACGGACTTTTTGATGGGAAGAGTAGTCAAGAATTGAGTCACGGACTTGCAGAACCAAACAAAAATTTTGCAGGTAAATGATAAACTAATTTGAATGGGTATAGTGAGATTGAATTAAGGTTCACGTCATTCTATATTTGGGCCAGATAGTCATTCAAAAATAATTTCTTTGTAAGCTTTGGGTTAGGCTGAAGATGCAAGCCTAACTCATAATTTTGGAAATTTGCCATGTCATTATTTGAGACTCCTCAGTTCTGGTTGTGTCTACTAGTACAACAGTTTTAATCATTCTAGCAGTGGCTACATTTAAATAATACCCACCAAGTTGATTGACAAGTAAATAAGTAAAAATACTAACAGCAATATGGTATCGAATAGCCAGTAGGAGCACATTTTTTAACTGTATTGACTCGGGTTTTAGTTGGAGCCAAAATCTCTGTCTAGAACTTCACAAGTGGCATCTATGCAGGAAAGAGTAAAATAGAAGATTTCTTATCTCCATTTCTCAAGTTAATTTCTTTAACTGATTTGAATTGACCTCCAAAATATCTAATTGTTGGATATTATATTAAATTTCCATTAGTTTATTAATTGTATACTTTACAGGAATTCCTAAACTTTTTTTTTCTGATTTCTTATATAATAATGCCCTCCTCTCAATGGAAGGAAAATGAAAGTTCATTAAGAATGATAAGTTGATTTAGCTACTTATTTGACTTTTGAAGTTTGATACCTACCTTTATGTTTTCTAAATTTAAAAACATTTGTAAATTATGTAACACATTAAATGGACTTTGTTTTGAATAATGTTCTGTACAAGTATTATACAGGCATCATCAGGTATCATAAGTCATTACCTTCTGACTTATAAATATGCATCATTTTCTACCTTATACAAATGTAATATTTAGTCCTTGTGTAATGCATAAAGAAGTTTGAGTCCCAGACAGTAGCTCTAGGTTCTAGCTCTAGTATATTTATGACTTTTTTCATGAAACTATTTTCTTAAATCCAGAGCAACCTGGTTATGTTCCCAAGTTATACATTTGTCATTTAGATGTTAGCAAAAGCAACGTATCCCCTGGCATTGCCAAAGCCTTTCAGGGACATCTCCTCTGGGGTCAACCTCAGCTTCCCGTAAGGATGGGAAACATTTGCTCTACAGAGAGTTTCGAAGACTCAGTCATGCCTTCAGTTATGTGAATAGCATTCTCAAAACCAAAAAGTGCCCTGAAGCCTCAGACACATTTAAAAAATTTTAAATAAGAGGCAAAACTTGCAAGTCTTTTGGTTTCCATACGGTATCTGTTTGGAACCAGTTGATTTCCAATTTGAGATAAATGGCTTCAAAAAAAGCGTCAACTATCTCTACTCGTCAGAGGAGAGCCCAGAAAGGGCCCAGGGCCAGGTAGGTGCGGCAGCCCAGGTCAGAGCACAGCGAGGATATTTGCCTTCCCTTTGCTTGCTCTCCACTTTTATTCTTGGTTACTGGGGAGCCACATTCTGACCTTCCCCAAGTCACTGCCCAAACTCCTGGTGCGGAAGAGGGTGAACCACCACCCAATGAATGAAGATGCTACACTGTCACTCTGGTTGACACCTAAGGACCCCTCAGAGCCTAGGGAGTCTTCACTGCCGATGATTGTAATAATCATTGAGCTTAAACACCTGTAAGCAGTTCTCTTCGATGGGAAAGTCATGTTACTAGAATCCTCAGCTTTCGGTGTTCAGCTGCTAACGGTCCCAGGATGCTTCCCCCTGGGAGCAGCTCTGCAATGCACAGTGAGACGGGATGCTCTCCTATTGCTTCTCATGGCCACCCAGGGCTTCTTTCAAATCAGAGAGCAACCATTGGCAGTACAATAAAATCCGTATAAATGCCTCTTTCTTGCCCAGCAGTGGTGGACTGACTGTTCCAATTGAGAAATTAACCATATCAGCTTCTTGGCTAGGGTAAGATCACACCAAGTATCCCCCAAGAGTAATAATTATTGCAAAGCTCTGCTATATTTCTGCTTGGTATTTATCACATGGAGCCAATTTTGACTGTAGATTTTGAAACAAAAAGAGCAGAAGGAAGCAAAGATGGCTGATTTCAAAATGCCAAAATAATTTAACCAACATCAAGTCAATCTTTGGGAAAATTGTCCGTCAGACCTGGTAAGGAAATTTTCCAGGGTGTAACTGGATGGCGTGGGCAGCTCAGGCTGACTGGTTGCATCCTAGTTTGCCCAATATGGAGATGAAAAGTGACAGGTCCTGTATGTCCAGCTGCGAGCAGATTGTCTTTGCTGCTCCCAGAGTTCTGGAGATCTAATTTCTGTTCAAAAAAACTTCCCTGAGCAGCTGCTGGGTGTATAAGGGGCTCACATATTGGAAGGAATTGCATGTGGTTCCTGGCCTTGGAGGGTTCACCACCCAGTGTGAGAGAAAGACCCTTCCTCAGTTAAAATCAGTGCCCTGCACTCACGGGTGGGGCATCATATGTGCAGGTCTCCATGGAAGCAAGGGGATGCGGGGAACACATGTCTGCAAAGCCCTGTTGGAGGGCAGAATCCTGAAACATGAGCTGCAAGGGGTGGAAGTTCACACTGTGGACACTCCCCTCCTTCTCGGTGCTGGATCTTGGGTGCCATATAAAAAGAAGTCAGCCCTTTAACTCTGTGTTTTGAAAATGTGGTCAGGTCCCAGAAGCACAATGTGCACTGTTTGCTCACACTGGCAATCATGGCAAAGTGTGTCATTCACATTTAGGACATGGAGTTCCTGCGAATGTCATTTCAAATATTACTCAGCCTATGCACTGACCAGAACATATATTTTTACAGAATCATTTTGACAGGAAAAGTTTTTATGACAGATTTTTTTTTTTTTTTTTTTGAGACAGAGTCTCACTTCATCACCCAGGCTGGAGTGCAGTGGTGGGATCCCGGCCCACTACAATTTCCACTTCCCGGGCTCAAGCAGTTCTCATGCCTCAGCCTCCCTAGTAGCTGGGATTACAGAAATGCAGTACCACACATGGCTAATTTTTGTATTTTTAGTAGAGATAGGGTTTCACCATGTTGGCCAGGCTGGTCTCAAACCCCTGACCTCAAGTGATCCGCCCACCTCGGCCTCCCAAAGTGCTGGAATTACAGGCATATTTTTCTTCTCTTTCTTTTTTGAGACAGGGTCTTGCTTTGTCACCCAGTCTGGAGTTGAGTGGTGTAATCATAGCTCACTGCAGCCTCTATATCCTGGGCTCAAGAGATCCTCCTGCCTCAGCCTCTGGAGTAGCTGGGACCACAGGCACGCGCCACTATACCCAGCCACTTTTCTTATGTTTTTGTAGAGACAGGGGTCTCACCAGCCCAGGCTCGACTTTACTGTGAGAGATATTTCTGCTCATGTGACACTAGACTGTTTGTCCTTGGTTCCAAGAACAGTGTGGTTTGCAAATGTGTAGGACTTTGAGCAGCCACGTTGTCTGCAGCAGAAGGTAGAATCACCTGGAATGCAAGTGAGGAATCCCCACCCTGGACCAGCTGAACAGCAGTTTCTGCAGAGTGAGGTCCTGACCCGCTCATTTTAAAAAAAATCTTCCCAGGTGATCTTAATTCAGAGTTGACAATAACCAGCTTCACCAAGGCCAGGCACTAGATTGACAGGCATCGCTGTATTGGGTATTGTTTTTAAGTCCTTTGGATGTGGTCTGCTTGAAATTAAATTAATTTATTGGAGAAACCTCTGGACAACCTTGCAAAGGAAGCAAGGCAGACTGAGGGAAAGCTCGGCTCCCGGCTGGCCTTTGAGTGCTGCGTCCAAGTCAGGATCCGCTGCAGGTGGTGGGAATCTCACCCCCGTCTGCCATTCTCCCTGCCCCGCTACTCTCTTTTCTCTCCCCGACCTCCACTTGTTCTCAGGGAACTCAACATTGCACCATTAGCCCAAGCTAAAAATAATTGGAAACATAAAGCTGCTGCAGAAACTAATTAATTGGAAAGAGAAGAACAATAAAGTTTATTTCTCCAGAATTCATAAAGAGCCCCCACCTTACTCCTACCCTGTCCACATAAGGAGATTTTCCTGGAGAGGAATATTTGTCATCAGCCCCCAGAGATGTAACCACACTAGAAGGGGAAGGGTATACAGGACAAAAAAAAGGTGCCCTTCTGGGCTCAGGCCACTTCTCCCCAAGGAACCCTGGCAACTTTTTGAGAGGCTGGGGCACCAGCCTGGGCTTCCCGGGAGAGCTATCAGGCCACACTTGGAGATCTGTTGGTAGAGTGAGCTCCTTCCACAGGCACTGGGGCCCACAGATTCAGGAGCTGCCCTGTCAGATGCCCTGGTGGCCAGGTATTTACAGAGGGAGTCATGGTTCCCACCCACCCACTCACAAAGCCACCCTCCCTCGATGTCCGAGGACTTACAGAAAACCAGAACTCCAAAGGCAGATGGCAAGTGGGGCCTGAAGGGTTACATTTCCCTGCATGGGGAGCCCGGATGTCCGGATGGCTCTCACGTGTGTCCCTTATCCACTGCCTGGCAGCACGTTCTGCCTCCCAGCTGTGGGATCTGTGGCCAGGCACTCTTCTCTGTGGCCACGTTGTTCTGGCTCTTGCCTGGGGCTGCCAGCATCAAGGCAATTAGCGCCAATTGTGAGGTGGCTTCCCTGATTCACACGCTTGCCCCCTAAAAGGAAGAAAAGAACGGAATGTGTTGGCTAATTTTGTAGGCAAGAGCAGCTGTCAGATGCTATGGAAGTTTATTGTTATTTCATTCTTGATAACTTTCCCTGAATTTTCAGCTTTTATTGTCTAAGTTCTGAGCCAGGAGCTGGAGGAGAGATATAACTGTCAGACCTATGTGGCAGGAAATTCAGAAAGCCAGAAAATAATTTTAAAATGCAGCAGTTAGAATCGAGATGAATTGTCACCTTAATACACAGAAAATATTAGTCAACAGGCTGCAAATGACTCCCTTTTGAAAAATCACATCATTAGATCTTACCAAAAGTCACAAACAAAGCTAAATTCAATTGTCACTTTCTAATTCACTCTGAAAAAAAAAGGAATGTTAACTATTTACCAATGAATATCCAAAAACAGGTTTACTAAGTGTGTAAAGCAGAAAAAATACTGCAAGCCACGTCAGGGGCCTTGGACACAGCTCCTTTTTTTTCACACTGAAGTTTTATTTTATTTTTTATTATTATTATTTTCTGAGACGGAGTCTCACACTGTCACCCCGGTGCCCAGTGGCATGATCTCCACTCACTGCAACCTCTGCCTCCTGGATTTCTATTTTCTAGTTAAGTAACCAAATTATTTCTTATTGGTTACCAAACTTTGCTGAGGAGTGAGTTCATTTAGTCCCTAGCAAACTTCGGGATAGATCCTGGAGTTTCCCCTTTAGCGTCCAGGAGGAGCTGGTGCGTGTGGAATGGGGGAGCAATTCCGCCTTCTGGTGACTCAGTGGTGATTCATCTGCAGCCACTTACCTGTCCCCCGAACAGGTGTGCCCTACATGCTGTAGCTTTTTCCTCCTATCCTCTCGTGTCACCTTCTATTACTTTCAAAGCAAGTGTGTGCTAAATTGTAGCAATAGGAATCCCCCAGCCGCTGCATCTCCACAGTGAGCAAAAGGCAGAGGCAAGAGACTTCACCTGAGGTCAGGGACAGGCGCCATCCCAGCCCAGGTGGCCACATCCCACTCAGCCAGAAGGCAGGCCCAACAGGCTCCACCCATTCCCCCCCCAGGCAGCTGACCCATGCTCTGCCAGAGTGCTTCCCTGGGATGCAGAGCCCAGGACTATGCTGAGAATTTCACCACGCCGTATGGGTTATTAGCAGAAACTGGCAAAATAGTCCAGTCACCACTAAGCACAAGTGGGCTGTACCTGTGCAAGCTGGACTTTGTTCACAGTCCCCAGTTCCACCTGAGGAGGAGAATGTTTCCTTGCCAGGGTGATGACATCATCGTCCTCATGCCACTGAGCTGAGACTTACCCAGTCTTCTCCCAGTCTGCTCCCTTCTCCCATGGGTTTTCAAGGGTCATGTGGCCATGCCAGCGACTGTGAGACATACCCACATTGCCCTTCTGCTGCCCTTTTCTCTCTCCTCTCCCCCACCTTTTTTTTTTTTGAGATGGAGTCTCTCTCTGTCACCAGGCTGGAGTGCCGTAGCACAATCTTGGCTCACTGCAACCTCCGCCTCCCGGGTTCAAGCGATTCTCCTGCCTCAGCCTCTGAGTAACTGAGACTACAGGCATGAGCCACCACGCCCAGTTAATTTTTGTATATTTAGTGGAGACGGGGCTTTCACCATGTTGACCAGGATGGTCTCGATCTATTGACCTTGTGATCTTCCCACCTCAGTCTCCCAAAGTGCTGGGATTACAGGCGTGAGCCACCGTGCCCGGCCTCCTCCCCCTTTCTTTCCTGCACTTTCTCACCCTCCCTTGCAGCCGGGCCCTTGGGTTATCAGTCACTGTTGCTTCTGGGGCCTCTCCCACTCCTGGTCTAGGAGGCTCCACTCCAAGACCTGCACTGTTTGGGATCCCTGCTGTCTCTGGATGAGGGTCTTTACCACAGACCTCTTTGCCAGCAGCCTCTGAGGCTGTATCTCTAGTGCCCGATTGCAAGCTGCAGGCCACATCTCCTTTATGCCCACTCTCTGTCCAATGAGAGGAAACTTTTCTCCCCTCATAGAACATGGCTGATTAAAAAGCCAAACAAACAAACAAACAAAAAAAAAATAGTGAACAAATAGAATTAAGAGGTTCAAAAATGGAGTGGTGGTGTTCTCCTGTCCAAGGGGAGTGTTGGATCTCATGGGAGCCCCGTGTCTATCTGGCCAGGCACAGTGGCTCATGCCTGTAATCCCAGCACTTTGGGAGGCCAAGGAGGGAGGATCACTTGAGCCTAGGAATTGGAGACCAGCCTGGGCAACATAGTGAAATGCTGTCCCTACAAAAAATTAAAAAGAAAGCTAGCTAAGCATGGTCGTGGTGACACATCCTACAGTCCCAGCTACTCCAGAGGCTGAGGCAGGAGGATTTCTTGCTTGAACCTGGGAGATCAAGACTGCAGTGAGCTATGATCTTGCCACTGAACTCCAGTCTGGGTGACAGAGCAAGACCCTGTCTCCAAAAAAAGACAAAAAAGAAAGAGAAAGAGAGTAAGAATAAAGTCTGTGCAGGGAGGGGGCCAGGCTGGCGGGGGACTTTGCAGTCACGCCCAGCAAATAATACTCCAGAGACATGGCCTGTTGATCACACTGCGATTTCTATCCCTCCTCAAATGTTTGGAAAGGCTATCAGGCAGGAAAGGAGCAAGGGAATTTTGTGTGATTTCCAAAGGAGAGTTAGGACCCCTGGGTTTAAGTTGTGGAGATGCAGGTTTGGGCTCAGCATAATGAGGAATTTTTAAATCATTATGGCAATGCAGAGAGGGAAAGAACAGGTTTGAGGAGGGGACTTGGTGACCCCTCCCATGGGCACTCACAGCACCCTGGGGTCTCCTACCTCCCACGCATGTTCTCTGAATTCTTTGAAACACTCTGGTTCAGGAAGGAACTCCTCAACCTTCGACCTGTGGGTGTAACGCTGAGGGAATACCACCCCTAGGCCCAGAAACCAGAGATCCTACCTGGCCTTTTCGCTTTCTGTTCTTTAAAGCTGCTCCAGGTAAAGATGTGAGGTCTCCAAGGCTCTCTCCCTGGAGACCAGAGAAACCGGAACGGAAAGAAAGAGTCTTTCACTTGTTTTCACTCATGCTGTTCCCAATGATGTTGCCATTGCCTTACTATGACTCGGAAATCTTTCTCCAAATCACTTTCTCCTATGCCCTGGTGACTTTCGTGGAACAATCCCCGTAAACGCTATTTGATGTGCTGGCCTCCTCCACAGGGCCTTGCACACCCTGACAGCCCTTGGCTGGGCTGGGCCTGCATGTCAGTGCACCCCTGCGTCGCCTGGGCCCTGTGTCCTCAACAAAAGAGCAGGTGGAGGAGATGGCTGGTGGGGGTCAGCCGAGAGAGGCTAAACCAGGAACCCAGGACCGACAGCCAGGGCACCTTTGCTTCATTTTTCAAGAGTGCTGTTCCATGCCTGGAGCTCCTTTACATTTAAGAAATATGCAAATTTCATACAATGCTGTTAGGATTCAGAAGAGTTCTCCTTGGAAAGCAGAGTCAAGGCTCACTCATGGGCAAATTCCCAGCTGCCTCCAGCGTTGAAGCCTCATGGGCATCTGGTCCTCTCCGGCTCCAGGGAAGTGGAGTCTGAAGTAGGACCCACCCCTCGATTTACACCATCAGAAGTCATTTTCTTCTGTCAGCCTTCGGCTCCCACTTTCCTGGTCATCTTTCTTAGCCTTTTCTCTGCTGATGCCACCCCTGACTCATGTCATTTCCCCAGAAACCACAGGACTTATGGGATTCTCACAGTGCACAGGTTTTCAGGGTGACCCGCCCTGTGAGTGCCTCCAAGTGGAAGGCGAATTAGTGCTCAGAGCAACAGGGGCACTGGTGAAACTGTGACAAGCACCTTGGCAAGGATGGAAGCCCGGAGTTCACTAACGGGAAGGCTGCCCAGCCCAGTATCCAGTATCCAGGAAGGCAAACTCTTTCCTAGGGGACTTCAGAATCAGGATAAATACCCAGTTATCTGTAGTGTTGCGGTTATATCCATTCAACCCACTGATTCAACAACCAGCCCACACTGAGGAATGTGGGTCTCGTTCCTGCATGCCTTGGAGGTTCCTGACATCTCTAACTGACATCCAACAACCGCTAACTCAGGCACCTAAGAGGGTAGGGTGGGGAGGAGCGCCAGACTAGGGCTGCTATCTGCATGGATTGCAATGTTCTGCACTCACAAAACATTGTTTTAGTTTTAGGGATACTGAATAATTCTTCCCAAAGAACTCTGCATTTGGTGGCTATCCTGTTCCTGGTCCTGAGCCTGTTCACGTCGCTGCTGAGCTCTGGGTTTACCTTCTACAACAGCATCAGCAACCCTTACCAGACGTTCCTGGGGCCGACGGGCGTGTACACCTGGAGCGGGCTCAGTGGTGAGTGGCCTTGTGAGACTCGGTGCTCTGCAGAGAACCGCATAAACATACACCATCAGGTTTACGCCAAGGAAACTACGAGGGCTTCCCATGAGCCGAGGACTGGGGTTTATTTCGTCAGCCCAGAGCATTTATGAAGCATCTCTGGAAATAGAATTCTGTTTTAAAGGCACTGTTGAGGAGGCTTACAACAAGCCAGCCTTTGCTTTTGAGAATCTAACATAAGAAGTCAAAATGCACAAAAGTCAACAAAATATTGACCGGGCTCCTGCCATGTGCTTAACTCCAAACTAGGCTCTGTATGGTATATAGAAGCACACACACATGCACACATGTGCATACATATACACATGCACACACATGCATACATATGTGCACACACGTGCACACGCACACACATGAACACACTGGCACACACTTCCTTCCCTTTCCTCCTCCACATGACAAGAGTCCACTTGGTCTCCACACATGACGTCTCTGCATGGTTGTGCCACAGAGCCACAGATAATGTCACATAAGAGAATCTGGGTGCAATACCTTTCTTGCGGGCCACCTGTTGCTGGGTGGTGTTGCTTGGTTATTTTGTTTGTTTCATGAGTGTGGTGCTGGAAGGATGGAGCCCAGATACGAAATGGGTCCCAGCTTTGACTCGCAGTCTTTTGGCTTTCACTGGGTTTTGCCACGGCTCTGCAGTTGTCCCACTGCCCAGAGCAGGGCCGGGGAAGTGCCTCTTTGCCCTGCCCAGTTGCCTTCAGGGCCTTTCTCCTGCCAGGCAGCCAGCTTTCTCTTGTTCTTTCCCTCTCTCCACCATCAAAACTGGATCTTAGGAATGAAGCCTGTCCTAAGGAAATGATTTCTGAGGTGGCTTCATGTAAGTTTCAGGCGACACATTTTAACACATACCTGAAATTTTCAAGCACAGGAAGGAGGCTGTGGATATCAGATGTGTCAGGAAGCCTCAGAGGAGGAACTGAGGGCAGCAGCATCCTGTCCCTCCATTGAGTGCCATCCTTACCACTAGGTAGGCGCAGGTGGGTGGAGGAGGCCAGCATCTCCATGCCATGGAGTAGTGGTGTACTGAGGAATGGGAACAATGGCTTTCCAGTGGGGAAAAACAAAAGAGAAAAAAGTGCTGGTGATTGGAATGGTGCAAACACAGCCACATGGCCGTTTTCAGACTCCCAATGTGAGATCACTCACGTGGAGTTGAGGTGTACAAACTGGCCTCAGCACGACACGGGTAGGAGGGTGAGGGGTGCTTTTTAAAATGTAAAAGTGTTAAGCCAGGACTACAGGTGGACCAGGCTCACATTACATACTCACACCTCAGCTCCGAGGATCTGGGGTCAGGCTGGTTTAACCACATTCATGTATGACTGACTCTTTCTGTGCTTTGATTACTTGGTAAAAACAAATAAATTCCCCAATTTAACGGGCATCCACTATGGAGAAGCCACAACAATCCCATAGAATGAATATCACTGCTTCCCTTTCTTATAGCAGAGCTGAGTGTCAGACGTTAAGAGACTTTGTTACAAACTCAGATACACTCACCTGAATGCCAGGGTCCCTTGCCCAAGCTACTTGTATGATGATAATTCACCCCAGTCAAGCAAACCAAAGGTAAACCAATTGGTACTCATGGCCAGGGTAAAGAAATAGATTAGGGAAGCAGTGGCTTCAGGCACAGCTCGAGTCAGGGTTTCGGCCCATGTTGTGAGGACTGTTTCCTGCCATCGCTCCATCTCTGGGCTCCTCAGTGTTCACTCCATCATTCATTCATTGGCCGGATCAATCCTCTTGAAGGTAAGTTGACTGCTGGCCACCCTGGGCTCATTGCTGATGGCAGCAGCCCCAGGAGATAAAACAAAAAAACAACTTCTTATTTCCTCCACATTAAGAGAAACTCCTGGACTACTTTGCACTCGAATTGCCCTCTTCCATCCCTTGACCAGTCTCTGTGGCTGGCAGGGTTGAATTCCTCCATCCATCTACCAATTGGCCAAGGATACCTGCCCATCCTGGAGCTGGGGCCGCAGTCGACCCTTCCCCCAGCTGTAGGGGTGACTGGGGAAGGGAGACTGCATTCTTGGAGGGAAAATAGGTACTAGTACCAGAGTGGAGGGCCAGGTACAACATGGCAGAACAACATGGCCCAGCATTGCTGTGTCTACAGCCCACAGGGTTCAAAGTCTGCCACCTTTTCCACAAAGCTGTGGCCTCCATAGCCGGGTGTGGGCTGGCTTTGCATATAGCAGAGGCCTCATGCATGTTTGTGAAGAAAAACATGAAAAACAGGGGGCCAGACATCCTCCCCCTAGTCCTGCCTACTCCTATCCACAAATAATTATTTGATGGAGAGGGAATTCTTGGCCACCTTCCTTTCCTGGCTCAGGGGCAAGTTCCAACACACAGAGGGAGGCTGTGAGGTGGGCAGAAAAACAACCTGAGAGGTTGATATTTAAGGAGCAGATTATGTTCTGACGCCGGCCTGGGAGAAGGCCTTAGCACAGCTTGGCTTCCTCTAAATGCCCCTGGAGGCTTCTTGACCCTAACGCTTGGATCGGCCTGACTTTTGCCCAAAGTAGCCCTTTGGGGATTCCTGATTTTCTTCACCGGAGCTTTGAGGATTGGAGAACTTAGTGAAACTCTCAGTTTGCAGGAGGCTCAGCCTGCAGAAGGGCTTATGAACAGAGATGCCTTGATTCTTGCCTTGGGTCATGGCCATGGGAGAGTACAATCAGGCTGACTTCCGGGAATCCTGGGGCCAGAAGGAAGTGCTCCTAATCCCTAGGGGCTGGGTTGGAACACCTCTGCTTGGCCAGCAGATGTTGGGTAGGAGAGGAGGTAGGTTTCCTAGCTTGTTTCTGACAGAAGCAGCAGGTTCTGCTTTGAGGAGACAAGCAGCAGGCTTACTTCCTAGGTTCCCCTGCCCTCTGACCTCAGCCTGCCCTCTGCACCACACTGACTGCACCCTGTCCTCAGGGGATAAAACTGTCGCCTGAGAGAAACTTGCAGCCAGCGAGAACTTTGCAGACCTCCGATTCCAAATATATTTGTGTCTCAACTGAGGAACCCAGAGAGGGGAAAGTGATCAGCAGGTCACAGGGCCCCGTGGTCGCAGGCCAGGACAGAAGCCAAGGTCTGTGAGCCTTCCGAGGCTCCTCATCTACCCCAGGGCTTCTTCCAGCCCCTATAAGTCCTTCTGTCCCAGAGGCTGGAGGAGGCTGGCAGGTAGAGGCTCTGGGCATCTCGTTTCTAAAGGGG
This sequence comes from Ateles fusciceps, assembly GCA_036589455.1. Taxonomy (NCBI): domain Eukaryota; kingdom Metazoa; phylum Chordata; class Mammalia; order Primates; family Atelidae; genus Ateles; species Ateles fusciceps. Next base: position 3,962,128 of record JAZHEH010001784.1, on the reverse strand, counting down.
ACTCATGTTAGCATTTTGTGTCTGTGTGTCAGCCCCTCCTGATTCAAATCAAAGTCCTAGGCAGCCCGCTCTGGAAAAAAAGCATTTTGCCCTGTATTCATCCTGCCCTTTATGATTAAGCTTTTGTAGGAAACTTCACAAGAGGAAAACGACGGATAATTAAGGCTGTGAGGCACCCAGAGAGCTTCAGAGGGCCAGGGCTTTTGTACGGACAAATTATTAAGAAATAAAACCATTACATTGAGGATGCAGGTCTGTCATCAAGGAGTGTTAAAACGTTTTTCTCATTCAAAACCCCTCTAATTAGGACCTTTTGAAGGATGGTTTGGAAGGTTTCCCTAGGGGTGAGTTGTAGCAGGATACATCTGAAGTCCATTGAGTTCTGGGTACGTGGCGACAGACAGAGTCTCAGAGGTTTTCCATGGCCAGGAACCCGACGGCCCCTGCACACGTCAGACCTCGCTGGGTGAGCCTGATTACCAGCCTCATCACAAGTCCTGGAATATGCACATCCTTATCCTCCAAAACCTTTCTTTATTGAGATGAGTCACAGCTTTACTGAGATGAGTCACACACCATGTAACTCACCCATTAAAGCATACAATTCCATGATTTTTCGTATGTTCTCAGACATGTGCAAGCATCACAACTGCCAATTTTAGAATATTTTGATCATCTGGAAAAGAAACCTCATGCCCTTTAGCTACCACCCCCTTCCAGCGCACTTCCAGCAACCGCAAAAGCCCTGATTTTTGTCTCTATCTCATTCCCTTTGGAAGATGAGGAATGAGGCTCAGAGAAGCTACATGACTTGGTCCAAGTTTACCTATCTGGGATTTCCATTCCTGTTCTCTCTGACTCCAGAACTACATTCTTCTAACCAGACCAAAGTGGCTCTCCCAAGTCTGTGCTAAAGAAGGTTCTTTAGGGCCGGCCACAGTGGCTCACACTCAGCACTTTTAAAGGCCAAGGCAAGTGGATTGCTTGAGTCCAGGGGTTCGAGACCAGCCTGGGCAACATAGAAAAACCCGGTCTCTACAAAAAATTAGTCAAGCATGGTGGCATGTGCCCATACTCTCAGCTAGTCAGGAGGCTGAGGTGGTAGGATCAATCGAGCCCGGGAGGTGGAGGCTCAGTAAGCTGAGGTTGTGCCACGGCACTTCAGAGCCTGGGAGAGAGTGAGACTCCATCTCAAAACAAACAGACGAAAAGGAAGTTCTCTAGTGGAGGACCTTGTGAAGACAAAAAAGGGAAGACAGAAACATACAGTAAGTTCTCTCTCTAATGAGTTAAGTAAGGAGATCCTTCCTGATTAGACACCCTCGCCAGTGGCATCATACTGCATGAAATTCAAGCTCCTGGGGTGGCATTTGTGGCCATCAGGGCAACCCAGTCTCTGTACCCAGTTCTTAGGACCCTGGGACCACTCCCCAACAGCTGAGCTTGTCTCTTACAGTCCCAGGTGCTCCAGGCCCACCGCCCACCCAGGGTCTTTGCCGAGACTGCTTCTTCCATCTGCAGCACCCTGTCCTTCCTCAGCTCTTCCCAGAACTCCTTATACAGCTTCTCTATTCACTCATTCATTCAGCACACTGTCCTATTCACTCATTCATTCAGCACACTCCTGCATTCACCACCTAGGAAGTGGGCTGTTTGGTAGACCAGTTGCACAACTGCTTCTGAAATCGTTTGGGTCAGCACGTTTGCTGTTGGTCATACACAACCCTGCACAATCATTAGTGTTTTGTGTCTAGACATCTAGTCTGTGTCTTACATTTCTGTAATTCTCCCTAGTGCTTAAGAGTGTAAACTCCAGTGTAGATATTCTGTAAATTCCCATAGATACGTGTTCCATAAAGGTAAGTGACATTAAAAACAGTATCACCATGCCATGCGTGAAACTCCATCTTCTTTTCAGCATCCTTCGTTTTTGTGACCATGATACTGTTTGCGGCAAACGTACAGTCCAACCATCTCTCTGAAGAGTTGTGCCACTTGCTTTACCCGGCAATCACCAGTAAAGGAACGACCCACAGTTATGGATACTCATTCTGGCTCATACTGCTCGTCATTCTTCTAAATATAGTCACTGTGATCATCATCATTTTCTACCAGAAGGCCAGATACCAGCAGAAGCAGGAGCAGAGAAAGCCAATGGAATATGCTCCAAGGGACGGAATATTATTCTGAATTCTATTTCATCTCATTTTGGCATTACATCTATTTTACATCAGCCCTGAGTAGTAACTGGTTAGCTTATCTGGACAATCAGCATGGTAAAGTGACTGTCATTTGTGATAACATTTGTGTTTCGTTGATGCTGTGCTCTTGAAAAGTTTTTCCCAAGGTTGGGGCGAATGAATGGGAAGTGTTGCCAGTGTGTGTGTGGCATTCAAAGCTGTAGGATGATGATGAGCGTGCCGACCCTTCTGACCGGGTCTCACTATCCGAAATAGTAAAAGGTTGTGTCATGTTTCTTTTCTTTGAGTATTTCAAAGCACTTCAGAGCCTATGATCTCATTCCCCTCAGGAGGGACCAGGTATTTTTATTCTACTCTATGCATGAAGACATCTGGGTTCAGAGGGATTCAGAACTCACCTCTTCAGGACCAAGTGCCAGAGGCAAAGAGAGACTTTGGAGTAATTGACTTGGTTCTCTGGACCCTTAGTTGGTGGCATATTCAAACCCGTTGGTGGATAAAAGTGATTGTATGTGATCCTCAAACACATTTTTGAGGTTTCAAGATGGGGTTTTGGTCAGAAGGAGAATAGAAATGAGAAGATCGGAGAAAGATAAACATGATAGCCCTGTGGTCTATATGCTAAAGAGGCCAAACATTATAGTTTTGATTTAATAGGATTGTGCTGATTTCAGTCAAAATGGAAATGAAACATCGCAGCAAGTTCTAGCAACCACCTTTGAAAACCAACGGCTTCAGTTTCTGCGGTGTAGACCTGGACGTGGTGGGTGTGATGGAAGTGTATCATCCATCAGCAGCCTCCTGCCCAGCCAGAGGTTGAGGAAGAAATGGGTTAGAACATTGTGGCTTGCAGGCAGGCATTCCTTGAGTCAGGGACAGGGCAAATGGGGAACGTGGGCATGGGATAGTGTAGCCCTTTGAGAACAGATTGTGTGAAACTGGTTCCCAGTTTCATGAGAAGCCAGTGGGCAACTAGGAGAATTTTTTAAAGGCAATAGAATGGATCTGACCTACTTTACAATAGGATATTTTCCCAGAAAACCATTTTGAGAATCTTTTGAGCTTAACTGTTTCACAAGTTAGCCAGGTTGAACACTGATAGGGTTCTGAAATGATCACTGTGAATGTCTTCATGGGACAACAGCCAAAAGGAACAGAATTCCTTGGGTGTAATTTGCTGAGCAGCATCTCTTTGGGCAGAAGAATATCTCATTTATGAAGCTATCAGGGATTAATGACCTTCTTACTCATTATTTTTTAACACTGTCTTAGAAAAGCTATTTTCACTTAAGAAATACACATAGGACACCTGAGAGGTGGCTAGCACAGTGCTAAGCAGGGTATCTGCCCCCATGGAGCTACAGTTGGACAGTCAAGACAGGTATTCAAAAAGCAATTGCTAAACGCCATTTAAAAGAGGTACTTAGGCCGGGCTTGCTGGCTCACGCCTGTAATCCCAGCACTTTGGGAGGCCAAGAGCAGGCGGATCACCTGAGGTCAGGAGTTCGAGACCAGCCTGGCCAACATGGTGAAACACTGCCTCTACTAGAAATACAAAAATTATTCAGGTGTGGTGGCATGCACCTGTAATCTCAGCTACTTGAGAGGCTGAGGCAGGAGAATTGCTTGAACCTGAGAGGTGGAGGTCTCGGTGAGCCGAGATGGCACCATTGCACTCCAACCTGGGCCACAAGAGTGAGACTCCGTCTCAAAAAAAAAAAGAGGTACTTAGTCACAAATGGTGCTCATGTGTTGAAAGGTCAGTTCTCTATCACAACCTACCCTAAAGTCCTATTCATTCAAGTTACTCTAAATATTAACTTTGAATATATTTTTTAAAAATCTGGGCTGGGCATGGTGGCTCACACCTGTAATTCCAGCACTGTGGGAGGCTGAGGCAGGTGGATCATGAGGTCAAGAGATGGAGACCATCCTGGCTAACATGGTGAAATCCCCGTCTCTTCTAAAAATACAAAAATTATCTGGGTGTGGTGGCGCATGCCTGTACTTCCAGTTACTTGGGAGGCTGAGGCAGGAGAATCGCTTGAACCTGGGATGTGGAGGTTGCAGGGAGCCAAGATCACACCACTGTACTCCAGCCTGGGCAACAGAGCAAGACTCCATCTCAAAAAAAAAAAAAAAAAAAATCCGATCAACAGTGAACATTTTCTAAATTGTTTGGATCTAGAAACACATTATTTGAAAGTTTGCATTTTAGATCAGATTTTAATCATGTGAACAATTAATGAAAAGGAAACAGCTATAGATAACAAACCCACACACACAATTGCTACATAGGCCTCACCTAGTGTGTTTGTGTGAATGATTTTGTATCACAGAAGGAGCACTGCATCTGTTCACCTCAGCATTTGAGCAGAGCTTGGTTTCCTTAGGGGGAAAATTTTCTTAATACTTATATCACAAATGACCTTTAACACATGGAAAGCAGGGACATGGAACTATGTTTCACAATTTGGGAGATGAAGAGAATGGTTTCCTTAATGTGCTTTAAGGTAGAAGACAATGAGACTTCACATTCCAAGTCTGTAGAAATGACTTGCATGCTATTCATAAGCACGGGTGGTACGGAAGGGTGAACACAGGCTCCATGCCTCGGCCTACGAGATGGGTCTTTCAGTGGACGTTGATGCCATGATGAGGCCACAATTTATTACACAATGAATGGTAATTTGCTGTTTTAAAGCGACTTAATAAATGTGCATGGTCTTACATTTGGTGAATGGATTCACCTGAAACACTATTTCAAAGGGTTTGAACGAGTCATATTATGACCCTTGAAACATTATATGACTCTAATGAACCCACATGGTCTTGTTGTGATGATCTGGGTTACAAGGTTTATCCATATTTGCAAAATAAATAAGTTGTGTAAAATATATGCCCTTCATATGGTCTATGATTAGAGAAACCAATACTTTATTGTCAAACTGCTTGGGCTGAGCCAATGTGACCTACTTTACAGTAGGATATTTTTCCAGAAAATCACTTTGAAAATCTTTTGAGCTTGACCATTTCACAAGTTAGCCAGGTTGAACACTGATAGGGTTCTGAAATGGTCACCTTGAAAGTCTTGATGGGACAATGGCCAAAAGGAGCAGAACGCAAAGCACAGTGGGAAGCAGGAGGGAACCTTCAGGTAAGCTTTGCTGTCGCCATTAGAATAGTCTTTGATCATCTCGATGAACCCTGTGGGTTAGGTAGGGGAGCATTGTCTCCTTGGATATGATATTTCTCGGGGTCTGCGTAGTGATCCTGCAGCCAGCCTCACATGGCCGTGCACTATGCTGCCTTTGGAGTCGCAGGTATACACGTCAGCAGCTTTGTGCCTTCTGGGGCTGCTCAGCCTCTTGGAGGGCCTGGGACCTTGCAGATTCTGCAAAGGGCAGCAGGTGCTAAGCAGAGTTGCAAAGTGGGTGCTCCTTCCCAGCCCCATGCCTAGCCAGCAACCCTCCTTTCTTACGCTAGAACCAGTCATTCAGGGTAGACTCAAAGCAGGTTTCTAGTTGACTAACTGTTGCCTTTCTATAGCCTACACAATAGGCAAGATGTGTAGGGGGCAGGGATGGATCAGAGTCAGGGGCCGTTCTGACCCTGAAATTCCAGTGTGGAGAGAAGCTGGGGGCCCTTGGTCCCTGCGCCCCTCTGGACTCTTCTGACCCAGCACTCAGAACTTCCAGGGGCCTCAGATGATCATCGGCCGATGGTGCAGAGGGCTTACCCCTCATAACAACTGACCAGCTCTCTAGCCCTGGTCCTCATCCCCTGACCCCTCGTCACCTGACCTCCACTTCCCTGGACTTGAGAACATTTGTCTGCTGCTCTGGCATCTCACAGGCAGTGGTGAGAAACGCAAAGTGACTGCCTATCTCTGAGCTCCTCTTTCTTCATGAATGAAAGATAAATAAGAGAAACAACCACCAGTGTAGGAGAAGCAGGGAAGTTCTGGAGTCACAGCGCCTGGGACCTGATACTCAGAAAAATGACTTCAACTCAATCAGCCTCATTCTAATCATCTGTGAAATGGGATCACAACAGCTGGTTTAGCTTGCAGGGCTGTTGTGAGTGAACTGTAACAAGGAGCTCTGTGCCCTTGACAGCTCAGGGCCGGCCTCTTCCACAGACCCGTAAGTCCCTAGAACACAGCAGAAACTGTGGGCGGGACCAATGTCACCACCCTTACCCAGTCAAGGCGACACTCATTCTGTTGTCCTATAAACAAACAAGTAATAAACAAACACTTCAGCCCAGAGGAGTTAGTAGACCTGCCCAGGAACCGAAGCTGGCAAGTGGCAGAGCCGAACGGAAGCAGGTCTGCAAGCCCCTTCTTTCCATGCTTGATTCCATTCCACATTTGTGTGCATCGGGCCAATAGAAGGAGCTTGGGTGGAGTCAGGGAGGGAAGGAAGGGAGGTCCCTGCTACCGGAGCGCTGTTCCAGACGGGAAGTGTGGCATTCCTGGTGTGTCCCTGAGGAGGTAAGGCCTCATCTCACCCTGTTTGTGGATCTCATGGTGTGTTTTCTTCATTCAGAAGGAAAAGAGGCAGCTTGCCCAGGCAAAGGCAACCAATGTGTTTCAAATGAATCCTCAGGTGAGCTTGGCTGCTGACCCCAGTGGGAGATGGTGGGGTCTCCCTCTGCACAACCCTGCACGCCTACCCAGAGGGGGGACTTTGTGATCCTTCAAATAGAAGGCCAGGGCCCAAAGCACTCCTGGTGACCAGGGCACTGGTAATTCAGCTGCACTGGAGAAGGAACTGAGACTTACAGGATGTCTGTGAAACCTGAATGCCCTGTTTGGGGTGGCAGTGAGGACGCCATTCATACACAGGTACTGTCTGCCCGCTGTCAGGGCGTCTGATTCTGTGTTTGTTACGCTCTTCCTGACATATGTCCTCACGCCGCCCAAAGACCCTGAAAGATAATTACAGCATTGATTAGAATTTCAGGCAATGTCCTTAGTTTAAAAGAAAAAAGAAATTTGTACTAGTGACAGGTTTCAGACCATGAAAGTTGCATTTTCAAAATGTTCAAATGTTTAGTAAAAAAAGGAAAATTGAGGAAGAAATGAATTATATTTTATGACTATTCATTTTACAAAAACTACAGTAAAAAAGAACACCCCTCCTGCTTCTCACTCCCCCACGCCGAGCGATGGGTGGATGTTTCATTTCATCCTAGCTTGGGATGCCCTGCTCCTCTGGCTCTCTGGAAGCAAGCCACTTCAGCACACATTTGGCCCCGGTAAGTCACTGTTCCCATGGCGGGGGGAGGGGAGGGAGGGCTTCTCCTTCTCCTACTTAGTGCAGGGATACGGTGGAGCCTCCTGGAAGAGAGTTGGGGTCCCAATCCTCAAGGCTGTCTCAGCGGCAGAGACCATAGCCACAGGTGCCAGGCCTCATAGTGTGCCCGCCGCAAACCCTGGAATCAGGAGATTTTGTTGGATCCTTACAGCGAAAGCAGGTGCAGTTTTATAGTTAACCCCATTTGATAGATGAGCCGCTGAGGCGTAGGTTGGCAAAGTGCTGTCCCCACCGTGCCACAACCAAGGAGAGACTGAGCAGAAGTTCTGATGCAGATTCACCCGCCAATGTCTCCTTGAGGCACATGCCTGGGACCCATAGTCTGGCAGTGGCCCTGCATGTGTATAAAGGGTTGTAAAAAGTCTGGAGTGCGCATCCCAGTGGTAGACCTTGGCCTCCCTCTGCTGGCCCCAGGCCGGTGTCATTTGGAGTAATCGAGTGTGCAGGACTCTTGTGTATATACTGGGAAACATTTACACTTTTTCTTTTTGAGATGGAGTCTTGCTCTGTTGCCCAGGCAGTGCAGTGGTGGGATCTCAGCTCACTGCAACCTCAGCCTCCCAGGTTCAAGCAATTCTCCTACCTCAGCCTCCTGAGTAGCTGGGACTCTAGGCGCACGTGACCACCCCTAGCTAATTTTTTGTATTTTTAGTGGATATGGGGTGTCACTGTGTTAGCCAGGATGGTCTCAATCTCCTGACCTCGTGACCTGCCTTGGCCTCCCAAAGTGCTGGGATTACAGGTGTGGGCCTCTGCGCCCAGCCTCATTTACCTTTTGGCTACAAATGTAACTGTTTTCACTGGGCAGTACATGCTGCCCGGCATCTTTTCTGTCTTCCTTAAATAGGTCCTGGTCTTAAGATCAATGAACCCTTTCCTTCCCCCAAGCTGGCCGATGAGAGTCATCGTTAGTTAGCCTGCCTCTGCCACTTGGAAATACAAAACGGTGTGTAGAGATTCACACTGTGAACTCTTCTCCAAGAGCAACACAGGAACTTAACAGAAACAGAAAGAAACCATAGTCCCTTTGAAAGACGTGGCGGGCAGCAGCCTATACCGAGAAGCAGATGGAAGAGTTTGAATCTCCAGAGTGTGAAGGGAGAGACACCGCCGGGACACTCACTCCCACCGGGGGAGCCACAGCCCAAGCCCCCAGAAGTCTGCAACCCTGCCCAGCCCTGGAGCCGAGTTAGTGACTGGTGGGGAGAACAGAAGAAGGAGCAACCTCGGGACAGGCTTTGTGGGCACTCCCAGGCTCCAGCGGCGATGGGGGGAGCCATTCCTGATCCCATCCCACAGGGGACCTTGCGGAAGTCTGCCAGCTGATTCAGGCGGTTGTCACAGGGTGGAGAAGCTCCCAACTGAGATTTGCCATATAATCTCGAGTAGGGACAAACCTCATAGGTTAGAACCTGGGGCAAGTGGGAAGTGTATGTGCTATGGCCACAGGTGCAGAAACTGGCACCCCACTTCCTGGGTGGACCTGGTGGGGCGAGGCATGAAAGCCAGGTTTCTGTCTCCATCAGGAAGGCTCCTGGTCTGGGCGGTTTTTTTGAGTTCTGAGCACAGGCTGCCTGGAACGCAGCTCACTGCTGCTGGCAGAACCCTGCGGGGTGTCAGGTCTGCCTTGCCAAGTGTGTGGGAGCTGAGTGGGACTGACTGCCACCTGCTACTCCCCCAATCCCCATGCAGATTCTGCTGTGCAGCAGAGGCAGCTACTCTCATCTCTGGAACATCACCCCAGCAGCCAGAGAACTGCCCTCTAGTCCCCCAATGGGGACCCTGCTTGCCCCTGCATGTAAGGAGCCAGAGCGTGGACTTACCTGACCTAGCCCCCACCCGCTTTGCCACTTCACCTGCCCTGGTGAACACAAGGGACAGGGACGTTTGAGAGCTCCATGGCCCCACCCATTGCCTGAGATGCAGGAGTACCTCCCCTGGGTAACATGAGGCAAGCACCAACCCCATGGCTACCACCTCAGCTGGTGATCCTTTGCAAGAGCCACCTCCTGGCTGGTGACCAGCCAACACCATCCATGACAGCATCCGCAAGCACAATACACAGTGCTCAGGAAGGAAAAGACTTTTGTGCGGCCTTCACTATTGCCATTGCCTGCATCACCCTGGCTGATCAGGAGGTGCTGAGTCTTTCCACGTGCCTAGCAAATTACTACTACTGCTGGCTTTGAGAAAGCCAACACACTAAGGCTATTTATAATCAAGGAAATCTCAGAGTCTATGTCTCTCCCCTGCAGCCCCCATCAGAGCTGGTGCTGTTACCCGCTGCTAGGAGATGAGACAAGTCACATCACTGGATCCATTGTAGATATCCCTAGCACCAACCTGGAATGTGGCAGCCCCCACTGGGTGGCTAGACCCAGAGGTGCAGCAGCATTCACAGTAGTCTGGCCCTCAGGGGCTGCTACTCCTAGGGGAAGTGGGAGTGCACCATATTAAGGGAGCACCCTATGAGACAAAGGAATTCAGAAGGCAGGCTTTGAGTGCCAGAACTTTCCACAGGTGGGGTTTCTTTCAACAGAGGCACAGGTACAGTGCTGGGTTCAATGGGGGAAAGTCTGTGACTCTACTGCAATAGTCAGGCAGCACTGGTACTCGTGAATGGTCCTGGAGAAGGGGACTTCTTCCATCCCTTGACGACCAGGCTAACCAGGTTAACTGCAGATGTAGTGAGGGCTTCTTCCACAGGAGCATCGTGTGGGCACATTAGTAGACAGACTTTCTGGAACACTTTAGGGTGACTGCATCCCCCACAGGAGTGCCTTCCGGGTTCAGGCTTGCATGAGAGAGAGAGATTCACAACCCTTCTCTACATGGAACATCAGTATCCCTGATGAATTGAGAAGTGCCTGTCTGATCTGAACAGCTGGAATACCAGGTCAGGAGTGGGCTGGGAGGTGGATTACTTTCCTACTGGCCTGGAAGGAGGAGAACTGTGGTGGCACCTTCACCTCCCCTAGAAAAAAACTAGTGCATTTTACTGAGAGCTTCCTCAGTCACCTCTGTCAAAGCTGGGAGCAGGGTGGGACTGACTGCTGCACCTACCATTGGGATATTGCATTTACCCACATGCTTTAGCTCCAGCCATTTTCTTTTAACACATGGATACCTCCTACTGGCCCAAAGCCAGTACCTCCTACTGGTTTTAGGCATTTTTAGTACATCCAGCATCTGAGAAATCCATTACACAAAGAGTCTCCGTAACCAAGGAACCCATACAGAGTCTTTGCCATTGAAAGTATGCAGAGCTGAAGCTAGGTGACAATAAACTATAAACATTCAAGTCACATCCTCAAGAAGAAAAAATTTTAAATCCAGTCAAATAAAAAGTTAATTCAAAAATCTTAAGAAGAAATAGTCTACCCAAATGAGAAGAAACCAGAAAAATAATTCTGGTAATATGAAAAACAGAGTTTTAAAACACCCATAAACTATCACACTAACTCCCCAGCAGTGAGTCCAAGTCAAGATGAAATATTTGAGACACCACATAAAGAATTCAAAAGTTAAATTATTAAGTTATTAAAGAGAGGCACGAGAAAGGTGAAAACCAACATAAGAAAATATTAAAAACAATTCAGGACATGAAAGAAACATTTTCTAAAGAGAGGCATATTTTAAAGAAAAAACAGTCAGAACTTCTAGAAATGAAAGACACATTTGAGGAACTACATAATACAGTGGAAAGTTTTTTTTAGCAATAGACTAGACCAAGTAGAAGAAAGAATTTCAGAGCTCAAAGATGAGGCTTTCAAATTAACCTAATCAAACAAAATAAAGAAAAAATAGAAGAAATAAAGTTTCCAAGAAATGTGGCATTATGTAAAACAGCCAGACCTGAGAATTATAGGTATTTCTGAGGGAGAAGAAAAATCAAAAAGTATGGAAAACCTATTTGAGTGAATAATTGAGGGAAACTTCCCTAGCCTTGCTAGAGATTTAGACATTCAAATACAGGAAGCTAGAAGAACTCCTGGGAGACTCATTGCAAAAGGACATCACCAAGGCATATAATCATCAGACTATCTCAAGTCAATGTAAAGGAAAAAATTCTGAGAGCAGTGAGACAAAAGCACCAGGTAACCTACAAAGGAAAACGTATCAGATTAACAGCAATTTCTCTGCAGAAACCTTACATGACAGAAGGGAGTGGGGTCCCATCTTTAGTCTCCTTAAACAGAATAATTGTCAGTCAAGAATTTTGTATCCAGCAAAACTAAGTTTCATAAATAAAGGAGAAACAAAATCTTTCTCAGACAAGCAAATGCTGAGGGAATTTGTTAATACTCAGCCAGTCCTACAAGAAATGCTAAAAGGAGTTCTAAATCTTGAAACAAAAGGCTAATATATGCAGGACAGAAACTTCTGAGAGCCATAGGAATTTACAGGGCTTATACAACAATAACACAATGGAGAAAACAAAGTCACTGGTAACAAAGAACAAAATGACTGAAACAGTAACTCACATCTCAGTATTAATGTTGAATGTAAATGGCCTAAATGCTCCACTTAAAAGATACAGATTGGCAGAATGGATAAAAAATTACAAACCAAATATCTGCTGTCTTCAAGAGACACACCTAACATGTGAGAATTCATACAGACTCAAAGTAAAGGGGAGGGAAAAGATATTTCATGCAATGGAAAACAAAAGTGAGCAGGAATAGCTATTCTTATATCAGATAAAACTGACTTTAAAGCAACAACAGTAAAAACAGACAAAGAATGACATTCTATAATGATAAAAGGACCAATTCAATCAGAAGATGTAACAATTGTAAATATATTTGCATTTAATTCCAGAGCTGTCAGATTCATAGAACAATTACCATTAGTCCTAAGAAAGGAGAGAGACAGTAACACAATAATAGTGGGGGACTTCAACCCTCTAATGATACCACTAGATGGATCATCAATGATCATCAACAGTCCTCCAAATATAGGGTTGTGATGACCCCAGTGACAACTTGCGCAGTTTGATGCCAATGCCTTGATATTATGGTAAGGTCAACGCATCTCACCCACCATTGCTTTTCTGCCATCTGTTCAAGTATCCCCCACAGCAAAAAAGGAAATAACATCTAAGTTTTGTGATGAGAATAGTTTCGATCTTGCAGACCTCACAGTGTAGTTTCAGGAGCCCCCAGGAGTATGGGACCACTCTGACACCTGATGCTATTGATGCCTCCCACCCAAACTCTGCCATTCTGGAATAAATTAGGCAAATCTAGTTTATTAAATAAACGTCACACACCTGATTTTGGTCTTCACATTGGTTAGGTTTTGATACAGAATTTCCAGGAATCCAAAAAGTTCTGAATCTTTAAGACAACCTTCTATTTCTTTAGTTATTAATCGCCTCCCTGTGGGTAGCTTCTTAGACTTGGGAAAAGGTCCCTTCTTCAAAAGGTGATCAATGGAGACCAGCCAAAAACTCAAATTAGCTTGGTAACTTGGAGTTTATATTACCATTAAAAAGTATTTGAATACTTATTCACTGATTTAGAGAAAATAATCTCATTATCTCATTGGTCCTCAACACTAAAGCTTGAAGTGTCCACATTTCCAAATGGCCTGCATCTAATCTTTCAAAGACCCACCCTGCCATCAGCAATTCACCTCCATGCACAGCTAGTCTCTGTGTTAACCAGCCCAGGGTCCTCCTCCACCTGGTCTGTAAATATATTCCCTGCAGCTGGCCTTCTTAGAGTGGGTGAGGCTGCTCAATATATGTCTGTAGGCTGTGACTGTTCTGGATCCTTTTCTTTTCTTTTCAGCAGAGTCTCACTCTGTCACCCAGGCTGGAATGCAGCAGCGCAGTCATGGCTCACTGCAGCTTCAACCTCCTGGCCTCAAGTGAGCCTCCTGCCTTGCCCTTTCAAAGTGCTAATAAGCCACCATGCCCAGCCCTGGACTCTTTCTTTGAAGTAGAATTAACTCTACTCTTCTCCCCCTCTCCTCTCTTCTCTTTTTCTTTTCTTTTTTGAGATGTAGTCTCACTCTGTTGCCCAGGCTGGAGTGCAGTGGTGTGATTTTGGCTCACTGCAACCTCTGCCTCCCAGGTTCAAGTGATTCTCCTGCCTCGGCCCCCTGAATGGCTGGGATTACAGGTGCGCATCACCACACCTGACTAGTTTTGGGGGTTTTTTTGTACTTTTAGTAGGGACGAGGTTTCTCCATGTTGACCAGGCTGGTCTCGACTCCTGACCTCAGGCAATCTGCCCACCTCAGCCTCCCAAAGTGTTGAGATTACAGGTGTGAGCCACTGCGCCCGGCAAACTTCATTTTTTGAAAAGTTTGCCTTTATGTCTTTACAAAAATTCAAAATTATATAATAGTTTGTAATCACGTGTATTTTTTTTTTTTAATCTTCAAGAGCTTTCCATGTATCATCTGGAAGTGTGTTGAGTAGTGTGGAAGTAAGCTGTGTGGCAAATGTAAAGCCTCCTGCTTTTAGGTTTTAAATGCACAAGCCAGGTTCTGTTGTAGCAGAAGCTCCCAGTGGGAGGACCACCCAAAGACCCTGTAGCATAAAATACTTCATTTTATCTTGAAGGAAATCTGCTTGTTGCATGCTGTCCAAAGGATCTGGCTCCTTCCTGTAGGTTTAGTTTTAGGCTGATGTATGCCATAATTTTCTTTGTTTCTATCTTTAAGCGCTGGGAAAGAGACTAGGAAAGAAGGAGGAATAATTGTATTGACTCCTCAAACTACAGAAGACTTAAAAAAAAAAAAACTAGGTTGGGTTTAAATTGTGTCTTCATTTTGATCCAAGGTGATCATTTATCTGTGTCACCAGCAACACTCATCTCTACCCCCTGCCAGGACAGTGGCTTCCAGATGACTAGTGTGCCCACTGGACTATAGGACTCTACACACAATGGCCTCAGATCTCTGTATTTGTTTAGTTTCTGGATTTTTCCTTTCCAGATAAATGCTGTCTTTTCTTGCCGCTTGTTTTTTCTTTCAGTTTACTTCTCTGCTGTTTAGACACTCATTTGTAGAAGGCCATGCCCCACTTCTAATTTGCTGATTTAGTTTTATGTGAATGTAACAGCGCCTAGCAGAGCTTCCTGGCCCCATTCCTTCTTTCAACAATGCATGGGCATCCTCTTGAGCGAGGCCCTATGCTGAGTGCCAGAAATATGGAGATAAATAGCTGAAGACAGCTGTAGAATAAGGACAGTGTACCGCAAGCGCCCAGCAGGGGGAGCAATTGTCTGGATGAATCAGTAGTAGAGTCTTCCTAGAGGAAGAGATGCATTTACTGAGGCTTGAAGGACAACTAGGCGATTGTCCTAGAAGCAGGAGGGGGAGGACATTCTGGCCCCTGTCCTGGGGGACTTCTCTTTAAGAACTGCTGTTTGAACCAGTCTTCAAGCTTACTTGAGAGCCTTGTCCCCAAGCATTCCACAACTCAGTCACAGTCTTGGTTCTGAATTGGCTGATTACCAAGACTAAATTAATCTACCTGCAGAGCACGAAGGTTTTCTTTCATTTAGGCTGTCACCTTCGGCTTGTGAGGCACTTTTTTTTTTTTTTTTTTTTTTTGAGACGGAGTCTTGCTCTGTTGCCCAGGCTGGAGTGCAATGGCACAATCTTGGCTCACTGCAACCTCCACCTCTTGGGTTCAAGTGATTCTCCTGCCTCAGCCTCCTGAGTAGCTGGGATTATAGGTGCCTGCCACCACGCTCAGCTAATTTTTGTATTTTTAGTGGAGACGGGGTTTCACCATCTTGACCAGGCTGGTCTCGAACTCCTGACCTCGTGATCCACACCCCCTCGGCCTCCCAAAGTGCTGGGATTACAGGTGTGAACCACCGTGATCCACACCCCCTCGGCCTCCCAAAGTGCTGGGATTACAGGTGTGAACCACCGTGCCCAGCCTGTGAGGCTGGGGGGATCACTTTGGGAGGCCGAGGCAGGTGGAGCCGAGATTGCGCCACTGCAATCCCTAAACCTGTTTTGAGAATGGTCACATGATTGAAATAGATAAACAGTCTTCTATAGTAAGTAGGAACTGTTTTAAACTTGCAGATAGGTTTCTAAATTGTTGTTGTTATGCCTTAACATAGAACTCAATTGCAACAATATTATAAAAGGAAGGTTAGGATTCCGAGATGGTCTCCATTTTGCAACTGAGAATCTGTATCTTAACAAAGCTTTTGAAACTA
Source organism: Ateles fusciceps (assembly GCA_036589455.1). Lineage (NCBI taxonomy): Eukaryota > Metazoa > Chordata > Mammalia > Primates > Atelidae > Ateles > Ateles fusciceps. Next base: position 3,946,414 of record JAZHEH010001784.1, on the reverse strand, counting down.
ATTTCTGCATTTTACTCTGTTTCTGTGAAGAAGGGCAGTTATGGAGGTTGGAGATGTGGAGAATGTGGTTATATCCACTCATGGGATGTGACGAAGCAACTGAGAATGACGCTTGGGGAGATGACACGTACAATATGATGTTGTATGAAAATGGCAGGAGTGAGATTGTTAACACAGGTGCTTCCCGGTTGTGAGGCATTTAATTTTTCCTGGTTTAATTTTTCCTAACACTGTCCCGTTAAAAAAAAAAAAAAGTCCTCTATATTTATACAATACTTCTGATACCAAATGTGTAGTTTTCCACACCAAATTCCTCATTTCTGTGGGGGACACCAGCTGGGTGTCCTACAATTTAATTCACTTCTGACACTATCTACCTGGAGTCTGGGTAGACTCCCCAAATTAAGGAGCTCAGCCTCCCAAGACTGCCCCACTTCAGACACCAATCACAAGTAGTGGGTCCCTAGGTTACCCACACTTCTCTCCATCTCAGCTACAAATCAGAGGTTCCCCCATTCCCCTCCCCTAGTTTCATAATTTGCTGTAATGACTCACGATTAAGAGAAAGACATTACTTCCTATTACTAGTTTATTACCAAGGCACAGCTTAGGAACTAATGGCAGAGACGCATAGGACAAGGTACTTGGTGGCAGGGTAGAGAGGAGCTCCCATGCTGTCTCCAGGCACAGCACCTTCCCAGCTCCTCGGTGAGCTCACCAGCCTGAAAGCTCCTTGAACTCCATCATGTGGTTGTTTAACGGAGGCCTCATTTATTAAGGCATGATCACTAAATCCTTGGCCATTGATGATTAAGCCAATCTCCAGCTCCTTTCTCTCTCTGGAGGCTGGGGGTAAGGCTGAAAGTCCTAATTCACTCATCAGGCCTTGGTCTTTCTGGTGACCAACACCCGTCCTGAAGCTACCCTGTGGGCTCCCAGCTAGCAGTCATCTCATTAGCATAGAAAAGACACTTATCACTCTGGAGATTCCAAGGGTCTTAGGCGTTCTTGTGTCAGGAACCAAGGACTGAGACCAAATATTACAACAAAAGATGTACCTATCACCCCTATCACCCCTATCACTCAGGAAATTACAAATAAACAATAGAAATTTATTTCTCACAGTTCAGGAGCTCTGTGTCAGGAACCAGGGACTGAGACCAAATATGTATTTCTTATGCTGTCACAATTAGCATGCATTACTTTTATATTTAGAAAAAAAATCATCTTTTTTTTTAAAAAGGAAGGGAACAGAAAATTGGAAAAATTAGTTCACTCATCACGGGGTCTGTAGGTCTTAGAGCATTAGGCGGAATCATAGGAAAGGGGTAAACTTTGAATTGCAAACTTCCTGGGGGTTTGATTTCAACTGCAAAACTGAGAGAATGTGACTAGACTGCTGGTTCAGCTGCTCACCACTTGCAGAGTCCGATTAACAAGAGTGAGGTCTGGTACAAAGAAAGTGGCTTTTTCATTCTAAAGCAGGCTTAGGGAAATAAGTATAAGCTTCCTGCCTCAGGGTACCATTTAGCTTTTGGAGCAGAAAGTGAACAGTTATAAGGCAGATCTAACATGAATGGCATGTAGTAGGGGGCTGTTGGGGAGTCAAAAGAGGCAGGAGTGGAGGAAGTGAGCAGATTTGGGGCCCCTGTATTAGCTTGGTAGATGCAGTCAAGCTGGTGTCTGCTGGTGTCTTCGTGGCAGGCAAACTTTGAGTTGTAAATTTACTGTTACCTCTTGAGGCAACCTGCTGGTGGATGAGTCCCCGTCTGAAGCTCTCAAGCACATAGTTAGATGAACTTGCCATGTACGGAGTGTCTGGTGAAGGGAAATAAAAGGCTATATTTGCTCTAAAGGGCTAAGTAGGAAGTATGGAAAAGGAGAAAGAGAAAAAGAAAGAGGAAAAGAATAATTAAACTATCTCTTAGAAAAAATGGGGATACTTGTTTACAAGAACTATGACAACCCACCTTTTACCATAGAGGTTATCACCAGGATAAAATGAGACCACTGAAGCCATTAATTTTGGGGCAAATGTTGGCTGAAACTGTGACCCATACAGCCCAGCTGCCCCCTTGTTAATTTACCACAATCTCTAGTGTCAAGTGGTATCTTTCAAGATGGTCCTGGAAGTTTTCTGCATTTTGGAGGTTAAGGCTCTTTTCACCTAAGGAGAGCACAGGGAACATGAACAGAAAGAAGACACCAAGGAAACTACGTAGACTGTGCAGGAAAGTTTTGAGGGAAGCTGAGAATTAGTCAGTGGTTCTTGAGTGGGGTGGGAGGAAGAGGCAGTGAGACTTCCAGCGAACTGGCCCTGCAACCGTTGGGTATAATGAGCTCTAAATTTCTCTTCAAAGGATCAGTATGTCCGTATGTTCAGTGCTTTGTCCTGCATTTTAAAGCTTAACTTTCTTGTAGTTTCAGTAAACAACCTTCTCCACCAATTCTAATCAGTAGTTCACATCTGTTAACCCAGTCTGCTGCTCTGTCCTGACTCATCTTGGTCACCTGCCCTGGTCACCTGCTCCAGTCACCTGCTTTGACCTACGTCACTCACTCCTGGCTACCTGCTCTGACCTGCCTATAACCATCCTTCCCGCCAAACTACCCACTCTGCCACTCCGGCTCATACCCTGCTCTCTTTAAAATAACAAATTGAGATTAGTCTAGACTGTGTGGTCTAACTCTAGACAATAGGGGAATGACACAGCAGTAGGGGGAGACCTCGTCAGGAATAAGTACCCCTTTTCCTCCCTAGTCCAGGGGGGCGCTCACCATTGCTCCATCCTTAAGGCGCACCCTTCTATAGAAGTTAACTGCCTTGCCAAGAGGATTTATCTTCAAGTGCTATTTCTTCTGCGGCATCAAAATTTTGCATATAACACAACTTTGGGCTTTGACTTTCCCTCTTTGGGCCTCCATTTTCTTCCTTACGTGACAGTGTTTTGTGATCCCTCAGCTTACTTCGGATCTAAACATCTACAATTTGGTTACATTGGATCTTTCACAAAGGGCACCTCCAGTGAATGTTCTTGTCGTAACTATCACCGTGCACTGCAGCCAGTCTTTGGGAGTAAAAAAGAATGAACTTACTGTGGTGGGGCATGAGGAAAATAAATGGAGCACATTTGGGAGCATTTATCCTCTAGAGGAGGACAGATTCTAGCGGTGAATGAAGAGGAGAAGCCCCAGTAGGCAGACAGTCAGTAGCACATGCCCTCGGTCCGCAGGCCAGCTCAGACCCACCTGGTCACTTGGGAGTCACCACTGCTGTTTATCATTTTTTGACAGGATTTAGTGCACGTTTGGGAGGACGATCTCTGCCCAGGTCAGGAGGAAGACTGATAAAGCTTTTCGAGGCCACTTGTTTGAGCCATTGGCACCGTGAGCTTACAAAGCACAGGACTTGCCTCTACCTGAGACCTAATCTGTGCAGAAAGGAGATCTGACAGTCACCTTCAAAGGAGATGCATGAATTTTTAAGGGACCACAATGCCAAAAGGGTGATGAGAGAGGGAGGAATCTTCTGAATGAGAGCATTCACTGTGGCTCCTGCCTCCATCTGAGGAACATACACACCAGAGACTCAGGAAAACCCCATCGATAAACGGGCTTCTTATCGCCTGGGACACCTGCTCCCAGGAACAATCCCCGCTTTCTCACCCAAGACCTTCCACTGGGTGGAATGTTGCCAACTGTGCTACAGAGTGCTCATAATTCGCCTGATTCCAGCACACAATAATGTTTTGTTGCCCTTCAACCAAAATAAATAAAGAGCCAGTGTTTGGGGGTTGGATTTAGCATTGCCATCCGCGGCAACAGCCTGGTGTCCAGGCTGCCCCAAAGGAGGTGGCTGTGATGAGCAGTTGCCACGTGCCCATCCTATGTGGGTGACTTGGGAGGAGGCAGAAAAGCTGGAGAACACTCTCCCCCTTGGAGCTGATGAGTGTGCAGTCTACCATAAAATTAAAATGTCACCTCCTACCTGATTGGAAAAGTGCTGGGTAAAGCCTCTCACTCTGCCTTCTGGAATTCTGCAGATGAAGTCCCAGGCCTTAGGTTTCTTCCCCCATAAGGCTAGCTCAGAAGGGAAATGGAGTAGGTGTCCTGGGAGGTCTCTGGTGTACCTGCCAGCTCTTTGTCCCTTCCCTCTCAGGCTTCTCAGGTGGGGACATGGCAGATGTTATATCAAGTTTCTCCTGCTGAGGTTGAGTGGTGGGTTCAAGGGCATTCTTTATGTTATTTGAAATAAAGACAGTGAAGAAGAACAAGAAACATTGTAAAAAATGCGTTGTCAGGCACTGTTACTGCTCTACAGAAGGTAGCAGAGTGGTGTTTCACCACCTGGGGTTTGGGGTCATACATTCCCAAGTACAACCCTGTTCTGGCCCTACTAGCAATAGGCTCACTTCTTTGACCCCAGGGCATCGCAGGACATCCCAGAGGATGCAGAGGGATGCTCCTGGTTTTCCCTCAGGCTGCCTCAATTTCCTCATCTGTAAAAGGGAGTGGGAACAGCAGTGTTGTCTTGGGATGTGGTTAGGAGGTTATACAAGATCCACAGGAAGGACTGGCTCATCGTACATGTTACATGGAAGACATCCTGGTCCATGTGGGCTGCTATAACAATGTGCCATAGACAGAAATTTCAAATAACCGAAATTTATTTCTCGCAGTTCTGGAGGCTGGGAAGTCCAAGGTCAGTGTGCAGGTGGATCTGGTAAGGGCTAGCTTCCTGGTCATGCTTGGTGTCCTTGCATGGTGGAAGGGGTGGGAGAGGGCTCTTTTAGAAGGGCACTGATCTCATTCGTGAGGGCTCTGACTTATTTCACTAATCACCTCCCAAAGGCTCCACCTCCTCATACCATCACCTTGGGGGTCAGGATTTCACATGAATTTAGGGGACCATGAGTATTGAGTCTACTGCAGAAGGCACTGTAGATGTCATGAATGACCACAGCAGCCCCTCAGCAGACTCACTTCCTGATGAATCTCTGTGGAGAAGGAGGGAAGGGCAAAGAACCAGGTACAGAGTCGGGCTGGACCAGGCTCAGAGAGGCAGGGGTGGCAAGATAGTGCTGGGAGCTCAGGAGGCCTGGTTGGAAGGACAGGACTTGCTGAAGACCATCTCGCTGACCACCTCCTGGTGCTGACTTTTTCAAAGGATCCTCTTTACTCACTTGCCTGTGGTGCTGCGTAAGTCATAGGGACCCACGGGGGGCAAGGGAGTGCACTCTTAGGGCATTTGAAAATCCTTGCTAATTGTAATTATGCAGGAGAGGGCTCTAGAGGACTTCTGGGGCATTGCTACAAGGACAACGAGTAAATGACACTCTGTCTTTGGAGGGCAGCTGCTCAGGGGAGCATCAGAGCTGGCAGCCCTGAGTTGAGAATTGCCCTGGCTGTCCTGGCACTGAGCAAGGGGCAGGCTTCAGGTCATGGGCAAGGCTGCTCAGACCCAACTCTGCTGTCCCGAGTGCATCAGCATCATTGGTTGAGGGCTCACTATGTGGTAGACACTTGGGTAAGCCTCCCTTAATTAAGCCTCCTTACTATTTATTAAGCAAAATAAGCAAACCATTTTTAAGCAAGGCATAAACACACGGAAAATAACATGCCAAACATCCATATTTCCATCACTCAGAATTTAAAATATTAAAAGTCTGTGCTCGATGTTATTAGTTGCCAGAGAACTGTGAATCAAAAGCACAGTGACACTGCGTCACACTCATGAGTCTGGCTAGAATCAAGGCATCAGATAAGAGCAAGTGTGGTTGAGGATGCGGGGGAAATCAGAACCTTATTCATTGCTGATGGGAATGTAGAATGGTACAACCTCTTTGGAAAACAGTCTGGCAGTTCCTCAAATCATTAAACAATTACTGTATCACCCCACAATTCCACCCCTAGGTGTATACCCAAGAGAACCAGAAACATTTCCACACGAAAGCTTATACACAAATGTTTACAGCATTATTCGTAATAATCAAAAGACAGAAACAACTTAAATGTTCATCAACTGACAAATGGATAAACAAAATGTGATATATCTATACAAAGAATATTATTTAGCTATGAACAAGGAGTGGAGTGCTGATACATGCTGCAGGGATGAACTTTGGAAACATACTGCTGCGTGAAAGAAGCCAGACACTAAAGGCCACGAAGCGCATGGTTCCTTTCGTATGCACACATTCCCGTGATTCCATTCATATGAAACGTGTGGACAGGGAAATCAGGAAAAGTAAAAAGTAGATTTGTGGTTTCTTAGGGGAGGAGGAATGTTGCGGGAGTGATGGGTAAAGCTACAGAGTTTCTTTTGGGATTATGAAGGAGTGGTTAGGACGCTGTTCCACAGGCCACTAAGTGTCTTTCTTGTGTTTCTCATTTAACCACCACATGAGTCCTGCGAGGCTGCACTGCTAACAGCACAGTACAGATGAGCAAACCAAGGTCCAGAAAGAGAAAACATTGAGCCACCCAAGGTCTAGAAGCCAGACCGACTCCAGCCAGCTGCGGCTCGATGCTGTTGTCTCTCCTTTTGACATAAGCCCCACTTTTTCCATCTCTGTCTGTTTTTCCAACACGGTTCTTTGGCAAAACCTCACAAATAATCTCATTAATCTGAGAACATTATGGCGAAAAACGTTGTGAATCACATTAACAGTGAATGTGTTACACACAGAAATCTAAAAACACCTCTAATGTTTTCTCAGAAACATTTTTACAGTTCTAAGGTAATTTTATAAATTCGTGTTTATAAATCGTTGTTTAAAAGAATTACTATTCTGAAGAGTTTGAGCAGAAATCTGGATTTTTTTTTAAGAACTCAAGTACTCCTCACCTCCTAGACCTGCAAATGGCACAAGCCTTCCAACAAGTCTTGACATTTTACCTCTTTTGTGGACAAAGGATGAAAATCAAGAGGATTTGCATTTCAGACAGTCCATCATGGTACAAAAAGAACCTTCCATGAGGGATGAAACATTTGCCTCAGAAAAAGGGATGAGTAAATAGATAGATTCCAGAATAGATTATTCTAGAAGCCCATCCATGGGGAGTCTCAGACTACCCCCACCCTGGGCACCACTCCCTAAGAAAACACCTGCAGGGCCTCTGGGATGAGCCACTGGTCCACCAGCATCTGCAAGGCACCATGGGAGACACAAAGGTGAACGAGAGGTGGCCCTTTCCTTCAGTGCCATGTTACCTGTGAACAGATGTTGACTTGCTCCTTATTGGAAGTCTGCCCATAACAGTGAGAATTAGTAGCTTTTCAAGAACCCTTGTCGACACGGCCTTGCTCTGTCACTCACTGAAGTGCAGTAACACCATCTCAGCTCACTGCAGCCTCAGCCTCTTGGGCTCAAGCCATCCTCCTGCCTCAGCCCCTCAAGTAGCTGGTCTATAGGTGCACACCACCATGCCTGGTTAATTTTTGTATTTTTTGTAGAGATTGGGTTTTGCTGTGTTGCTCAGGCTGGTCTCAAACTCCTGACCTCAGGCAATCTGCCCTCCTCTGCCCAAAGTGCTGGGATTACAGGCGTGAGCCACCATGCCCAGCCTACCCTTGTATCTTTGTCCAGGAAGAGCCTCACGGGTTAGCTGGTATATCCCAGGTCCTGTTCCACAGATGAGCCTGAGGCCAGGGAACGCCAGCCCCACTCAGGGCAGTCTGGGGAGCACTATGCTGGTATGGGCTGAATGACATCCCTTAGAAAGGGATGGCGAAGTCCCAATTCCTGGCACCTGTAAATGTGACCCCATTTGGAAATAGGGTCATTGCAGATATAATTAGTTAAGATGGGGTAACATTAGAGTAGGGTTGGCCCCCAATTCAATGTGTTGGTGTCTGCATAAGAAGGAGATTTGGGCATAAAGATACATGCTCAGAGGAGAGTGCCGAGTGAAGACAGACACAGGGAGGAGGCGGTGTGTAAAGATGAGCAGAGTTCAGTGATGCCCCTCCGGCCAAGCAGCACCCGGGCTTGGCCCAACGGGAAGGAAGTCTCTCCCCCAGAACCTTCGGAGGGAGCATGGCCCTGCAGATGCCTTGGACTGGGACTTCCGGTCTTCGTGACTGTGAGACAGTGTTGCCTGGAGCCTCCCAGGTTCCGGTCTTTGCTACGGCAGCCCGAGCAGACAAAGACACTGACACTCCCTCAAATTCTGGGGTCCACTCACCTGGGGGGGCAGCATTACTTCCCTCCATCAGATGTGGGGCCTGTACCTGGGCCTGCTGGCCCCCTCCTGTTCTAGGCCACTCCTCCTGCTCCAGCATCCCAGGTCCTCCCTGCCTGTCCTGGCTGATTCAGGATCCCTGCCTGGCTTTACCATGGTGTAAGGAGCCAGGAGCATGGGACCAGACTGGCCTCCTAGTCCAGCTGAAGAGATGGATCCTGGCCTCATGAGCTCCCATCTGGCTGGAAGCTTTCCCAATCCTGGAACCACAGACAGTGCCCAGGCTCTGATCCTCTCAGCCCACTGGTGCAGGGACAGCCCATCCTGAGAGCTCCTGCAGGGAAAAGGGTCCTGTGGGAACAAGGGGATGCTACAGTGAGTGACTTTGAGGACAAGGACAGATATAATCACAGTCCTTTCAGCCACCCCATGGGCCCTGGGTTGCCAGGAGCCTCCCCAAACCCCAGCTTCCCTTCCCCCCCACCTATGAGGCCACCGGAGCCAGTCAGGCCACCCTTGGAGCTACTGCTGGAGCCCATCACAGGATCAGCCATTCCACCATATGGTGAGAAGAGAGATTGAGAACGAGGAGACTTTTAGAGCTGCTTGACAGAGTAAGTGTTTGCCTGTTGAATCTAATAATGTACTTTGCATGTCTTTATTTTCATTTTCTAGGGTTGGGAGCTGTGATCAGCACAGGCAGCAGGGTGGGCAGACACAGGTTGGTACTTAGCGGAGACCTGAGTGAATGAATGGATCAGTGCTGGGGAGGATGGAGGGCATGGGAGGGAACTGAAGTTGTCAGAGAAAGTCCAATACAGACCTTGCCTTCCCTGGGATCTTCTCTGGGGATCACCAAACCATCCTCGTACACCCGAGAAGAGACCACCTGAGTCACAGCCCACAAAGCTCAGGCCAAAGAGCTGGGCTGGATGCACTGGGGCCAGGGGACTTGGCTCAGGGCCTAATTTCCTAGTCTTGACCACTATCCCCTCCACCACCCTGAGCCTCAGTTCCCCATCTGTAAACTGAAGTTGATGCTCCAGACCAGGGATCCACAAACCGCATCCTCTGGGCCAGATCCAGCCAACAGCCTCTTGTTGCCAATGATGTTTTGTCTTAACTGCTCTCTGTAGGTGCCTTTGCATTACAATGACAGGGCTGCGTGTAGGTGTGGCTGGGAGCTTATGACCCACAAAGCCATGCATATGCACCATCCGACCCTTTAGAGCAAGGCTAGCCAGCCCTGCCTTCCTCGAGCCTTTCTGAACGGGAGCAGTGCGACCTCCAAGTGGGTAGGTAAGAAATTGTTTCTGGTGAGTATAGGTCGAGCTCATTGCAAGACAAGTTCCATGCTATAAAAGCTTTTTTTTCTTTTTTTTTTGAGACAGAGTCTTGCTCTGTCACCCAGGCTAGAGTGCAGTGACACAATCTCAGCTCACTGCAGCCTGTGTCCCCCAGGTTCCAGCGATTCACTTGCCTCGGCCTCCTGGGTAGCTGGGATTACAGGCGCCTGTCACCACACCAGGGTAATTTTTGTATTTTTAGTACAGATGGGGTGTCTCTCCATGTTGGTCAGGCTGGTTTCGATCTCCTGATCTCAGGTGATCCACCCACCTTGGCCTCCCGAAGTGCTGGGATTACAGGCATAAGCCACCATGCCCAGCCAAAAGCTACTTTTCTTTAAGTTCTTATAGTTCCACTTTATATTAGAGTTCAGACATTATGTTTATCATTTGAAGTTTGGAGCATAGATAGGTGATCGTCTGTATAGGTTTCATTACGGGGCATTAGAGAGCACCTGTTAGAACAGCAGAGCATTGATTCTGATGCAATGAGGCCGCTTCTTCAGAGGACCCACGAGGCCCTTGATTCTGCATCAGCCTCAAGTGGCAAAGCTATGCGGCTATTTCAAGAGTACAGCACTAGAGGGCAGCATAAGTCCATATAGTGCAATGTGGGAGCCTGCGCCCAGGGCACCGTTGCTCGGGAAGGCTGCAGGACTGGGGAGGGCTTGTGCCACCAGGACTTGAGCACTCAGCAGGAGACAGCATCAGGCCTCTGGGCCTGGCTTAGAGCTGGTGGAGAGAACATTGTAGCATGTGAGATGGTGAGACACTGGAGGGAGCTGAAACCCACCTGCTGCACGTGCAAGCTCCTTGTGGTTTGGGAGATGCTCTTGTTGTCAAAGACGTCCCTTCACACGGGGCTCTGCCTCCCCTGCTCCCCCTCCTGCACAGTCACAGCATGTGTGTGCACACTAAGGCTGCCAGGAATCTGTCCATCTAGCTGAACTGACTTTTTCCCCCAATTCATTTGACATTAGGATCTTTTGTGCGAGCCTGCATGTGAGTCTAAACTTAGCCACATCAGGAAGCAGACATTGGTAAGCGATGATGTAACATCATGGGAGACGCCCATCTACACACCTGTGGGTTCCACGTCCATGGATTCAGACAACTTTGGATTTAAAAATTTTTTATTTTTATTTTTTTGAGACAGGGTTTTGTTCTGTTACCCAGGCTGGAGTGCAGTGGTGCGATCGTGGATCACTGCATCCTAGACCTCTGGGGGTCGTGCAATCCTCCTGACTCAGCTTCCCATGTAGCTGAGACCATTGGTACTTGACCCCATAACCAGCTATATTTTTTTGTAAAGATGGGGTCTTACTTTGTTGCCCAGGCTAGTCTCCAACTCCTAGGTCCTAATGAGCCTCTCGTTTCAGCCTCCCAAAGTGCTGGGATTACAGGCGTAAAGCATTGCCCCTTGCCAGGATAAAAAAACACTTTAAAAACATAAAAATAACAATACAACAATGAAAAATAACACAAATTCTAAAAAGACAGCATAACAACCATTTACTTAGTATTTGCGTTGTATATATAAGTAATCTAGAGATGATTTAAAGTACACAGGAGGACTGTGTAAGTTCTATGCAAATACGACACTATTTTATATTAGGGCATCTGCAGGATTTGTTCCCATGGGGGTCTTAGAACCAATCCCCCTCAGATACCAAGGAACGACTGCATATATTCTTTTTAAAGTTGGGATTCTTGTTCATTTTCAAACCACCTTTGCCAATACGGCAGTTGGCTTCCGTGGGCAGGAGGGAGCATACCATGTGCAGGCGGGGTGCCCCTCCCCTACACAGGAAACAGGGCCCGTGTGTGCAGAGCTGCATCTGTCTCTAAGGGGAGAGCAGGGCTTCCGGATCTGAAACACTTTGGCACAGCATCCGTCACACCTGTGGCCAGTTTGCTTCTCCTGACCTCTAAGTCTCTCTCAGGCTCCCTCTTGTCCGAGGAAACTCTGACAAAAGCAGTTGGAATGTTCCTGATTGACAAGAGAGTCTTATTTAAGAAACAGACCCTGAAACCCCTTGCAGCGCCGGCGTTGACACGGCCTTTACACTTAGCGTGGAAGACGGTGAGTCGTGCGTCTCCCTGCTGGACCATGCCTTCTGGGAAGGAGGATGGCAGGGCCAGGTGTGATGCCATCCTCCTGTCCCTCTTCCCCTGCACCACAGGATGCCATCACCTGGTGTTAGGAGCTGAGAGGAAATGCAAACCTCTGTGTCCCAAGACAACCCAATGGGCCTCACTTCGGCAACAGCCACCGAGCAGCTGAATCAGCAGGCCAGGTGAGGCGGGGCTGGTGTTGCCTGGGGGGGAGAGGTGGTGAACGGGAGGCCCCTGGAGCCTTGTGCAGGATCAGGGTTGAGGGGGAGGGCAGCTGAAAGTAGACCGCAGCCAATGCCACCAGGTGGGGGCGGAACCTCGGGGGATTGCCACTCCATGTCATTTGGTCACCTGCTCACCAAGGTGCCACCGCCACTGACACCAAGCTGATGAGCGTTTCCATCCGCATTCATGGTGTTACCAGGAAGTTGATTTTAGCCACAACCATTTTAAAAGTCAAAACCTGTTGTGTCTTTATGGATTCAAAGTGTTGGAAATCTTCCCTTTCCCCCAGCCTCGCCCACCTACCATTTCAACCTAACCTCCCCAATTCTTCCACAGCGCATTGCTGAAGGCCCTGAGAATCTTTCGGCCTCCTCCATGAAGCCCTCCAGGGCGCCTTCACAGCACTCCCTCAGCATGTTATCTGCAGCTCTTGGCCGCTGTCATCCCACCCTCCATGACAGGCTAGGGACTCCTGGCGCTGGATCTTTTGTGCTTAAAGTAAGCTGATTAAGTTAAGCGTGCATCAGTGAAATGCTTTGCTTTCCATGAAACCGCACTGCCTCCGAACCAGGATCTGTTGCTCTTTAAATGCGGACAGACCCACTATCCATGAGCTGTCTCACAGTTCCATCAGGAATTCGAGTTGCCATGCACAGCTTTCCTTTCCAGCCTCTCCTCCCTCCCCATTACGGTCAATGCTGCCTTGGATGGTCCCCTTCCCTGGGGTCCCAGAGATCCCCATTCACCTAGAGGGGGCTCGGCCCTGCTGGCTCCTCTCTCTGTGTCCGGCCCAGCCCTGCCATCCTCCTCCTGGCTACAGAGGAGGGGGAGTCTAGGGACTAGGGGCTGCCTCCTTCCTGAGTGGCCTCGAGGCAGACCTTCTGCCGGGCACAGCTCCATCCCCCAGGTCATGCCAGTTCCTGGATGTCCCCACCAAAGCAGAGACATGTGGTCACTTGTTCCTCCTCTGGAGAAACTCTAAGTAGAAATTATAAAAGGTTCTCCAGAAGGTCTGGTCACAAGAGGAGCGGCCCCTCAAACTCCAGGCCAACCGCAGTCTCTCTGACCTCCCTCCTCTTGTCCTCTTCCCTAAAACCACAACCTCTCCCCTCTGTTAGTGCCTCTTGTCCCCATGAAGCATCCTCTGGGCCCCTCCTCAAGGGAAACACATCAAGGAGTTGCCTGGGGTGCGGCTGTTCCTCCCCGCTGGGTGGCGTCCCCTGCGCTGCTGGTTTCAGCTGCCCTCCCTGAAGACCCTGCTCGGGCACAAGGCTCCAGGGGCCTCCCAGTCACCGCCTCTCCCCAGGCAACACCAGTCCCACCTAACCTGGCCTCTCAGGCCCAGACCCAACCCTGCTACCTTGGCTTCCTCCGGCCCAGCACTCTGCCCAGGTGGCCTTCCCGGCACCCGGCCTCTCCCTCCTTCTCCACACTTGGCCCCAAGCTTCACTGCTAGTCGCAGCCCATGGGGTGCTACTTGGGGTGGCCTCTGGAGGCCGTGGCTGTCCCTCTTGGTCTTTCACTATCGGCCCCCCACCCTGAGACAAGTTAACTCCCCACTAGGGGGAGGCTGGTGCTCCCTCCTAGCCAAGTGCCACTGTGTCTTATGGCCAGAAAAGGATAGGAAGTGGCCCCCAAGTCAGCAGTGGGGGTTTATGGACCACATTTGTAATTAACTTGAAAAACAATGCATGACCTGAACGCTTGGCCTTGTGCTTGTGTTCAGGTTTGAATGTGCTCTTCGCCGGCCCCAGACAGTGACATTTAGACAAACTTCTTTCATCTGTGCCATTGTGGACAGCAGCCACAGTGAGACCTCAGGTCTGCCTCATTTGAAGCATTCACAGGCCAACAAAACCATCTGCGCACAGGCCCAGGAGTCCCTTGTAAGGCAGCAGCAGCCCTGCCCCTGGCTGTCAGCTCTGCGCAGAGGGGGAGGGATTCATTTTCTCTCCATCTAGTGAGTTCCCACTCAATTCATCAAACAAGCTCCCTGGCAGTGGGGCTTTTACATTGAGATGTAAAAGTTAATTGTTTTATTGAACTTTAAAGAAAAGAACAACAACCACCAGCTAATGGTAAGCGCTTAGGAGTTGCTTGCTAATTTATTTTTATAACGAGTTTTCATTTGATATTGATTGTCACAGGCTCCAGGGGAACATCTGTTGGGCCCCTCTGAGGGCGGATGGAGTCAAGGCAACATGCACTTCTCCTTTTATAATTAATTCATTAAAAAAAAAAAAGCAATCAGGAAGAATCTCATGAAGTTGGAAATTTTCTCAAACAAAATATTCCCAAAGGCTTTGCCAGGGTTTCTGGTGTGAGCCCGGACGGCTGCTGGTGCTGAGTGTGGGCATTAGGTTAATAGAGTCTCGCTTAATCCTTCTTACTCTGGAAACTTGTTTGCATTCTGAGCGAAGGACTTCCTTCCCTGGCCTCTAAGGGGAGGATTCACCTTGTGCTTTTCCACCTTCTTCGCCTTTGATGGGATTACAGCAGCTTGGGAAGGATTCATTTCACTTAACAGGCTCTGAGCGATGGCCTTTTTGCAGGGCCCATTCAGAAACATCCCATGGCCGGAGGGAAAAGCTCAGATTTCTTCTTGAACAATGATTTCTCACAGGCTCCATTTCAGTTCTTTTTCAACAGGGATTTTCAATAAATTTCCAGCTCTCGGATTCTCTCAATAAGATTATCGTTCTTCCAAACAGAACTTTAGGAAAGGAGGCAGATTCTTTTTTTTTTTTTTTTTTTTTTTTTGGTGTCCTTCCTTTTGTTAACTGTGCATTTTTGATATATCTGAATTAATGTAAGTGGGTTAATTCCACACCAGCTACCAGAAAGGAGCCAGTATTGTCACTGGGCAGAAGCTGATGGTGGAGTTGCCCATGGGAGTGGGAATGGGAAGAGTAGATGTGTTTTTCACCATCTTCTGTGTCGAATGTAACTGAAAGTCCCTGTGCTGGCTCTGGGAAGGAACGGGAGGGCTTGGCCCTTCAGGGGCTTTGCTCCACCCTCCCTCCCCCAGGGCCTTCCTCCTTGCCTGCCAGGACCCTCCTCATGCCTCCTCTCCTGGCCTCCCCAGCTGCTCCCTATCCCACGGCCCCTTTCCACTCCTTGCCAGGCACTTTGCTTTTTAGTTTGTCTGGTCTCCGTCCCACCCAAATCCAAGTGCCCTGAGGACAGGTCCACAGCTGAATGTGCCCCCAAACAACCCCCGGCCCATTGCCAGCCTCAAATGTCTGTTGAGCAAGTGAGCGGTGGGTGAGAGCAGATTGCTGGTGCCCTGGCTATGGACCTTGGTGAGTTCTTTGGCATCTCCAAGCCGCTGTCCCTTCCCCAGGGAGCTGGGGGCTGTTTGCAAGGTGGCTCCAGAGCCCACTTCAAGGCCTTGCTGATTGAAGAAAGGATGAGGGATTGCTCTCCTCCTGGTCAGTGTTATGGTGGCGGGGGAGGCCAGCCGAGGGGAGTAGCCCTGGGAGTGGTACCGGGGAAGGGGTCCCTGTGTACAGGAGATGCCAGGCCACAGAGTCCCCAAGGATGTCACTCACAGAGGAGGGCCCCAGAGAGCTGGGTTCAGCAGGAGTGAGGGTGATTCTCAAGCACACTGTGAAGGCCCAGACTCAGGAAGTTCTCTGGAGGAGCCTTGTCAGGGAGGCCACGCGTGTCAACATGCAGCTGAAGTCTCACCTCCAGGGGAGGCTCCCCCGTGGACCAGGCACTCAGCACATCCTTGTGGGCCCCGCCCCGAAGCACTGTCAGTCCATGGCCTGGAGCCCTCCATCCCCCGACAATCACAAGCCTGAGTGTGCAGGTGCTGTTCACCTTCTTTCTTTCTTTCTTTCTTTTCTTCCTCGCTCCCTCCCTCCCTTCCTTCCCCCTTCCTTTCCTTCTTTCTTTCTTCTCTTTCTTTTTCTTTCTTTCTCTCACTTTCTTTCTCTTTCTTCTTTCTTTCTCTCTCTCTCTCTTTTTCTTTCTCTTTTTTTTTTTTTTTTTAAGACCAAGTTTCACTGTCACCCAGGATAGAGTGCCATGGCGCAGTCTCAGCTCACTGCAGCTTCCGCCTCCTGGGTTCAAGTGATTCTCCTGGCCACTCTCTCTCTGTGTCCCTGGAGGCCAGCAGAGGAGTGGTGCCCAGGAGGACCCATGTGATGCTTGTTGACTATATTGGGGACATGGTAGGGAGGCTCAAAGGAGACAGAAATCACAGAGGAAGACATGGGAGGCCCAGGTGCCAGGAAGAGCATGAGCATGGGAAGGGGCCAGGCTGAGGGGTGAGCCCAGAAACCCTCAGAGCTTCCCTCAGGGAACGTGCTTTCTCCTGCAAAAGCCCCACTTCAAGTTCTGGGGTGAAGCTGCCAGCAACCAGTTCCCCTGACACTGCAGCCCAGAGAGGCTCAGCCTCTCCCGCAAGACCCTGGGTGTCTCCAGCCCACCCTACAGCTCCCAAGAAGCCTCCCAGTGCTGGGCTTCTTCTCCTGCCCCCAATAAACTGCAGTGAGAACATTAAGCCTGAAAATCTCCCCCAGATCAGTTTCATACCTGGTGAACCCAGCCCAGAATCAAGGAGTTACAGGTCAGGATAGAGATCTCTCCTTGTTTATCCTGTAAACAGAAACCCACGGGGGACCCAAATACCCCACTGATCTCTTCCTCTGCTGCCCCCTTCATTTAAGCAAACAGGTAACAGTGACTCCAAGGCCCCAACAGAGTGGAGGGGTATGCTGGGGCTTTGTCCTTTTCTAAGATAGCTTTGGGTGCCTGGAGCACCCCCACCCACTGGGACTTGATTTCTCTTCTTCCCCTGCACTCTGCTTTTCCAGCCCTGGCTGAGCCCTGCACCTGGGCTGTGAACTAAGGAAACCCACAAACCTGTAATGTTTTTCAGAGCACAATAAATACATTTCTTAGCCTGAGCAATTACAGGAGCCTGTTTGTACATGAGAAATAATCACATCATCCCGCAAACTAATGAACTTGGAGATAAAACTGATGGGGGAAATCGGGAAGGAGACACAGGTGGCCTAGGAAGTCGGCTAAACCCCCTGGAGGACACTCTTAGGGCTGGCAGGGTCTCAGGCTCCAGGCGATCTCCGCGGGTCGTCCTCTCTCCTCTTCATCCCAGGATGTCTGAGACGCGAGTTCCTCTTTTACCATCAGGAAAGAGAGTGGCTAATCCAGCGTTTGCAGTAGCCGGGGGTTTCTAGTCTGTGCTCCGCGGGACACCCTTGGTCTGTCTTCATTCTGTCCCCTGAGCCCTACTGAGATTGACTGGAGACCCCCCTCACACAGTGCAGTTTGACTTGTGCTTAACTTCCCGCCCCCCCCCCCCCCCCCCCCCCGCCCCACAGTTGAGTCCCCTTGGTGAAAGGCCAGTGCAGTTGGCCAAGTGTTTTCGCTGATGGGCCAGGTCATCCGCAAAGCTGCTTCAGGACTAAGACAGCTCCCAGAGGAACAGCACCTTGCCAGGGCCCCAGAGGCCTCATCAGAGAAACTCTGGTTGGGGGCAGGATTGTTGGGCATGCGGCACCCGCTGCCATTTCCTGTGTGTGTGTGTGTGTGTGTGTGTGTGTGTGTGTTTACCATGCGCATGTGTGTCTCACTCGGAGGTGAGAACCCAGTATGGGCACGCTGCCGTGCCTACACTTCTGGGGCAGTGTTTTTCCTTAAAAAGTCAACTGGGGAGAAGATTCCTCTGCCTATAGACTCACAGCTCTCATTAGTGTTTTCAGCCTGGGCAAATGCTTTACATGTTAAAAGGAGACAGAAATCACCACTCTGCAGAGCTTCAGGCCCTGTGTCCCCCAAAGAGATTTGCAGAGCTATCCCTCCAGGCTCTGAGGGCACCTGGGATATCCTCCCTCCAGACCATCAGAATTCTGCACCATCTAACAGTGCTGGCATAGCAGGCCTCCCTCCTATCCTGCAGAGGAAGCTAATACCTGCCCAGAGTGACTGCTGAGGGAGGACCTGACATTCGAGGTATGGATGAGGCACCTGCTGCAGAGGTGGTGCCCATTCAATGCCGGGTTCTTCCCTTGGAGTTCCTTGGTTATGTTGACAGCCGCCCCACCAGGATCTGGCCTGCCCATACATTCCCATCTCTCTTCCCATGACTAATCCTGTAAGATGTCCAGTGCATTTTATATGGTGGGTGGATAAAATGAGCTTCATTTATTAATTTTGTATTACACACATTAACAATAACCAGAAATATTTCATAGTCCCTGGTCAGCCATTTGGATGGCTACAGAAGTCCAGTGGAAAAGTCAAAGTCAGTATTAGTTCTACCTTACAGAGAGGTAACTGACTTACCCATGACCACAGGGATAGGAAGGAGCTGAGCCAGGTACAGGCTCCAGTCTGGGTGCTGATGGGTCCTGGGATCTTCTCAGCACAGAGATTGGAAGGGAGGGACGGTGTGGCCCTTAGCCATGCACACAGTGGACTCTCCTTTCATCTTTGGTCATCTGGAATGGACAGAGAAGCTGTGATGAACTTCAGAGGGAATGTTGTGATCACATCACTCATTTAGTACATGAATCATTCATGTATTCACTCCTTCACGTATTCGCCACCTGTTGAGTGATGTCTTCTAGGCAACCAGCACTATGGAAAATACAAAAGTTGGAAGATGAGACTCCTTATCTTCCTATGAATAAGACTGCTTATTCATACAGAAGACACCCTCTATGAACCTGTAGGGTAAACCATTAAACTGAAAAGCACTCTAAGGAATTAGAGCTTTCAAAATTAAATGGACACACACATTCACACACATTTTGTTTTACAAGTTGCTTCAGGGTCCTGCAGCAAATCTGAATAATAAAGGCTGCACCTATACGATAGAAGATTTCTAAACCCCACATTTGTTTTAATCTTGGGACCCCAGTCTAGTTTTCTCCTTCTTCCAAAGCACATTGTATTAGTCCGTTCTCATGCTGCTAATAAAGACATACCTGAGACTGTGTAACTTATAAAGAAAAGAGGTTTAATTGACTCACAGTTCCACATAGCTGGGGAGGCCTCAGGAAACTTACAATTACGGCAGAAGGCACCTCTTCACAGGGTGGCAGGAGAGAGAATGAGAGCCGAGCAAAGGGGAAGGCTCCTTATAAAACCCTCCAGTCTGGTGAGAGCTCACTGACTATCATGAGAACTTTACGGGGAAACCTCCTCCATGATTCAATTATCTCCACCTGGTCCCACCCTTGGCAAATGGGGATTATTATTATGATTCGAGGTAAGATTTGGGTGGGGACAACAAGCCAAACCATATCACACATAATAAAAAAAAAACACAGAAAGAGATAATCGATATTTCAGAGTGAAAAGCATTATTCAATCTCTGCGTCTTAGTAGACCAGAATTGAAGAAAGAAAACACTGGAAATGAAATTCATGCTGCCCAGTCTCAGTTTAGAAGCCTCAGTGTTTCCTAAGGGTGTCCAAATCCTACCCACACAAACACGAAGCCCTTACAGGGTGATGCGTTTTGTTTTACAAAGTATTTTCTGTGCTAACACCCCTGAGTACATACTGAGCTCCTCAGGGGCACCTGCAGTTGCCATCCTCGCCATCCTCTCCTGCTTCCAAGCTGGCCTCCCTATATTCAGCTACTGAGAGGTAAATTACTACCCGGAGGAAGATTACTGACAATCTCGACAATTTCCCCGACTCCTTAAAGTAGGCTCATTTTTATCTCATAGGAGACACCTTAATGTGAGATGATATTGATCACCGGGCTAAAAGGCTAAAGCTTTGATGTTGGCTGCAAGTGCAATCGGCAGGTAGAAACAGGTCAGTTTGCGGAGTGTCAGCAAGTTGTGGGTCATCTCAGTTTAGTTCAAATTTAACGCCTAACTTTGAATTCTACCTGGAAAAAAAGTAGTTTATGAAGTGAGACTTAATAGGTGGGGAAACACCATTCTAAAGTCTCTGTGCTGTTTAGCACAAGGATGTTGCCAGCTCTCCTCGGAACCTTCCTATGGTCAGCAAGACCAGGACACAGTTGTTTGAGTATGGATAATAGAGTCCATGTTGGGAATGTCGCCAGACTGTGCATGAGCTTTCAGCCTGCGCTTAACAGCCCTGGAACCTTGGACAAGTCAGTTCCCAATTCATCTCTTTCTCCATGCATGTAATTAAGTGCCAACAATGGTGTTTTCTTGTTTGATTAATGCCAACACAAAAAGAATGAGCGTCAGTTCCTAGTAGGTGCCAGCATTGTTCTAAGCACTTTGTATATAATATCAATCCATACAATATAACTGTCTGAAGTTATATGATTATTTGCATTTCCTCATTGAGTCAACTGAGGCCTGGAGAGGTGAAGTAACTTGTACAAGGTCACACGGCTAGCAAGTAGTGCAATGGGGAAGCATCAGAGTGGTCTGGAGGGGTCTGTAAGAGCAGCGGTGTGTGAAGGGGATACAGGTGGGGTGAAGGGTGTTTTTGTGTTTGTTTGTTTTGTTTGTTTGTTTTTGAGATGAAGTTTTGCTCTTGTTGTCCAGGCTGGAGTGCAATGGTGCAATCTCGGCTCACTGCAACCTCTACCTCCTGAGTTCAAGTGATTCTCCTGCCTCAGACTCCCAAGTAGCTGGGATTACAGGCATGCACCACCATGCCCAGCTAATTTTGTATTTTTTTTAGTGGAGACGGGGTTACTCCATGTTGGTCAGGCTGGTCTCAAACTCCTGATCTCAGGTGATCCACCTTCCTCGGCCTCCCAAAGTGCTGGGATTATAGGCGTGAGCCACTGGGCCCGACCTGAAAGGCCTTTTTGAATTTGCATCTTATGTGTCTGTCTGCACATCTCCACTGCTCCTCACTGCTCACTCAGTTGCCTGGATTCAGTGTGTCCTCAGTGCACAGACACCTGTGGGCTTTGCTACCTTTCCAAATCACCTCCCCCTTGGGTGGAAAGCCATTGATCTAACTCAGCTTCACTGCAGATTCCGGTCCCAAGTATACCTTTGGCAAAAGACAGCTGAATAAATTTGGTCCTCTTTTCTTCTCTTGTCTGAGGACAGTGGGCTTAAACCCAGCCAGCCTACAGGGGTGAGCTGGCCCCCAGCTCCAGGTGCACTGCCCTTGTAGGAAAGACTCGAGGCTGTCTGTGACTAGCAGTATGCACAGCCACATGAGACCTTTCAAAAGGTGGGCCAGAAAATTTTTACTTATAGTGAGCGTTCTGATCAGCCGGAGCCAAGTGTTTTCCCGAAATGTCATTCCAGAGTGGCTAGGAGCTGCCTTGAGGAAGCTCCCCCTCATCCCCAGATGCGCTCATGGGCTCCGGGGAAAGTCAATATCACTCACTTGGAGACTCAGAAAACCAGCCCGGAAACGAAGAGCCCCTGGTGTGGCGGCAGGCCTGCTCTTGACGGCGTGGGCTCTGATCCTGGCGATGTAATTTGAAGATATTTCATTTTCTGTGGCTCTCAGATGCTTTTGAGAAGCCTCTTCCCTGTCTGTTTCTCAGAACTCTGCTTTTTACTGCACGATATGTGGCGAGGAATATTGATGGACAGAGATTGTGGAAGCCCCAGGATTCTTCTTGGCGGAATGTTTAGGAACTCTCATCTTCCTTCCCCTCGTCCTGTGGTTGAGTTGAACATGCCTGATGCTAAAGACCTGGTGTGGGCTGGCCCTGGGGCTAACCTCCTGATCATTTGAAGGTGCTCACTTGGCAACGCACATGCTATCAGCCCAGGAAAAAGAACTGTCAATACCTGATCTGCGGCAATGCCGCTCTCAGCTCTTAAAAAGCTTATGGAAGGAAATTCCTTCTTAGGTGAGGCCTCAGGTTTACAATTTTATTTGTATAATAAATAAGGCTTAGAAAATAAGCCCAACTTGAAGCTGTGCTACCCAGTGGCTCCCACCTTGGCCTTGATGGACGACTGTAGTTACAAGAGAAATAGCTTCAGGATGCAGGACCAGACAGTCCCTCCAACATCCTTATCCACCTCTGCTTTCTGATTTACCAGGCTGCCTGGCAAAAGGCTTCATCACCAGGCCTTAAATCAACCTGACAGGGGGAGCCTGCTGACCCTACCTCATCCATCTTCATTTGTCTTTTGCAAATGGAGGAAGGCAGCAGAGTCGTCACCTTCTTCTTCGACCATCAGCAAGCGATTTCAGAAACCCCAAAACAAAACTTGGTGATGGAAATCCCTCACGTACTTTCTGGGCTTTCATCACTGACATGAAATGTGTTTATCTGTGCTGTTTGGATCGTTGACTCAGGGGAAACAAAAATAATTCTTGCTCCTATAATTTCTTGTCATTCCTCATTTCTAATCTTTTGGAAGTGAACTCTATTCCCATTAAAAATTGAGAGACTAGGGGCTGGGCACAGTGGCTCATGACTGTAATCCCAGCGCTTCGGGAGGCTGAGGCAGGCAGATCGCTTGAGCCCAGGAGGTGGAGATCAGCTTGGGCAACAGGATGAAACCCTGTCTCTGCAAAAAAAAAATAGAAAAACTTTGCAGGGTGTGGTGGCACACACCTGTGGTCTCAGCTACTCAGAGGCTGAGGAGGGAGGGTCACTTGAGCACAGGAAGTAGAGGTTGCAGTGAGCCATGATAGTGCCACTGCACTCCAGCCTGGGTGGCAGAGTGAGACCTTGTCTCCAAAACAAAACAAAACAGAACCTACCAACAACAAGAGAAGAAGAAAGACTAAGGATAGTTTTATTTTTTATTTTGATATATTTATTTTTAATTTTATTTTATTGTGTCGGAATGCATGTGTAGGTTGTGCAGGTTTGCTACACAGATAAACGAGTGCCACAGTGGTTTGCTGCACCTATGAATCCATCCCCAAGGTATTAAGCCCCACATGCATTAGCTATTTATTCTGATGCTCTCCCTCCCCCTCACCCTCACCCCCACAATAGGCCCCAGTGTGTGTTGTTCCCCTCCCTGTCTCCATGTGTTTTCATTGTTCAGCTCCCCACTGATGAGTGAGAACATGTGGCATTTGGTTTTCTGTTCCTGTGTTAGCTGGCTGAGGATGACGGCTTCCAGCTCCATTCATGTCCCTGCAAAGAACATGATCTTGTTCCTTTTTTTTGGCTGTATAGTATTCCATGGTGTATGTATACCATATTTTCTTTATCCATCTATCATGAATGGGCATTTGTGTTGATTCCATGTCTTTGCTATTGTGAATAGTGCTGCTATAAACATACATGTGCATGTATATTTATAATAGAATTATTTACATTCCTTTGGGTATATACCCAGTAGTGGGATTGCTGGGTCAAATGGT
Organism: Ateles fusciceps; assembly: GCA_036589455.1. Taxonomy (NCBI): domain Eukaryota; kingdom Metazoa; phylum Chordata; class Mammalia; order Primates; family Atelidae; genus Ateles; species Ateles fusciceps. Next base: position 3,923,271 of record JAZHEH010001784.1, on the reverse strand, counting down.
ATTTCTGGTTCTAGATCCTTGAGCAATCACCACACTGTCTTCCACAATGGTTGAACTAATTTACATTCCCACCAACAGCGTAAGAGTGTTCCTATTTCTCCACAGCCTCAACAGCATCAATTGTTTCTTGATTTTCTAATAACTGCCATTCTGACTGGCATGAGATGGTAGCTCATGGTGGTTTTGATTTGCATTTCTCTAATGATCAGTGATGTTGAGCTTTTTCTTCGTATGTTTGTTGGCCACATGAATGACTTGTTTGAGAAGTGTCTGTTCGTGTCCTCTTCCCACTTTTTGATGGGGTTGTTTGTTTTTTTCTTGTAAATTTGTTTAAGTTTCTTGTAGATTCTAGATATTAGACCTTTGTCAAATGGATATATTGCAAAAGTTTTCTCCCATTCTGTAGGTTGTTCACTCTGATGACAATTTCTTTTGCTGTGCAGAAGCTCTTTAGTTTAGTTAGGTCCCATTTGTCAATTTTTGCTTTAGTTGCAATTGCTTTTGATGTTTTTGTCATGAAATATTTTCCTATGCCTATGTCCTGAATGGTATTGCCTAGTCAATATGCAAAAATCACAAGCATTCCTATACTCCCAACAATAGACAAGCAGAGAGCCAGATCATGAATGAACTCCCATTCACAATTGCTACAAAGAGAATAAAATACCTAGGAATACAGATAACAAGGCATGTGAAGGACCGTTTCAAGGAGAACTATAAACCACTGCTCAAAGGAATAAGAGAGGACAGAAATGGAAAAACAGTTCATGCTTGTCGATAGGAAAAATCACTATCGTGAAAACGGCCATACTACCCAAAGTAATTTATAGATTCAATGCTATTCCCATTAAACTACCATTGACAGTGTTCACAGAATTAGAAAAAAACTACTTTAAAATTCATATAAAACAGAAGAAAAAGCCTGTATATCCAAGATAATCCTAAGCAAAAAGAACAAAGCTGAGGCATCACACTACCTGATTTCAAACTATACTACAAGGCTGCAGTAATCAAAACAGCATGGTACTGGTACCAAAAGAGACACATAGACCAACAGAACAGAATAGAGATCTCAGAAATAAGACCATGTGTCTACAACCATCTGATCTTTGACAGACCTGACAAAAACAAGCAATGGGGAAAGGATTCCCCTATTTAATAAATAGTACTGGGAGAACTGGCTAGCCATATGCAGAAAACTGAAACTGGATCTCTTCCTTACACTGTATAGGGATATTTAAAAATCCTTTTAATTTATGGTTATGGATATCACAGCTAACAAAGCATAATAAAAAGGTATACAAAGCAAACATTTAGAATCACATGCCTTCCTGAACAAAGATCTTCATGTTACAGAGACATTATGTTAATAAAACAATTGAGTTGGTAAAAAGTAGGGTACAGAAATATCTTTTAACAGAACAAGACAAAGCTTTTGTCATTATGCAATTAATATGCATACCTCGGAGCTAAGAACTCGGGACTGAGTGATACTTTAAAATCAAACCGAAAATATGTCTTGCCTACAAATGCTGTTTTCAAAGAAGGGCTGTTGTGATTGGTGGAGAGGGAGAGGGAGAGCACTGGGGTTGCACTGAGGCGCCAATGGGGTGCAGTCCTGCTTGCTGTGTCCCCAGGTTGCCTGCTTCTATTCCTATTAAAGATCAAGTGTGGGCAACCCCCAGTGGATTCCTTGATCCCTGTATTTTCCTAAATTGAGAGCTAGATGAATCATTCACAGGAGTCTGTCACCTCTGGGGACTCATGTCCAGTTTTCCCTTGGAAGTGAACTTCCTTCACCCTGCATCTGGACTTAACCCTCCTGCTCACCTGCTGGGTGCTGATGGCAACTTCAGCTCTTGCTGTCGCAGATGCTACAGGAAGTCTTCTCTGCGCCCGCTTTGCGGTGCTCCTGCTCCAAAGAAAATACCTAGTGACAAAGCTGGTTTTTTTTTCCCTCCAAGTGCAATTTCTGGCAAGTGTCCAAGGATCTATGTGCTGTATAATTTTGGCATGACAACTTAATCAGCATTTCTCCACTGCTGGGTTTTTTTTTTTGAAAATTTGGAAAGCTTGTTAGCAAAGAGAGAAGAAAAATGAGAATGTCCGGCGCCTCCTTTCTGCTACATCTCTTTGAACAGAAAACCAACCATCACCAACCCAAGTCAGCTCACTGCACTGTCGCCACCACTCCGAAGAAATGAGAAGAATGGAGTTCCTTCTTCAAACCTTTCCAAATTAAATAATGATGTTTTGTAATTTCAAAACTATGACTGTTACTTCAATGAAGAAAATTGTAAGTCCCTTCCTATTTGCTTTTCTCAGGGCTTCTGATGTATGTGAGTGAGAAACACACCTCCAACCAATAACAAGCCTGAATGTTTTTCTTTGACAAAATTTCTTGGTGCTTTTCATTTGTACTAAAAATTAGGAGACCTCAGTGAGAACCCCCCATGACAGTGGAGAGTAATTGCAGTGAGAACTTAGTCTAAATTAGTGAAAAGACAAATTTTGCCATCTGTCAAATGACAAGTCAATTGTTCTCACATCAACATCCGTCTTTTAAAGTTCAAGTCTGTCAACCAGAGAAAAGGTATTAAACACCAAACAAAAGGAAAATAGACTTCTGATTCCCACCGTCTTCTGCACGTGAGTTCTGAAGGAATCCTGCTCTCACACACAGGCCTCTGGGGCATCCTCTAGCGACCTTAATTAAGGGGTCTAAATGCATCTCTACAGTCATTCCTGGCACTGCCCAAAGCGATTGTGGCTCAGGAGAGAAAATGAAGAGAAAAATGAACTGTGCATTATCAAGCGAAGTGTGCGCGCGCGCGTGTATGTGTGTCCCTGCAGCAGCTTCACTTACAAAGTAGTTGAAAAAGAGGGGCTGTTTTTTCACGAACAGACAGCTTTCTGCAGGTATCTATGTAAGCTGATGCCAATGACAGATGTCTGGTTTATAGAGCCCCAGGGAAGCCAACCGGAAATCCCTCGTTCTCTTTTGGCAAAAGTTTGCAGGCAGCTTCACAATGTTAGGGCAGCTTTCTAACCCTGGGCACTGCCGAGGTCTTGGGTTGAATCATTCTGTGTTTCAGGGACTGTCCTGGGCATTGTAGGATATTGAGCAGCACCCCTGGCCCTACTCACTGGATTCCAGAAGCACATCCCCTGCCCCCAGCTATGACAACCAGAGATGTCTTTAGACTTTACCAAATGTTCCCCAGGGAGCGAAATCACCCTGAGTGAGACCCACTGGAGTAGAGACCTGGGTGGGGGACAGCTGCGGTATTTGTGGTGTATGTATATACACACTTGAGCTGTGTGTGTTACTGGTAATGGAAAGTTGAGCTTAAGTGGCCAGCTTATTTAGAGAGTCCTCCTTGGAGCTGACCCCAGCCATGTGGTACTTTTCTAAGGGATAGGGGTTCATAGTAGAGAAGGTTCTTTGTTTTTTTATTTTCTGGAAGAGATGGCAGCCACTATCTTTAGAAAAATGAGTCTGATGCGTTGTGGAAAAGCTGTTCTCACCGGGCTTTCAGGGTTTTGCCTTTGGTCCCATCTGCCCAGCTCTTCTCTTGGACCCTCACCTGGTCCTTAAGGTTCTTTGGGACAATATTCTAAGATGCACAGGACAGTCTCCAAAATGCAGCATTTTCCAGATAATAGGGAGTGTGGATTTGAGAAGATGCCTGTGGGCCACTCCCAAGACCCTGTGTCTGTGCCCCTGGCCATGTCCCCAGCCTGCCTGGACACTCTCCTGATCACTGAGGGAGAGTGTGCCTGGAACGGGGTCTGTGCATCACTCAGGGTCCATCAGGGGCCTGTTCCCCACTCTCCCCTCGGCCTCTTTAAAGCTAGGAATGGCATCGTCTGCAGGTAAAGACCAGCCACACTGAGCAGTTCCCCGTGCCTCCCTCACTGTGATACCATCTTATTTTGGGAACCAGTTGCATGGACTCAAGGGGAATCATCAGTTCTGGTCTTAAAGAGCAAACTTTATGGAGTACAGGTAGGGTGGGGTGGGAGATGCCGTGTGTAGGTGGGCACAGGGGTGTCTCCATCTCTCCCTTCTCATTGATCTGCTCAACACCCCGCCACAGAGCGCAGGCAGCCTGCTCTGCCAGGCAGCTGGCCAGGCCCTGGGACTCAATGGATGAAAGAGATGGTGCCTTCTCTCCAGGGCTCCGAGGTTGAGTGGGTGGGTTGAGGCTAAACCATCAGTAGCACTGTGGTCAGAGACAGGCCCCTTGTGGACTTAAGAGGCAGAAGGCACTGGCCTCCTTTCTCTGAGGATCCCTCGGAGGTGGACACACGGGGGCGAGCTTGTTCGAGTTTCAAAGCCAGATTGAAGAACAAGCAGCAAGGGTTTCAGGGACCAGTCAGGCAGCAAGGAATGAATGGCAAAAGGAGGAGCAACTGTGAGCCAAGGGTCCCACCCCATCCCTGGAAGGTGATGTGGAGCCGAGGCCCCAGGTGAGGTCAGCCCACTGTCCTTGCCAGGACCAGCTTGGCTGAGCCTGGAGCCTGCTGAACAGAGGAACTGCAGGGGGTTCTGTGCCTCCTGTGGGGAAGGTCCTGCAGAGCACCGTGGCACGCTGTGGAGACATGTGGCTGTTGAAGGAATAGCTTGGCTCACAGCCAGAGGGTATGCAGAGGATGTGGGCATGGGTGAAGACAGGTGTGACCAAGCTTACATACTTTTGTAAAGATGATTTCCTTATCCCTGCTCCCCTGAGTGGACATCTGGGTCTTCCTGGTGTCGGAGGTATTGTTCAGGGGTAGAAGACAGTGGGAACTGGCATCCCAAGCAGCTTCAGCAGGCCCTGTGTCCCTGGGCTGGAGGAAGCCGAAGCGCAGATGCTGATCCAGGGCTCAGGCACTGCTTGGCAGATTGAGCACAGAAAAATGCAGACGGCTCCATCACATTTGAATTTTAGATAAGTAACAAATAGAACATATTAATACTAAAAATTATTTATTGTTTATCTGAAATTCAAATTTCACTGGGTGTCCTGTATTTCCTCTGGCACTGCTCCCGGACACCCTGGCTCAGCTAAGCCCCGAGGAGGCCTCCCAGTGACACCTGCTGGTGGGGGACAGGGAGGTGCTGGTGAACTGGCAGACGGGGGAGGCAGTGCCCATCCCAGCCCCACTCCGCCCTCCTGGGGCAGTCACCTCACCTCTCAACTTCTGCCATTGGACAAGGAAGGCTTCCCCAGGCCCTTTCCAGAACTATTGATCTATAATTTAATTTCCCTTTGCTTCTTACCTGTACCATCTGTTACAATAAAACCCACATGACATGACCGATGTCAGAACCTTTAGTGCAGCTGCCAGGTTTGAAAATCTCATACCATTTTCCCCGAATTGTGTTTTTAAGGACAACAACAGAGAAACAAAATGAAATATGTTTTCTTTCCAGAAAACTACTCAGGAACAATCTGTAGCCTGAGTTGCCAAGAAGAAAATGAAAATATTCTACAATCCTTTTTTTTTTCCAGAAGAAAAAACTATCTATCAGCATTATGTAACGTGTGGCAATTACTAAGCCCAATAGCCAACCCGAAGTAAACAATACATGTCAGCCATAATGGTTGCCATTATTATGATTTTGTAAGATGCTAATGTTTTCTAAAAGATAGTTTGGTAAACTCTAGCTATCCTTTTGCCTCTAAAATAATTATTACTATTTTTAAAGAAAAAAATGCCTTGAATTAGCCAGTTGTTAGGCCAAGATGGCCTAGTGAACTAAATCAACACGTTTAGACGTGAATGCTTTTAATCCTTAAATTGTAACCCTTAAAATAAAATGTGGAAGCCATGGCCGCCCTTACTTACAGAATGAAACACATGATCTTCCTGCAGCCCCCGAATAAGAAAAGAATGTAAATGAACAAAAAGCTGGAGTTCCCCTGAGTCGAATTCCCCACACCCAGCACTTCCTCAGAGTCCTCAGGCCCATTTAGTGAGGGCAGTAGCAGTCATGCTGAAAGCAGCAGGCATTTGACTACATTTCTCAGATCATCTCCATTATCCTAAGATGAGCAATAACAGTTTATAGCTTACGGGCATAACTTCAGAACCAAAGAGAACTCCCCCTCCCAGTCTAATGGAATCAAACGATGAAGTAAATCACAAATGGCAATTGTTGAGGGATTGTACCGTCACAATACTGCCCTCCTCTCACAGGTGGAAAGCAGCCTGCCCTCCTGCCTACAGCTGGGACCCTCTATGTGCTTCGTGCTCCCCCTCACTGGCCTCATTGCCTTTGCCCCTTCCACACAGCAGGTATGTTACCAGGGGGAGGGTGTCCAAGTTCTTGACGTTTTGAACAAAAAATTGGACAAAAAGCACAAACAAGGCAAGGAAAGAATGAAGCAACAGAAGTAGAGATTTATTGAAAATGAAAGCACACTCCACAGGGTGGAGCGGCCTGAGCAAAGGACTCAAGAGCCAGGTTACAGACTTTTCTGGGGTTTAAAATCCTCTAGAGTCTTCCCATTGGTTACTTGGTGTGCACCGTATGCAAATGAAGGAGCTGCTTCCTGTCATAGCTGAAGCAGAGTTACATTACAGAGTTATGCACTTGGTCATAGAAAGTTGGGGTCCCTCTATTTCAGTTCTAGCAAGTCCTTAGGCTCCCTGTCCCCAGACCCTATTCTCCTGCCTCATCTATGCAGGTGTTTCTGGAATGCAGAGCTGGTCAGCCACTCTTCTTCCCTCCCACACATAATGCCTTTGCATTTCTCTTAGGAGAAGATTTTTATGAAGCCCCTGAACCTGGGAGTCTGCCTGGTCCCTCTCCCTGCCCTCCCGTGCCTCACTTTCCCTCCCTCTCTGTGCCCCAATTGCAGTGCCCTCTGAGTCTCTGCATCCTCCACTCTGCTTTCTACCCCAGGACCTTAGCATATGCTGTTCCCTTGGCCAGGATGCTTTTCCCTTCTTGCACCTGACCATCTGATAGGGCTGCCATAACGAAGTGCCACAGGCTGGGGCTGCAACAGCAGGAACGGGCCTCTTCACTCTTCTGGAGGCTGGAAGTCTGAGATCAGGGTGTGTGCAGCGCTGGTTTCTTGAGTCCTCCCTCCTTGGCTTGCAGATGGCCGCCTTCTCCCTGTGTCTCCACATGGTCTCTTTTCTGTGTAAAGTCTGTGTCCTAATTTCCTCTTCTGATAAAGACACTAGTCATACTGGATTCGGGCCTCCCTAATGATCTCTTTTAGTTCTAATTCCCTTGTTAAAGGGCTCTTTCCAAATTCAGTCACTTTCTGAGGTCTCAAAAGTATGAGTTTTGGAGGGAACGCAATGGAGCCTTTAACACTGCGCTAAAGCCACTCTGCCCCCAACCCCTGCAGCCCTGAGCTGTCACTGGCTTCTGGGAGGCATTCAGAGCGCTGCGCCTCTCTCCTTCCAGGCACTTGGCAGGTGGGACTTTTGTGAAGTGAGTGGGATTGTATGTCCCCGTTAGACTGTGATCTTCATGGGGACAGGTCCTGGATTAGTCTTCCCGTCTGGTCCATTCCTTGTTTGTCACAATTGGCAGCACGTAGTAGGCACTTAATAAGAATCTGATGACCCTATTTGATGGCACAGCAGGGTGACTACAGTCAATGATAACTTAGTTGTGCATTTTTAAATAACTAAAAGAATGTAATTGGATTGTTTGCAACACAAAAGGTAAATGCTTGAGGCGATGGATACCCTATTCCTTGTGATGAGATTATTTTACATTGCAGGCACATATCAAAAAATTTTTTTGTGTAATTATGAAGAAGGATCTGTTGAATGAATGATTTCCTGAAAGTCTCTCGCCCAGCAAAGGGCAGACCAGCATTCCATTCCAGGTCCCCTTTCAGGACACGCAACCCACTCCCTGACATCATCCCATAACTGGGAATTACTGGGCCCATCTTGCTTGCCAGGGCCTAACCCCTGAGCAGGGTGCCGACTTGCCAGGGGGTGAAGCGTGAACCATGTCAGAGCAGGGACGCTGTTGCTCACCCTTTCATTTATTCAAGCACTTATTGGGGCCACTTTTTTTTCCCAGAGGTTTGCTCACTAGATAGTAGTTTTGAAATGGTCAAGGACATAACCATGTCCTTGGGATGCAGCAACCATGGAGATCTTACTCTTAACACAACAAACCCCAGCATTTGCATCGTAGTCGAGCTCATTCAAGCAAAGCTGTCTCCAGTAAGGACTTTCCCCTGTAGACGTTGTGTGCATTTTGATTTTACCTGTCCTCAAACTGGCCCTTTTTTTTTAAATAGTAAAACATTCTTTCCTTGAGTTGTTTGTGTGTTCTGTCCAGTTTTTTGCTCAAAATGTGAAAATCTCCACCCAGCCCTGGGTGGAGATTTAAGACGTTAATGAGACATGGCACGTATGAACAAGCGTGTACAGCTACTGCGCATGTGCACCAGAGGACCACCCAGAACATGCTAACTAGTAACACCTCACCCAGCCGCTTATGAATAATCACGGAAGACTCCCATAAAGGGTCAACGCTGTCTCGTTTTTACCAACATTCACCCTGCATGCTCTCAGGGTGCGGTCTATTCTGCACTTCACTTACAAAATATTCTTTCTCCTGTGCAATAAATTGCTCTGCGCTGCGTCTCCTTTGCTGTGAGTCCCTTGTTTAAATTCTTTTAAACTAAGAAGACAAGAACCAAGGTCTCACCACAGCTGCCAACAGTTTCACAAACTTTAAAGAAGCAGAATCATTGAAGCCTCGCCTGACTTCTCACCATAGAAAATGAAAAAGGATTTGTCCCGAGTTGAATCGTGTCTCCCACTTCACAAAAAAAAGAGAAAGATATGCTGAAATCCCAGCTCTTAGCACCTTAGAATTTGAACTTACTTAGAAACAAAGTCATGTGGGTATAACTAATGAAAATTAGGCCTTGCTGGAGTGGAGTGGACCCTACCCCAATGACTGGTGTCCTCTGAGGAGGCCCTATGAAGACACACACACAGGGGGAGCACCATATGCTGACAGGGGCTGAATTATGGAGTTATGCAACTGCAAGCCAGCGAATCCCCAACTTTGCTGACAAACCACCAAAAAGTGGGAAGAGGAAAGGACAGAGCATCTCCTATAGGTTCAGAGGGAGCATGACCCTGCCAATGGATTGATGTCAGACTTCTAGTTGCTAGAAATGTAAGACAACACGTTTCTCTTGTTTTAAGTCATCTATTTGTTATACCTTGTTACTGCAGCCGGAGGAAATATTTAATTAGCATGGATTTTTGTTAAGCTCAAAGTTACGATATTTACTTATTATACAGTCAAACAATTAGAAAACAAATTAATGTTGTGGTGAACACCAATGTGTTAATATTTTGTTTATTAAGGAGTATGTACTTTTTAAAAAATTACAACACTTACTTTCGGTCAACACTTGAGGAATTTAAATACATTTAAAAATGAACGTTGAGTACAGTAATCTCCAGCAAACATTTAATGTATGCAAATTCAACTATATGAGCTTAGTCAAAAAAATTTTTTAAGAGAAAAGATAGTGTAATTCCTCTTGCCATTGTTCTTCCCAAGTGCATCCCCTGGGGTGTATGGGCGGCAAGACAACCCGAGAACCTGCAAGCCTCTCATGGAGGGAGTCGTCTCAGCGTGAGAAGTAGGGTTCTGTTCCCTAAACGTGTGCACAAGTTGTCGTTCAGTATGGCTCCATGAAATGCAAGCTGGTCACTTCAACTAGTACTTGGACGTCCATCCACTCATCCATTCAACCCACTGCTACAGAACACATGGTAATGCTGAGTCACCGTAGGAAGAGATGGCATATTACTCTCCAAAGCAGCACCTTCCTAGGGAATGTTCTATGCTAACTTTTATCATCGGCCTTAAAAAAAATAGCACTGTATTTGTTATTGACTCAAAATTAAGCAGCTTAAACCAGCAATAAACATTTATTATCTTACACTGTTTCTGTGGGTGAGGAATTTGGCCTTCGCTAGCTGGACGGTTTCATCACAGGGTCTCTCCTGAGGCCGACTGTCAAAGTGTCAGGTGGGTTGTAGTCCACTATCTGATGTTTTGACTGGAGCTGGAGGATCTGCTTCCAATATGGTGCACTTGCATGGCTGCTGGCACAAGGTCTCAGTTCCTCTCCACATGGAACTCTCCATAAGGCTGCTTGATCATCCTCACAGCATGGTGGCTGGCTTTCCCCACATCAAGCAGTCCGAAAGAGAGAACAAAGAAGAGTCCTAAATGCCTTTTATAGCCTCGTCTCATCTGCCACATTCTATTCATTAGAGGTGAGTCTCTGAGTCTAGTCCACACACAAAGGTAGAGAAATTAAATTCCACTTCTTGGAGAGAGGAGTAACAAATTTCAGGATGTAGTTGATATAGTTTAAAATCATAGCAAGGATGATACATTTTAAGAACATAAGCTGGTGGAATTTCAGTTTTCTGCCAGAGGGAGGGATACATGTGGAATCAGGATTCTAGAAATTACCAGTGCTCTGCCTTTCTGTGAAGATGCCTCTTACTTGGGAGCCTGAGAGATGAATTGCCTCTTGAGGATTCTGCAGGGTATATCTGGAAACCCTGGGCTGGCAGGAGTCTCCTTTGTTTGTGGTTTGGGGGCTTGGAATGTAAACAGAACTCCCAGCCTAAGAGACTCACTGGGTGACCAAATAGTGAAGGCAAAGATACTGATGGGGAAGAGCCGGCCGTCTGGGCTCCTGGCATCCTGAGGTCATTGAGAAGACTGAAGGTTGTTGAAAAGACTTCAGTAGAAGAAGGTGGAGTCAGAGCCAGGCTTGGCTCTCCCAGCCCTGCAGTTCAAGCTTTTACTAATGTGAAAGTTAATTATGCAAATTGGGTCATTCTTGCCATACCCAACTGAAACAGAGTCTGGAGGCCAGGAGGATAAAGCCTTCAGGGCACATGACATTGCTCCAAGGATTGAATTCTCTTCAAGCCTGGCTGCTGAAATGGCTTGCTGTAACCTGAAACCAGTTTTATCTAATAGCTGCTGAAACAATCTGCTGCAACTTTGAGACTAGTTTTATCCATCACTGTCACTCACCAATTGGAGCTTGCCAGCTCCCCCAAAACTTCGCTAGTGCTAATCTAATGAACTTTCTTGCAGAATGACACATAACATTTCTCTAAATTCTCTAACCTTCTCTTCCTTCTTTGGATGTAACAAAGACCCATCTCAGGCTAGTACTCTCTGGGCCAGTGAAACATCCTCTTACAGGTCACTTGAGGACTTTTGTGCCTGGACAGTGCCTTAAAGTGTCCCTGAGAACACTCAAAACAGTAACAAAGCCAATGTTTCCTGATGCTTACTCTGAACCATGAGCACTAAAGGACACACCCACACCTGGGATGCCCACAGCAACCAGAGGCGAGGCAGTCCAGGGCTCACCCACCTCCATTTGGAATGCCAGCCCTGGAAGGGCCCCAGGAACCTTGGATCAGCACAGTCCCATGGCACTTCCAGCAGTGATGGAAATGTTCTTTTACCTGTACCAGCCAGTATGGGAGTTGCAGGTGGTACATGGCTATTAAGCCCTTGAAAAGTGGCTAGTTGACCAAAGAATGGAATTTTCACTTTTACTTAATTTTAATTAATTCAACCACAATTTAAATAGCTACCTTTGGCTAGTGGCTATCATATTGAACTGTGTAGGTCTTAGGGATCCTAGCTTTTGCTTGTATACCTGCAGAAACTGAGACGCAGTGGGAGGGAGTGAATTGCTTAAGACTTCCCAGGAGTCAATAAGAATTGGGTTTCCTCTTTCTGGTGGCTGTGTGCTTCTCATGACATAGCAGGTTGCTGACTGAAGGCAGGTATCTGCCTGGCTGAGCCACAGAGACTGGTTCCAAATGAGTGAATGTCGAGGTTGTTCAGTGGGGCTTTTAGCTGTGGCTGGAGAACACAGACTCAAGGCTTCTGGTCTTTTTGGGAAGCAGAGGCCAGTGGAAGACTGAGTTCTGGCAATGTGGAGCCCCCACTGTGGCCTGCTCATGAGGGCCAGGCCTCCCTCTGGAATCTGCAGCACTGTGACAAACACTTCTTTCCAGCTGACTTTGCTCAGACACACTGAGTACTCAGCATGGCGACTGCCCTCTCTAACACGAAGTGAGAGCCTTGGAAAGCCCTGCAAGCAATGTGGCTGCGGGCTCCTGTTCTTCACATATACACACAAGCAATGCTTCCTGACGTCCCGGTGCCTTGTGGAGAACGCAGCCAGCAGGAAGCTAGGGCAGCAGAGGCAAACCTATTTTTCCCAGGCAGTCTGGAAACCCAAGTTGCATGTTAAGTATTATGTGTAAATGAAACAGGAATCAGGGAGAGGAAAATATCAATTTGGGCTGAATTGGCAAAATGTATATAATTTACAGAATTATGCAAAACTGGAAGACTTCCATTTCCCTTCCATCAAGGCACTTCCTGTGAGAAAATTCAAATCCCTTCACCCTGCTTTGCATGTGTGGTGTTATGTGCTGGGGGAACTGTGTGGGATCTTTTGCAGAGCTCTGAGCAGTTTTTCCCAGGAAGTCCATGAACCCTCTAAGGGCCAACCTGAGTGCCACAGAAGTAATGAGTCTCTATTGCCAGGGAGTCCCCTTCTTCCCTGGCTCTTCTCTGGGACTAGACTGGCTGACAGCACTCTCAGCCTGCTCCCTCCCAAGTGGCCTAAGAATAAAGCATTCTCTTCTGGGCTGGCTCCCTCTTAGGCACTAGCTCCCTCTTAGGCACTCCCTCTTTACCTAGCTTTGAATCAAAACTCCTGCTCACATTCTTCTCTTGAGAAAATACAAACTTGTGAAAGCCAGAGGCCCTCCCTAAGACCAACAATGAGTACTGTGTGATCACTGCCTCTTTTGTCTTGGCATCACAAACACCAAACTCAGCCAAAATAGCTAAAGAGATTTATTTTGAGCCATGTGAGTGACAATGGCCCTTACCCAGTCTTGGCTATTTCTTCATAACAGCATGAGAACAAACTAACACAGGCCAGGTGCAGTGGCTCATGCCTGTAATCCCAGCACTTTCAGAGGCCAAGGCAGGTGGATAACTTGAGGTCAGGAGTTCAAGACCAGCCTGAGCAACATGGCTGTCTCTACAAAAAATACAAAAATTGGCTGGGTAGGGTAGCATGCACCTGTAGTCCCAGCTACTCGGGAGGCTGAGGCTGCTTGAACCTGGGAGGCAGAGGCTGCAGTGAGCAGAAATGGCACCACTGCACTACAGCCTGGGCAACAGAGTGAGACTCTGTCTCAACAACAACAACAAAAAGTCTTGCTCAAGGAGATTTTATGGTTTGTAACATGCGACTTCCCAAGCCCCTTAGAAAGAAATGTGAGCAAAAAAGAAGATAAGAGTATAGTCCTCAGTCACCACCCCCCATGCATTCCAGCCCCTCTGCCCCGCTCTGTGCCCCAGGATCCCACCTCCCCCAAGCTGTCCCTTCCTCTGCTTTCCCAAACCAGCAGAAGATGGCAGGGTGGGCAATAAGAGGACGGGCATCTCTCCCCTCTTCTTGCCCACACTGTTCTGCAAGTGCTGGCTTCCCTCAGCAACAATTACTTCTGTACTAAACACAAACCCAGGCAGGTGGAACCCCTGCCCTGGTTCCCTATGCGTCGGTAGGTCCCACGTGTCACAAACACACACAAAAGCATTAAGGAACACATGGTGCCTCTCTCACTTACACAGGGTATCAGAATATGTCATCCCAAAGTCTGTCTCTTTGGTATGCACATTATTATGAGCTGAAGGCAACTGAGAACCAGTAGACACAGGAAAAGCTCCTTACCTCCCCCTAACTGCCTAAAAGTGTAGTATACCTTTCCCATCTTGTAAAGGAAATTTATATTTATAAAGTAAAGTTGTTTCCATAGCAGGGAGAGAGCTGCTCCTGGAGACAGCCCCCATGCCCCAAAAAACTCTTAGCTGCATTCCAGCCAGTTCTGGGAAGCTGACCCCACCTCACCTTCCCAGAACTGGCTTCTCCTGCTCCCAGAAGCCCTGGACCCTTTTCTCTTGTTTGGCCTATGTTGGTGCATAAGCCTCAGTCACCTGGCCACCTCCTGGAGCTACATTTTTCTTTGTGAACTGCCCTGCATACCACATACATAATTAAAATTGCTTTTACTCTTGTTAATCTGTTTTTCATCAGCCTGATTCTTGAGCCCCAGCCATGGATCCCAGAAGGATAGGGAGGAAAAGACTTTCCTCACCTACACTGGCACACCCACAAGCATGTGCTCTCAGGACTAAAGTCCTTCAGGCCCCAGGGGGAGACATGGAGATGTCTCTTTCTTGTGTTCTGACAGCAAAAGGCAACTTCATCCAAAGGCCATCAGGATTCTGGGGGCAGTGCCACTGCCAAGGCAGAGATGGATGCTGCATTACACAGCAGAGAGGACTTGAGTGGCTGAAGCTCTCAGGCAAGAGAAAAGACAGATCAACTCCCTTGTCAAATCCTTCCCCTCAGGCTCAGAGATGCAGGAGATTCGTGCGTAAGGAAGCATCAGTCACCTGTAGGGCCCAGTGCCTATTTGCTTACTTCTCCTATGGCTGATTCTGATTCTAGTGGGTCTTGCATGTCAGGCACTGACATGTTTGTTACCAGGAGACATGGCCCCAGCTTTTCCAAAGCCATGCCATTCTTTAGTACTAAGGTGTAATCCCTCAATGGGTTCTTCCTGCCTGCTGCGCAGACAAAACCAATTCACCAAGACCATGGCGTTCCAGTGAAGGGTTTAACTGATACAAATCTGGCCACGCCAGGCAGGAGGTGGAGATTACTCAAATCCATCTCCCTGAAGGCTAAGAGGTTAGGGTTTTCAAGTATAACTTGGTGGGCAGAGGAGGCTAGAGAAGGGGTGCTGCTGATTGGTTGGGGGATGCCATCATAGGGGTGTGGAAAACCATCCCCATGTGCTGAGTTTGCCTCTGGGTAGGGTCCACAGAACTGGTTGAGTCATGAGTCATGAGTCCAGGTGGAGATACTGGTCATCAGAAATGCAAAAGTCTGAAAAGACATCTCAAAAGTCCAATCTTAGGTTTTACAACAGTAATGTTATCTGTGGGAGTACTTGGGAAGTTACACATCTTGTGACCTCCAGAAAAATGACTGGCTATTGTTTAACTAAGCCTACATCTTAGCAGAATTTTGATTTCTAAAGGACCCAGATATCTACTTACCATTACGTGGTGAAGAGAACTGAGATGGAAGACCTATCATGCCAGCCTGGTTCATGGGCATGCAACATCCATGAGCTCCATCTACTTCTTACTTAAGAAGCAGGTGGAATATCTAAAGGCCATTTTCCCACCTCAGTTATCTTTCTTAAATCAATTACTGCAAAATAGGGGACAGGAAGTTAAAATCAGTGAGGTTATAAATGGCCTGAGTGGAGAATTATAAGCCTACATTGAGAAAAAATAGAATGTGTGGATCAGGAGTTCTCAACGTCTCAATTAAAATAAAACTGAGTTGTCTAATATTAGACTCACTCAGATCCTAAGGATTTTTTTCCTCTCCCATAATGAGCTGCCAAGAACTGTGATATACAGTCACACAGCAATTATTTGGAACCTCTGGCCCGATGAACACAGTGTTCATTAGTTGAAGGGATTACTACAAAAAATGGAGTAGGTTGTGCAAGGATCAGGCTGCCTGAAGTGAGAAACGGCCTGATCCCCATCACTCAAACGGGAGCGGGGGTCAACAGCCTCAACCCAGAGAAACTGCTCCTTGGTAAGTCGGGGTGACAGGTACACACTTTACGGTTGTCAGGACCTGCGTGGGAGATGAATGAGTGTCGTCGCAGGGTGTCAGGAGGTAATTAGCAACCTGTCGACTGTCTGTAAACAAACATTTTTGATGCATGGCATGAAGAGATGAAGCTATTTTGGTGACCAATTTTGCACTCCCAGGAAGCAGAATTTAATTACTTGTCTGATCTACAGAGCCCTACAGAATGCCAGCATGAACTGCGGGCGAAACCTGGCCCTACCTGCAGAGGCGGCAGCTCTCTGATGTGAGGGTCTTTATTGCGTTGATCACTCATCTAGAGCAAACCATCCACTTCCACTCGTTTTTATTTAAGGGCTATTTTTATTTTTGCTTCTAGAGTGAGTCTAAAAAGCCCCAAACATCACTGAAAAACAGCAACAGGTAAACATAACTGAATTCTACAAAGCTTTATTGAGTGCCTACTGTCTACTGTATCCCTGGCCCTATGCTAGAGGCTGCAAAGACAAAGCTAAATGAAGACACAGTGTCCACCCCCAAGGAAGAGGGAAGGTGGTTGTATTAAGCACAGAATATTAAGACACAGGGCTGCAGGGAATAAAATGGGAGTGCAGAGGAGGGGCACCGTATGCAGCCCAGGGATGAAGGTGAAACTAGTGGAGGTTTCACAGGGTGACTCCTGAATTAGTTATCACATTGCTGTAAAGAACTGCCTGAAAGTGGGTAATTTATAAAGAAAAGAGGTTTAATTGACTCACAGTTCTATAGGGCTGGGGAGGCCTCAGGAAACTTACTGTCATGGTGGCAGGTGAAGCAGGCATGTCTTACATGGTGGCAGATGAGACAGAGAGTGTGTGAAGGAGGAACTGTCCCTTATAAAACTATCAGATCTCATGAGAACTCACTATCATGAGAGCAGCGTGGGGGAAACTGACCCCATATTCCAATCACCTCCTACCAGATCAGTTCTTCCCTTGACTCATGGGGATTATGAGCATTACAATTTGAGATGAGATTTGGGTGGGGACACAGCGCCAGACCATATCAGCCCCTGAGCTGAGTCTTAAAGGGTGAACAGAATTAGCTGTTAGAGTCTCTCCACGTCTAACTGTCATGAGCCACCTTGGATAACTGGAGTGAAGATGTCATTTTAGAATTCAGCTTAATGAGCTTTGTTCTAGACGTGTTATACAACCAGACCAGGAATAAGAGGTCATAACTTCTAGTTTTAGCTGTAAACAACAGCAAACACAAGATAATAGGGGCTTCAAAACTTTAGGGTTTTTTCTCTCATGTAAAAGAAGTTCGGAGTTAAGTAGCCCACGTCTGGAAATGTAGATCTAAGGTAACAAGGACCTAAGGTTCCTCTTGTTTCACTCCATCACCCTTAGCACATGACAACCATTCTTAAGATCACCTCGTAGTCCAAGATGGCTGTCAAAGCTCTGGAAGTCATATCAGTATTCCAGGCAGTAGAAATGAAGAAGTGTAAAAAAGCTAAGATCCCATTAAGGAGTATGCCAAAGCTTGACATCTGCTTTCATCTTATGGGTTAGTGCTTAGTTACGTGGTTGTATCTAGCAGTCAGAGAAGCTTGGATATATGATCTTTCATCTGGGCAAACGGAGAAGAGTGGAAAATGGACAGAAAATTACCATCTTCAGCCATATTGATCAACTCATCAAGCTATAGCTTCCCACTCTGACCCACAACTCATTTTCTACCCTTTCCTAGATTAGAATAGGGACCTTTCTTGACTCACCCCAAATGAGAAGATCAAGTGTTGACTTTATAGTGGCAGAACAATTTCTATTAAATTGATTGATTAATAAATAGGTACCACCATCTCTTGAACAGTCAATGACAAAGCAACAGCACTATCTTAGCCTGATTGCTCATCACTTTTAGAATTTGTCATGGTGAGGACTGGTGCCATGAAAACGATATACTGAACCCGGGACATGAAGGTCACTCAAGAAATGCTTGTGGACCAGCTGATGAAGGAATTCTACCATGAAATCTTAGGGTCAACATCAGGAACTGCCAGCTCTCTGAGTTCCCTATCCTCCTCCTCTTGGGGACATTTGGGCATAGTTTTTTCTGCGCTTGGCCTCATCTCTAACAAGAAGAATGTACAAGCTTCTCAGATTGAGGCTAAGATGCTTAAGGACTCAAGACCCCTTGGTCCTCAGAGTGGGCAGCCGGGCACTATTCTGTTTATTCAGCTTGCTCCTGTGCAGCCCTTGGTCTGAGTGTCAATTTTATATTATACCTATTCTTATCTCAAGATTCTTAAGGCAGTGCAACAAATGAAAGGCTTAAAATTTTTTTTAATGTTAAGAAGATGGTTATATTTGTTTGGGGTGTTCTGCTTTTGGCTTTTGTAGTTTGATACCAACTTTTATTGTGAGGTAAATTTATCAAATTTTACCTAGAATTTATTTGTAATCTGGTTGGGAATAGGAAAGCCATTCACGTTTTCTTCGTTTAATTTGTGTCTTTCTAGAAAGTAATAGCTTTAAATCTCCCATCAATAATATATTTGCTGTTCCTTATATAAGACAATCACATTGTATTTTTATAGGTCTACCAGGGTTCTGGTGACTCAGAGATATTTACGAATTCAGGAATTCTAGGTTGGGATTTTTGTGTGTGTTCTTTCTTTCCTTTTTTAATTTTTATTTATTTATTTATTTTAGACACAGGGTCTCAGGGTCTCACTGTGTGTCACCCATGCTGGAATGCAGTAGCACAACCAGAGCACACTGCATCCTTGAACTCCTGGGCTGGAGTCATCCTCTCCCCCACAGCCTCCCAAGTAGCTGGGACTACAGGTGCATACCACCATGCCCAGCTAATTAATAATTTTTTTTTTTTTTTGTAGAGATGGGGTCCCCTCATGTTGCCTAGGCTGGTCTCAGAATCCTGGCCTCAAGAGATCCTCCCACCTCAGCCTCCTGAGTCACCAGGATTTCAGGCATGAGCCACTGCAACCTGGCTCTAGGTCCAGTTTCTTCAAGAGAAATATTCCCTAAGGCCTAAAGCAACTCGTTAGACAGTCTGTAAGGCACTTTTGGTTTTTGCATAAAATTAAACAAACACATTACTGTGTTTGATTCTTCTCTTTTAGAGGGGCATTATATATTCGATGGCAAAAAGTTTATTTCCCATCTCCAGTATTTCACCCCCCACCAAACTTAAATGTTGATTTATTAGTATTCTTAACACTAATTAAACAATCATGGGGTGGATTCTGCAAAAGACACCAAAGGTTAATAAAAGCAAAATGAAAATAGCTTACATTTTTGGTGTCAGGAACTGGGCTTGACAAGTGATAAGTATTTAATAATAGTAATTGTTATCTTATTAATACCGTAACCCTTTAAAGTCGATATTACAATTGTTTCCATTTCATAGAAGTGAAAATGAGGCTGAGAGACGCTAAGTAATTTACCCAGTGTTATTCTTGGACCTCTTGGACTCCTGGTTTTGATTTCAAATAAAGTTTCTGCTATACCACAGCATGTGAGAATGCATTAAAAAGTAAAATGCACAGTTTACAATAGCAAAGACCTGGAACCAACCCAAATGCCCATTGATGATAGACTGGACAGGGAAAATGTGGCACATATACACCATGGAATATTATGCAGCCATCAAAAACGATGAGTTCGTGTCCTTTGTAGGGACATGGATGAACCTGGAAACCATCATTCTCAGCAAACTGACACAAGAACAGAAAATGAAACACCACATGTTCTCACTCATAGGCGGGTGTTGAACAATGGGAACACATGGACACAGGGAGGGGAGTATCACACACTGGGGTCTGTCGGGGAAAAAGGGGAGGGATAGTGGGGGGGTGGGGGAGTTGGGGAGGGATAGCATGGGGAGAAATGCCAGATATAGGTGATGGGGAGGAAGGCAGCAAATCACACTGCCATGTGTGTACCTATGCAACAATCTTCCATGTTCTTCACATGTACCCCCAAACCTAAAATGCAATAAAAAATAAATAAATTAATTAATTAAAAAAAAAAAAAGTAAAATGCAAAATATGGCTTTGCTTTTGCTTATGGTGATGATCCCCTCACAAAATTGTAATTAAACCAAATGTTATTGACTTCCTGTATGAAAATCTACCAAAGCCAATGTTTCACATAATGCATTTCTCATGGGATTTTTGGGTTAATGCCAATATTTTTGTCACGGTTTTAACTTCGGGAAATCCTAATCTAAGGCCCTTATCATCTATGACCTCTATTCAAATTGTGATTTTTAATGGATTCAATTTTTCTCTTTCTTCTTTGTCCACTAGGGGATCACCTAGTTACATGGAACAGAAATTCACTCACATTAATTTAATCCAGAGAGATGATTTTGCTCATGGTGTGACACTATGGCTGTTGCATGGAAATTGGCGATGGTGGCTACGGTGGTGGTAATGGTGGTCACGATGGGCATGGTTAATGGCGATTGTAGTGATGGTTCTGTTATCACGGTGATGGTGTTGATGGCTTTGGTGATGATACTGACTGGTGATGATGATGATGGTGGAAATGGTGATGGTGATGATAGTGGTGAAAGTGTTGCTGGGGTGAAGGTGGTGTAGATGATGCTGATGATGGTAAAGACGATGGTGGCTATGGCACTGACGGGGTGGGGGGGAGGTGAGGGTATCTTTGGGATTCCATGGTGAAGAGGAGGATCAGGTTGTACAAGGGGCTAGACCTGGGACATGGGAAGTCAGCCAGTGAGGCTACCTTTCTTTGTCTGTCTAGCACCTCATGGTTTCTCACCTTTGCTTCTTTCTGCTCCGTTGCTGCATTGTCTTGTGTCAAGTGTTAAAAAATAACCACCATGGCCCTTGGTATACATCACTGTCCGATTAAGAGCTGGGTATCATCAAGTTTTCCAGAGTGAACAAATTGGACTGCCCCAGTCCAGCTGATAACTTGCCTGGAGTCAGCTGTGGCTATACAGGGAGGAGCAGCCTGGTCCTTGCTGTAACTGAGCACCCAGGACTGAGAGAAGCAGATTCTCCCAAAGTCTGTAGGGCAGAGGAGACGCTGAGGAGGAAATGACCAGCATTTCTAGCACCTGAGTATCTGGAATAGGAGGAGTAAGGGTGAAGATCTCATAAGAGGAGCCACAGGGCAAATTTGCTGAAATTTAAGAGAAGGCAGGTTTAGTGGTAAATAGCTTCTCATTTTCAAATCATTCTCTGCAACTCTTGAGATGCTCCACTAGGGGAGAAGTTATGTTTTCAACAGTATGGGTTCAACCTTTTCAGTTTATACCTGTTCTGAAATTTGGGGAAGCATTTAATCTTTCAGTTGCAGTCCCTTCTTAACAATTAAATATTTGCTAATAACATATATCTTCCAATATGGAGAAAATTTTTCACTTGTAAACAGATTTATGATACAGTAGCTTCCACAATTAAACACCAGTCTCTATTCAAATTGTGATTTGTAGTGGTTGTCAGTGACAATTTTTCCATTTCTTCTTGCCCACTTCCTCTGTCAAAATAAGGCTATAAAACAAGACCAAAATGACTACAAAAATACAGGAATAGAATATTTTTCTCCAAAACCTTGCTCAAAAAATTCATTAAAATGGCAAGTAGAGGATGGTTACCATTAGATTATAGTAGCTCTGCTTCTTGGGGGATGATGGAAGGCTGGTTTCACCCTTGTGAGGCATGCCAGGGGCATCGGAAAGGAAAAAACAAAGGCATTGAAGCCAGGCAGTCAATCAGACAGGTCTATCAGCCTGGCATTTCATAGGATGAGAAGGCTCTGAGTTGCTTTCCTCCTTCCTCCCTTTTTCCTTCCTTCCTTTCTGGTAAAGGTCAGTCCCATAATTCTTCCAGCAGAGGTCATACTTTTCCTTTGAAATGATGCAAGATATTTTTTATTTGAGAGAATAGCACAACTGATTGTTCTGGGCTATAAATTTCCACACTATTTGGAGAGATTCCACAGTTATATGAGAGCACTGGAGAGGTGTGGGAGATAGTCACAGAGATATAAGCTGCAATCAGCTATGCATCCCACACCATGATGAAAATAACAACACCAGCACCACTGAGGTCCAGAGGCCCAGTATTTTGTATTTATCACCTCTCTGATGTGTTGGCTTAATTAATGATAAAAGCAGCACTGGACACTAGCCTCTCTTTCTATTACTTGATCTTCCTTATCAAAACCTGACTTGCAACAGACTCAAGGTGTTTCATAAATAACCCTGGGACTACTGCTGCATGAATTTGGCAGGATCTAAGAATGGTCTGAAGTTATCAACAGCTCTCCAGGGGCCTCTGGTCTGCTGGGTTGTGAGTCCACCCCTCAGGGAGTTAGAGAAGGCTTCATGGAGGAGTGCGGAGAACTGGGCAGGACTTCAGGAGGTGTGTGTGTAGAAACTGGACTGGCAGAGTCAGGACGCAGAAAGATGTTATAACCCCTCAAGAGTAAGCAGTTTGCCTGGGGAGTCATGTGGCATACTTCTCTGGAAGACGTCCATTTGGTTTCTAGCCATAAGTACATCATAGAGAGCTGAGATTTACTGAGTACTTCCTAAATCCACTTCTCTGAGCTAAGTACTCCCCATGCATTATCTCCTTTTGACACTGTAGTTGGGAAAGTCAGGGTTAAGCAATCTGCTCAAGATGTGCAGCTTCTGAGCTATAGAGCTTACGATCCGACTATAGCTGCCTATCTAGGGTCCAGGCTTTTAACTGCTACTCTAAGCTGCCTCTCATGATAAAACTCATCTCATAACACACTCACTCAACCTGACTTTGATATGTAAGTGTGGATGAGGAACTTGCATTTAATATGCTTAAAGTATGACACTCAGGACACAGGCAACTCCCCATTGCTACTGACTTCCTTCCAATTCCTTTATACTCAATTGAAATACACGTGCACACTAAACTGGTTACCAATGATAACATTTAAAAGGAGCTGGAGACAGGCTTCCTGGAGTCTGGCCCTTGGGTAGTTGGCTAAGAAGAATTTGACGTCATGAACCTGAAAACAGAAGATGCCAGCCCTCTAAGAGAGATACTAGCTATGCTCTGGTGCTCTTTCCTTGATCTTCATTTCTCACAAGCTAGAGTAACTCCTGACAGGATTTATGAGCCCACTGCACTGAGGGCACGGAGGTAATGAGGTAGGAATGTTCATTAGCTGCTGCTCTTGGCAGGTAGGGGGTGAGTTTAACAGTGTTAGACAGAAAGTGATATGTACTGAACAACAGCACACAAGAGGGTCCATTTTTCACTAAG
The DNA here is from genome assembly GCA_036589455.1 of Ateles fusciceps. NCBI lineage: Eukaryota > Metazoa > Chordata > Mammalia > Primates > Atelidae > Ateles > Ateles fusciceps. The sequence goes on along the minus strand of JAZHEH010001784.1, from coordinate 3,900,231 downwards.
ACCTCATATAGATTTCCAAGGAGATTTCAAAATATCTCTACCATCACCATAGCCCATGGAACCCTGATCATGGCAGAAGATCCAAGGAAAAGTTTATGCTAGAGAGTACGTGGAGCAGAAGCAAGGTTTATTACATGAAGTAATAAATAAAGGCATAGCGCCTCAAGACTCATCTGGACAATGTGTAAGCAAAGGCTAAGAGGCATGCATGGAGCACAAAGAAGAAAACTCAGCCAAAACTGTGTCCTCAGTCTCTGAGCAGGGTATCACCAGCTCCTCAGTGAGAAGAAACTGAAAATTCAACCTCAGAACTACTGCACACACTCCACACCACCTTGCATATAGGTACGCTGAATGAAACACACACAGTTCCCATTAAAAACTACCTAGAGTCTAGTCATTGGCTACAAATCCTTTTGTCATCATTGTGGAATCCTTAAATATTCTAGAAGCCCTTAATTTTTTTTTTTTTTTTTTTTTTTTTTTGAGACAGAGTCTCAGTCACCCAGGCTGGAGTGTAGTGGTGCAATCTCAGCTCACTGCAACCTCTGCCTCCCAGGCTCAAGCCATTCTCCTGCCTCAACCTCCTGAGTAGCTGGGATTACAGGTACCTGCCACCATGCCTGGCTAATTTTTGTATTTTTAGTAGAGATGGGGTTTCACCATGTTGACCAGGCTGGTCTTGAACTCCTGACCTCAGATGATCTGCCTGCCTCAGCCTCCCAAAGTGCTGGGATTACAGGTGTGAGCCACCACACCTGGCTATATTTTTATATTTTTACTTAAAGGATCCTCAATGACCATTAAAATCAAAATTCTGCTACCCAGAGTGGGCAAACCAGGAAAAACCTCTTCTAACATGAGTTGGTCCTGATGGAGCTTATGTGTGTCTGGGACACCACATATGCTTTATGAACACAATTGAACAATGTCTTAAGCCATATTTTGTTACTATTACAGAATACCAGAGACTGGTTCATTTATAATGAACAGAAAAATTTATTTGGCTCACTGTTCTGGAGGCTGGGAAGTTCAAGAGCATGGCAGCAGCACCTGGTGAGGGCCTCTGTGCTGTGTCATTCCATGGCAGAAAGCAGAACAGTGAGAGAGCATGTAAGAAGCAAAACAGAAGTGGGCTGGACTTACCCTTTTATCAGGACCCACTCCCAAGAATACTCACCCGCTATGGCAATCATGGCATTTGTCTAGTCATTAGTATGGAGCCTTCATGACCTAATCACCTCTCAAAGGTCTACCTCTCAATGCTGTTGCATTGAAAATTTAGTTTCCAACTCAGGAACTTTGGGGGACACATTCTAACCATAGCCATTTGTTTTTCTAATTCATATTTTTAGCCTGGAGAATATCTGTAAATCAAAGAAAATGACCAAGGCAAGTCTCAGTCATATTAGGAGGTTTTTTTGGCAAAGTCAAGGATGTGTGCCCAAGAGACAGGTCTATGCCTTTCTCCAGAGATAATCATGAAGGCTTCAATATTTAAAGGGGAAAAAGGCAGGATATTGGGGAAACACACAATTTTCATGTGAGAGAAGGTAGAGAAATAGTCAGGCACGCCTTTGTCTGGCTCAGTGAATCTGCATCTTTACATAAAGATAACACAGACAATAGGGCAGAGGAAGCAATCAGATATGCATTTGTCTCAGCTGGGCAGAGGGCTGACTGTGAGTTCTGTCCTTTGTCCGGCACCTGTGAAGGTAAGCTATCAATTTACATCGTTGAACTCCTTTAGGGAAAGATCTTGGAGGCCACAAGGAATTTCCTTGTGGGCAAAATGTGAGGGTGATATGCAGCTTTTGATCTCCATAGCCATCTTATGTAGGAACCAAAATGGGAGGCAGGTTTGCATGACCCAGTTCCCAGCTTAACTTTTCCCTTTGGCTTAGTGAGTTTGGGATCTCAAGATTCATTTTCTTTTTCATATAGTATGGCTCAATTCACTGTTTGGCTTAGGGAAAGGAGCATACATAGATGGTTACCCAGCTGTTGGAGGGAATGAATGAATAAACAAAAATTAAACTTTTATCCCACCCTGGAGGATGCTATAGTTTCAGAGTTCCTATAGAAACTCAAAGCAAATTCCAAAATGTGAGTTAGAAGGAATGCCTTGAACTTCAAATAACCTAAATGGGGGGACTCTAAACATCCCCTACACATGAAAACCATCTGGTGAGCCACGCATCAGATTCAAAGTGCTCAGACTCTTGGGAATTATTCACTTAAATCCCTGTGAAGTTGACAGTCATTCTTCCGGAGCAGTTGAGTATCCGCAGTTTGCTTTGAGCAGCTTAAGAAAGCTAAGCTCTTTATGTTGTTTATCTACTTGGGATGCCAGGCCACTTTTCAGAGAAGAGGTGTTTGCCCTGGAGACCCTGACCAAACTTGTGAGTTCCCACTGAAAACTCACAGCAGTCTAAAACCTCGCTATTATTTTCAAATGATGAGGCTGACATTCTAATAGGAAAATTTTGTCACGTCTTCTAGTGTTTTTCACTTTACTGTAATAAACACACTACATTTGTTTGACTAAATAATAATTCGTTGATTTCCTGTTCCCCCATTATCAGTTTCCCATATTGTGAACTCTAAGGAACGTTGAGACTCAATGAGTTTAAGCAGAAACCCTGTGCCTGTTAAATCACCACTGCCTTTAGGGCTCAGATCTCATGCTTCTGGGGCCCTGCTAAGACATTTGAGAGCTGAGGTCTGGGACAGGGGAAGCCTGGGGTTTAAACTTACATTTTATATCATGCTATTAGCAGGAGGTCATGGCTGCATCTTCCAAAGATTTTTGGTTCCCACAACGGAGGTGCACATCACGTTAGAAAACCTTAAAGCAATTATGCTGTGGTCTTACAGACCATTGCTTAGGTCTCAGGAAAGCCAAGGACTTAACTTCTTCTACGTTCTACCCTTCTCTCATCTATGCAAACCTGAAATTAAAGGACAGGCAGGTTGACAGCCCCAGGAAGAGTGGAAACCCCCAAGAAATAGAGATTTGGGTGTGCTGTGAAAAGTTTAAATTAGCTCTATCCATTGACTCTTCTGCAAATGGACCAAAGCATGAAATGACTCATTTTTTCATTATTTTAATAGCCCAATTACGTATTACTTAATACTTTTTTCTCTTTTGGTTGTATGTTTCCAGATTTTTCCAGACTGTTTAGTAAATAGCTGCTTTATAGTGTCATTCACACCATAGTTTAACCTCTGAAGATTTGTTCTCAGTAACAGGTATTATTTATGGTTAAAAAAAAAAAAAAAGTACTTTTTTCCTGATCATTTGCTCCTAGATAACACAGATGCCTTTCAAAGTGGAGGGGAATTCATTTACTCGACAAATATTTATTAATAACCTACTACATGCCAGGAATGAGTCTAGGTGCAGAGAATAATCTCTGGCCATCAGCCCTTCATTACAGTGCAAGCAAGCAAATAGCACACTAGAGAAAACACAAGGTGCATTGGGTGGCAGCAAGTGCTATGGAGAAAACTGATCAGGGAAGGCGGTCAAGGCTGGCATACTGATTGAAAAGGTCACATGTGAGCTTCAGTGGTGGTAGATATTCCCATTGCATGCCAAAGTTTCTCCTGGTGGGACCTAGGGCACTTATATTTCACATTGGACCAGATGTGGATGTGGGATACAAAGTCAGTAAGGGCTAGGGCTGGTAGCAACCTTGCAAAAGCTACTGTTCAGCTCCATTCATTTTACTTGTGGGGAAACTGAACCCCGAGATGTTAACTGCTCTGCTTTTGTCCCAGCTTAGCCATAGGACCGGGACATCGTGCTTCTTACATGGGAGGTTTTGTCTAAAGACCTCTCTCTGAGAACTCACGAAGTCCACCTGTCCCCACTCCATAGTCATGTAGATTGTTTATGGAGCAATCTCTTATCATTGTCAGGAACCAAAAGACAAGCAAGCTGGCACAACTGTGTCCATTGTCCCAGATTCAGAAGTGGCTAGAACTTGGCATTAGGACACCAAGTGATCTTCCCTGTGGATGTGAATTCTAGAGGCTGCCGGGCAGCCTAATTTACCTTTCAGAGAAGGTATAGTGCATTCTCCCTCGTGCGCTTGTAATATAAACTCCTACTGGCATTGATCTTTGGGTGGGAGGGGATTTACAAGTAGAGTATTCTGTACACTTCTGTTATCTCTATATACCAGCAGAAGTGTCACGACCAACACGAATTATCATGTTGAATGGACTGGCTCTTCTCTTTGTAGTTTTATAATGTGTGTAAAGTATTAAAGCCTTCTTTCCATCTGCTTTGAAAAGAGCAGATGCTGAGTTTGATGTGTATAAGTAATTGGGATTCTTCTGCTGAAAATATTATGTTCCGCAGAGTGGTAAGTCATCAACGTTCTATCAGGCAAGCCCGTGGAGCCTGGGTGGGCTGCCACGACATCTTTGAACAAAGTAAGAGCTATGTGTTTTCTGTTCAACCATCAGAGAACTCAGGGGTCAAAACAAGGTACCTCTTCCTTATACACTGAGCTCATAAGGTGATAGTACTAAACCTTAAATACTATTAAACTTAACACATCTTACTGGTCTAATCATTAATTAATTCAACACACATCTATATGCCAGCACAGATGGTACAAAGAGGAACAAGACAAAACGTAATCCTTACCCTCAGTGGGGCTTGCAGTTCATGTAGGGAATCAGACCCATGAATAAATAGTTCTGTTTGATGAGTGTTACAACTGTGATAAGAAACAAACTCCTGTATGGGTACAGGGGAAAGAGATAAGAGCCCAGCTTGGGCTTGGGGACAGGGAACACTTTTTGGAGGGGGTGATACTTAAGCTGGGTCTTGAGGGGTGGGTGGAAACTCATCGAACAGAAGGCAAGAAAGCATTCCAGGTAGTGTGGACACCAAGCATAAGGCATGGAGTTCTGCAAGACCAGATGTGGGGTCCAGGAAGCACAAATCACTCCGTGTGTCTGACGTGTGAAGGACAAATGGGAGAGTTTGGTACGTAAGGCCATGAGTTGTATGCCTAACAGGAAGGGCCTTGGATGCCCCATTAGTTTTTGGGAAGGTGAAGTCGTTACCTACACAGATCCCCATCCACAAAGGTGAAGATTGTCTCACCCTGCATTGCAGTTAGAAGCATGAACCTAGAGCTCTGTATTGGGCTCATCAAGGCAGCCAGATATGTTTGCAGGTTCCTACAGTCATGATCTCGTCTCATTTTCCCACATCAGAGCAGGTGATTCATAGCTGTTCTGGAATTTGGTGATTTTTTTAGCTCTCTTTTCCTAAGATTATCTTTGTACTTCAGCTCTTCCAAGCACCAGCCAGGCAGCCAGCACATTGTTAATTGCTGTGATTGTTATATTATAGTAAAGGAATGGGCTCCATCTGAGAATCAGATTCAGTTACGCAGCTGGACATGTCCGAACAGCTGAGCACCCAGGTCTCCACATCACTATTGGACGCATCAGTGGCAGACAGAGCTAATTGGGAAGCTGGCAGCCGTCTCAGCTTTGTTGGTCTGAGACAGCACTGGGTCACCACAGTAATTTCACATGAGTGCAAAAGGGCAGCTTGGGGTGGTTTTCATTTATCTCATAAAACAATGAAGCTGTTTGAATTTGCCTAGGGGCAGGAGCAGAGGGTGGGCGATGCTCCAGTAAACATGACAGATAGAAGTGGATATGGCATCCGTCATGAGTTCTGGGATAAGGATACACAGAAATGAAAATACATTTTCCCCTTCCCTCTCCTTCTGTCTTCTTCCCCCATGATGGCAGTATTGTGTGATGGGAGGTCAATAAGACCACAGTGGAAAAGCTCCCATGTCTAGTCCCTTCTTCAGGGAACCAAATGCATACTTAGAATCCCTTAGAGTACACCCGACTGCAAGTAACAGAACTTCTGCTTTTTAAAAATGCTTGTTCACATGGTTCCTAGAGCATAGATTTCATGGCTGTAATTTTAAAAAAACATACATCAGATTAAAAATCTAGGGTTTCATGAAAGGCATATACAGAAGGAACAAACCCACAAACACTGGCTCAAGGAGCAAGGGCTGCTTGGCAGGACGCATGTGTGGATGACGGAGGCAGCATTTTAAAAATGCAGATGGAGAAGACTCAATGAGAGTAGCGGTGGAAATGTCCCACATCAGTCAGTCAGCTCCAGAACACTGACCAAGGATAGGATATGGCATTATTGCTACGGATTAAAATGAAAAGAGAAGACAATGCCCCTGTCCAGAAGGAGAAGAAGCTTTTACAGAGTAACGTTTTCAACAAGTTCGAACAATACTGCCCAGATAAAGCAGTCTGGTGTGAGGCATGGAATGGGTGGTGTTTGGAAGGGAGTTCTGATGGTGCATCAACCCCTCCAGACAGGATAGTTGGGGAGAAGCAGCTTTCTGTGGTTGCCAGGAGGCAAGCCAATGACTGAGCAGAAGGCATGGCAGAGGGAGATGGTAGGTATGGTAGGGGGTCTGCCCAGAGCCTTTGGAGGGAGCCTCTGCAGTCCCCACCTGGGCCCGGGCTCTGGCGGGTCTATTCATTTCTGTGTATTTCTCCTGTTTGCTGAAATATAGAATAAATGGATTCCTCGGTTCCCTTTTCTCCCAGAAAGGCCTGTGAGCATTCAGAACCACAGAGCGTCAACCACCATGATATCATTTCATGGATGGCATTGCCCTCCCTCACCACCTCTGGGTTTAGTCTCCCACATCTCCAAGAAGGAATGTTGCAGGAGTTTCTAGAATAAAAAACCATCTTTTTGACTTTTTAACAAATGCAGCGATCTGAGTGCCCTCTGGAAGCTGAGGCCCTATAAACACTCACCCAAGGTGACCTTAGGGGTGACCTTGGGAAGCACCCTCTTGTCTTTTTTCACTCTATTGACAGTCAACAGTTGTCCCAGCTGCTGAGAATGTCAGAGAAGGCAGGTGTTATAGTGTTATTCTTATCTGTGTAAAAATAATATTTACTGTAAATCATTCTGGGTCACTTCATATCTTTCAAATACATTCAGAAAGGAAATCGGGACATTATGAAAGTGTGTTTTGAATAAGCCACTGTGTGGCTCAAGCTTCTCTTCTTCCCAGGAGCTCTTGGCATTAGGTGAAAGGGAAATTTACAGAAACTCCAATTCCAGTGTCATTAAAGAAATCTCAGTTGTTGCACAGCTTAATACAGTGTTTCTAGAGAAACACTCTGATAAAGAAGTGAAACCCTGCTGACCTACCTCTTTGTCGTCTAAGAGTTCTGCACGCTTAGGGAGTGCGATGGGTTTAGGATGCTCTTTTGTTTTTTCATTGGAAGTGAGACAACATATTGATGTCTACCAGGGCTGCAGGCTATGCTGGAAGCTCAGCTGCTGTTACCATGGCAACAAGGTGCTCTTGTCCCTCTCTGTGATGCCACTTTTGCTTTGCTGGAATCATTTTCCCCAAGTGTCTGGAGAGTTATTTTGCAGTGGACATTTTGACCTGACATAACACTTACAGAATATCCACCAAAAAACTCATGTAGAGTTTGCACCTCAGATTCAGAAATGCTCCACCTTGGAAATCTTGCCAGAAAGTAAAAAAAAAAAAAAAGCAATGGTTCATCCAAAGCCTGTGAGAGGCTAGGTCGGCAGACAGGCAGGGTCACAAGGTCAAGACATTCTTCACTGGAAAGGCATGAATTGGGTCCAAGCAAATGAAAAGCCATTTGTTGTACATCCTAGGTGAAGTCACCTTTAAGCAAAGCCAGGACCTCACAAGAGGTCCCCAGAGACTCTGCCAGAGGATGCAGAGAGACTCCGGTGCAAAAGCAGGAGTGAGAGCCAGCTAGAAAGAAAAAAAAGGAGGAAGTTTTAAGTGAGTATATGAGTAGTTGTAGTCTGGAAAGATCACTCAATTATCCATAAGAGACTGTGGTCTTCAGCAGGACATCACCCAGGCTAGAATCTGGGTCCTGCCAAGTATTTTTTTTTTTTTTAATATATTGTGGCACATATACACCGTGGAATATTATGCAGCCATCAAAAACGATGAGTTCGTGTCCTTTGTAGGGACATGGATAAACCTGGAAACCATCATTCCTGCCAAGTGTTAATTCTGTGACTCCAAAAAGGTTTTCTGACCTCTGTAAGTGTCAGTCTCCTTATTGGAAAAGTGTTCATAATTCTAACTCCTGTAGGTTTATGTGAGACTTAACTACTGAGTATGAGCACTACCTCATTGTGTGTGACACACAGTGGGTGCTCAGAGACTTCTTTGCTTTCTCCCTCTTTGTTTACAGGATATTTGTAGGGTGATGTGGGCACTCAGATGAACATGTCTCAATTCCTGTTTTTGTTTTTTTTTTTGAAGGAGTCTTGCACTGTCACCAGGTTGGAGTGAAGTGGCACAATCTCGGCTCTACTTTTAAGGAGCTGAAAGCCTAATGGGGGGCAAACGTGATTTATCCAATGACGATGCAGTGCAAGCCATCTGAGAGTGGGGTAATAGATGAGGCAGCTTCCCTAAAGAAAGAACTGGGCAAGGCTCAGCAGGAGGGCTCCCCCAAACCACGCCTTACAAGAAGCGCTAGAGTTTACCAGATGGAGAAGTAGCCGAATTGTCATCCTTGGCCAGAAGGGCACTAGTGCAGTGGGGAAACTTCCTGGTGCATGGAAAGGCTTCCATGATAGGGGTGGGCTGCCTCATTGGGTGTGCTGTGGACTCTCTGGGCTCAGGTATTACTCACTCAATACCCTTCAGCACCGATGCTTCCAGGACAGTTCCCCGACACTCAGTGGGAGAGGATGTATAAAGGGTGTGCCCAGGGACCTCAGGCCACTTTAAAACTGGGAGTCCAGCTTGTCAAAACAACAACAACAACATACAGAAACCCCTTGCTCATTTTAAAAAATATAATAATTTTATTGAAATATAATTCACGTAACATCATAACATGTGTGTAGTTCACACTACACATCATTTATTCAGTGTGTAGTTCATGGGTTGTTTTATGTTCACAGTGTGGACCATCACCACAGTCAGTTTCAGAACATTTTTATCACCCCAAAAGAGTCCCCCCTGTATTCATTAGCAGTCACTCACCATCGTCCCCCCAATCTCCCAGCCCCAGGAAACCACTGAGCCACTTTCTACAGATTTGCCCATTTTGGACAGTTCACATAAATGAAATCACATAAGATGTGGCCTTTTGTGACTGACTTCTTTCCCTTCCCATAATGTTTGCAAGATTTGTCCATATTGTCAACATGTTTCAGCACTTTATTCCTTTTTGTGGCCAAATAATATTCCACTGTATGGACAGACCACATTTGTTCATCCGTTTCTTGACTGATGAACACTTGGGTTGTTTCCACATTTTGGCTACTGTAATTAGTGCTTCTATAAACATCCAGGCACAAGCTTTTGTGTGGTTATGTTTTCACTTCACTGGAGAATATATACCTAGGAGTAAAATTGCTGGGTCATAGGTTTTTCTTTTTTTAAATAATGTGAGAAATGCCAGACTGTTTTCCAAAGTAGCTACCCTATTTTACATTCCCACCAGCAGTGTATAAGGGTTCTGATTTCTCTAAATCCTTGCCAACGCTTTTTGTTACCTTTCTTTTTTGAGCATAGCCATCCTATTGGGTATTGATTGGCATCTCATTGTAGTTTTGATTTACATTTCCCTGCGAGGTAATAATATTGAGTATTTTTTCATGTGTTAATTGATCATTTGTATATTTTTTGAAGAAAAAATTCAGATCATTTGCCCATTTTTCATTGGATTATTTGCCTTTTTATTAATGAGTTGTAAATATTCTTTATATAGTCTAGATACAAGTCCTTTCTCAGTGTATTAGTCAGAGTTCTCTAGAGAGACAGAATTAGTAGGATGGATATACATATAAAGGGGAGTTTATTAAGTATTAACTCAAAGGTCCCGCAATAGGCCATGTGCAAGCTGAGGAGCAATGAGAACCAGTCCAAGTCCCAAAACTGAAAATCTTGGAGTCTGACGTTCGAGGGCAGGAAGCATCCAGCACGAGAGAATGATGTGGGCTGGGAGGCTAGGCCCGTCTCGCCTCTTCACATTTTTCTGCCTGCTTTATATTTGCTGGCAGTTGATTAGATGGTGCCCACCCAGGTTAAGGGGTGGGTCTGCCTTCCCCAGCCCACTGACTCAAATGTTCATCTCCTTTGGCAACACCCTCATAGACGTACCCAGGGTCAGTATTTTTCATCCTTCAATCCAATCAAGCTGACACTCAATATTAATCATCACAATCAGACATATGATTTCCAAAAATTTTCTGCCATTGTGAGGGTTGTCTTTTACCCTTTGGTGGTGTCCTTTGAAGCACAAAGGTCTTTAATTTTGATGATATCCAATTTATCTGTTTGTTCTTTTTCTGCTTGCTTATGTTTTTGAAACCTAATTATAAATGATTTTGAAATTTTGGATAGTTCAGCCCTCTGTATACTTCTTCTGGTATGCATAGACAAGAACTGACCATAATGCCTGAGAGAAACCAAAAAAGTGCTCCAAGAACATTAGCTGTAATAACAATAAATAACAATAATGATTATTATATAATATCAGACAAAATATTTAACTTTCAGGACTGCTGTTTTCTTATCTAGAAATAAATAAGGAAAGAGAAGGAAACTTCCCATTTTGACTTACATTTTGTGCCAGGCGCTGTGTTAGGCACTTAAATAGGTAGATGAGAATCTTCAAGCCTAGTAAGGTTAAGTAAGTTGCCCAAGGTCACACAGTAAGTTGTGGAACTGGGATGGACTTGAGCCCAGAGGGGATTGGCTCCAATATCTGTTCTTTTTCTGCTCAGTGTAATACATCATCATAATGGGAAAAAAAAATCTTGAGGACAATTTTATTAAAATCCTTATACTAAGAACACTTAGAGAGTGTCAAGTGCTTTGGTAGAAACTCGGAATAAAATGATCAAACACATCTCCTGAAAATGTGAGGTCATCAGGTTTTTGTTTGTTTGTTTTTTGAGACGGAGTCTCGCTCTGTCGCCCAGGCTGGAGTGCCGTGTCATGACCTCAGCTCACTGCAACCTCTGCCTCTTGAGTTCAAGATATTTTCCTGCCTCAGTCTCCCGAGTAGCTGGGACTACAGGTGCGTACCACCACACCCAGCTAATTTTTTGTATTTTTAGTAGAGACGGGGTTTCATCATGTTAGCCAGAACGGTCTCAATCTCTTGACCTCATGATCCGCTCGCCTCGGCCTCTTCTTTTGCCATTTGTAAGCTGAGGCTTGACTGGATGCCATTGGAGGAATGATACAAAATTCACTCATGCATTTGAATTCTAGAATTGAGCAGTCTGGAACAGGATGGGAGGTAAGCCAACGTGGTATATGTTGGTGGGGGGAGGGCACAGAAAGGTTGAGATGAGAATTGCAGAATATTGGAGGTGCAAATACCCCTCAAAGTGCACATCTCTTCTGCCACCCCATTTCACAGAATATCTTGCTAGGGAGGGGTGCTCTTGGAGGAAGCTCCTGACAGAATCCTTTCTTTTTAGCATTGACCTTGGTAATGTTTCTGCCAGAAATTTAGTCTGAGAAGCATTTTAGTAGACCCAAGAATCAGAAATAAATGATTTTGAAGTGCTGGTTTAAATTGCACGTTGGCAGAAATTGAATGCTGGAGGACCATGAGTGTAATTGATTGCAAGAGATTTCCTCTTTTTCAGGTGATGCAATCATGAGGAGAATTAATTTGGCTGTGTGAGGGGACTGGCAGGGAGGGTTTGTAGGTGTGAAGCATTTGCATTGGGTGTGCAGGAGGAGCATTCACAGAAGCTGACTGATTCCTTGTCTAGTCCTGGGTCTGTTTCTGTCCTGAGTGATAAGGAAGTATTTAAGGCCCTAAAACCTCTTGAAATGAGCTATTTTACCTGGGAAAAACAGGCAGTCCCTCTGCAGTGCCTTGCGTTGCAGTCACACTGTCGTGTCACTGAGGTCACTCAATGTGGCTGTGTCCTGCAGAAGTGAAGACCCAGATGCTGCCCGGGAGTGCTAAGACAGGTCTTCCCTGTACTCCCATATCCTGAGCAAAGGTGCACCAGGCTGAGACACTCCACTTTGGGGACTCTGCTGGCCTGGTGACCATGGCAAAAAGCATTTTGCTGGACTGTTCTTCTCCCCTCCCACTCTGTGCCCTGGTTCACCAGGGCAGGAGGCAGCGGTAGATTTTGTTTTCGTCTGCTTTCCTTTTGTGCTCAGAAACTTTCCTATGTTTCTGGGGAAGCTGCCAACTCCTCTAGTAGAAACAATCTCTCTCTGCTATTTTGAGTGTGATATTGGCTTTCGGGCAAAACCTCAAGTTGAAAGTTTCCCCAGGCCACCTTTTTCTTCTAAAAAAAAATAGTACCAGTTTCTCTGCAAAATTCAACTTCGGGTAAAACAAAACAACAACAACATAAATCCAAAAATGTTTTTTGGAACTACAAATGCCTGTCCCAAGCCTCCAGCTTCCCAAGGGCTACAGCCAGGGTATTACAGAAGGGCCCTGGGCTGTTTCCTGATCTACTCAACCACCCTTGCAACAGGAGGCAGTAGGATGGATGGAGGGTGTGTGATGGATGGAGGGTGTGGGATGGATGGAGCGTGAGGATTGGAGGGAGGATTCAGGATGGATGGAGGGTGTGGGCTCTTTCAGGCTGATAAGAAGGAGGCTACTCTGCCTGAGCTCTTTTTTCACAGGATGGAGGGAACAACAGGGCATGTGGCCTCCCTGGGCACAACTCCCAATGGGAAGCCTCTGTTCCAATCCTGAAATGTATGGTTCCTCTCATGCCTTAGGGGGCTCTTTCCTCCCCTACATTTTTTCCTAGCTTGGCTTCTAAAGCAGACCCATCTGGTTCCATAATTTGGAGACATGTTTTAATCATTGGTAATTTATTAACCAGCTGACATACTTCATAGATAAAAGAATTTTACAGACAACCTTGCCTAGTTCTCTCTGCTTTATAAATAACGATTCAGAGATGTCAAGCTTTAGTTCCAGTCACAAAGCTAGTGGATGGTAGACTCAGAACACGGCCCCATGTCACAACCCTCGTCCAGGACTTGCTTAACCATGCCATGTGGTCTCCATCTAACACTTTAAGCACTGTGTGTGGTGGGAGATTGGAGGGTGGAAAGACACACAGTTTTGACCAAGCAGAGTAACTGTGAACATGGAAACTTAAGTACTGGATGGGAGAAGACACTTTTAGACCAACTGGTTTATTCATACATTCTTTTCTCCCAGACCCAGATGCTGAGCGTCTACAGCCTCAGTTACAGTTAGGGGGAAACCCACAGTGGCCAGGTCTGTATTACTTTTGGGCTGACGAGAGTGTGACCAATTTTCTCCAGTTACCACCAACATGAGGAAGGACTTAGCTTATGTTAAGGAGATGGCTTAACATATGTTAAGCCTTGTTCACATAGGTGTCTCACCTTCCTTAGCATATTGATTCAGAAGATCACCAAAAAATGACCAAAGCCTCTTTTCAGGTGGCGTTTTCCAGGTGAATTTTTAAATCACAAAATAAGCCTGGGGCTTTAAGGCCTTAGAGGAAATGGATGTATTTCCTCTAAGAATTGGCCATGTATTTGGCCATTTCTATTCTGGTTGGACATATGAGTTGTTTGGGTCTAATTTTTCTGATGTTCTGACATTTTCTAGAGTAAGAATATAAACTATGAGTGTTTTTTACCATCTGTCATCTTTTTATACTATTGATTTGGTGTGAAATTTTAAGGAAAAGCAAATGTCCACCAATACAATGGTATAGGAATTCTCAGGAAGAAGGATGTTGAATAGCTTTGACTTAAGAAGACACCATGAATTTTCTCCATGATAGCAAAGGACTTCTCCTAGTTTCCCCAGAACCCCTTGAAAAAGGCTAGGCTGGAAGAGAAAGCCAATAAATGGCTTTGAAAAAAAGAACTCTGGAGTTTTTAAAACAAGAGTAAGCAAGCCCTACTCTTGTCATAAGTGCCTATGGGCATCAGATTTCATTTGAAAAGTATCAGTAAATAACAGTTGCTTTGCAGGTAAATACCAGTTTAGAAGCCCGAGGAGCAGCAACTAGTTTGCCCTGGTTGCATGCAAATTGCTAGTCAAAGTCAAACCCATTGCTCTGAGGGGTCAAACCCTGCCAGCATCACACAGCTGAACTTCCTCAGAGGCTGTATGCCTGTGTGTATATGTGTTTGTGTGTGTGTGCATGCACGCATGTGTAGTTGGTGGGGCAGATGGAATTTAGAAGTTATTGTTTACCTGGTTGATGAGGAGGATATCCCCCCTCCCCCGACTCCCCTTGAGGTTTCTCCTTTCTTCCTTCCCACATTTCTTCATCAGGGATCCATGCATTCTAGGCTATGCATAAAATAATGACTTCACCCTCTTTGCTGCCAAGTTTGGATCCAAGCCTGAGTGACATGCTAGCAGGACCTGCACGTCACTGCTCAACACTGAGTCTCCAGACACCAAGCACAGTGCTTCATGTGTGAGATACTTAGAAAACAACTGCTGAAGGAAGCCATCGATGTCATGATAATAGAATGGAGGTCCAGCCTGGCTCTTTTCATTTGATCCAGGATTGCCAAGTGAGTGAGGCAGAGCTTGGGTACCAGCTGATGGTGTGCCTTCATCACCCCTTTCCCACTCCCCACACCCAACTTTACAGAGTATGAGAACTTTCTTTCTATCTCACATATTTATATTAACTTTGGGTAACCTTTTATATTAACTTTGGCTAATTTTTTTTCTAATGGTTATGTTTAAGATGAGCCAAGAGCTTGAACACTCTAGTAGACTAAATTTCTCTGATTTAAAAACCATCTGGAAGTGGCCAAGCAAGCCTGGTACTGAAATGAGAGAGTTCCCTGACCCTTTGTGGGACTTGTGACATAGTTGTGGCTCATTTGCCCAGCTGCTGCATGTCTCAATTCCTTACAGGAAGGGGAGCATGCAGATGGGCAAGTGCAGGAGCCAGGTGAGCACTTTTGAGCTTCAGCCCCATGGTAACATCTAGGGGTGTGTTACAATTAATGCTCTTTTAGCAGTTGCCATCCATGAACGGCTAAGTGTTAAATCAGCTCAGTGGAGATTCAGGGTGACAGCCATTTATACCCTGCCCTCTTGGTACCTGGGTCCTATCCAGTGTCCAGAAAGAATCAGGTCACATGGACTTGAAGGATGGCGGATGCAGGATTTTGTTGAGTGATGGAGGTAGCTCTGAGCAGGATGGATGGGGAGCTGGGAAAGGGGATGGAGTGGGAAGATGATCTTCTCCTCGAATTTGGCCATCCCATGGCCAATCTCTTCTCTGACTGTCCCCAGCCAAACTCCTCTCGACATTCTGGTGCTCCTTCTCTTCTCTCCCTTCCCTGTTGCACTACTCTGATGCTCTTATGCTCATGGATCTTGGGGTTTGGGATTTTTATGAGTACAGGATGGGGGTGTGGCGGGCCAGAGTGGTCTTGGAAAAGCCAACATTTGGGTGCAAAATGGTTGTTTCCATTTAGGGCTGTGGGTTTCCAGACTTGAGGGTGGGGCCTTTGCTGGGGAACTGCCCTCTTCTACCCAATATTTCCCTGCCTCTTGTCTGTATCAGTACAGGGGTTCCACAGAATCATCCAGGCCCCAGGCTCTTTCACGTTTCTGTTCTGCTGTTCTCAGAGGTCCTCTCTATCCTGATGTTTTCAGAACACTTCCTAGAGTTCCAGCCATGTCTGCTTTTAGGCAGGAGGAAGACAAAGAGCAAAGGGCAAAAAGGTAGCACATAACCCAAATATGCACCTCTTTATCGCAATTTTA
This sequence comes from Ateles fusciceps, assembly GCA_036589455.1. NCBI lineage: Eukaryota > Metazoa > Chordata > Mammalia > Primates > Atelidae > Ateles > Ateles fusciceps. Next base: position 3,884,397 of record JAZHEH010001784.1, on the reverse strand, counting down.
AGATTTGCAAAATCTTCACCAAACAACTTCTGATTATATTTTATTGGCCAGAACTTAATCACAGGGCTGCTGTATTTGCACAGGATGATGAGAAATGTAGGTTTCTTTAAAAAAAAAAAAAAAAAAACCGGGTACATTGCTTTCACCCCACAGTCATAGTGGATCTAGCAGATACAGTAAAAAGAAGGGACACTAGATTTTCAAAAATTGTTACTGATTTATCTACTTGTTTAGAGACAGAGTCTTGCTCTGCTGCCCAGGTAGTAGTGCAGTGGTATGATCATAGCTCATTGCAGACTCAAACTCCTGGGCTCAAGAGATCCTCCCACCTCAATTTCCTGAGTAGCTGGGACTACAGGCATATGACAACACACCTGGATGCTTTTTAAATTTTTATGTAGAGATGGGGGTCTTGTTATGTTGGCCAGGCTGGTCTCAAGCTCTTGGGCTCAAGTGATTCTCTTGCCTCAGCCTCCCAAAGTGCTTCAATTATAGGCATAAGCTACCATGCCTGGCCGAGACTAGATATTATCAAAGCAACTAACTGTCTTTATTTTCAGTTGAGGCTTTCCACTGATGAACATTAAAAATGAAGGTCTAGGCCAGGCACGGTGGCTCAGGCCTGTAATCCCAGCACTTTGGGAAGCTGAGGTGGGTGGATCATTTCAGGCCAGGAGTTTGAGACCAGCCTGGGAAACATGGTGAAACCCCATCTCTACTAAAAATACAAAAAAATAAATTAGTCAAGCATGGTGGAGTTAGCCTGTAATCTCAGCTACTAGGGAAGCCGAGGCATGAGAATTGCTCGAACCCAGGAGGTGGAGGTTGCAGTGAGCCAGGATAGCACCACTGCACTCCAGCCTGGGTGACAGAGTGAGACTCTGTCTCAAAAAAAAAAAAAAAAAATGAATATACACCAATATACACAAAATATATAACCCACTACATTTTTTAAAATACGAAAATAAGAGGACTACCTACTCTAGGCACAGTTCCATCTCCCAACACATGGCTCTGGGGTCTTGAACTTGAAAGGAGAAGCACTGAGCAGAATGGTGCCTAACAGTAGCTGATTCCACTGGGGTTCTGATATTGAGGCAAAGCCTGCTACCACGGTCTAGACCCCTTTCTTTTCTGATATGGGCCTGCAAAGAGGTAGTTTTGATTTAGCACTTTTATGCCTCTTGCTTGATAGGAAAGATAAAAAATATTTCCAGGATAGACCAACAACTGCCCCCAGTCTCCTCTGCTTGGACCATGTGCACTTGGCCCATGAGCTTCTGACTACCTCTGACAACCATTGGTAGCATTTCCTGGGTGTTCACCATGTCCAGGTAGCTGCAGATACTTTATCTCACTCAAGTCTTATAAACAATACTCTAAGGTAAAGGTCCTCATTTCATGGATAAAGCTCCTCCAGTCCTATGAGAATCCCTCCACCTTCCCTGGACAGAATCTTCCTTCACGCTCCAGGCCTGGGGCAGAATATTGCTCTTGCACCTTTGGGGCTGTAGGCTCAAATTCCTCCTGTTGGTGTCCCCATCACCTGAGGACCTTGTTTCTTCCTTTGTCCTTTCTTCTACAGGCGGCAGCTGGAGCAGTGGACTCAGGGTCAATGAAGAGCAAAGCAGAAACAAAATGTTAAGATGTATAACTGCACAGGTGGACCCAGCTTCCCTTGTTAATTTTTCAGGAAAATGAGAACTCCACAGCATGGTGACTGTGCTTGATGAAATAAAATATAGTTTGAGTTTTCTTTATTAGAAAAATCCCTTGTTCCCTTAACCTCAGCATGGAAGCCTCTTGATGCAATCGTTAAGACTGCTGTGATATATTCAGGCAGATCTTTTTGCACCGGATGCTGTATAACAACAGGTGCTGCACATCCATGTCACAAATGTAATTGTGTCCCAGTTCGTTAAAATGAGCCGTCATAAAGTCAGAATAAAATGAGAAGAAATTGATTGGAAAAGGATGAATTGTTTTAAAACCAATCAGTTGATATTGTTGAGTAGTTTTAAAAGAAAATCTTGATTTAAAAAACAAAGAAGTTGGTGAGCTCAGGAGTTCAAACCAGCCTGGCCAACATGGTGAAACCCTGTCTCTACTAAAAACACAAAAAATTAGCCTAACGTGGTGGTGGGAGCCATAATCCCAGCTACTCAGGAGGCTGAGAGAGAATCGCTTGAACCCAGGAGGCAAAGCTTGCAGTGAGCCAAGGTCGTACCACTGCACTCCAGCCTGGCAACAAGGGTGAAACTCTGTCTTAAAACAAAACAAACAAACAGAAAAAGGAGTTTGAATATTAATTTCTTAAAATGCATGATGCCTGCCCTTTGTTTTTAAGGTTTAGTACATTCTATGTGATCTTTCACTAAGAGAAGTATTAGAAAAAGGAAATCTGTAATAGATGCAATTGGCTAAAATAGTCAATAAAACTTTATCAATCAGAACTTCAGCCCAAAGATGAAAACGACCTTCGAGATGAGAGAGTATGTTTGACTCTTCGAAGAGAAGAGATCTTCATGTTTAAGTGTGTCAACAGCACAGTTTTTATTTTAAAAGTTGTGCTAATTAATGTTTATCTGTATGTATCATTTTAAAAGCCCTAGGAGGCATTCTCCATTTAGCCATTTGCTATTGTTTAGATTTATAATTTGTAAAACAGCATAGAAATCATAATACCAAGTTTTAAAAAAATTCACACTTGCTTTTCTTTCAGCTAATCTGAGCAATGATGTTTTCTTGAACAGAGTGTACATTCTGATAACACACAATGTTTAAAACTCTAAAAACATGCACGGAGCCTGGCCACACAGTGTGCTGAGCTCTGGGAATACAATCATAATCAAAGGGGCCGTGATCTGCAGGAGCTGGTTGCAGGGAAGACAGGTAAGTAATAGACCGAAGGGCTCTGGAAATGGGTAACCTGATACAGAAAAGCACGATACGACAATGCAGAAGCCTCCAGATGACTGCCAGTGCCTACTTTTTTACAAAGAAAAGGTCTCAAGCGATCCTTTGTGGCCCATGTTCTGTGTGGCGTATGGCTTATTCACCATGCACGAGTGTTTTCCACGGCACCTCACCCAAAGCTGATGGAACCAGAGTTGGTGCTTGAGCAGGAAGGAATCCTACATGGAGGTTTCCTGCCAGAATGCTGCAGCAAGTCAAGCCTTTTTGGGGAAGTGGTATGAGAGGGAGGAGGGTAGATATGGCAGGTGGAGGAGTATGTTTTGAAGTCAAGAGTTTTGTCCAACTCTGGCTCTCACCCTTTCTAGTTAAAATGCATGGATTGTCTGGCATGTAACATCTGTGAAATACTTTGAAAGAACTTGTGTCCTTGGACAAATTAATGTTCAAGTCCTCATTTTCTCATCTATACAACTGATGAGGATAATACTTCCCTCAAAGAATTATTGATGGTTTCAATATTATATAATTACAGTGTGTTTTGTTGTGCTTAGCTTACAGAAAGGGCTGAGCAAAGGATATCTTGCCTTAAATATGAGTGTTCATGGAATTAAGAGAAGGGGGCCTACATGAACCCAGGTGGTGTATAGTAATGCTGAACTTATGCTCTGGGTTTGGGTTGAGTCTGATTCAGCCTTGGAAGTGAGAAAATTCAGAATGATTAGGGAGCTCATGAGGACATAAGAACATTTTCCATCTTGCCATATGTCTCTATGAAATCTTGCAGCAAAATTCTAGTACTTAATGATACTTTTGTATCAGAAAAGAGACAGAACAGTTTAAACAACTAAAATCATGTCAAATGGCAAAAAAATAATAATAAATATATCATTGAAAAGCATAACTGAGAAGTATTTTACAACAATGAAGATACATTGTAAAATAAGCCTATAACTGTACCAAATAATATAAAATATTGTGAGCACCACCACTGTGCATAAAATATACAATAACATCAATATGCGTGAAGTGTAAACTCCAAGCAATGTAAGAACAGAGTAGATAGAAACATAACAGTAGCAAGAGACTTTAAGTAACCTCTAATAGGCTGTCACAGACCTAAAGAGAAAAAATAACATGTGATATGATCATTCTTAAAAAAACATAATTGATAAAATTACCTAATAAATATATCAAACTTTATCCCATTCTGCCTAAACTGTGAATACATCTGTTTTTTCACTGCTTATGATGTACCATTAACAAACATTGACTGTATGTTAGATTATAAATAACAACTCAATAAATTCCTTCCAATGTAGAATAGATGCAGACCCTCTGACACAACGCAATATACTTGTGATTTTCAACAAATACAACACTAAAAAATTCAAGGACATAAGTAATTTAAAACATTTAAAATTTCAGAAAAATCTCTTAACTTTTTGTACTGACAGTGTCGTAGTCCCTTTGGCTTCCATAACAGAACACTATAGTCAGGGTGGCTTAAAAAAGTGAAATTAATTTCTTGCAGTTCTGGAGGCTGGAATTCCAAGATCAAGATGCCAGCACACTTGGGTTCTGGTGAGGGCTGTCTCTCTGGTTCACAGAGAGTCCGTCTTGCTGTGTCCTCACGGGGGCGGGGCGGGGGGGGCAGGGTGGGGGAGTAGAAAGAGGGAAAGAGGGAAAGCAGGGTCTTTCCTGCCTTTTTATAAGGACTGCTTGACCTAGTTACATTCCAAAAGTTTCATTTCCTAATGCCATCACATTGGGGGCTAGAATTTCGACATACAAATTTTGGCAAACAGTCACTTCATAGCAGGCAGAGAAGGGAAGCAGTCATGTGAGCACCTGAACATAATATTTTTAAAAAATAGGTTAAAAATAGAATAACCAACTCTTTAAAGACACTGGGAAGCATCCAAAAACAAATAGAAGACAAAGGAGTTTAATTTCAAAAGAGTGCAAATGGAAGTGGCAACAATTTTGAGTTTGTGGCTCATCAGCACAAGAAGGCTGATCAACCCCAAGACTATAGCTCTTAGGAATGGTGACTAGACAAAACATAGCCTTCCTGCCAGAAGTCAGAGTTCAGAGCTGAAAAAACAGCTGAAAAGTGAAAGCGGAAATTACGGCAATACCAACACCTCAGAAAGGGTATGACACAAATTCAGGAATAAGCTCCAGAACTCTGGCTGACAGCTAAATATGCCATTGTAGGTGCGACCACAAGGGGCCCCATAAAAAGCACAAGAGGATGGAGAGAAATAGATCCTTGAAAGATAATCCACACATCTATGTGGAAACAGATCAGTGAGTTCGATACATTTAAAAAACTCACTGTATTCTCCAGTTATGAGGAGACTGAGTGACAGCTGAAGTTGAGTGGCCTTGAACTGTTACTGTGCAGAGCCCAAATCCAGCAGAGTAACTGAAAATTCAATGAGAATCTCTAAAAGCAAGAAAAACAGAGAGATGAAGCCTCATCACTGCTCTAATTCTTGGTTGATCCCCCAAATTTCACAAGCAACAGGGAAACATATAGGGGGCAACCTACGAATGGAGCAGAGGAAGCCCTGTGAGTACATAGCAGCAGATGCTTGTTGGGGAGAGATGGAGTTTGCAGTATGAATCCAGATAAAACCCAACAATCCTCAGAAAAATTACCACAGACTTATTACCACACATAATTTACTTTGTCTAGTTTTAAATCAAAAATCACTAGACTTGTAAAGAAACAGGAAAGTATGGCCCATACTTAGGAAGAAAAGAAGTCCATAGAAATTGACTTCTTTTCTTATTGTTAGAACTGTTTGTTGAATTTAGCAGAAAAATACTTCATAGATACTATGATATATGTGTTTGGAGAATTAAAATAAAATACACTTAAATAAATGGAGAAAATATGCTAATAATGAATGGATAGAGAAATTCAATAGAGAAAAGCAAATAATAGAAAGTCTTGGAGCAAACGGTTCAATACTGAAATAAAAATGTGCTAGTTTGATGAAACAGCAGTTTATAAAGAGTAGAATAATAAATGAACTTGACAATGGATTAATAAAAATTACCTAATGTGACAAAAGAGAGGAAATGTATTGAAGATTAATGAACAAAACTTAAGAGACCTATGGACAATATGAGGTGGCCCAACATGTGTGTATGGGAATCTCAGGAAAGAAAAGCGAGAAAACAGAAAAAGTATCTATTTGATAAAATAAATTTGGTAAAAGTTATTATTTTTTAGGTTCAAGGATCTCAACAAACCTCTTGCAGTATAAACACCAAAAAAAAAAAAAAAAAATACTTCTAAACATACCATAGTCAGATGCTGAAAGCCAAAAAAGATAGAGGAAGAATATTGAAAGCATTAAGAAAAAAAGAAACCTATCACAGATAGAGGGGAAGTGACAAGATTAATGGCTGGCTTCTTTTCAAAACCATGGGAACTGGAAGACATTGGAAAAAAATATTCAAAGTGCTGTATAAAACCAAACTAAACACACAAATCAAACTCTATCAATTAAGAATTTGAAGTCCAGTGGAACCATCCATCCAAAAATAAAGGTAAGATAAAAACACGTTCAAATAAACAAAAAACTGAGAGAAGTTGGTAGAACTAGACACGTACAACAACAATAACAAATTGCTAAGGCAAGTCCTTCAGGCTGAAGGAAAGCAGCACAAACAACTCTGGTTTACCAGAGGAATGAAGAGTACCAGAAATGTTAAGTATATGGATACATGAAAGACATTATTGACATATACACTGTCTCTTAACTTTCTTAAAAGATATGTGACTTTGTAAAGCAAATATGATATCACTGTACTGATGGATTTGTAACACCTATAGATGAAATCTATAAGGCAACAATATCACAAAGGTGTGTGGGGATAAACAGAAATACATAGTTTTGAGTTTCCTATATTTTGCCTTCAGTAATGCAATATTAACTTTAAGTAGTTTGATGTAAGTTTAAGATGCGTATTTTAATTCTTAGAGCAACCACTAAAAAGTAATGCAAAGAGGTAGCTACAAAGCCACTAAAGGAATTAAAATGAAATACTGAAATATTTCTCTCTGTATATTTCTCTCTCTCTCACATACACACACACATACACACATACACACACACACACACACACACACTCGCTCTCTCTTTCTTGGCAGGGAATGAAGAAGAGATGAAAAATAAACAAGAAAAATTTCAAAAATAGTAAAATAGCAATCTTAAATACAATAATATTAATAATTAAATGAAAATGAACTAGATACTTGTCAAAAGACAGTATAAAAATTCGAGAACTATTAATATATACTGTTACAAGCTATTTACTTTGAATATAAAAACAAATTGACTGAAAGCTACAGCCTGGATGAGGATACACTATGAAAACTTTGAGCAGGAGTTGCTACATTAATAACATACAAAATAGATGTAAAGGCCAGGAATATTACTACAAAGAGGAACATTTGATTTTTAAAATAGTTTTCTCAAGTCCGTGAAGAATGTCAATGATAGTTTAATAGGAATAGCATTGAATCTACAAATTGCTTTGGGCAGTATAGACATTTTTGCAATATTGATTCTTCCTATCCATGAGCATGGAATGCTTTTCCATTTGTGTGTGTCATCTCTTATTTCTTTGAGAAGTGGTCTGTAGTTCTCCTTGCAGAGACCTTTCCCCTTGCTAGTGAGATATATTCCTAGGTGTTTATTGTTTCTGCGGCAATTGTGAATGGGAGTTCATTCCTGATTAGGTTCTTGGCTTGATTATTGTTGTTGTATAGCAATGCTAATGATTTTTGCAGACTGATTTTGTATCCTGAGACTTGGCTGAAGTTATCAGCTTAAAAAGCTTTTGGGCTGAGACTATAGGGTTTTCTAGCTATGGGAACATGTCATCTGCAAACAGGGAAAGTTTAACTCATATAAGGCCATCATCAGGCCAATACCAAAATATGACAGAGATACAATGAAAAAGGAAAACTTCAGGCCATATCCTTGATGAACATCAATGCAAAAATCCTCAACAAAATACTGGCAAACCAAATCCAGCAGCGCACTGAAGAGCCTACCCACCACAATTAAGCAGGCTTCATCCCAGGATGCAAAGTTGGTTCAACATGCACAAATCAATAAATGTGATTCACCACATAAACAGAACCAAAGACTAAAACCACATGATTATCTCAATAGATGCAGAAAAGACTTTTGATAAAATTCAACATCCATTCATGTTAAAAACTCTCAATAAACTAGCTTATTGAAGGACCGTACCTCAAAATAATAAGAGCCATCTATGACAAATCCACAACCAACATCATACTGAATGGGCAAAAGCTGGAAGCACTCCCCTTGAAAACCAAAATTAGACAAGGATGCCCTCTCTCACCACTACTATTCAACATAGCAATGGAAGTTATGGTCAGGGCCACCAGGCAAGAGAAAGAAATAAAGGGCATTCAAGTAAGAAAAAAAGAAATTTTTGTCTCCGACTATGTAAAAGCTCCTGACTCAGCATAACTGAATCAAAATGACATTTGGTAGTTAAGAATGATTGTATTTTCAGTTGCATTTATGTGGTAAATAATCAGCATAAAATTGTCGGATATGAAAACAAAAACTCCCAAATATGTTCTATTTTCACCATCAAAGTAGTGGGAAATTTAAAAAGTATGAAATAGCTCAGGCTCCTCACAGCTTTCTTGTGAGTTACTTTAAAATGGATAGAAAGCTGCAAGGATGAGGTTTGAGAATGGATCATTTCTGGAAACGTGCGGAGCTGTGATTTTGGCTTCCCAGCGTGGTTAAGGTCATTGTGTTCCTCTTTGTTATTAGTGACTTTCAGAGGGTCTCTCATACCTGTCCAGCCAGGGTGATGTGTGGCTCCATGTCCTGGAGTCCAGCCCTCCCCCATGAAGAAGGGTAAGGTTACATGGCCATAAAAAGACAGGCAGACATCAGCAAGGCCTGAGGAATCTACACATACTCCACTCCAAGGGGGTTCCATGTGTGATTTTTCATAACTATAACTTATATGGCATTAGTGAGATCCTGGTTAAGTTTCTGCCTTTACAGAAAATATTATAGAATAGTTAATATTTTGGTCTTTGCAGAGAATACATTTTCCAGGATTAGAAAACATACCTGCACCTAGACAAACACACACTTTATCTATCTTCTATCTTTTCTGACTTTTACAGAAGATTTATTGCTATGTTGTTTCTTTTGAAAACAAAATTGATTTGGATATCTATAGTTATTATCAAATAACATGTATAAAAATTCGGTGTACCTATATATGTATAAATAAGACGTGGAAATAATTCGTATAAATCACAGCTCCTATGGTTTTCAAGTGTTGAATTATGTGAGGATCTTGCAGTCAGAGGCCCTAATTCAAATAATCTTAGTATGTTACAAGCACTAAGGTTAGGGGAGAGTGATGCTCTTGGAATATCTTCCAATTACACCATGATTTACCAGGCCTGTAAACAGCTGTGTCCTTCAGTAATTAAATTGGAACCTGCTTTTAGTTCATCTTTAGGAGGGTGGGCCTCCCATGGGGTATGGTGGGAAGGACCCACAAGTTGTAATCTTCTGGTTTAGGTCAGAGCTCTTGCATGATTTCTTTGTGGCTAACTGATCAGGAACAACCCACTTGAACTCTCACCCTCAAGTTCTCCATGTGGAAAATCATGATGAAAATAATGTATGCACCTTAAGAGTTGTTTGCAGGGGCTCCGATGGATAATTTTTGTGTAATAGGTAAATTTGCTTTGTGGTTGTGAGAGGACTTGAGCCAGACGATTTGGGTTCACATCCCAGATCTATATTTAGTTGCTGTGTCATTTTGGGTGCTTTAATCAACCCTCTGTGCTTCAGTTTCCCCCGCTAGAAAGCAAGAATAACAATAAATCCTACTTTATAGGATGTGAAGGTTACATGAAATGATTCATATAGATGAGTGGAAATAAAGGCTGGCATATGGGATATTAGCTATGATTACTAAAAATGAAAGGATATTTAGAGAGAGGTGCTGCAGAATAAAAAGTTAAATAAATAAAAATACCCTACCAACCACTGGGCATTTTCCAAGAACTTTGTATGTAGTTTCTCATTCAGTCAACACAGAAACCCTATGAGGTTGTGTGCCTTTTACCACGGCAGAAAGAGAAACCCAGGAATCTCACAAATTAAACAGTTTTCCCAAAGTCATCCTGATGGTAAACACAGAGCCAGTGTATGAAGCCAATGCTCATACCTCTCCACTCCACCATGATTGTTTTCAAAAGCAAGTGGGCACAACCATTTTCAAGTAATCCCCTCCCCCACTGGGTCAGCACCTCTTGGCACCAGAAGCATCTAGTTGTTTGTTGATTTGCCCTGAGAAGCAAGTCCTTACTCCCTACAGGACTTGGACCTGCTTAGCCTCCCAGCCACATCTGGTGCCCCTTCCCATGCTGGGCACTAGCCATACTGATCTGCTGTCCTTTCCCTGGAACATGCCAACTTCTCCACTGTCTTCAAGGCTTTGCAGGTCCCCACTGGAATACTCTTATATTTTTGTTCAGTATGTTTTTATTTGAACAAAACCATAGGTCATAAAGACAGGCAAAAGGCTTGGAAAACAATCTCAAGGTCCTACATTTATTTTGTTGATTAGTGGGCTATGCTAAGAATTATCTTTCTCTGTAAGAGAAAGTAGACAAGGAGACAGAATATTTATTGCTCTGTGGGCTGAACTCAGAAGTATGTTTATCTGACTAATCAGGTTGAAGCAATGGGCTTAAGTAAGAATAAACTTGGTCTGTTCTGTGTTTTTTATCGTTAGAGATCCTCTTCTGCCTTCTTGGACATCCAATATACAGAAGAAATGACTCCCTGAAATGACAAAGTATTTCACTATGGAACCTATTTTATTTTTCAGAAATATAACCTTTCAAGAAAAGGCTTACATTAATTGTAAAGCTGGTCACACATATTTTAGAGAAACAGCATTGTATTAGTCTGTTTTCATGCTGCTGATAAAGACATAACTGAGACTGGGTAATTTACACAGGAAAAAGGGTTTAATGGACTTACAGTTTCACGTGGCTGGGGAGGCCTCACAATTGTGGTGGAAGACAAGGAAGAGCAAGTCAAGTCTTACACAGAAGGTAGCAGGCAAAGAGAGAGCTTGTGCAGGGAAACTCCTGTTTCTAAAACCATCAGATCTCGTGAGACTAATTCACTATCATGAAAACATATCAAGCCAAACCATATCAAGCATGAAATCATAAAAATGTTTATTACAGGATAACAGGATATGTAAGAGTAGTTCATAAAAGATGCCTGTTATTATTGGGTTTAATTATACCCTAGACTTTCCCCCTTTTTTCTCTTTGTTCATCTAAAAATGTGGCCGTATACTGGGAATTTGCTGGAGAGGAGAAAATGCAATGCTCTCCAACTATGTGTACAGTCATATACTGCATAGTGATGTCTCCATTCATGACAGATTGCATACACAACAGTGGTCACATAAGATCGTAATGAAAAATTCCTATGGCCTAGTGACATAGCTGTCACAATGTTGTAGCTCAGTTCTACTCATGTGTTTGTGGTGATGCTGGTGTAAGCAAACTTACTGCACTTCCAATTCTATAAAAGCATAGCACATACAATTATGTACAATTCGTAATACTTGATGATGATACACGATTATGTTACTGGTTTACTATTTACTATACCATACTTTCTATAATTATTTTAGAGCATACTCCTACTTAACAAAAATTAAAGTTAAGCTGGGCATGGTGGCTCATGCCTGTAAGCCCAGCATTTTGGGAGGCTGAGGAGGGTGGATCTCTTGAAGTCAGGAGTTTCAAGACCAGCCTGACCAACATGATGAAACTTCATCTTTACCAAAAATACAAAATTTGCCGGGCGTGGTGTTGCACACCTGTAATCCCTTCTGTAATCTCAGGAGGCTGAGGCAGGAGAATTGCTTAAACCCTGGAGGCAGAGAGGTTGCAGTGAGCTGAGATTGTACCACTGCACTCCAGTCTGGGTGACAGAGCAAGACTCCATCTCAAAAATTAAAAAATAAAAAATAAAAGTTAACTGTAAAACAGCCTCAGGCAGGTACTGAAGGAGATCTTCCAGAAAAAGGCATTGTTACCATAAAAGGTGACAGCTCCAAGCATAGTATTGTCCTTGAAGACTTTCCAGTAAGACAAAATGTCAACTGGAAGACAGTGATACTGCTGATGCTGGCCCTGCGTAGGCCTCAGCTAATGTTTGTGTTTGCGTCTTTGCTTTTTCCAAAACTTCAAAAAGTTATTATAAACTTTTTTTGATAGATAAAAGCTGATAAAATAAGGATATAATGAAAGAAAATATTTTTGTACGGTTGTATAGTGTGTGTTTTAAGCTGTTATTACAAGAGTCAAAAAGTTAAAAAAATTAAAAGTGTATAAAGCCAAAGAGTTACAGTAAACTAAGGTTACTTTATTATTGAAAAAATAAAATTATTTTAAAATAAATTCCGTGTAGCCTAAGAGAACAGTGCTTATAAAGTCTCTGGTAGTGTACAGCAATGTTCTATGCATTCACATTCACTCACCACTCACTGACTCACTCAGAGCAACTTCCAGTCCTGCGAACTCCATTCATTGTAAGTATCCTATACAGATGTATTAGACAATTTTCATACTGCCATAAAGAACTGTCTGAGGCTGAGTAATTTATAAAGAGGAGAGGTTTAGTTGACTCACAGTTCAGCATGGCTGGGAAACTTACAGAAAACTTACAATTATGGCAGAAGGGGAAGCAAGGTACCTTCTTCATGAAGCAGCAGGAAGGAGAATTGCTGAGCAAAGGGGGGAAGATGCCCTCATAAAACCATCATATCTTGTGAGAACTCATTCATTATCATGAGAACAGCATGGGGAAAGCACCCATGATTCGACTACCTCCACCTGGTGTCTCTCTCTTGACATATGGGGATTATGGAGATTATGGGGATCGCAATTCAAGATGAGATTTGGGTGGGAACACAAAGCCTAACCATATCAACAGGTGTCTTATTTTTTAAAATCTTTTCTATGCCTGTAATCCCAGCACTTTGGGAAGCCAAGGCTGGTGGATCACCTGAGATCAGGAGTTTGAGACCAGCCTGGCCAACATGGTGAAACCCTGTCTCTACTAAAAATACAAAAAATTAGCCGGGCATGGTGGCAGGTGCCTGTAATTCCAGCTACTCAGGAGGCAGAGGCAGGAGAATCACTTGAACCCGGGAGGTGGAGGTTGAAGTGAGCTGAGATCACACCACTGCACTACAGCATGGGCAACAAAAGTAAAACTCGATCTTGGGAAAAAAATCTTTTCTACTCTATTTTTATTGCACTTTTTCTATGCCTAGATATATTTAGATACACAAATATTTACCACTGTGTTACAACTGTCTTCAGTATTCAGTACAGTGATGAAACCACCTTTGCAAAATTCTGACTGAGACAGTGAAAGAAGTCTAACTTAGCTGACTCAATCTTGCTTCTAACCTCCAAGCTGTCCTTGTTCATTCTGGGCATAGGCTGAACTAACTTTGGGAAAAAATTAGTTTATAGTTTAAACAAAGATGGTAATAGCCCTTTCCAAAGCAGACCTCCTTCTTGCCTGGGGACTAGATTGCCTTTGTAGGAGTAACATTAGCCACAAGATTAGAAATTGTGATTTAGGAGTCATGCAGCTGCAGACTACAAGATTCTGATCCTCCCTAAACTGCTCCTAGGATCAGTGCTTGAGATATTTTGCAGATATGGCACTTGATGGATCAGCTGGTACCACTCATATGGATAAATTGGCTCATCTAATCTTGAAGTCCCCCACCCAGGAACTGACTCACTGCAAGAAGACAGCTTTGACTCCCTATGATTTCGTCTCTGACCAATCAGCACTCCTGGCTCACTGGCTTCCCCCATCCACCAAGTTATCCTTAGAAACTCTGCTCCCCGAATGCTCAGGGAGACTGATTTGAGTAAAAATAAAACTCCAGTCTTCTGCACAGCTGGCTCTGTGTGAATTACTCTTTCTCTATTGCAAGACCCCTGTCTTGATGAATTGGCTCTGTCTAGACAGTGGGCAAGGTGAACCCATTGTGTGGTTACAATAACATGCAATACAGGTTTGTAATCTAGGAGCAACAGATTACACCATATGGCCTAGGTGTGTAGTAGGCAATGCCATCTAGGTTAGTGTAAATACACTCTGTGATGTTCACATAATAAGGAAATTGCCTAATGACACAACTCTCAGAATGTGTTTCAATCATTAAGGTACACATGACTGTACTAAAAAAGTCTCTAGCAGTTTCTGATGCAAATACAGGCAAGTGCAACCTTTCTCTCTGAAGCTTCAAGTCTAAGCCTGGTGAAATTGACAAGATAGATTAGCAGGAAAAAGGGCAAACAATTTGATTGCTGTGCATAAGCACAGGGAATCACAGGAGAATGATAAGCCAACAACCCAACGAGGTAGGGGTGTGACTTCTCTATAGGGGAACACCTCTGTAGAGGTATGCCCCCTCTGTAGGAGGAGGAGATGGGGAATGTAGGCAATTCTTTGGAAGGGCAGTAAATAATTATTAGGGAGAATGAATGGACCTGGGAGACAGAAATCATCTTGTAAATAATTCTCTTTGGAACTTGAATGAGCTCAGGAGGCAGACATTATCTTGTGAAAAAGACCAAGGTGTGGTTATATTGCTTCCTTACTGTTCTTCAATGGATAAAGAGGTTTCAGGGAGGCGATGGAAGGTGATTGTGTGGTATTTTCTTAAGGTAGAAAAGCGCATATCAGAGTAGATCAATTTCAGCATCTGCTGACTTTAAGGGGCCTTTAATTTAAAATAATCAGCATACCAGGGTGCCATATGGTGGGTTGAAATTCCCTGGGCTCCTTCAAGAATATACAAAAAATATATCTTTCTTCCACCCCACCCCCCCCCCCCCGTAAATACTCTTAACCTGTGCCAGGAACACTTTTCTGACTCTTCCAACTGTCATTCCCAGAATCTAAAGTTTAATCTGTGGCAATTTGCTAATGAGGCCCAAAGAGTACGTCCTTCCAGACAGCACAGCCTCCCGCATGCCTTCGGCTACAGATAATCACTTGTTCCTCAAATACTAGTTGAGCACTTACTGTGTGCCAAGGCGTGTTCTAAGTCAGGGGTCAGCAAACTTTCTGTAAAAGGTCAAAGAGTAAATATTTTAGGCTTTTCAAGCCACGCATAATCTCTCCAACATATTCTTCTTTGTTTGTATGTGTGTGTGTATTGTTTGGTTATAACTATCAGCTTAAAAATCACAAGATCTATAAATTTCACAAGGAGAACATTATTTCTCAGAAGGGCGGTGACCTGCAGGCTTGGAATCAGGGCCTCCAGCTTAGGTTCCAGGCTTGATGGTGGGGTTTAGCTGGGAGCCCAGTTGTTCTGTATCAACAATGCTCCTATAAAAATTTTTTAAGATATTTTTTATTATACTTTAAGTTTTGGGATACATGTGCAGATCTTGCAGGATTGGTACATAGGTATACACATGCCATGGTGCTTTGCTGCCTCTATCCCCCCCCATCACCTACATTAGATATTTCTCCCAATGTTATCCCCTCCCCAGTCTCCCCACCCCCTTGCTATCCCTGCCCTAGCCCCCCATCCCCAACAGACCCCAGTGTGTGCAGTGTGTGATGTTCTCCTCCCTGTGTCCATGTGTTCTCATTGTTCAACAGTCACCTACGAGTGAGAACATGCAGTGTTTGGTTTTCTATTCTTGTGTCAGTTTGCTGAGAATGATGGTTTCCAGATTCATCCACGTCCCTGCAAAGGACATGAACTCATCCTTTTTCATAGCTGCATAGTATTCCATGGTATATATATGCCACATTTTCTTTATCCAGTCTATCGTTGATGGGCATTTGGGTTGGTTCCAAGTCTTTGCTATTGTAAACAGTGCCACAGTGATCATATGTATGCATGTGTCTTTATAATAAAACGATTTATAATCCTTTGGGTATATATCCAGTAAGGGGATTGCTGGGTCAATTGGTATTTCTATTTCTAGATCCTTGAGGGAATCCCACATTGTCTTCCACAATGGTTGAACTAATTTACACTCCCACCAACAGTGTAAAAGCATTCCTATTTCTCCACAAGCTCTCCAGCATCTGTTGTCTCCAGATTTTTCAATGATTGCCATTCTAACTGATGTGAGATGGTATTTCAATGTGATTTTGATTTGCATTCTCTAATAACCAGTAAAGATAGTATTTTTTCATATGTTTGTTGGTCGCAGAAATGTGAGAAATTCTTCTTTTGAAAAGTGTCTGTTCATATTCTTTGCCCACTTTTTGATGGGGTTGTTTGTTTTTTTTCTTGTAAATTTGTTTTAGTTCTTTGTAGATTCTGGATATTAGCCCTTTGTCAGATCCAAAATAGACAAATAGGATGTAGTTAAACTTAAGAGCTTATGAACAGCAAAAGAAACAATCGTTAGAGTGAACCGGCAACCAACAGAATGGGGAAAATTTTTTGCTCCTATAAAATATTAACAATTTATTTATATACTTTCCCTTTAATCCCAGAGTTAGTTATAAAAACTCCATGATTGCTGTTTTTGCATATTATCTCAGTAGTCCAAAAGTATCCTAGCCTATGTGCAGGAATAGGTAAAGGCCCCTTAAAAATGGAGTTAGTTATGTTAGTTTTGTAAACCAATAATAAAATTCTAAGCCCTTAACCAACTGAATGAACCCCTACTCTCAGCCAAGAGTATTCCAAAGTATATCTGAAAAATGAGTTCAGGCCACAAAGGGGTTATACAACCCTCAGGATACCCTCCTTGCTTTGGAATTTAGGCACAACTGACAAGCATTAGCATTAAAACAGATCTTAAGACTGACAATACAGATACTTTGTAGCAATAAGATACCAATTTCCAACCTGACTCTCATATAGCATTACATGATGGACAGCAGGCCCTATTTTGCCCAAAAAATACTTCTTTGACTTATTTTTAAAATGTCCCAGAAAAAATGTCTTTTGTGGAGAAAATCTATATTCTATAGAGAATCCCCTTCCCTTTTCAGGTCTTTTCCTGAAATTTAACTAATGAGAGATTTAACTAAGAGTCTGGCACATTTTTAGGTCCCATAAGAGACATTTACTGCCTTTCTCTCTGAAGACTGCTGCTTGGAAACTTCACCTACATAATACAAACCTTGGTCTCCACAATCCCTTATCTTAATCCAGACTCTTTTCTATTGATTCCAGGTCTTTAGATAATAACTTAACTCTATTTACCAATTGCCAATCAGAAAATCTTTGAATCTACCTATTACCTTTAAGGCTCCCCACTTTGAGTTGTCCCACCTTTCCAAACAGAACCAATGTAAACCTGACATGTATTGACTGATGTCTTATATCTCCCTAAAACACATAAAACCAAGTTGTAATTCACCCACCGGGCATATGTTATCAAGGCCTTTTGAGACTGTGCTTTGGGCCTTGATCACTCATATCTGGTTCAGAGTAAACCTCCTTAAATATTTTCCAGTTTGACTCTTTTGCATCAACAATTCTTTTGCTGCTTTACTGTTACAATAGGAGGAACTAGAACTAGAATATTCATGTGTGGGGGATCATGTGCATATGTGGTAGGCAAACATACATGTTACATATGTCCAATGTTTACTTTGTCATGGAGACTTAACATTAAAATGCAGCAAACTTCGTCTCTATACCTCCAAAGGTGAAACTTAAGATGTAGGGTGCTTAGTGCACAGCCTCTGTTACCTGGCAGAAGCAGCTTGTGGTCAGGGTACATTTAACAGGAAGGAAACATGTCAGCTGTCATATCAAATCCACAGGAAGTACAGAGAGTCTGGCTGCAATGTCAGGCATTGGTCAGTGAAGGAGTCTTCTGTTCTTTGTTTTCCAGGGCTGGTTTGTGTTTAACTCTTAGAAAAAGAACAATCTGACAACAGTTAGACATGACCAATCTCCATCCTCAGATGGCCCTGAAATTTAGTTTTTAAAGTTTTTCTGGAGTCTCCTTGGCTAAGAGTGCTCTGTCCAGTCAGTCAGGGGGCTTAGAATTTTATTTTAATTTCATACAACCCTTCACAAACATAAAAGCCACTCTTAGCTCAGGGCAATACAAAAGTTGGCAACAGACTGAATTTGGCCCTGGTGCTATTTCAAGGGGACGCTATGAGGAAAAATCTCAACATATTCCCCATCGCAAAGAGTAACTAGGGGTGTGCTGACTGTTGTCCCAGGAAATAGGAGGTATGAAAATGAAGATGAGGCCAAACTCAGAGAGGGCTTCCTGGAGGAGCTGTGCTGCTGCGAGGGCTGAGTGGGGCTAGGAGGAAGCTTCAGTGGAGTGGAGAGGGTGCAGGTGGAATAAGCAGGAAAAGAAAGCCTCTGCATGGCTCAAATCTGTGGGCTGAGGGGGTAAGTGTGGTCTGAGAGGAGGCAGAGGCCTGAAGTCTCAGAGCCTTGTGGGATGTGCCAGTGATTTGGGGTTAGAAGGCAACAGCAAGCAGCTGAAAGAGTTAAGCAGGAGTGCAGGATTTTCCAACCTTGGCTGCAGAGTGGTGTGGGTGGAGGGAGCAACAGGGCAGAGGCCATGCAGGGACACAGGAGGGAGAGAACAGGGCTGAGACTTCTCCACTGATGAAGTTTGTCTGGGAGGTAACAAGCCTCCTCTTTAGGGAGGAATTGCTTGGAGAAGAGGGGCTTTGAGATCAGCCTAGGCTGTTCCACCTTTCCCATAGCCCCTGGACCTTCTAAAGATGAACCAAGTCCCCATTGAGTGTGTCAGGTGCCATCAGCCTGGTTATGCTAACTCTTAGGTGGGGGTGGGGGGTGCTCTTCCCCAGTGAGAGCTTCCATGGCCGCTGCCTAATGGAAAAGAGGCCTGAGGTCTCATGGGCAGAGCTTCTGAAGCATCTCACCAGGGTCAGTTCCTTTGCCGTTTTTATGGCCTCTGCAGGAGTGTCTGTGATCATGACCTCAGCCTCCTGTTGGCTTCACTTTCTAGTCAGGTCTTGGGGGTGCCTGGCCACAGCAGGTGTCATCTAATCGCCACAGTCCACCATACACATGCCTCTCACTCTGAGGGATCAGCAAGTTCACTGTGAAATGAGTCACTTGTTATAAGTGACTCCATTTGGAAACATTTAGGATCACAAAACATTGTTATACATCACCATCTACCCTACTGACCTGGAAATGGAAAGCCAAGTTCTGCTTGATAACGTGTGCACTTGTCTTACAGGTCCTGAGAGTCCACCGGCGAGCCCCACACCTCCGTCCTGGGATTCAGAAAACAGGTTAGCCTGCTTTGTCCACAGGGAGCCAACAATCCACTCAGGGAGATGGACAGGGAATGCAGTAAAAATACAAGAAATAATGTAAAAATCTTGATAATTAGCAACAGGAAGAAAGCATTGAGGGAGGAGGTAGAATGCTGGACAGATAGGAAGGCAGCCTCGCACAAGCTGTGGTGCTCTGAGCTGGACAGGACCTGCATTCTAGGACTTGAGTTCATGTTATTTGGAGACCCTGGATATTTTCAGAGGTAAACGAAGAGACCTTTGTTTTGGGAAACCATCTTGGCCACAGTATGGGTAATGGGTTGAAAATGGAGTGATTGGTGGGACAGAGAACACATCTGATTTATGCTTTTATTTCACTCCTCTTGATGAACTTAACTGCCTGTCCATCAGACGATGCCTGCAATGTGAGCAACTGTGGGAATAGACCTTCCCTCTCGTCCTGGTCCATCCCAACAAACACAGCCCTCATCCCAAATGCTGGAGCGACTCATTAACCAAGCCCAGCTAGAGAGACGGGAGCTACTGGATGGTAATGACTCTCATTCATTATTGAGTGATAGTAATGACTCAAGTGAAACTAATGACAATCTTTTTTCCCTCAAACAAGAAACTTGGTGCCAAACTGGTTGTTGATGATGCTTGAAAGATAGTAAGAGGTCATTAAGAAGCTTCTCCCAGTTTTGTGTTCCTATTGTAGAACGCTTTTAAAGAAACAGTTAGGGTTATAGTCAATAAAACCCCACAGACTTTTCGGTCTTACTTAAGTCAGTTATCTATTCATTGGAGAAATGCTGAAAATGATGCATATGGTTCAGCTGAGCCTTCCTTGATTATGCTTTCCACAAATGTGTTCCCTCCAAAGTTACAGGATTGTCAGTCTGACACTAAACTGGGGCCTGGGTGAAGAATAAGCTCAATGTGACTCCCTACTCTACATGCACCTTCAGGGTGGAGGAAGATGAGGACCACTTTTTGTGACCTTCCTGGAAAAATCAAGACCCTAAATGCAGAGGCAAATTCTCTGGCTGATCGGGAGTGGGTCCTGTTGTAATTTTACCCTGTGGCCTCCATGGGTGGTGAGCCTGGGCCCTTATAGAAACTTCTGTTTTCAGTTACCCTGTTAGGATGAAATATTTCTATTTACAAACCGCAGTGAATTTGAAACAGTGAGACCATGGTCCACAAAGCCTCCAGCTGAGGGGAGAAATGAAAAATATGATACACTTCAAAGCAAGCTTTCCAAAGGCCTGCTTGAGGAAGGGAAGTTGAGTTGGAGGGAAGAGAGAAGCAAATTTTAATCTGAGCCCCCCCTCACCCAACATCAATTCTGCTTCATCATCAGCACATAGCATCACCATCAGACTGGTCATCTGGGTACATAGGACCACTGTTTGGACAAACAAATGGTCAGAAATGTTGGTTTTCAACCAGTAGGGCTGAATAGAGCTATCCTAAGTATTTAACATAAATTTTCAGTTTAAGAGAGGTTTTTGTGGCTGTAGACTTTTCATTTCCACTGTTTATCAACCTATCTGTAAGTAAAAGCTAAGGATATTCTGTAGAGAAATGACATCAGGAAAAATAATATTAAAATACATTTTCATTTTTATTACATGTTTGTTCCTT
This sequence comes from Ateles fusciceps, assembly GCA_036589455.1. Taxonomy (NCBI): domain Eukaryota; kingdom Metazoa; phylum Chordata; class Mammalia; order Primates; family Atelidae; genus Ateles; species Ateles fusciceps. Next base: position 3,863,470 of record JAZHEH010001784.1, on the reverse strand, counting down.
TCAACTTTAAGAGAGCAATAAAACTTGAGCATATATGTAATCTGATCAAATTTTTCACTGTGAGCTTGTAGAAGCTTTAAGTTCAATGTTATAATTATTTGCAGTAAAACCTCTGAAGCCAGTAGGGTGCATTTAGGAAAGGAATTTTGCCTATCAAATATCACCTGCAGAAGCTGTGTTGCACTCTCAGCTCTGAATGACTACACTCTGGCTGATATTGAACGCTTAGGGTTGCTGAAGGTGGCAATACCACCTATGGCCTGAGTAGTGAGATATATCACTAGCAAAGAGAAACAGAGAAGAGCTTATCTAGTGTCCGACTCTTGGATTATCACTCACATGAAAGTTTGAGTGTCAGAGCCTATGGAGTGAAAAAACACATCTGTGAGAATTGCCCAGACCCAGGTGAAATTGGAGAAAAATGAAAATGTGAATGACAGTGATTGGAACCTTCCAATCAGTGGCTATATTAATGGAATATTATTTTGGAACCCAAAGAAAGTGTCTGTTTTAAAATGCAGAAGAACAAAATTGCTGATCGAAAAGTGAACTGTAAGTGACCACTTCGCCAATGGAGCTAGGAAGAATAAATAGAATGTGTGTAATCTCAGCTAAAAGTCCAGGCAATGAAAATTCCCAGAGACTGAGGCAGAACTCGAAACATGTATTTTCAGGTTGCAGTGGGGACTCATGAAGCAAGTTTCACGCAGAATACAATTTTAGTTCCATAGGCACATTAGTCAGGGTTCTCCAGAGAAACAGAACCAACAGGATGCCTATAGATGGAAAGAGATTTAGCACAAGGAATTGGCTCCCATGATTATGGAGGCTGACAGTCCAAGTTCTGCAGGGTGAGTCAGCAAGTTGGAGACCCAGGAGAGCCAATGGTGTAGGTCCAGTCGAAGTCCAAGGCTTGAGAACTGGGAAAGCTGATGGTAGAATTCTAGTCTGAATGCTGGCAGGCTTGAGATATCAGAAGAGTCAACCCTTTAGTTTAAGTCTGAAGGCAGGAAATGACTGATGTCCCAGCTTGAAGGCAGTCAAGCAAAAGAAAGTCACTGTCACTCATGGCAGGATCAGCCTTTTGTTCTATGCAGGCCTTCAAAGGATTAGATAAAGTCCACCCCCATTGGGGAGGGCAACCTGCCTTACTCAGTCTACCAATTCAAATGTTAATCTCATACAGAAACACCCAGAAGAATGTTTCACCAAATATCTGGGAACCCCATGGCCCAGCCAAGTTAACACGTAAAATTAACCATTACGAAACATGTACAAAGAGAGAAGTCTGACAAAAATGGAGTACGAGGACATTTTTTGTTTTGTTTTGTTTTTTAAATTTTTTTTTTTTTAATTTTAGGGGACCAGGTGGTGTTTCGTTACAAGAATAAGTTCCTTAGTGGTGATTTCTGGTATTTTGATGCACTCATGACCCAAGCAGTGTACACTGTACCAAATGTGTAGTCTTTTATCCCTCATCCCCCTCCCACCCTTTCCCCTGAGTCCCCAAAGTCCATCCTATCATTCTTATGCCTTTGCATCCTCAGAGCTTAGATTCCACTTATGAGTGAAAACATATGATATTTGATTTTCCATTCTTGAGTTGCTTCACTTAGAATAATGATCTCCAGTTCTACCCAAGTTGCTGCAAATGCCATTATTTTATCTTTTTTATGGCTGAGTAGTATTCCATGGTGTATATGTGTGTGTGTGTGTGTGTGTGTGTGTGTATACATACGCATATATACATATATGCTTATATATAAAGATCACAATTTCTTTATCCGCTTATTGATTGATGGGCATTTGGGCTGGTTCCATATTTTTTCAATTGCAAATTTTGCTGCTATAAACATGCATGTGCAAGTATCTTTTTCATATAATGACTTATTTTCCTCTGGGTAGATACCCAGTAGTGGGATTCCTGGATCAAATGGTACTTGTACTTTCAGTTCTTTAAGGAATATCCACACTGTTTTCCACTGTGGTTGTACTCGTTTACATTCCCACCAGCAATGTAAGTGTTCCCTTTTTACCACATCCACACCAACATCTATTAGTTTTTGATTTTTTGATTATGGCCATTCTTGCAGGAATAAGGTGGTATTGCATTGCGGTTTTGATTTGCATTTCCCTGATCATTAGTGATGTTGAGCATTTTTTCATGTTTGTTGGCCATTTCTTCTTTGAGAATTGTCTATTCGTGTCCTTAACCCAAGGTTAATTGTTTGTTGTTTTCTTGCTGATTTGTTTGAGTTCCTTGTAGATTCTGGATATTAGTCCTTTGCTGAATGTATAGATTGTGAAGATTTCCTCCTACTCTGTGGGTTGTCTGTTTACTCTGCTGGTTGTTTCTTTTGCAGGGCAGAAGCTTTTCAGTTTAATTAAGTCCCATCTATTTATCTTTATTTTGGTTGCATTTGCTTTTGCATTCTTGGTCATGAAGTCTTTGCCTAAGCCAATGTCTAGAAGGGTTTTTCTGATGTTATCATTCAGAATCTTTATGGTTTCAGATCTTAGATTTAAGTCTTTGATCTATCTTGAGTTGATTTTTGTGTAAAGTGAGAGATGAAGATCCAGTTTCATTCTTCTACATGTGGCTTACTAATTATCCCAGCACCGTTTATTAAATAGGGTGCCCCTTTTCCACGATGTTTTTGTTTGCTTTGTCAAAGTTCAACTGGCTGTAAGTATGTGGCTTTATTTATGGGTTCTCTAGTCTGTTCCATTGGTCTATGTGCCTATTTTTACACCAGTACCATGCTGTTTTGGTGGTTATGGTCTTATAGTATAGTTTGAAATCAGGTAATGTGATGCATCCAGATTTGTTCTTTTTACTTAGTCTTGCTTTGGCTTTGTGGATTCTTTATTTTGTTCCATATGAATTTTAGAATTCTTTTTCTAGTTCTGTGAAGAATAATGGTGGTATTTTGATGGGAATTGTATTGAATTTGTAGGTTGCTTTTGGCAGTATGATCAATTTCACAATATTGATTCCACCCATTCATGAGTATGGGATGTGTTTACATTTGTTTGTGTTGCCTATGACTTCTTTCAGCAGTGTTTTGTAGTTTTCCTTGTAGACTTTTTTTTTTTTTTTTTTTTTTACCTCCTTGGTTAGGTATATTCCTAAATGTTTTGTTTTGTTTTGTTTTGTTTTCTTCAGCTATTGTAAAACGGGTTGAATTCCTGATTTGATTCTCAACTTGATCACTGTTGGTGTATACCAGAACTGATTTGTGTACATTAATTTTGTATCATGAAACTTTGCTAAATTCATTTGTCAGATATAGGGGCTTTTTGGAGTCTTTAGGATTTTCTAGGTATACCATCATATCATCAGCAAACAGCAACAATTTGACTTCCTCTATGGATTTGGATGCCCTCTATTTATTTCTCTAGTCTGATTGATCTGGCTAGGACTTCCAGTACTACATTGAATAAAAGTGGTACCAGGAAATCTTAAGAGAATTGTCAGTTGTGTTACAAGTAGGTTGATTGCTTGTATGTTCAGTTCTGCTTTGTGTTATACGACCATCATTTTCAAATGCCTTCCTGCAAATAAAGCTTGGGAGGTATACAACTAAGTTATATTCCAGTTAGAGTTGCCAGATTTAGCAAGTAAAAATAGAGGAGGATGCCCTGCCAAATTTGAATTTCAGATACACACTTTTTAAAATATGTCCCAAATAGTGAATAAAAATTCAAATTTAACTGGAGTCCCAATTTTTTTTTTTTTTTTTTTTTTTTTTTTTTGAGACAGAGTCTCACTCCATCACCAGGCACCAGGCTGGAGTGCAGTGGCGCGACCTCGGCTCACTGCAACCTCCGCCGCCCAGGTTCAAGCAATTCTCCTGCCTCAGCCTCCCGAGTAGCTGGGACTACAGGTGCGTGCCACCACGCCCAGCTAATTTTTTTGTATTTTTAGTAGAGACGGGGTTTCACCATGTTGACCAGGATGGTCTCGATCTCTTGACCTTGTGATCCACCCGCCTCGGCCTCCCAAAGTGCTGGGATTACAGGAGTGAGCCACCGCGCCCGGCCTGGAGTCCCAAATTTTAACTGGCAATTCCAACTTCAATACAAGGTCAAGTTTAAAAAACTACCCTAAGGTTAGTTAAAACCTGTCCTTAATTTTAAGTTTGTGGGTTTATCTGTCCTAATTTTTGTGTGTATTTACAAAATAAATTTACTTTTTAAAATTTGGACTTCTACATTTCAATCTATACAAATTTGAATTAAAAATGAATTTTCTTTAAAAAGTGAAATTGGTAAATGACAATAACTTTGATGATCATGATGAAAAGTTGAAAATCTTAAAAAAGAAATAATGACTACAGTAGGTGTTTTCATGGGAAGATTTCCTGAGTGGTCAAGTTAGACTTTTCTGCCAGCATTAATGTTATTTTGACTTGATTTTTAGTTCCTTTTGATATCAAGGTTTGTGACTAAAGTCACCTCATATTTCAGTGCCACACTACAGAGCTGATAGAACCTTAGCAATACGAACCCACATATCACCCCCACACCCCACTACATTTGTTTGTTCTTTCAAGCCACTAAGTTTGTGCTCACTCAGTTCCTGCTACCAGGAACGCCTTCCACCCAGCCCAAGTGGGGAAGCTCAACTTACCCTTCAGGACTCAGGAGTAGAGACTGAAACCGCCGTTGCTGATCTAACCCACTCCATCTTGCTTCCAACCTCCAAGTTGTCCTTGTTCATTCCTGAGCATAGGCCGAACTAACTTTGGGAGGAACTTAGTTTATAGTTTAACTTTGAAACAAAGATAGTAACAACCCTTTCCCCAAACAAACCCCCTTCCTGCCTGGGGACTAGACTGCCTTTGTAGGACTAACAAATTAGCAACAAGATTCAAAATTATGGTTTAGGAGTTAGGCAACTAGGGGCTGCAAGATTCTGACCCTCCCCGAATTGCTCCTGGGGTTAACATTACTATTTTAAAACCTAAGATCAGTGCTTGAGATATTTTGCAGACTCTGCAATTGATGCATCAGCTGGCACCACCCAGATGGATAAACTGGCTCATCTGATCTTGTGGTCCCCTCTCAGGAACTGATTCAGCTTGGGAGGACAGCTTTGTCTCCCTGTGATTTTATCTCTGATCCAGCCAATCAGCACTCCCCGACTCAAAGGCCCCTACCCACCAAATTATTCTTAAAAACCCTAATCCCCAAGTCTTTGGAGAGACTGATTTGAGTAATAATAAAACTCTGGTCTCCCAGACAGTCAGCTCTGCACGAATTACACTCTTTCTCGATTGCAATTCCCCTGTCTTGATAAATGGACTCTGTCTAGGCAGTGGACAAGGTGGACCTGTTGGACAGTTACATTGTCTCATAATGAAGTCTTCTGTGGGCCACATACTGTGATGTAGATGGGCATAGCCCCCCTTTCTCCAATGTTATTGTCCTCCCTGATTTACTCCCTGACATTTCCAACTCCCGTGCAAGCTGTTTTCATAGAGCCCCAAGTATACACTACACAGTGTTCACTGAAAGAATGAAGACATAGGCCTGTTCAGAATTTGGAAACTTTATTCAAGCCCTTCAAATGTAATATCAATTCATTAAAAAACTAATTAATCTGCCTGCTTTTTACCCCCTCTCAACTCTTCAAAAAATAATGTAACTCCAGCTTAATTAACCAGAAGCTGCTGTCTATTATTTTATGAGGCATGTCTGATTTAATTTTAAAACACATTAGTGGAGAGTTTGTTTTTCCTTCTATTCTCCTCCTTGGTGAATAGTCAGGTTTCTTTCATGGTGAGACTTTTACATTTAAATCATATGATTTACTAAGGAGAGGAAGACATGCAAAATAAGACAAATGTTTAAAGATGCATGGGGTTTTGCTTATTTTTCCTGTTATGTTATTGGTTAATAAAATATTTGTCTGCTTGCTTAGTGTATTTCTAGTGAGGATATGATAAGGGTGTCAGATGGGTAAGAGTAAACCTAGAAATCAGCCAGGTAACCTCAAGGCCAGGATAAAGATAAAAGTCAGTGAAAAGCCCAGAACCTTCCATTTTATAATAGCGAACATTGTTTTCCTGCAACAAAACCCCATTTTTAATCAAATATTTCAATTTTCATGTGGTTTCTTGGTGTGAGAACTAATACTTATTGCTTACTGTATGCCCCTGGCTTGTCAGGCCACAAGAAGTAACTGAGAGTGAGATGTGTCTCCTAAAAAGCCACATAATTTTTAGCAGAAGATACAAAATATGTATGAGAAATCACCTTAGAGAATTAAACATCACAGAAAGTGTGTGTATGTGTAAACATGGAAAAGGAATGAATTCAGTTTGCCTAAGAATTAAGGAAAGATGAATGAGCTGCTTAAGGATTACTAGGGGCTCCATGGGACATGGGGAGAGAGCAAGGACACTGTGGGCAAAGAGACTGGCCCTGGCACAGTTGACAAGTGGTCAGAGGAGTTCCGGAGATGAGGAAGTTGATGACCGGATGGTAAAGGATCTTGTATGCATAGTAAGAAATTTGGATTGTATTTTATATTCATAATACTTTAAGAATAATAAGGGAACATTAAAAATATAAGTAGGGTAGTAATATGGCCAAAGGACTGGAGGGCATTGAAGTTAGGAGACGACCAAAGCATCCCAGACAGAGGTTTGGCTGTGTGTATGAAGACCACAGGTCTCAGTTAAGAGTTAAGAAGAAGAAAGTGACAGGTTTATTGATAAAATAGAGGAGTCTGGGGGAGGAAGTGGTCAGTGTCTAAAAGGACCAGAGTGAATGCAGGACTAGCAGCTGGTTTGGTGGGGAAAAAACCGAGTTTCAGATTGGAAATGTTGGATTTGAGGGGCCAACAGGACACGCCTCTAACAGCTGGAGGCATGTATCTGTGATTTAGGAGGAAAGGCAAGGCTGGAAATGAGGAGTTAGGAGTTCCTAACCATCTACGTCAGCTCAGCAAAGGCAGGGATTTTGTGCCTTGTGTTTACCACCATGTGGCCTGATATGGAGTAGGCTTCTAATAAATATTGGGGGAAAAATGGATGGGACTTCTAGTTTCAGCTTTGACACACAAAAACCTTAGAGGTCATCACTCCCCTCCTTGCAACAAGAAAAAGCTGAACAAGCTAAAGACCAATGACTTTTATCGGACTCATCAGAGAACTGAGGCCTCAGGAGAAACTGCTGGCTTAAAATCTGGAGAGACAGGCAAATCTAGAGTCACACTTTGAAACAGATCTAGAGATCTGCTTGCCAGAAGCAGAGGTTTCTGGGGTCATAAATTGGTAGGAATATTTAAATGGGAACGTTAACAAATTGCTGGAGGCTGAGTGTGAACTACTGTGAGAGTGAGAACTCCGGGGGATCCCCCAGACTTTCCCGGGTTTGACTTGCAGGAATCCCACCAGGCTATTGTTAAATTAAGCCTAAAGCTGCCTCCTTACATATTTCGAGTTCGGCCTAAATATTTGTCCGTACATAGTGAACTATAACCTAAATGGATGTGTAAACAGACTGTAACCTACTCTTGTGCCAATCATCGATCACCTAAACCCAGGAGGTTGAATCTGCAGTAAACTGAGATTGCATTACTGCACTCCAGCTTGGGTGACAGAATGAGACCCTGTCTTAAAAAATGAAAGCAAAACAAAAAAACAGAATCTAGCAAGGTATTTTTGAATATATTGACAAATTTATTCTAAAGTTTATATGGAAAGGCTAAAGACTTGTCAATACGAGAATAGCCAACTCAATGCTGAGAAAAAGGACAATGTTGAAGGGATCATGTTATCCAGTTTCAAGACTTACTGTAAAATCAAGTAATCAAGACGCACAGTATTAAAGAAAGAAGAGAAACATACATCAGTGGAATATGATAGACAGCCCAGAAATCGACCCCTACAGATATAATCAACTGATTATGATGAAATGGATGAAAGAGCTAAAGAAATTAGAACTTAAGAAATTAAGTCAATTACCTAATTCTTTTGCCTTTTAATATCCTATTATCATTTTAATGTCCGTGGGATCAGTAGTTACAACCTCTCTTTTGCTTCTGATATTGGTAATTCGAGTCTTCTCTTTGTTTTCTTGGGTAGCCCTGACTACAGGCTTATCAATTTTATTGAACATTTCAAAGAATTGGCTTTTGGATTTGATTTTCTCTATTGCTTTCCTGTTTATAATTTCACTGATTTTTCACTCTAATTTGTGTTATTTCTTTTTTTCTGTTTGTTTTAGAATTTAATTGCTAATCTTTCTTTAGTTTCCTAAGGTGGAAGTTTAGATTGTTGATTTTAGATCTTTCTTCTTTTCTAATATATTCATTTTGCACTTAGTGTTATAAATTTTCCTCTAAGCACTGCTTTAGCTGCATCTCACAGATTTTGATAAATTGTATGTTTAATTTTTATTTAGTTCAAAATATTTTGAAATTTCTCTTGGAGACTTCTTATTTAACCATGTGTTACTGAAACTGTCCCTCAAAAATTTGTATAAATTGATTAAAGGAGAAAAAAGATTAAGTAGGCTTGCAGAACAATCAGCAGCAATGAGTAAGCCAGCTCCCCCTTTGGCTCCTTCTTTGTAGGTAGGTGCCACTTACTACCCCAGGATAATGTAACCCTTGTCACAAGACTCTTTGTTCCCTTTCTGTTCTATATATAAGATCTAAGACACCCTTGTCACAAGACTCTTTGTTTCTTTTCTGTTCTATATATAAGATCTAAGACATTGAGGGATGATAAGCTTTCCTTTCTGAGCTTCTCTTTTAGGTTCTGCATACCAGCAACACCAGCTGGTTCAAAGGGCCTAGCAAAAACCTAACTCATGGAAGAATGCAGTTTTGATATCCTAATTACTTCCTCTCCTTGCCTCAACCAATTAATGACCCCAATTTTCCAATCTCTCATCCTCCACAATCCCCTTAATAACTCTTCCCTGGGACCCCTCATAGAGACAGATTTTAGTCTTGCGGATTTCTCCTGTTTCCTTGTTTGGTGTCCTTGAGATTATCAAACTCCTTCTCTGCTGCAAACCCCGCTGTCTCAGTGTATTGTTATGTCAATAAATTTTGGATTTGATTTTTGATTTGTCAATAAATAGTGGTGGAATGATTAGACAGCCATATGTAAAAAATAACTTCCAAAGAGGACAGTGTAGAAGGGGAGAAAAAGGATAACTTTACGATGAAGAAACCTGACAAACATGACCTCAGCCAAGTGATTAAGGTTACAGGTCAACATGATGATAAATCATTGTGATAAATCTTAATATGATGTGATGAAAATGGCACTTTATCTCTGCCATCTTCCTCCAAATAACTCCATCTGAGCCTAATTATGAGGAAAATATCAGACAACCCAAACTGAGGAGTGTTCTGCAAAATACCTGACCAGTGCTCCTCAAACTGCCAAGGTCATTAAAAAAAGTCTGAGAAATTGTCACCACTAAGAAAACATGATGACTAAATGTAATGTTTTTGGTTTCGTTTTTGTTTTTTTTAAAGATGGGATCCTGGAAGAGAAAAAGAACATTAGGTAAAGCTGTAACATAATAATGTAGTAATAATTTTTATTAACAATAATGTTTATTAATTGTAGCAAATGTACCATACCAACGTAAGATGTTAGTAACAGGAGAAACTGGCTACAGAGTAGATGGGAGCTCTCTGTCTCTATCTTCATGCTTTTATGTAAATCTAAAACTGCTGTAAAAGAAAAGAAGTGGTTAGAGGGATGAATAGATCTGACTCTTTATGGAGAGCTCATAGAAGGCAGAAAATGGGGTTGTTTTGGAACGTCAGCGACATGTAGGAGAAGAAGTGCCAATGGAGAGGTGCAGAAGCTGAGGAATTAGAGAGAACACAAGAGAAGGCAAAGTCCCCAGAGGCATAGAGAGAAGGGGCAAGTGGGGAACATGTTGGAGTGTGGAATGCCCCAGAAGGTCAGCACTTAGTAGGAAACCTGGGAGGGGGAAAGCTTTTCAAAATTTCAGGAGCCTTTCCCAGAAGATAGGTCTTCTAAAGGAGCAAGAAAAATCATAAAAATAGCTAAATATGATTGTGAGAGAAGTGCTAACTGGGGAGGGGGCCACTGAGGAGGTAACTTATCGTGAAATATTGGAGAGCTCAGAACAGATTGCCATCTGGACATGCATTGCCCAAGTACACGGCTTCCTTATCATCTCAGCAACCTTGATAGGCTCTGGATGTCCAAATGGGAGCTAAGAGCAGTGCTGAGGAATAAGGTATAAGAGAGATGAAACCTTCTGCACAAAAGAGGGAGGTGAATCAGGGGGTGGCTGGAGGCAATCTTCAAGGATAGGAACATAATGAGAAAAGACATGGGGTTGGGCAGTGAGATGGTGAGGCCAGGGCAGCCCTTGGGGGTAGGCATGGTCTTCTGCAGCCAGGGGTGGAGGGAAATTTGATGAACAGATGCCCAGTCCTGGAGTCTCAGATTTCTGCTCTGAGGTTTGAAGTTCTGTCCCCCTCTGTGGCCCACAAACACCCAGAAACAGCAAAGGGGACAAAATTCTGAAGATACAAGGACACAAGCACCCAGAAGTCTCTAGGTGGGCACTGGACTTTCTATTCTCCTTAACTTTCATTTTCATCAAGCTGATACATGCTTATATTTTAGAAAGTGAAATATTGCTATGAAGCTTTTATAAAAATTTTTACTCTGACTCATTTCCTCTCATTTTCAAGTCCAAATCCTTGGTGGTAACTACAGTTCACCCAAGAACAATGAGGGGTTCAGGGGCCTAAGTTCCCACACAGTTAAAAATCCATGAATAACTTGTGACTCCTCCAAAACTGAATTACTAATAGACTGCTGGTGACTGGAAGCCTTACTGATAAACAGTCAGTGGACACATATTTTGTATATTATATGTATTATATACTTTGTTCTGAAAATAAGCTAGAAATGAAAATTATTATTAAGGAAATCATAAGGAATAGAAAATATATTTACTATTCACTAAGTGGCAGTGGAAAATATATTTATTATTCACTGAGTGGCAGTGGATCATCATAAAGGTCTTCATCATGTCGTCTCCATGTTGAGTAGGCTGAGGAGGAGGAAGAGGAGAGGCTGGTCCTGCTGTCTCAAGGGTGGCAGAGGTAGAAGAAAATCCATGTGTAAATGGACCCAGGTTGTTCAAGGGTCGGCTGTATTTATGGTTCTTCTAGCTAGGTTTCGTTGTGGTTGTATTTTGCTTCATATTTCCAAAAAATGTGTCATCACTGCCATTTCTTTCTTTTTAAAAAAATTTTTAGACATTTTCCTTTGAACTCCTACAACATAGACATAGATTTGGTCCCACCACTACCTCACCTCTACCTCCTGTCCCCATTTCCCATTCTTCCATTCAAATTATAGCATGACTTTTGGTTACATTAATGTACATTGTTTACATTACTTTAACAACTTAATTATTAATTATAGCTGAACTTTGTAAAATTTCTAAGATTATATTTTCTGCCTTGTACAACCTGTATTTTCTTTTCTTTTCTTTTTTTATCAACTGCTAATTGTTCTCCAAACTTTCCAGCAAAGCAATAAAATTCTGTTCAACAGCGTCAAGGGCACCATACCATTCACCCAGCTTTCTCTTCTCTGTCTTCACCTATGAGATACAGAGGGCTCTAGAGAGCAGTGAGGAGGGGGGATCAAGAGTAAGCTTGCTGGGAGGGGCCCAGCAGGTAAGGCTGGGCAGTTGGGGGATAAGCAGGAGCTTCCATTTCAAAGTAGGTGCTAAGCTGGAGGCCAGGAGACCTGGGGAGACTCCGCAGGCCTGGAAGCCCTCGATGGAGCCAAGGAAAAACATTATTTTGCAGGGCCTTGTTCCCGGCAAACCTGCCCCAGGTGCTATTGGGGGTGTTACTGGTAGAGTCTTTTCAAAGTCCTATGAGATGCGTGATGTTGTGAGTCTTGCAGGAGAACTGATAAAAAACAAAACGCTGTTAGCACAGTGCCTGGTATCCACTTGTCACTCAACACCTGTTCTTTGCCCGGCCTGGCATGCTTTGCTCTGCTGCCTCCTTGTGGTGAGCGGCAGCGTAACTCAGCAGGATCCCTCTGTGTGGTGGACTCAGGTTGCTCTAGATGAAAAACAGCCTCCTTTAAACCCACCACCTGGCTACACCGACTGAACATCCACCTAGGAACCCCCAGGCAAGGCCCTTACGCGAGGGTCAAGAAGACACGGTTCCTCGTTCCTCCTTTACAGATTTTTATGACATAATAGGCGATGTAATATACCCATGTAACTAACTGAAGTCGTGTAATAACTATTACATTATTGTTAGTTACTAAATTCCTTAGATTTTGCCTTCTACGTGAAAAGAGCTAATTACTTAGGTGATAGGTATTGTAAACATTGTTATACTTAATTAGCAATTAAAAATGATAAAGTAGGAAAACTTTGAGCTTGGCTAATGAGGCTTTGTTTGATTAGCCATATATGATTTGAAATGGATTAAATCAACACGTGGCTCTCCTATGGCCTCATTCCTTATTTTCTACTCTTTCTTAGCCCTTTTGCCAGTAGGTCTGTGTGTATTAAAGACAATGACTTTCCATCCTATGTTGGTTATCCCAGTTCTGTCTCTACGGGGCACAGGTAACCTGACATCCATGTACCCTTCTCAAAGGATCCTTGGCCTTTGTGTACCAAGGGGCAGAGGCAAAGATATATTGTGATACTTATATAACAGTAGAGAAAACAAGTTTCCACAAAATTTGTATTGATGGTGTTCAAATGATAATGTATAATTATAATAGAACAAAGTTGAGGACGAAAACTAGTACTTCTGAACAAGCTTCTTTTTCCTGTACATTTTCTGGGCACATTTCTTCAACTGCTGCAATCAAACATGACTTAATTAACTTCCCATGGGTAAATCGTACTCCCTGCTTGGCCAAAAAATGAGACACTTGAAAAATTACTGTGGTCATAGCCTATTTTTCATTTTTTCTTTTCTTTCTTATTTTTTTTTTTTTTTAAGAAATGGTTTCACCATATTGCCCAGGCTGGTCTCGAACTCCTACATTCAGGCCATCTGTCTGCTTCGGCCTCCCTAAGTGCTGGGATTACAGGTGTAAGTCACTGCACCGAGTCCATTTTCTTAATTCTGTAAAGAAATTCTGCTATGGTGAGAGAAAGCCTGTTCTGAGTGTCCTCATTTCCCTCACTGTAGCTTCCTTGAGAAGCAGTATTGTGAGGGGTGCTTGGTCTGGCCATGGTGGTAGATGGTGGGTTCTTGGAACTGCAGCATGACATCATTGCGTAAGAAACACAAGGCTTAGCATGGCCATCTGATTCAGTAACGAAATAATCCATACTCTACCTTGCCTTCAAATTGCAACATGTGAAGTCTACTTTTTTCTTCTTTTCTTGTTTTGATATAATGGGTATGTACCAGTAAAAGAAAAGTCACGCCCTGTCAATGCCTGTGGCTCTTGCGATGCTATGTTATAAGCCATATACTATAGTAATGGCTACAGCATATATAGCTACATGCTATATGTCATATGCTATAGTAGAGCATCTCAAGAGCCACATGTGTTGACAGGTCATGAATTGGTGACATGTCCAATATGGTGACGAGTCCTATTCCATCCAAAACTTTCAGTGTATGGCCAGAAGAAACCACAAGTTTGGGGCTGCCCAGTTCTGCCCACGTAGCACTAAAGCAACCATGGATGGCCTATAAATGAATGGGTGTGCCATGTTCCAGCAAAACTATATTTATGGGCACCAGAATTTTAATTTCGTAGAATTTTCACACATCATGAAACATTCTTCTTTTGAGTTTTTTCTTCCTTTCTTTCTTTCTTTTTTCTTTTTTTTTTTTTTTTTTTTTTGAGGTGCCGTCTCACTCTGTCACTCAGGCTGGAGTGCTATGATATTGGCTCACTACAACCTCCGCCTCCCAAGTTAAGTGATTCTTGTGCCTTGACCTCCCGAGTAGCTGGGATTCCAGGTGCACACCACCACATTCAGCTAATTTTTTGTATTTTTAGTAGAGATGGGGGTTTCCTCATGTTGTCCCGGCTGGTCTCGAACTCCAGACCTCAAGTGATCCACTGGTCTCAGCCTCCCAAAGTGCTGGGATTACAGGCATGAGCCATAGCACCAGGCCTTTGAGTGTTTTCAACTATTAAGAAATGTAAAAACCACTCTTAGCTCAAAGGTCACACAAAAATAGGTGGTGGGCCAGAGATGATAAATAATTTAGAATTTCCTGCTGTGTGCCTACTATTTTTATAATAAAGAACAAAGTCAAATTTCTATTTTTAAAACCATATCTACTAAATTATACTTGTTTGTAATACATCCAAAGTTAATCATGTTTCTATCCTGTATTTGATCTTTCATAAGCAGACACAACAGATTAAGGTCTCTTGAGCAGAGCTTCAGGACCAGGAACATAGCATTTCTCAGCCATCTCCATTTATATAGAAAGGGCATGCAGACAGCGGCAGGGAAAATGAACTTTGGGTTCAGACAAGTCTGGCTTTAAATGTTGGTCCTCCCCAACCCCTCTTTTTCGGCAATTCACTTTACTGTTCTGAGCCATAGTTTCTTCATTTGTAAAGCTAAGCTAGTAATTGACTATTAATTGACTAGAAATTGACTATTACTAACTTACTATTGCTAGCTTACTATTACTATTACTAGCTTACTACATTGACGATTACTTTTTATTAGAAATCGTATCTATAAACCTCTGCTCTTAGTAGGCTTTCACTGAAACGTCCTCATCACCCTAACTTTACTCAAGCCAGTCTGGTGCATCTCAGAAATGCTAGTTTCAGCTGTAGGTGTCTGTATTCTTGAATACAACACTCCAGCTCTAAACTTTTGCTCTGTCTTGGAGATTTCACTCAGTCCGTTGTGCAAGGACATTTGTAAAGCACACAACACATCAGTTCTAAGTGGAACATCTCCATTTCTCAAAGGCCACAACACCGTATCTGGTTTCATGAAAGACTGCTCTGGTGGATGGTAAACTGGACACCTCAGCAAAGACTCATCATTCTACGCTCAGCTGTGCTAAAAGTCTGTTTCACTGTGGGGTGCCCCATTAGGCCGTCAAGAGGGCTTTGATGGGCTGTATGAACGAGCCTGTGTGAAATCTGAGCTCAAGAGTGGGTCTCTTGTGACAGGTCAGAATGTGCAAGCATCCATCTTACCAGTTACTTGAAAATGTATGGCTTTTTCCTGTTATAAATCTCATTTTAATTTTGTTCCTACAGTGAATGCGGAGATATGGCTATGCATGCTAACAGCCTTACACATTGCAAATCTGAAAAGGAAGAAAATATCCTCACCAACGATAATAAAAATAAACTTGCTAATAGAAGAGTATTATTGTTATAAGTTCTTAAATTTTTATATCTCAAATTTTCTTTCATGTATTATATATATTAACCAGGGCATTGTAGAAAAATTAAAACCATAGTGAATGACCAAAAAAAAAAAAAAAAAAGACTAGGGGCAATGTATCTCTTAAGAACTGCATAATAAATTATAACAAATGATTCTTTAAACGTTTTCCCTCTTCTTCCTCTTGCAATTTCTTTCTTAGATGTTGCCTTATTTAGACAATATACCAAACTGCCTTTAATTCCCCCAATTTAAATATAAGATGTGGTCTATTCTTTTTAGCAAAAAGGAAAAAAATTTAAAAAAATGAAAGTAATCAATATAAATAAAGCAAGGAGGCAGTCCTACACCATTCAGGGTTATAAAAAGAACATAAAGAATGAAGCTCTACACATTTCAAGAATCCTGAAACAGAAACCTTTCATTAAAGTACTAATTCTACTCACTCCAGAAGTCCATCTTCTTCCCATAACCCCACCTGCCCTTAGGCTTCTCAGAGTAAAGTGGTCTCAGCCTAGCAAAGGGACGTTCAGTCAAAGGGGGTGGAGTTGTTTGGTTCAGGTGTTGAAGCGAACGAGTGCCTTAGGCAGATTGGAACCACCCGTGCATGCAGGTCTGGGGGCCTCAGTGCAGGTGATGGATTGCCAGACTGGTTTAGGGGCCTGGGGACAGGTGACTCCTCAACACCTCTAGGAGGAAGTGAAAATGATCCCTCGCAAGCATCTTTGATGCTTCTCCCATCTTTCAGTCTGGCTGTGGCCTGGCCCTGTGAAGGAAGCACACAAGCCTGACACATTCCTGACTTCAACTTCTTCCTACCTCCCTGGAAACTAAGCCCTGTTCTGGATGAGGAGGTTTAGATCCAGGGAGTATAGCAGGGAAAGGGAAGGGTGATCTGGAGAATGCTTGGACATCATTGTCAAATAACAAATCATCCCTCAGATAAAAATATACATGTCTAACCACTCACCAACACGTGACAGCGAGGGTGTCAACCTAGATTCTCAAGGATATAATTTACATTATTATGATTGCTTTCATGCTCAAAGTGAAACTTATATGGATTAACCAAACCCTACTTGCCTCAATGTCAACACTATCTCTGAATTTTCCTATCTGCGAGCTCTGCGCCCACTCCAAATTCCCCCCAGCATAGAACGTGGCCCTCCAGCATGGGGATTCAACACCAATGGCCCCCTGGGCTCTGGCCCACTAAGTGTTGTATCTGCAGGGTCCAGCAGCAGGCCTGGTCCTGGGTAAGGAAGAATCAGACCCATCAGGCTAACTGCTGGGTACCTGCAATAAACTGTTTCATTTGGTCAGATTTCACCAGTGGCTGAACACAAAGAATTGAAAATATCTTTAGTTTCACCCAGTTCATGGAAGGCGATGAAGAGTATATTAAATTGGACCTTCACCCAAAATTGAAAGAAAGAAAAAAGAAAATTGGAGTTGCATCCCTGCTGGAATCTAGAGCAAATTAGACCTATGAGTCACTGAGTCTTTCTCAACCCCAAGAGTCACCCATTCATCCATCAGACAGACTGAAGGTCAGGGAAGGTGTCAGGGACTCTGTTTATTGCGGGTACCCAGCAGTTAGCCTTGAATAACGTTGGTTAGCAAATTTAAATCAGATTAAAAGAGAAAGCGTTCTCAAAATTTTAACCTATAGATGGGGGATGCTCCAAAGGACTGAACACCCAGAAGCCCTGGGAAAGGGCCAGCTCTGGTCACGTTAATTGCCTTCCCTGTCACTGACAGCTGACAGATCTTCTAATATGAGGACAGGTTTTAAGTTAAGGTTCCTAAATGACACTGCGGAAAAGTGAGCAGATGGGACCTGCAACAGCCCGGGGCAGTGCTTTACTCCCTGCCTGAAATCACAATGAAGTTATGAAAGTGAGAAATCAAACACTTCCTGAGTTAGCAGGGTGTGGAACACAGTGAGGTCTGTGTACAAGACACAATATGATTCTTGTGTTTACAAGTGAGATGGTTGATGACTTGATCATAAAGTAATCCTTTTAGAGCCAAACAGCCACATCCAGACTCTAATTGCTCCCTCATCTTTGTCCCAACCACTAGAAGGCGGCTCTGTGGGGGGTAGCAACAGGCTCAGCTTATTCTCTGCATGACTTAATGCCGCATAGTTAACACTCAAAAGAGGTTTATTGGACAAGTCACATTTTATTAGGATACAGGTGAGTCAACCTCTATTACATTCTTTGATGGTTCCACATGTTTCTTTCCTACCTGGAGTCAAATCCTGAATGCAAATGGGTTATTTGAAAATACTATGCCCTTAGGTATGGAGGGTAGGTGCTGTAATCTGTAATCCCTTGAGGATACTACCCAAGATGGGACTCCAGATTGTGTGTGTGCCTGTGTGTGTGTGTGTGTGTGTGTGTGCATCAGTAGGTGCATATCTGAACATGAGCCATGTACGGGTTGCAGGTGCATCTGGAGTCCTTTTTAGCTCTCATCAGTTTAGCTTCTGGAGATCATTTAGCCCTTTGACTCAGCTTTTCTATCTGCAAAATGGGGGGTGAACTTCCGTGTTCTGATTCACTGAAGAGTTCTAATAATTGCTATAATGGTATTTCCTTGAATGGAAAATGTCGCTTAACTTCAGTGGATCCATTTTAGGAGACTAAAGATTGAAGGTTGATTAATATCCCAAGGCAGCACTGCTAAAACTCAAAACTTTTTCATCAGAAATAAACATACTCAATGTTTAATAGTATGTGAAATGCATACCCCATCTTGAAACCAATGCTCACTTTTTAAAACACTACGACACTTTGAAAATCATTTCTAACAAATGCTGAGTTTTCTTCATGAATTGTTCTTCTTTGTATGGGGATTCTTTACCCAGTGACCAAAGCTTTCTAGGGGAGATTACAGTTTCCTGTATTATGCTCTGTGATTTTCAATCACCAGGAAATTACCACTGCTGCTTGGCAATGCCAAACACCTAATCACCTGATATTTTGGCATGTTTTAATAGTCTTTCCCCTAAGAGTTTTGAAGGTTGTTTCTATATTTGAAACTATTCATTGCCACCAAGTTGTTTCTTCAGACTAAGGATTGGATATGCCGATGGCATACCGCCATGTGTCTGTGCCACGATGCAGAGGTATTCCTTTTGTTGAAGTCTCACAGTTAGTTTTGGAATTATCTGCAGGATTCATGATTTCAAAGGCAAAAAAAAAAAAAGACAGGGCAGAGGAACAGATGGGGCCTGAGTGCCACAGTGAGCTTAGGACCCCGGAGGGGGTTGGAACACCCGCCTAGCCTCCTGGCAGCAATGCCCTGGCCTGACCAACAGGAGCCAATCCTGCTGCTGCATGCACGCAGTGAGCTCTAGGGACTGTGCTCAAGTTCACCAAACCCTGGCCAGAAGAAAGTGTTTAATAACCATAAAGTGACCACAAGCTGCATTATTCTGTTTTCTTGTTTTGGTTTCAGCAGTTTCTTTCCTATGGGAAAATGCTTCTTTGGGATAATGAGTCTGAAGCTGATTGCACCATGCCTGGGCCTATGAAATGCATTTTGGCTTGGCTCTCCCTCCCCTAAATACATTCAGGCATGTGGGCTGTTTTGGAGGAGAGAATGGGTTCTGTCTTGCATCTCACCCCATCCATGTCCAAATACCTTGCACTGCTGGAAGTATCTTGCTCATGAAATTTTTACCCATTTGATTATACTGTTACCTATTAATGGGATAAAGCTTTGAATGGATGAGCAACTTTCAAACAGTAAAAATGATCTTTGGGCAAACAAACCAAAAGTTGAAAAATATTAAATTATTTTTCTCAATTTTAACATAAAAAGCATTGTTAGGAAAAAAAAAAAAAGCAGCTTCCCAACGTCTATCAGCCATGCAGACATGACATTCCATGTTTATATCCATATGTATCAGCCAGTTTTCTTGAAGTGCCACCGATTGTCCGGTTGAACATTGTATTTTCTGACTGTTGTCAAATTTAATGAGGAAAAATTCTTTCCAAGTTTCCTACAAGTTCAGCCTCTAAAATGGGGATGTTGGTGATAGCAGTGGAATTCTTATACAAAATAGCATACACATAAAAGCTACGTATATTGGTGTTTGTTTTTAGTATTTTATTCTGTTAACATAGATTCAAGAGACAAGTTTTAAAGTGTGTAAGCTAAGGAATTTCTTTTCCTTTCCTGGCCTTCTTTAGTTGTATTACATTTGGGGAGCATTCCCCCCAAGAGAGATTGTAGGTTGGTTATGAGTTTGGTTCTGCAATATCATCACCTTTGACATGCCTGGCACTCTGCCCACCTGCTTGTGGCGGGCAGCAGCAGGGACACCACATGGAGTTAGGAGCCACTGCTAGTGAAACACGTGACCAGGGGCCAGGTTTATCCCAACTCCTGGCTCCTTCTCTCCAGGTTCCCCACACTTCCCTCTCTGTTTTACACACACACACACACACATACACACACACACACACACACACACCACTCTTCAGCAGGGCCATAATGAGTCAGATCTAAGAGACAGACAGGAGCCCTGCTCTCATTTCCAGCACTGGTGGCAGCAGCAATGAGGGGCCTAGAGGGCAGATTAGGAAAACCTGCGTGGCTGGGGCTTCGGGTTGCCAAACCAGCCTGTCCCACTCCCAAATTAACAGTATCCTCTCTCCACTCTCTTCCTAGGAGGGCCCCTCGCCAGCCCTCCCCCGAAAAGCAGGGAAGATGGGTACGCCCCTACCAACATTTCCATCTCCAGGGAGTGCCAGATGCTACAAAGACACAGGGCATCTGACTGGGGCACTTAGGACTTCTGAGGAGTACAGAGCCCAAAAGTCCTCTTCCCAGTGACTGGGGCTCCGTGCCTTTCACAAAGATACCATCTCTAAGAACAAACTGGGTGGGGTGGGTCCCATCCACACAGGAGGCTGCTGCTCAGGGTCTCTGAGCTTTGGCCCAAACTGTGGGCAGAGGGTTGGAGGGGAAAGAGACCAAAACAGGTGTGGCCTCCCATGCGCATGTGTGAGTGTGAGTGTGGGTGGGGGTGGCAAAAACCCCGACCCTTGGGGGGACTCCAGGGTGTTGGGCACTGCTCCTGCCGTCAGGGATGGCAGGGTCCTGGGGGGGGTGCCTTGTCCTAGAGCAGGGCCAACAATGACCAGAGCTGAGTAACAGGGAAGGGGGCTGGTATCCCCAAGGGCACTCTCTGCCCACACAGCGCTTCTCCCTCCCACCACCGGCAGTTCCAACCATTAGTAAGTCCTTCCTTACAAGGGACCCAACAGTCTCAGACCCCCTCCCGGCAGGCTCCTGGCCCACCTGGCCCCACCCGCGGCTGCTCCTGAGCCCTGTCCCCCGCCCCTGCAACAGCCTCCCTGAAGCAGGAGGGAAGGCCCAGAGCCAGGTGGGCCAGGCTGGGCGGAGGTGGAAATCGCCCCCACAGCTCCTGCAGCCCACCTTCCTCCCACCTGCTCTAAGGCTCTTTGGGGTCACCCAGCCTCTTTGGGAAACATTGGAACTGAGCGCCAACCCATCACCCCTTCAAGGCACATCCCTAGAGAGTACAGGCTCTAGAGACCCAGGAGGGCTGGGCTTAGAGGAAGAGGAGGGAATCTCTGGAGGTCGCCTGGGTGAGAGGTGCACAGCGGACGGGCCTCTCACCCCGAGGCCCAGGCGCTGCTCAGCCCAGCTCCCCTGCTGGCCGGGCCGCCCCGGCTCTGCGCTTCCTCCCATGGCACTGAGGCCTTTGGCACCAACACGTGGGGCTGTCACAGGGGAAACCGGAGGCCTGAACTCAGCACCTCTGGACACGCACCGGGCTAGTCTCTAGCCTCCCTTCAAACTTCGGTCCCTTCCCGTCTGTAGAGGAGGTGACTGACGCGGAAGCCAGTGGCCGCGGTCTGGTGGCTAGGGGCGAAGACAGGCGAGGGGCCAAGGGCCTGGGGATCGTGGGTGGCGACCGTTGTCGGCGGCCTCCCGAAAGAAAAGTCGCCTGCCAGGTCCCCGGGGAAGGTACCAAGGCCGCCAGCCAGAGCGCTCATAGCGGAGGCGAAACCCGAGAAGCAGGTGGCGGCCTCGGGTGCGGACGGAGAGGGCGAGGCCTGCAGGTCCCCGCAAGCGGCGCCCTGGGGCTCCAGGGAGGGTGCCTCGGCCCCTCCCCGGCTCCTGACTTCCGAGGGCGCGGCCGTGCTGGCTTCCACTCTCCTCTTTCTCTTCCTTCGGAAGTTCCCGTTGTCAAACATCTTCTCGCAGTTGGGGTCCAGGGTCCAGTAATTGCCTTTACCTGCAGAAGAAGAAACAGCCCAGTTCAGAAAGTTCGAGATTTGACGGATCGTGGTGTGAGTGAGGCGGTCAGCTTCAGAAAGATGCCCCGCCAGCCCTTGCAGAGGGTCTGAGCCTCGTCCCCATCCCAACCCTTGCCAAGCACTCTGCGCCCCGACGGGCCTCCGCAGCCGGACTGGGAAGAAGGTGACAACCCAGAAAGCAGGAGGAGGGGGCGCCCTGGGCAAGGCCAAACCCGCGAAGGTGAAGGACGACCTGCGGATGCCAACCGTGGGACTCCGCCAGCCGCTCTACTAAGGGCAATGCAGACCACGCCGCGCCCCCAAGTAGGCGCCAGCGCTTTCCATACAGGCATCCCATTTGTGTTGCCCGTCCTTAGGGTAGACGCTGTCTTCCCCATTGTATCGGGTAGGGCACTGAGGCCCAGGGAAGTCGAGTAATTCCCAAGGTCACCCAGCGTGCTGGCTCTCCCGCTTCTTCCTCCCAAGGAGCGCACAGAGACTTACAGCTCCGGGACCGCTGCACTGGAAACGCGGGCCTGTGGGCTCTGCTGCTGTCTCAGAACCTGTCCATGGCCAAGCACGACTCCCACTTCTCCCCATCCCCCCAGTATCCCACACTGTGCAGGGAGGAATTAGGTTGTCCAAGGTCGCTCCCACGCCCGGAGTGCCCGCGACCCGGCCGAAAGACAGGGAATCCCCGACGGGGCAAGCGGCGCACCGTTACCTGGGTCGTCCTCGTCGCGGGGCACCTTCTTGAAGCAATCGTTGAGCGACAGGTTGTGACGGATGGAGTTCTGCCAGCCCGCCTTGCTGCGCTTGTAGAAGGGGAAGTTGCCGGCCACGTACTGGTATATCTGGCTGAGCGTCAGCCTCCGCAGCGGCGCGCTCTGGATGGCCATGGCGATGAGCGCCGAGTACGAGTAGGGCGGCCGCACCAGCCTCAGCAGCTCCTGCTGGCCGGAGAGGCTCAACCAGGCAAGGTCGGCGCCCTCCAGGCTTCCTGGGGCCCCGAGGAGCTGTCCGGGAGCCCCGTAGCCGGGGGCGGCGTAGGGCGGCGCGGGCCCAGGGCCCGAAGCACAGGATTTGGGGGCCGAGCGTGGGTGCGTTCACCCACAGGCGCGGGCCCCCCGCCCGCCGCTCCCACATCACCACACGCATAGCCCGCGGGGTGTGCGGCGACCCGGGCCTGGCAGGGCGGGGCTGAGGAGGGGCCCGGGTAGTCGCAGTAAGTGGCCATGTCCAGCCGCGCCCGGCTTTGGGCCGGCGGCGCCGCACTGAAGCTCAAGGATGACCCATCCAGCGTGCCCACCAGCAGCGCCGGGGTGCGACCAGCCCGGCCCAGCCCTCCGCCCTTTAAATGCCATCGAGGCCAGAGCCGGTGGAGAGTGATGGGGCGAGCCCCTCCCCTGGCAGCCCAGGAGGAGCGAAATCTTGGTCCTCTCCCCCGGTGTCAGTTTTCCGCCCCGCCCAGATCTTGACACGTCCCAGACCGGACGCCCCTCTGATTTCCCCTTCCTCCGTGTGCGATGCGTCCCGAGTCCACAGTCGCTTGCGGTATCAGCTGCAGGGACCCTAAGTCTACCGCCTCTTCTGGCTTCATGGGCCCCGCAGTCCGGACTGCCCTGGACGGCACCCCGACTACTCAGGGACCCCAGGGTTGTGGCTTGGGAGCCCCGTCCAACGCGCGGCCCCTTGCTCGCCTGGGGGACATCTCGCCCCAAGGGAACCCGCCTAGCCGGGGCCCCTGTGTTACCCAGGACTCGGGGCTAGGGGTAGAGGGCGACGGCACTGCGCAAGAGATCGCAATGAAGCCCGTAGGTCTCCAGGCCAGAGCCGCAGAGGGAAGCGGCGAACGCAGGGCTGGGCGTGGACAGTTGCTCTGGGGTCGTCCGGAGTCCTCGCGCCATCACCGCGCGAAGACTGCGGACTGACCTCTGCGCCGAAGTCGCGCTAGCCCGCGGGAGGGTCGCGACCCTGGAAGTCTCGGACCCCCCAGCAGTCCAGGGCACTCATCGCTTTTCCCAAGCCGGGGAGTCCGAGCCCCCGCCATATTTCTCCGCTCAGTGGCCTCGGGCGCTTAGTGCCGAAGGCGGCAAAGCTCTCTGCTGGGTGTCAGAGGGCGCGCGGAAAACAGGGATGTCTCTGCAGTGCGTCCGACACCAGCCGTCCTGTCCTTCTGCCTCTCGGGGTTGCTGCAGCCCGGGTTCTCCACCACCGCCCCCGCCGCCACCACCACACACTGCCCGGCCCTCGGCCTCCCCTGCTCCCCGCGCTGTGGGGTGGCGGAGGAAGGACTCAGGCAGACGTGCCGCGCTGGGCGGGGGTACCTGGGAAGAGCGTCAGTCTCCCTGACTCCGAGTCGGGCACCTGTGCCAAAGAGGCAAAAATGCAGGCCTGGTGCTCAAGGCTCAGAGTTGAGGAGACGTCCCCATCCCCCCGAAATTCCTGCCCGCGGGATTTGAGGTGACCTCCTGGAAACTGGCCTCGCCCTGGGCATTCCCCAGCATTACGCTGGGCTGTGGATCTAATTTCAATTCATTTGAAAAACAAAAGGACCAGCCCTTATTGACTTTTGGAAGTGGAGGAGGCTTGTCGGTTGGGGCCCGCTGGTCGATTGAGGAGAGAGTTTGTGTTTGGGGATTAAAGGGCCGGGTTTGAGTCAGCGACTTACTGGTGGTGCAGCCCCTAGGCCGCCCAGATTGTAGTCCCAAATTTTATGTAAAGCAACTAATTTATGAAACAATTTAGCAAATGGCAGAAAGAAGTGAGAGACTTTCTGTTGGGACGTTGGCCTCTCCCCTTAGAAGTGAAGCCCCTTCGGAAGTGGTGGGTGAACCGAAGGCAGTTCCCGAGGCAGTGAAGAAAAGAAAGGCCCCGAAATGGTTCTTTGAGGTTGGCTCTTCGGTTAAACTCTGCCCCCGTTACCTTCCCCTTTCCCAAAGATTTCTAATTTTTATCAAAGGAATGCTAGTTGTGGGGGTCCCAGGTACCTTTTAGGAAGCGGCCCTCCCCCTCCTATCCCCATCATTTCAGGGATGGTTGCAGGGACACCGGCAAGTACCGGGGTGGGACACACCTCTTCTTGCTTCTCAGGTGGGCACAGTCTATTGCTTCCACCCAAAAGAGCAGCCAATGCCGCCTGCCACTCGGCTTAGCGATTTCCAGTGCCCCCCTCAGTGGAAACCATGCTGTTCTCTGTAGCTGTGACAAGCTTTTTGGTGACAACCTCTTAAGAAAGTGCTCTTCCCCCAGCACATGAGTTGCAAGCATGACTTGGATCCTTTCCTTATGGTGCAAACCCACCTCTGCGCCTACAGACACCCACTTTCCGCCCATAACACCCTTCCAGCGCTTGCCGGAGGGTCTGGGATGGCTCCATATCTTCTGGAATTTTGAAACGGCTGCTGATTAGGATGCAGTTTTGAGTCCGTGCTTGATGAGGATGGAACATTACAGAGGCTGCACAGCTCTGCCTTGACACAAATAATCCCAGAAAGAGTTAGAAGGTGGGAGCTGCAGGCAGATCGGCAGGGTCACCCACAGGGCAGGATTCTACCCTGCCCTGCCGTCCAGGCTTTCTAGCGGCTGAAGTACTGGACAAAGCAGCCCGCTCCTTGTGAGGGATTTCCATTGTCCAAGACTGTGAATGTGGAAGACACCTCTTTGGTGGAATAACACAATGATTTGACAGTAAGAACTAATTTTATCTGTAGTTAACTGCACTACTGTGAGAATAAAATCAGAGATGTTGAATTTTAAAGAATAGCTTGAGTCATCTTTTGCAATGTAAAGGAATTTTTTTTAACCAAAGATGCCAAATTCTCTTTAATTTTAATAGCCTTTATTTCTGTTAATACTATAATTCTATAACACTCATGAGTTTCAGGACCTCTAAGAAAATCAAATAAACCTTTCTGTAATTTCCCTCAATTATACTTTACAGAAATTATTAAAATTTGTGCCATATATATATATATATATATATATATATATATATCTTTTTCACTCTTCTTTGCTCTCTGAGCCCAATTTCCATCTTCTATCTCCACTGTGGTAGTTTCCTTTTCTTTCAACAGACCCGACTCAAAAAAAAATGTCAGTAGAGGGAGTGCAATCATTTTGGGGAAAATGTATTAACCCTTAAATGGTCTTGCATGGAACTTTGATGAGATTTTTTCCAAGACACATACAAAAAATCTTGGGAGAGAAATAACAAGGAAAAAGACTGTGCCCTGCCTGAGAGTCCTGCTGGGGTTCTCTAAACAGAACAGCCCCCCACATCCACCTCAAGCCTCTGATCCATTTCCTTCTCCTTTATTCTCAAAAGTGACCCCTGCTGCCTACATGGAGGATAAGTCTCCCCAGCCTTTGACCTTTCAAACTGTCAAGCCCACCTGCAGCTGCATCTACACCTATTGCTGGGGTCACCTCTTCTCCTTCTCCATCATCAGGCCAGTCTCTCCTGGGCAGGACTGGGACTCAAGTGCACAGCTGGGATGCAGCACTTAGGGGGGTGCTCGCTGGCAGGTCCCTTGAAAGACAATGTGCCCTTAGTTCTGTTCTCACACTTTCCTCAGGGGCCTCACTCAGTGATCTCCTCCTCTCTCTTCTCTTCCCCCCCCTCGGCATTTGACAATCTCAGTTCTCTCCGAGGCAGCAAATCTTTTCAGCCCACAACCCTTTTGAGGTGTCTGCAGGTCTTCAGAAGCCTGGTCTGTGGTGGCTGCTGCCCCATCCTCCTCTCTCAAGAGGATGCTCTTCACTCAGCTCAGACGGCCATCCACTCTGACGACTCAACTGAAACTGCTCAGGCACAGCCTCCGACGGCCTTGTTCACCGTAAATCCAATGATCACTTTTATTCCTCATTTTGCTTGACTCACAGCAGCCCTTGACACCTTTTAGAATCAATATTTCTTTCTCTGCCTGCTTTTCAACACTGTCCTTCTGGTTGACCTCCCCTTCTCTGGCTTCTTCTCAGGCTCTGGGTCGGCTTGCCTTGCTCTGAGGCTGGGGTTCTGCAGAGCTCTATGCTGGGCCCTCTTGTTCACTCCTGTGGCTTTGAGTTCTGGCCTCTGGTTCAGGGTTTGTTTGTCAACCTCAGCACAATTGACATTTGGGGCTGCATAAACCTTTGCTGTCCTGTGTGCTGTGGGATTTTTAGCAGTACTCCTGCTTTCTACTTGCTCAATGTGGATAATGCCTCCACTATTACAGCAACCAAAAATGTCTTCAGACACGGCCAACTGTCCCTGTGGGGCCAAATCTCTCCCATGGAGAACCCCTGCATTAACCAATGATTCCTCCATTTTTATCGTCCATTTAGATGTCTTCTTTTCAAACTCAACATGAAGAGTAAGAATTCATTATCTTCTGCTACAAAACCTATTTATCTGTAGTATCTCTGTGGATGGCAACATCACTTACTCAGTTGCTTGAGGCAAAACCTGGGAGTCCTCCTTGACTCTCCCTCCTCTCCCTCCCACAACTAATCAGTCAGCAAGAATTCTGTATGCTGTGTCTCAATCATTTCTTGGTAATCTAAGGCCCATTCCTGTGTCTTTCAGGATGATTGCCGCAGCTTTTAATTGATCCCCCTTGCTGTCAATCTTGTCCCCTCCCAATATGTTATTTGCACTATAGCCAGACTGACCTTTCTAAAACCATGGTGGGCAGGATTCCAAAGATAATTCCCAAGATTCCCAGATTACTCAACCAAACACTCACCTGGGTTCTGCTGTGAGGGGATTTTGCAGATGTAAAGTCCCAAGTCAATTGACCTTAAGATACAGAAGTTATTCCAGTGGGCCTGACCCAATCAGGTGAACCCTCTAAAAACAGAGTTTACTTTGGCTGCCAGTAGCAGCAGAAGTCAGAGAAGGATTTTTTTTTTTTTTTTTTTTTTTGAGACGGTGTCTTGCTCTGTTGCTCAGGCTGGAGTGCAGTGATGCAGTCTTGGCTCACTGCAACCTCTACCTCCCGGTTCATGCGATTCTCCTGCCTCAGCCTCCCAAATAGCTGGGATTACAGGTGCATGCCACCACACCCGGCTAATTTTTGTATTTTTTAGTAGAGACGGAGTTTCACCATGTTGGCCAGCCTGGGCTTGAACTCCTGACCACAGGTAATCAGCCCTCAGCCTCCCAAAGTGCTGGGATTACAGGTGTGGGCCACCGCACCTATCCAGAAGTCAGAGAAAGATTTGATGTGCCATTGCTGGCTTAAATATGGAGGCCACAAGAAACATGTGGGCAGCCTCCAGAAGCTGAGAGTGCTCCCAGCTAACAGCCAGCAAGGAAACAGGGACTTCAATCCCACATTCACAAGGAAGTGAATTCTGTCAATCACAAGAATAACCTTGCCCCAGATGATAACAGAGTGGCTGACACTTTGACTTCAGCATAAGCAGAGAATCCAGACATATCCTGCTGGACTTCTGAGCTACAGAACTGTGAACTAATAAGTGAGTATTGCTTTAAGCGACTCAATGTGTAATAATTTGTCATAAAGCAATCGAAATCTAAAAAAATTTTAAAAAGGGTAATGTACTCTCCAGTCCCGACGCTCCTCTTGTCTCAGAAGAATCCCCACTTCTCAGTGTAACTGAGCCTCCCCAGGACACAGCCTTGCTCCTGTAGCCTGACTTCTCATCATCCCCAGTGTGGGATCCCAAGCAAGGTATGTTTGCTGAAATTTACAGCTAATGTGAAGGAATCAACTTGGTTGGAGGAGTCTACTTAGTTTTTTCAAACTTTCAAAATCCACAGATAGTTCAAGGGGCTTTCGTCTTAGAATGGATCATTTGCAACATCTACAGATACTCTCCTTGACTTTTGTAGTTTTTTTTTGTTTCAAATTATGTTCCAGGTTCTGAAGTTTTATGTAGACTTCCAGTTTCCTACATTACAAGGGAACAGGTCAGGGGCCCCTGTGGCCAAGAGCTTAGCCTGGGGATACAACCAGATCTTGGTTTGAAGCTGGGCTCCAGCAATGAGATCTTAGGTCAACCATTCCATCCCAGAGCCTCATTCTTTTCCCTGCCTGTGAGGTGCTTTGACATATTACGTTTCTCAGTTAGCACAGGCATTCATTGTTTTATTATGCTTCACAGATACTGTGTCTTTTACAAAATGAATAATTGCAGCAACCCTGACTCAGAAAGTCTATCAGCACCATTATTCCAACAGTGTGTGCTCACTTCATGACTTTGTGTCACATTTTGGCAATTATTGAAATATTTCAAACTTTTTCATTGTTATTAATCTGTACAGTAATCTGTGTTCAGTGGTCCTTAATCTAACTATTATAATTGTTTTGGGGAGCCATGAACCGTGCCCATATAAGATGATGAACTTAATAAATGTTGTGTGTGTTCTGACTGCTCTACCAACCAGTCATTCCCATCTCTGTCCCCCCTCCTTGGGCCTCCCTATTCCCTAGACAAAATAATATTGAAATTAAGCCAATTAGTAACCCTACAATGGCTTCTAAGTTCAAGTGAAAGGAAGAGTTGCAAATCTCTCACTTTAAATCAAAAGCTAGAAATGATTAAGTTTAGTGAGGAAGACATGTCGAAAGCTGAGATAGGCCAAAAGGTAGGTCTATTGTGCCAAATAGTTAACCAAATTGTGAATGCAAAGGCAAAATCCTTGAAGAAAATGAAAAGTGCTCCTTCAGTGAACACATGAATACTAATGTGAAACAGCCCTATTGCTGATATGGAGAAAGTTTTAGTGGTCTGGGCAGAAGATCAATCCAGCCCAGAACATTTCCTTAAACCAGAGCAATTCAGAGCAAGGCCCCAACTGTATTCCATTCATGAAGGCTGAGAGAGAGGTGAGAAAGCTGCAGAAGAAAAGTTTAAAACTAGCAGAAGGATCATGAAGTTTAAGGAAAGAACCTGTCTGTATAACATTAAAGTGCAAGGGGAAGCAGCAAGTGCTGATGTAGAAGATGGAGCAAGATATCCAGAAGATCTAGCTAACACCATTGGTGAAGGTGGCTACACCAAACAACAGATTTCCAGTGTAGACAAAGAAGATGCCGTCTAGGACTTTCATAGCTACAGAGGAGAAGTCGATGCCTGGCTTCAAAACTTTAAAGGACAGGCTGACTGTCTTGTTAGGGGATAATGCATCTGGGAACTTTAAGTTGAAACCAATGCTCATTTACCATTCTGAAAATCCTAGGGCCCTTAAGAATTATGCTAAATCTTCTCTGCCTGAACTCTATAAATGGAATAACAAAGTCTAGATGACAGCACATCTATTCACAGCATGGTTTGCTGAATTTTGTTGAATGTTGAGATCTACTGTTTAGAAAAGATTTCTTTCAAAATATTACTGCTCATTGACAAAATATCTGGTTACTGGAGAATTCTGATGGAGATGTACAATAAGATTAATGTTTTTATTCCTGCTAGCACAATGTTCATTCTGTAATTCATGGATCAAGGAGCATTTTCAAGTGTTATTATTTAAGAAATACATTTCATAAGGCAATATCTGCCCTAGATAATGATTCCCCTGATGGAGCTGGGCAAAGTAAATTTAAAACATTCTGGAAAAGATTCACCATTCTAGATGCCATTAGGAACATTCATGATCCATGAGAGGAGCTCAAAATAGCACATTAACAGGAGTTTGGAAGAAGTGAATTTCAGCACGCATAGATGGCTTTGAGAAGTTCAAGACTTCTCAAAGTCTTGAAGGGGGAAGTCACTGCAGATATGGTAGAAATAACAAGAGAGCTATAGATAGAAATGAAGCCTGAAGATGTGACTTTTGAATTGTTTTTCTTCCATTTCAATTTTATTTTATTTCTGCTCTGATTTTTCTTAAATCTTTTCTTCTACTAATTTTGGGTTTAGTTTGCTCTTGCTTTCCTAGTTCTTTAAGATGCATCAGTAGATTGTTCATTTGAAGTCTTCCTCTTTTTGATGTGGGCACATAGAGCTATAAAATCCCCTTTTAGTGCTCCTTTTGCTGTATCCCATAGATTTTGGTATATTGAGTTTTCATGATCTTTGTTTCAAGAAAATTTTCAATTTCCTTCTTAATTTCTTCATTGATCCACGGGTCACTTAGGAGCATCTTATTTAATTTCCATGTATTTGTATAGTTTTAAAAATTCTTTTCGTTATTAATTTCTAGTTTTATTCCCTTGTGGTGAGAGAAGATGCCTGATATTATTTAAGTTTTTTTGAATGTTTTAAGATTTGTTTTGTGACCTAATATATGGTCTATCCTTAAGAATAATTCATGTACTGAGGAAAAGAATGTGTATTCTGCAGCTCTTGGCTGAAATTTCTTCAGATATCTATTAGATCCATTTGGTCTATAGCGCAGATTAAGTCTGACGTTTCTCTTCTGGAAGATCTGTCTAATACTGAAATTGGGGTGTTGAAGTCTCCAGCTATTATTGTGTTGGGACTTCTCTCTCTCTTTATCTCTAATAACATATCCTTTATATATTTGGGTGCTACAGTGTTAAGTGCATATATATATTTAAAATTGTCATAGTCTCTTGCTGAATTGACCCCCTTTATCCTTACAGAATGACCTGTTTTGTCCCTTCTTATAGTTTTTGCCTTGAAATCTATTTTCTGTAATATAAGTACAGTGACTTCTCCTCTTTTTTCATTTTCATTGTCATGGAATATCTTTTTCCATCCTTTTATTTTCAGTCTATTTGTGTCTTTATAGGTGAAGTATATTTCTTATAGGCAACAGATCAATGGGTCTTGTTTTTTTCATCCATTCAGCCAGTCTATGTCTTTTGACTGAAGAGTTTAGTTCATTTACATTCAATTTTTTATTGATAAATACAGACTTTTTTTCTGCCATTTTGTTATTTATTTCTGGTCTTCTCTTTCTTCTCTCTTTTCTTCCTTTTTTCTTTTCCTGTCTTCCTCTTGTGAAGGTGATTTTCTCTAATTATGTGATTTAGTTTCTTGCTTTTTATGTTTTGTGTATCCATTGCATGGTTTTTGGTTTGAGGTTATCATGAGGCTTGCAAATACTATCTTATAACCCGTTATTTTAACCTGATAACATCTTGACATTATTTGCATAAACAAATGAACAAAGAGAAGTCTAATGAAATCTCTACATCTTAACTTCTTTTTAACTTTTTGTTGTTTCTATTTATGTCTTATTGTACTGACTATGTCTTGAAAAGTTTTTGTAGTTATTATTTTTGATTGGTTCATCATTTAGTGTTTCTACTTAGGATAAGAGCAGTTTCTACACCACAGTTGCAGTGTGATAATATTCTGTGTTTTTCTGTGTACTTATTATTACGAGTGAGTTTTGTACAGGTGATTATTTATTGCTCGTCAATGTCCTTTTTCTTGCTGATTGAAATACTGCCTTTAGCATTTCCTGTAGGACAGTCCTGGCACTGATGAAATCACTCAGCTTTTGTTTGTCTGGAAAAGTTATCTTTTTTTTTTTTTTTTTTTTAACATTTGAATGATATTTTTGCTAGATATAATATTCTAAGGCAAAAGTTATTTTCCTTCAGTGCTTTGAATACGTCATCACACTCTCTTCTGGCATGTAAGGTTTCCATTGAAAAGTCTGCTGCCCAACGTATTGGAACTCCATTGTATGTTACTTGTTTCTTTTCCCTTGCTGCATTTAGGATCCCTTGACATATGGGAGTTTGATTATTAAATGCCTTGAGGTAGTTTTTGGGTTAAATCTGCTTGGTGTTCTATAAGCTTCTTGTACTTGGATATTGATATCTTTCTCTCAGTTTGGGAAGTTCTCTGTTATTATCTCTTTTGAATAAACTTTCTACCTCTATCTCTTTCTCTACCTCTCCTTTAAGGACAATAACTCTTAGATCTGCCCTTTTGCAGCTATTTTCTAGATCCAGTAGGCATGCTTCATTGTTTTTTGATTCTTTTTTCTTTTGTCCCCTCTGACTGTGTATTTTCAAATAGCCTGTCTTCAAGCTCACTAATTTTTTATTCTGTTTGATTAATTCTGCTACTAAAGGATGCTGATGCATTCTTCAGTATGGCACTTGTATTCTTCAGCTCCAGAATTTCTGCTTGATTCTTTTAAATTATTTCAATCTCCTTGTTAAATTTATCTGATGTAATTCTGAATTCCTTCTTTATGTTTTCTTGATTTTCTTTGAGTTTCCTCAACACAGCTATTTTGAATTCTCTGTCTGAAAGATCACATATCTCTATTTCTCCAGGATTAATTCCTAGTGCTTTATTTCCTTCATTTGGTGAGGTCATATTTCCCTGGATGGCATTGATGCTAGTAGATATTCTTTGATGTCTGGGCATTGAGGAGTCAGGCATTTATTGCAGTCTTCACTGTCTGGGCTTATTTGTAGTCATCCATCTTGGGAAGGCTTTCCAGATACTTGAAAGGACTTGGATGTTGTGATCTAAGCTGCACCTGCTTTAAGGAACATCTTAAGCTAAGTAATGCTGTAGTTCTTGCAGTCTCGTAGAGTTATCACCTTGATAATCTTGGACCAGATCTGGAAGCTTTCTCTGGATTACCACAGAGACTCTTGTTCTCTTCCCTTAATTTTTCCCAAACATGCAGAGTCTCTCTCTCTCTCTCTCTTCCCCTCCCTCCCCTCCCTCCATTCCTCCCTTTCTCTCTGTTCTGAGCCACCTAAAGCTGGGAGTGGAGTGATACAAGAACCTCCATGGCCACCATTACTATGACTGCATTGGGTCTTGTCCAAAGTCTGCTGTAACCACTCCCTGGCTACTGCCTATGTTCAGTCAAGGCCATGAGTCTCTACAATCAGCTGGTGGCAAAGCTAGTGAGACCTATGTCCTTCCCTTCAGGAAGGTAAGGTCCCCCCAGGCACTGGGTGGGATCAAAAGTGCCACTGGGGTGTCGGGTGCCATTGTGGAGTCAGGGACTAGAGTCAAAAACTATAGAAGTCTACCTGGTGTTCTACTGTTTTGCAGCTGAGCTGACAAACCACAAGACATAGTCCTTCCAAGTCTTCCCCTCCCCTTTCTAAAAGCAGAGAAGCCTCACCCCTTAGCCTCTGCCACCCCAGTCCACAAGGAGTACTGCCAGACTACTGCCCATGTTCCTTGAAGGCCCAAGGTCTCTTAAGCCAGTTTGTCATGAATGCTGCCTGGCCCAGAACTCCCCTTTCAGGGCAGTGGACTCCCCTCTGGTCCAGGGCAGGTCCAGAAATGCCATCCAAGAGTCAAGCCCTGGAATCTGGGACCCCAAGAGACTGCTTGGTTCTCTACCCACCTGCGGCTGTGCAGGTACCTAAGGTATAAAACAAAGTCTCTTTTACTTTTCCCTTTGCCTTTTTCAAGCAGAGGGAGTTTGCCCCATAGCCACCACAGCTGGGAATGTGCTGAGTCTCACCTGAAGCCAGCCTCAGAAGTACAAGGCCCTGAGGTAGTACCTGAGGATCGCTGCTGGTTATTCAGGGCCCAAGGGCTCTTCAGTTAGTAAGTGATGAATGCTGGCAGGACTGGGTCCTTCCTTTCAAAGCAGCAGGTTCCCTTCTGGCCCAGGGTGTGTCTAGAAATGTCATTTGGGAGCTAGGGCCTGGAATGGGGGCCTCATGACTGACCAGTGCCCTATTTTGCTGTGGCTGAACTGGTATCCTAGATGCAAGACAAAGTCCTCCCCCACTCTTCCCTCTCCTGTCCTCAAATGGAAGGAAGGGGTCTCTTTTGGAGCCTCCAGCTGTGCAGGCTGGGGTTAGGAGAGGGGTGATGCCAGCACTCCCTTGGCTGACCTGCTGGTGTCTCAGCGTGCTACATGCCCCCTCAGTCCACTGTCTCTGGACCTAATTCGACACTAGGTCTCACCTAAGAGTTGCAGTTCTCATGGCCTAGACTGGTGCCTTTCAAATTTAGTTGGAGACACAGAGCGCTGTAGCCCTCAATGGCAGGGTTTTCAGGTACTCAAAGTTGGACCCCTGTGGTCAGTGATTCCCCTCTGGCTAGGTCTGGTTTAAATGCTCCCTCCATGGGCGGGCATCAGCTGAGTTTGGTCTGGGTTTCCTTTCCACTGAGTTCAATGCCGCATAATTGCTATGTTATCCGCCTCCCAGCACCTAGAGAAGCTCTCAGCACCATGCTGCTGCTGCCAGGGGTGGGCGGGATGACATCAACAATTCAGGACTGTTTATTCTACCTTTTCAGTGCCTCTTTCAGTAACGTGAAGTTAAATCCGTGGACTAAGCGCTCACCTGATTTTCGGTTCTATGAAGGTATTTCTTTCTGTGTAAGTGGTTGACTTGGTGTCCTTGCTGGGCCCAGGCTGGTGAGGGTGGGGCAGGCAGAAACAATCAGCGGAACTTTCTATTCCACCATCTTGCCCTGCCGTTCTCTCAGACTTTTTATTTTAATGTGTTAATTTTTCGCAAAACACAGCCCACTCAACTCATAGAAAGTCCCAAAATCTGGGTTAGACATGGTGGCTCATGCCTGTAATCCCAGCACTTTGGGAGGTCAAGGTGGATGGATCACTTGGGGTCAGGAGTTTGAGACCAGCCTGGTCAACATGGTGAAACTCCATCTCTACTAAAAATACAAAAATTGGCCAGGTGTGGTGGTGCATGCCTGTAATTTCAGCTACTCAGGAGGCTGAGACAGGAGGATCACTTGAATCTGAGGGGCAGAGGTTGTGGTGAGCAGAGATTGTGCCACTGCACTCCAGCCTGGGCAACAAAATGAGTGAGACTCTGTCTCAAAAAAAAAAAAAAAAAAAGTTTCACAATCTGAAATTGTCTTATTGGTTCCTTCTGGGGATGTTTAAGTTGTTACCCTAGCCTTTGCATTTTCTATACACTGAAAGTTTAGTCTATCAAAAATAAAATCAGATCAAGTAGGACAAACGTAAAATTTTATTATCATTTAAAACTATAGATCACAATCCAGGAGACTTCAAACCAAGTGGTAGAAAGTGCACTGTGTAATTAGCAGTTTCCACAGAGTTTAAGGAGAAAGTATTTTGATATTTTTTGTGATTGGCTATTGTATTTATTTTTTGGAAGGCAAACAGAGTTGTTTTAGCCAATTTGTTTATAGCTGTTTGATTTAACTTTACTGAGTCATGCTGACAAGGCCATAAAACTTACATTTTGTTTTTCATTTATGATTAGAACTAGCATTTTGGGGAAATCAGAATGACTTGAAGTTTTGATTTCATGGTTATGGGCCGTTGGCTTTAGTTTATCTCTAACCTATCGTCTCCATTTTTCTTTTTCTTTTCTTTTTTTCTTTTTTGAGATGGAGTCTCACTGTGTAGCCCAGGCTGAGTGCAGTGGCATGATCTTGGCTCACTGCAACCTCTGCCTTCTGGGTTAGAGCGATTCTCCTGCCTCAGCCTCCCTCCCTAGTAGATGGGATTACAGGTTCTCAACACCACGCCCAGCTAATTTTTTGTATTTTTAGTAGAGACAGGATTTCATCATGTTGGCCAGGCTGGTCTTGAACTCCTGACCTCAGGTGATCCACCCACCTAGGCCTCCCAAAGTGCTGGGAGTACAGACGTGAGCCACTGCAACTGGCTTCCATTTTTATTTTTCTTTAATAGTTCTAAAGCTATGTTTAGATTCAGGTTAAATTATTCACCTCATCACAATAGGAGGCACATAATGTCAGGTGTGTCTACCATTCCTTACATGGAGTTTGATCATTGGGTTACAGAGTGACAGCTGATCTCTTTGTTGCAAAGGTCATCAGCCTCTACTCCATGGGGCGATGCCCTGATACAATGTGAAAATCCAGTTCTGAAGGTAAAGATATTTCCAGATAAGAATTGCTATTGCTTTTGTTTTCCATTAATGGTCTCTACTTGAATCAGTTGTTCTACTGGGAGTTGCAAAATGGAAATTTTCTAGTTCTTTTATTTAACATTCACTAACGTGTTTTTCTGTAAAAACAAGCTTTCTGTCATCTCAACTGAACTTATTTGGTTTCACTGAAATATAATTCCTATTAAAAAGGCAAAATAATTGCATAATTCTTTTCTTTTATTGACCAGTTTTTAGAGTAATGAATTGGTGAAACAGTCCTCTTAATTGGTCACAGCTTTTTGTTTTGCTTTGGGGGGATTTCTCTTGAGTATCAGCATACACACAAACATTTTAATATGTTTAATATTTCAATAAATTATAATTATTTTTGTGACGCTTATATCATCAAAAATTGGGTCATGTGAAGTCCCTGGGGACTGGCTCTCATGTCCTTTGGACATGTCTTTACTCGTCTCTAGATGTTTCCTCCTTTTCTGACACAAGCTGGCCCAGTCTCACTTTGTGCATTCCTTGACCCTGAGATTAAATAGGTATTTCTCCAGTCGCCCCAGGTTCCTTTTCAGAAAGAACAGGAATAAGAAACCAAATAATGGGACTGAGGGGCTAACTTTCTTGGGGAAGGGGTAACATTGCTTCAAGACCTTTCAGTGGACAGAACTAGGAAATATATTTTTAAGAATCATAAGATAATATGCTTCTTATTTAAATTAAACACTTGCAGGGCTTTTAAAAACCTGCATCTACCCTCTACTTGTATCTCATTTCTCTTATACTGAAAACCTTGGTTTCTAATAACATCAACACAATTATCTCTCATATTATCTTACAGTATACCTGCATAGTTTCAAATGACCATATGAGTATTAGTATTAACAAACTACTAAATGAGATGTAAGAGTCCGTGATAGTTCTTTTCAGTCTTTTTCTTTTTTTCTTTCTTTCTTTCTTTTTTGAGATGGAGTCACTCTGTCACCCAGGCTGGAGTGCAGTGGCACAATCTCGCCTCACTGCAACCTCTGCCTCCTGGGTTAAAGGGATTCGCCTGCAGGCAGACATGAGCCACCACATCTGGCTAATTTTTGTATTTTTAGTAGAGATGGGGTTTCACCATGTTGGTCAGGCTGGTCTCGAACTCCTGACCTCAAATGATCTGCCTTCCAAAGTGTTGAGATTATAGGCGTGAGCCACCACACCCAGCCTGCCTTTAACATAGATCACAGTAATGACGCACAATCAAAGGACTATGTCAGAGTCACTCGAAATAGTTTTCTCAGTGGTTTCTTGTTTTGGCATATAGTTAGGCTCATTCCATTTCATGCCTTTA
Organism: Ateles fusciceps; assembly: GCA_036589455.1. Taxonomy (NCBI): domain Eukaryota; kingdom Metazoa; phylum Chordata; class Mammalia; order Primates; family Atelidae; genus Ateles; species Ateles fusciceps. Next base: position 3,825,689 of record JAZHEH010001784.1, on the reverse strand, counting down.
AGTTTAAAGCCTTAAATTTGCTAAGAAATAAGAAGTTGGAAAACAGTTGTTAATTTGCCTACACAATATTTCTATTCTTCCCTGTATTTGTTAAATAATTACGTGTGATGGAATTTATATAGGTTGCTTGAATGTTAAAATGTATAGTAAGCGTTGGGATCATCTAAGGACTTTCAGGTTCACGATTACCTTTGTTGTGCTGTATCTCCCGCAGACAAGCAAGCAGACCCTTTCAGAGACTGAGGGAAGATGCTAACGGTGCTCGACTTTGGCGATGAGAAAGTGTTTGGGATGTCAGCCTGCAGAGTCAGATTGACTCAGGCATGAATCCTAGTCCTGCCAGTTACTACCTGTGCAATCCTGGATGACTTAACTCGAACCCTCAGATTTCTTATCTGTAACACAGTAATAGTATTATCTCACAGGGCTTCCTCCCCCACCCAGATTAAATGAAACAATGCATACAAGGCACTTTGCACGTTTCCTGGCACCATGCATGTAACTAATGTTATTAGGCTGGTAAACAAGAGTGTACTTTTTCTCTTCGTTATTTCTTTTTTTTTTTAAAAAAAGAGTTTTTATAATTAGCATGATTTGTCTTCATAGCAGCAAACAAACAAACAGCAAACTCCAATAATCTGGGGGTGAGGGTGAGGAGGAGAATGAATTCACTATTCTTATAATCATGTGATAGTTTTGTGTATTGCTCATTACTCTGAGTTTTTCTGTCCTTAATTATGTGACTTTAATGCCATCTAGTGGAAGGTGACAGAGTCTCTATTTCCTCAAGTAGCTTCATTTGATGAGGAAAAAATCCCATGTTTATAATAAGTAATAGATGGCTCAAGTTCCATTTCTTCCTTATTAAAGAAATGTTCAGAATCCATCATCATCAATAAAGATGTTTTTGATGAAATTTATTTTAAGGACATAGCCTTTAGCATTTTACGAGTGAAAAATTTCCAACAGGGAGGGTAGGTTTGTTTTATTCCTAAACTTTTCTCTTGCATTTTTGTATTTGTGTTTAAGATTTTACATGCCAATTTTTATAATAAATCTACTGAATTTGTTTTAACGTAATGCTAGCAAATATACAGGAGCTCGTAATAGGACTATTCTTTTTAAGAGAAGGAGACCTGTTGTCATTAAACATTTTTTATTTTGCCTTGATTTTTTTTAAAATAATTAATGTGGAGTGAATATAAAGCCTCACTGATCATGAAGCTAAGCTCATCCAGTTTCATGGCTGCAGCAGGGAGCGCCCGGGAGCCAGGGGGCCAGGTTCTGGGCAACAGTGAGACTCCATTTAAAAAAAAAAAAAAAAAACTAAAAAGAATTATCAAGAAATCTTACATCTCATTTAGTAGTTTGTCAATACAGATACTCATAATACTCATATGGTCATTTGAAACTATACAGGTATACTGTAAGGTAATACAAGACATAATTGTGTTGATGTTATTAGAAACCACGGTTTTTCAGCATAAGAGAAACACGTAGAACATAAATGTAGCTTTTTTAAAGCCCTGTGTTTAATTTAAATAAGAAGCATATTAACTTACGATTACACCATCTGTTGTGACCTTGAGTGGAGCTCCACCCCAGCTTCATGTGCACATAATCAGATTGGGTGAGAAGGTCTTTCACCTTTCATCTTGTGGCATCCTTCAATCCTTAGCTTCTGGTTTGTAAAGGAGAGTGAGACCTGCCCTTTACCACTGTAGCTTCCCAGCTGTAGAAGAGTCTAAGTCCCGATCGTACTTTGAAATATTTATGGTAATCGATTCATCCAGTTACAATGCTCTTGGCTGTTGGGGCATTTCTACACCTTCCTTGCTGCTACCCAGACATAACCCCAGCCACATCTTGTATTGACTAGACTTCAGAAAATTGTCTTAATTTTGAATTATTATCATTTCATTGCTTTAGTTTATCTGCCTCCTGACTCTGCCACCTTGCTTTGGGTCTGGTGTTGAATTGGGCCAGCATGTGCAGAAGGGCCCAGGGGATCGGGCTCCCAACTTCCTGCCAGAGATGCAGATGGAGATGACAGGACACACCATAAGGAGGGCACCATTGCTCCAGCTTTGGCACTTGCTCTGTTTAGGAGCCACAAAGAGAAAGCACAGCTCTCATGTCTGAAGGTTACTGACTCCAGAAATGAGGAAGACCTGTGTGGTCTTCTCCATCTTGCTGCTGAACAAACTGCTGATACCCCGTTCCCCTGACCTTGCTCAGAGATGAGCTAACAATGCTTGTGGCAAGGATCAAAAAACATGAGAGCCCAGATGTTGTCCTAAGTGGCAGTGAAATGGGTGTTTAAGAGTGGGCTCTGGAGAGTTGGGTGGTCCTGGCTCTGAATCTATTTCTTTGCTCTGTGCCCTTTCCTTACAAGTGATAAGCCTCATTAGCCCCGTGTGTAACGCATGTGTAATAAAAGCCCCTGCTTCCTCCAGCCACAGGAGGACTAAATGAGCTCACATATGCTCAGCGGTTAGCATATTGCCTGACATCTCGTTAGTGCTCAATACATTGTTATTAAAAGTTAACTGTTGGCCGGGCACAGTGGCTCATGCCTATAATCCCAGCACTTTGGGAGGCCGAGGAGGGTGGATCACGAGGTCAAGAGATCGAAACCATCTTGGTCAACATGGTGAAACCCCGTCTCTACTAAAAATACAAAAATTAGCTGGGCATGGGGGCAAGTGCCTGTAGTCCCAGTTACTTGGGAGGCTGAGGCAGGAGAATTGCTTGAACCCAGGAGGCAGAGGTTGCGGTGAGCCGAGATCGAGCCATTGCACTCCAGCCTGGGTAACAAGAGCGAAACTCCTTCTCAAAAAAAAAACAAAAAAACAAAAGTTAACTGTTATGTATATGAAATGAATGATATATTCATATATTAAATAGTTTTTATATTAGTTACATGTTATAGAATATCATCGTATATAACTTAAAGAGTGTAATTTGATTGTTTATAACTCAAAGGACAAACACTTGAGGAGTCAGATACCCCATTCTCCATGACATGCTTATTTCACATTGCAAGTCTGTATCAAAACATATTCTGTATTATTTATTATATACTATATTATTTAATACCTTCCATTTGATTAAAATTTTAATTATATATTATAGTGTGACACTAATAGGTTGAGATTTATTTATTGATTGGTTTTTTTGGTATTCCTGGCTAAAGGAAATCATGCCCCATTTCCACATAATGATTGCCTACAATTTGGTGTTTTAGCTTTCCCCATTCCCCACGTCAGTTAAATAGGTCTGGTTCTTCTTCCTCTTGTTGTGTTTTCCATAACTGGAGGATTTTTAGGTGTTACCTCCCTGGAATTTGATAACCTATAGCATTTTTGAAAACTTTGGATTTCTACAATTTTGCCAATTTTGTATATAAAAGGTGGAGATGCTTTCAGAACAGATCAGTACCCCAGCTGAACCCCCTCTCACCTCCATGGATTTCATCTGAAGAGCCCCCATACCCACGTCAGCTCAAGCTGATCATTATTATCTACGATGACACAGAACTGACATAAAATGCACTGTGTCCAAAGGAGTTCCACTCTGAGGCTCTTTTGTATTTTTTATTTAATTTTTGTGGGTACATAGCAGGCGTATGTATTTATGAGGTACACGAGATATTTTGATACAGGCATGCAATGTGAAATAAGCTCGTCATAGAGAATGAGGTATCCATCCCAAGTATTTATCCTTTGAGCTACAAATAATTCAGTTACACTCTTTAAAGTATTTTAAAATGTACAATTAAGTTAGCATTGACTATAGTCACCCTGTTGTGCTGTCAAATAGAAGGTCTTATTTTTTCTTCTAACTATGTTTTTGATCCCCATTAACCATCTCCTCCTCCCCCACCTCTGGTCCCCACTACCTTTGCAGCCTCTGGTAACCATCCTTCTACTCTGTATGTCCATGAGTTCAACGAGGCTCTTTCCCACGCCAAGCGCTGCTTTCTTCCCTGCCAATGACTTGGCATTTGCTCTGTGTTTCCATCAGACTCTTGCAGGGATGGTGGGAAAGAAGTCATTTTCTGTAATGTTTTAGACATATTCCTTTCATCTTTAATTACCTTTAGATTGCTACTAACAGAATGGCAGCTCTGGGGACATAAAGCCAAACGCCCAGCATCTGTCTAGGTTTGTTACACATCTGTAGAGAATTGCATTAAGAAAATAAAACTTTGCTGAGCGCGGTGGCTCACGCCTGTAATCCCAGTACTTTTGGGAGGCCAAGGCAGGTGGATCACCTGAGGTTGGGAGTTTGAGACCAGCCTGGCCAACATGGTGAAAGCCCTTCTCTACTAAAAATACAAAAATTAGCCAGGCGTGGTGGTGCATGTCTGTAATCCCAGCTACTCGGGAGGCTGAGGCACAAGAATCGCTTGAACCTGGGAGTCAGAGGTTGCAGTGAGCCAGGATCGTGCCACTGCACTCCAGCCTAGGTGACAGAGCAAGACTCACTCCCTCTAAAAAAAAACAAAAAAAAGAAAAGAAAAAAAAAAGATGAAAGAAAGAAAGAAGGAAGGAAAGAAGGAAGGAAGAAAGAAAGGAAAGAAGAAAGAAAGAAAGAAAGAAAAAGAAAAGCAATCTAATTACAATACGGTAATCATCTGTGTATCTCTAGGCATGTGGAGCGAGTGGGGCATTGGATACAAGGTTGACCACCACACTGGGCTGGTGGGTCTCATTCACCCTTCTTAGTCTGTGAGGACCGGGTCTAGTAGCCATGGCCAGAGTCCTTCACATAGTGCAGTTATTCTGTTTCCTGAGACCTTTACCACTCTGGAGGCCCTAGAAAAACAATGGGAAGAGCTCTGACCGGGGTGCAGGTGGGTGGCCTTCAGGTTCCCGCTGTACCAGTTACCATCCAGGCGCCCCCAGGCATAACCCTTAAACTCACTTGAGCCTCCATTTCTCTGAATGGTGAAACATGTCATATCTCAGAAAGGCTTTATGAAGAAGAAAAAGAGATGCGTCAAAATACTTTGTGATGTGCTATACAAGGATATTGGGTTTTTTCTTCCACAGGAGACACTGAAGAGATATGTACACCTCTTTAAAGGAAATGAAGTTCAATTAGCCTTTTACAAAAACTGAAAATTTTTTCAAATTTACTCTACTTACACTTATTTTTTTGAAATCCTCTTAAAATGAACTGCAGCCTACTTGGTCTCACTTTCTCCTTCGATTTGGATGTGGTGACAAAGATCAGGGCTGCATACATTTTTAAATAAGAAGTATTCAAAACTGCGCCAGAGATATTATCTGTAGCACTCATTTCTCCATCTGCTCTTCCAGGCCTTTGTATCTGCTCTTTTGTTCTGCTGGGATAGAAACCTACAGGAGCAGCTGGGGTTCCATTAACTTCTGCCAATTTGAGACTCTTGCATTAGGCAGGAGAAGGTGGGAGCCATTCTCTTCCTGGCGGTACCTCTGGTGACATAGGACCATGGGTTTCTGCTAGGGGCAGCAGCAGGGGACTGTGGGAAGTTGCTGGTCTGGCAGGAACACCTGTCGCAGTGGCAGGTGTGGGTGGTTCTTCCGGCAAAGGCAGCAGCCAGCAGAAGACAGCTCCTGGAGCCCTGCACAGGATGGCAATGGGCCCAGGCTCAGGTGAGCTCCAGCTTCAGCAGAAAGGTGGCAGCTCTGCAATCCCTGATATCATTGTGAAGTGACTACAAACTTTACTATGTACTGTTTTGTATCTGGATATTTCATTCAACAGTTTTTGTTAAATTCTTCCATATTGTTACAAGTATTGATTTTTTTTTTTTGTTTTTTGTTGTTGTTGTTTTTTGCTGTCATCTATTCCATTGTGTGATTGTACCATAATCCAACCATCCATCTCCCCCTGCTGGTGGATATTTCCAGTGTTTTGACTATTAGATATAGCACTGCCAGGAACATCTTGTACAAATCTTTTGAGGAATATATATATGGCTATCAAGGAGTAGAATTACCTAGTCACAGGGTAAGTTTATGTTCAGATTTATTAGATATTGACAGTTTTCCAAAATGGTTGTACTAATTGACATACATGCCATGTGTGAGATTTCTATTACAATAGTTGCTCTGGTTCTTACCAACTCCTGATACTGTCTAACTTTTCATCTTACTGATTCAGGACACTTTGGGTGGGTAGTAAACATAGGGTTTTATCTTCAGGATTTATAAAGGTCAAGGTCCATAAACTGTATCTTGCCCTGAACCCTAATAGTCAGATTGGCACTGGGCTTTGTTTTGCAGGATCATATCATCGAATTTTAAAATTGCTGACATTTTCTTCACTCAGAGCTCCTGTTTCTGAAAGGAGAGCTTTATATAGCCTAACACAGCAATATAGAGTACTCCAACACAGACCCAAAATCTAGGTTCTGGGGGAAGATTTTTTCAGCATAAATGGAAGATGTGAACAAGGACCTGAGCAAAAGTGAAATAAAAGACTTGAAAATTTAGCCACAAATGTTCTTCAGAACATTACTCACAGCTGCTTCCATTTTGACACAGAGAACAGAAAGTCCGTGAGCACGTTTTTGCAAACTGCTGTCTGCCGTGGGGGGTAACCTGGTAGAGCGGCTAAAAGCATAGGGTTTGTGTTTGGAATGACCTAGTCTGGAATCCTGCTCCGCCATGACTTGTTACTAACCAAGTTACTTTGCCTTGCTAAGCTTTAACTTCCTTATGCGTTAAATTGAGGGTTAGTCGACAGTCACTACCACATGGCATTACAAACACCAAATACGATTGTTGGAAATAGGTAATTGGTGCCACAAAGAAAAATTAGCACTGAGGCAAAGGATTTTTCAGCAATGCAATTTTTGCTTCCTGGACTGCAGGAAGGGTACTCCTGGTAGCCATTGTGGCACAAAAGTAACCTTCCTTGCCACTCCCGTGGCAAGATGGCTAGTGAGAGTACCCTTCCTGCAGCCCAGGAAGTAAAAATTGCATTGCTGAAATATCCTTTGTCTCAGTGCTAATTTTTCTTTGTGGCACTGAGCATCTATTTCCAACAATGAATGATAATTTATGGAAAAGCATTTAGCTCAGTAACTGGCACTCAGGAAGCCCCTCAATATTTGTTAGCTATCACATTTTCCTTTGGGTGGTTATTAGATATTGTGACATCTTTTAAAATTGCTATAATAAACTTCAATATGTTAATTTTTCATTCTGTAATTTTTTTTTGTTTTTCTTTGTTATTAAAGCAATATGTACACGATGCTAAACAGTTTAAAGTGAAACATCGAAATCTCCATCTTCCCTGTAACCAAGCAGTCCCCAGAGGTAACTCCCTTTAATTCTTTCTTTCATAGAATGTCTGAACTTTCCTCTATAACTCTAAATGATATGCTTATACCATTTTTTTTTGGATTAGTTTCTATTTTGATCAAAGCAATACCAAGAGCTTAGAACATGAACTCCTTGCCTTTCCTGTGCACCTGCCCCGTGCTGTTCCACAGAGGTGACTAATTTCAAACTCTTTCAACTGATTTTAAAAATACTTACCTCCACATGTTATGACTTGATTCACCGACTTTAGCTTTGTCTATTGGCTGCATTTAAGAGGGATGAGATTCTGAATCATTTGTCCTAACTCCCAAGCCATTCTTCCGGTATGGCATCTTTATTTTTATTTAAATCCACCTTCAGGGTTTTTAACTATTTTAACTGTGTAAATATTATTCACTGCTGGCCATGCAGAGTGGTATGATTACATTTTCTTTTCTGTAAACATTATTTTTCCAAGTTGCCAAGTGCCTCATGTTTTCAATTTATGTCATTTTTCATGTCATTTGCCTAAGATACTCTGTGTTCCTGTACTCTTTGAAGATGTATTGATAACAATTCTTCACATAGTCTACCATGTCAGGTAAGAAGTTAGCTCTGTTCCATTGTGTGTGTGTGTGTGTGTGTGTGTGTGTGTGTGTGTGTGTGTGTGTGTTTGTCTGTGTGTGTCTGAGAAACTGTCTTTCTGGACTTCTTTTAATGGCTTTCTTTAAGCCAGGCTGGCTGCTCTGAAGGTTTCTGGGGGATTTTCCTCTGCCATTATCCAGGTAATTTGTTTTCTCCTCTTTCCTTATTGGATCTCCTGCTTTCTGGGTCTCTTACTTGTCTCGTTTCTGGATTATTCACTTCTTTTAAAATAGAGCACTTGTTGCTTCCCAAGAAAGGGAGGTATGTAGTTTTGAGAATTTTATACATTGAAAATTCTACCCTTACTTTGATTAGTAGTATGTTTGGGTTTATAGGTTTGAATTGTTTTTACTCAGAATTTTGAAGTTCTTTTTCCATTGCACTCCAGTTTCAAAAGAAGCTGAGAAGTCTAATGCTATTTTTAATTCTTGAAGCTTGGGTTAAGATACACATATTTTTTCTCCTTGAACTTTTTTAAGGTCTTCCTTGTGTTCTTGGTGTTCTAAAGATTCATGATTATAAAGCCTCTATTTCATTATTTTGAACACACAGAGGACCTTTTCTTTTCCAGACTCAGATCCTTTAAATATGGAAAGTAATCATATTGCCATTTTTAAAAAACCATCTTATGCCATTCTGCCCTGCATTCTCTTTCTATAATGCCTTTTGGTCAGATATTGGACATCCTGGATTGATCCACTGTTCCGTTTTCTTTTCTGTCTCATTCTTTTTCTTAATGTTATACTTTCTGGGAGAATTACTTACTTTGCATTCTAGTCCTTCTATTGATTTTATTTTGTTTGTTTATTTTCCCAGATATTTTTAACACTTAAAAAAATCAGTGTAAGCCTGGGTAACATGGCGAAACTCCATCACTACAAAAAGCAAAAACAGAAAAAATTAGCCGGGCATGGTGGCATGTGCCTCTGGTGCCAGTTATTGGGGGAAGCTGAGGTGGGAGGATCACCTGAGCCCAGGCTGTTGAGGCTACAGTGAGCCGAGATCATGCCGCTGCACTCCAGCCTGGGTGACAGAGTGAGACCCTGTCTCCAACAACAACAACAAAATCAGCGGTTTTTTGTATTTTCTGTTTGTTTATTTAAAAAAAATTTTTTAGAGACAGGGTCTCACTATGCTGGCAAGGCTAGCCTCAAACTCCTGGGCTCAAGGAATTCTCCTGCCTCAGCCTCCTAAGTACCTAGGAATACAGGTGTGAGTCCCCATGCCTGGCTTTCTGGTTTTTCCTTTTTGTAGCTTCCTGTTCTTGTTTCATGGCTGTAAAATTCTCTCTTACCTTTTTAATGATATTAACTATAATTATTTTGAAATAATATTTTGCATCCTATGTTGCTTCTGTTTCCTTTAAGTTCCTGTTTTACTTTTTATGTTTTAATCATTTTGATCTTTATCTTTCATGGTGGAGCCTGTCATTAAAGGCGAGCCTTGGCTGATCATTCATATTTAGGAGTTGGTTGGAAGCTGCATCAGTATGTGTGTGTTTATGTGTTTGTGTGTTTATGTATTTGTATGTGTGTACATGCATGTGGAAAGCAGGTCACCTTTTGAGTTGACCCCCAAATGTCAATTCAGAAAAAAAATATGAAGGCAAATTTCTTTCTGTTTTTTTTTTTGTTTGTTTGTTTGACAGAGTCTTGTTCTGTTGCCCAGGCTGGAGTACAGTGGCACAATCTCAGCTCACTGCAACCTTGGCCTCCCAGGTTCAAGTGACTCTCCTGCCTCACCCTCCCAAGTAGCTGGGGATTACAGGAGCCCACCACCATGCCCAGCTAATTTTTGATTTTTGTATTTTTAGTAGAGATGGGGTTTCACCATGTTGGCCAAGCAGCTCTTGAACTCCTGACCTCGAGTGATCTGCCCACTCTCTGCCTCCCAAAGTGCTGGGATTATGGGCATGAGTAATTTTCAAAGAGGGATGTCTCATTTTTTCTACCTGGGTGCAGAGATTGCTTGTAATGCTATGGAGCCAGAGGAAGAAGAGGACTTGTACCTCACTGTTCATTTTGTAGACTTTTACTCAACCCTTCTGGCTTGAGTCGGGCATTTGTCCCACCTTCCTCTGTCTCTCACACTCTTGAGTTTGAAACCCTCTGGTAATGTTTTCTCTTTTATGGGTATGAGATACTGATTTGAAAACATTGGTTGACAATGGAAACATGGGGACCCAACTGCTCTTTTACATGGATTTTCAAGGCATTCCTTTGACTTTAGACCCCCACCTCATCCCCCACTCTTCTTGATAATTGCTGTTTTCAATTCTTAAAGGTGTTATTAGTGTCCTTCCAATGACATGCTGAACCTCAAATTTTCTAAAGATCAGCAAATTGTATTAATTCTATAAAATGAGAAGTCCTTTAAGCATTTGGGGAGCCTATTCTCAGCATTTCCTGTAACCTCTGCGCCCACCTTAATCATCAGCTCCTCTATCCCTGTGCATGTAAGCTTCAAACCCAAGGAGAAGGTACAATATTTATAAAACAATCACCAAAACCAGATCTCCTGACCTAGTCTTGTGAAATGCGGGCCTAAGCATTAGACCCAGACCTCCTTGGGGTAAGACTCAAAGACTATTTTATGAGATAACAGGACAAATCATTTTGTGTGGAAACTAAAAAGTGTATGGAGTTGAGTGCATGTGTAGCCTTCTGTGAGAGGGCAGGGTAATCCTCAGACACTTGAGTGTCACAGAGGAGGAAATGAGTAGAAAGAATTCCTCTTGTACTTTGGGGGAAGGATTCTTGACCTGGTTCTTCTGCAGGGCACAGCAGTGGAGTGGGTAGTGGACACCCTGCCTCCAGGACGCAGCTAACAGCACCTCCTGAGCTCTCAATAGCCCAGTTGAAGACTTTTGGGGGAATCATTACAGCATTTGTCCCTAATGGGGAGGCCCCTCGGCTGAGCTGGGCCATCCACAGGTAAGTTAATCATCAAGACACCTTAGCTGATGCTCCACAAGCCCTGCAAATGGAAAGCCTGAAGACAGACACAGATGAACTGCTCACACAGAGAATTGCAGTTTTTAAATGAACTGCCATGCCACATGGCAGGACTTCTAAGCAATTAGTCTTTTAAACAGTCACTCTTTTAAATAATCACTCATTTTGAGCAAAATTAAGTCTCACATCAAGTCAAAGCACGATAAATACAAAAATTATTTCAAAAAGTTACCTGTGGTCCAGAACCTGCCTTGAAGGAGTTATGGTTTTACCTTCCAAGTACATTCCTTTAATACCAGGGGTTATCAAATTACTGATTAGAAAGGACATTTGAGCAGGTTGGAATTAACAACGCCAGCCGCTTTGAACCACAGCCACCTTAGCTTCCAGTGACGTGTGTAATTGTAATGTTGCCCATAGCTGCAGCAGTCTGAACCTCCCAAACTCCTGTAGCTACTGCAGTCTGGACCTCCAGCCTCTGAAATAAACCTCAGTGATGCTTGAGTCAGTAACAGTGTTCTTCCTAAAGAGAAGATCAGGAGCTTAACCTTTGCTTAAGTAACATGGATGTACCTCGTTTTACTCTACAAAACTGCTGCTTTCTGGTAAAAGTCAATAGCCGTATCATGTTTCCTATATGGTAACTGATTAAATGCTGTCAAAAACCACACTGATCCTTTTGGTTCTGATGCTATCTGAGGCGTCATTGAAAACCTGACATACATTGCCAGGTGTAGTGTAGCAGTGCAGAAGTGTGCAGGGCAGTTCAGCTCTGGCTCAGGGCAGGGTCCTGAAACAGCTCCCTGTAGACACTGTCCTGAGCCTGCAAGACTGGGTGGGGGACGGACTGATTCTCCTCCCTCCTCCTGCAATCTTATAGGAAGTGTGCCAAAACAAAGTGCCTTTTTTCTTTTCTTTTCTTTTCTTTTTTTTTTTTTTTTTTTTTGAGATGGAGTCTCACTCTGTTGCCCACGCTGGAGTGCAGTGAAGCAATCTCGGCTCACTGCAGCCTCTGCCTCCTGAGTTCAAGTGATTCTCCTGCCTCAGCCACCCAGGTAGCTGGAATTGTGGGTGTGTGCCAGCTCACCTGGCCAATATTTGTATTTATAGTAGGGACAGGTTTTCACCTTTCACCATGTTGACCTGGTTAGTCTCGAACTCTTGACATAATGCGATCCACCCGCCTTGGCCTCCCAAAGTGCTGGGATTACAGGCGTGAGCCACCACGCCTGACCCGAAACAAAGTGATTTTTAAAGACCTTTTTATTTATTGAAGCAGTATTATTTTGACACACTGTATTTTAAAGAGGGAGCCATAACTATTGTATATTTCCTCTAAATAGCAAATTACTTTTTTTTTTAAAACAGGAAAAAAAGATTTTAAAAAGTATATCTCATAGTAATTTTTCTGGTGGATGAATGTATATGAAATTGCTCTGAAGGATAAGGTAATCATAAGGTATTTTAAAGGTTTAAAGACACAGGTTAAAATATATTTTTTCATAGCTTAGTCATATTGAATAAAAGGATTTTTAGAAACCATCTATAACACTTCTTAGTGTAAGAAATTGTTGATTTTTTCTTTTGGACTGAAGCCATTGGAGGGCAATTTAAATCAAGGTGGTAGAAATTTGCTCTTCTTTAAAATTGTGTTTTAAAAAGTGTCCTATCCACTTTGCTAAAGTGGAGTGGCATTTTATCACGGATTTATTTACATGTTGTTAATGTCTCCTTTTGAAATTTTTTTAAAAAAATAAAATGTCCCAATCTGTTGATGCATTTCAGTCTCCTTTCCCTAAAGGCTCAGTGAAAAATAGGAAGCAGCACATCTATATTAATGTGTACATACAAAATGAACAGTCAGCTCTAATTTTAGGCCTATCAACCTTGACAGCTCCTTTTTAATCACTCGGATTTGAACAGATATGCAAATACAGGAATGAGGAGTAAAGAACTCACAATTTAGAAGTCACATCAGTGCTAAAATTGCTTGAGAAGTGCATAGATTTGTAACTTGTTCATTACACTCTGATTCCAGAAATCTATGGTTTTATTAAAAACAGAAAGCAGAAACCATCTAGAATGTGCCATTTCATATAAGCAGTGTTCTTATTTGTAAATGTCACATCTGAGAAGCCACAGATGTGTCCTACGCAGAGATACCTAAACTTGCCTATGAATGGAGTTGTCTGCCCACCCCCCGGCACTGAGACAATGAAGGCTGGTGAGTAAATGAAACCTTCTAGCATCTTCCTCCGTAATTCTTCATTGGACAAGATGGGTCTGTTGGAAGCTCCATAGAGTTTTTAATACATGAACTTCACCATTTCATTACTCCCAAATCAGAGTTGGTTAAGCACTGTGTACCAGTTAAGTCATGATATAGTTTGACCTTTACACAAATGGAGGATGGGATGTAAGAGTCCAAAATGTATACCTTCTGGGAGCCGAATGAAAGTCAGTATTCTACAGTCACATGTAACATTAACACAAAAATGACAGAATGTTTAGTCCGGTGAGCCCTATATGTTATTTTCTGGATGAAGCAGGACAGTGAGTGCCTGGGCGCAGTCTCATGGCGTTTCATCAAACGCCTCTCTTTGAGCTCCTGATGCCGACTTGGGTGTTGCTGTGAGTCATCCGTCTTCCAGGCTATTAAACCCTACATGATCAATGCCTCTGCAAAGGATGGCCATAAAATTTTTCAGCGATAACTGCAGAATTCTCATTTCATGAAACATTGTGAACTGATACATTATGATCAATGTTTAATCAAAAACAAGAATAAAAATATACAACAAAGGCATGTCATGGAGGGAGAGACACTGCTGAAATGCCAGTGCTCACCAGACACAAAGCAGGTCCAGCTGGGTGGCTAATGGTCCCAGCCATGTTGATCCTGCGGCTTCTATGCAATGACTTCAGGCTTCGATGGACACATCCTCCGCCTCCCTCCCACCCCCACTCCACCCAGCTGGCCCACATCCTATGAAAACTCCACATTAGCATTAATTTCTCTCTGCTGGAATTCTCTGACAATCGAGCTTGAACTCACCAGGCAGGGAGATCTGAATCACCCACTGGAGAGCCAGTGCAGCCCAGATGCTAAGTGTCTCAGAGACAGTGGCCCATGGAGGATGCTCTGCGTTGGCCCCAAGTGCCAGGCCAGAGTAGTGGCATTATTCCCTCTGCAACCTTGGAAGATAGAAGTTTAGGAGTGGGACAGCAGCCACCCACTCTGGAAGGAGGTCCAGGACAGTCGATGCCTCATTAGTGCTCGGCTTTGTCATAGAAGAACCCTGGAGAGAACTGGAATGCGCCATTATTTACATGGCCCATAGAAGGCATACACGTGTCACCTGTTTGGTGCCGGTTCTGCTTCGTGTTTTATGAATAATGCCGTAATGAGGGGAAAACAAAAACAATAGCGGGCCATGAAGCCCTCTGACTTAGGAGGGAATTCAGGAGGAAGGGAAGTCTTGCTTTTAAGGCCAAAACCTGAAAATATCCAGGGCACTGACGAATGTTACCTATTTCAGAATTTCTCCCCATCTCTCCTGTGCTATATTTTTCTAGCCCTGGATTCAGGCACCTGCTGCGCATTCTGCGCGACTGTGATGGGTGTGCTCCTGTGGTATGAATCGGCTGTCTCCACTCCCATTTTCCAACCTGAGCCAATGGTAGTTATAGGTTCCTGATGGAGTTATTTGGCAGCCGAGAGGCTGACAAGTCATTTTTTCCACTGTCATCTAACACTGGCTTTCTGTTTTCTTCTTTTCTGCTTTCCCCTTCCCGAGTACTCCTGCACACACACAGGTGTACTCATGACAGGGTCCTGTGGTGTGACACGTTCTTTTTAGCACACAATTCAATGGCTTCATCTAGTTCTTACTCAACAGGTAACCCCCTGCATCTTCGGCATTGTATTTTATATGGGTGAAAGACTGCCATTGTTCCCGGATACCTTTCCCAGGTATTGAAGCCTTTTTGTAAAGAACAAACATTTTACAGAGAATTACCTAAACCAGTATTTATGGAAGACTTGTGGTCTATCATTATAGAAAATGGCTAGAAGTAATCTCTCTATATATTAGTATTTCAAAGTTAAGGCGCCAATCATTTAAATTCCATTCTGGAGGTAAGTGTTTTTTTTTGTTTGTTTGTTTTTAAAGAAAGAAATGTATATTTAAGTATTATCTACTACTATCAAATGTTCTCTGGGCCTTTAAGTTGCATCTCAGGGGCATTGGCATGTTGATAAGTTTATGGTAAAGAGTATTTTAAAATGCCAGGTAATGCACTTTTGATATTAATGTTTACATTAATATCAAAATTTAAAAAATATATAAAGTACCATTTAAAATGCCATATTTGGTAAAACTCAAAATATATACACATCAGTTTATAAGAATATGTGTATATAAACACATACCTATACATAGGCATACATTTGAAAATACAGAAATGTATAGGTACACACTAGTTTTTTTTAATTATGTGTTTTGCTCGGCATTTCCATTTTTTTATTTCATAGGGTCCCAGTCATCTATCCCTTTGCTGGAATGGATTGGTTTCTTAGTGGGCTCCTAGGGGTTTATTACATTTTATTTACTGGTGTTGAAGTTCTGACTTATTTTTTCTTGAGGCTGGGTTTGAATGTAAATTAAAAATATTAAATAGCAATAGGAAAAATGGCTCACATCTTCTGCAGATTTCAATATGTACTTTCATTTATTTTGTTTGATCTCTGATTCTTTTAACTTACATGTTTTAACTCATCCTACCAAGAATTCAATTTCATCTAAAAATAAAATTTCTATGAATGTTTATAGTTAATTGAGCTGTGTCTTTCCCAGCCGCCAAGTTATACTCTCTGGTGTGAATGCTTTTGCATCTGAGTAAATGTCAGCAAACAAACATCTTGTGTTAAAATGAAATAAAGCCTCCTAAGAGCATACACTACTCAGTATTGTTTTTAAGTCTATAATCTTTCTAAAATGTTTTTTACTCTGCACATCTAATTTCTAGCATATTTTAGTTTGATTTAGAGGTTTGTGGGACCTTGTGATATTTATTTACTTAGCAAATAAATATATTATTATAAACTAAATTGATATTGTATTGATTGTAATGTTTTAAAAATTAATATTGTATTACATTATTTTCAATTGAACTTTGATAATGATCACTTACTATGATAACCAAAATATATTCCATAGGTCTTTTTATTTTATAATATTAGAGCTATTTTTGCTATACTTAAAATATGAACTGGGTAAATGTCACTGAGGTTCTGTACAGGGAAGGGCGATTGCCTGGGTACTCCAAAACAGTGCTCTTCTATCCAAAAATGGCACCACCTCTTACTAGGCAGGTAGCTCTGAGGAATATCTTTAGCTTGTGATGTGAGAAGCATGGGGACAGCTGGGGCTGACAGATGCACATTGTCAGCACCAAGCTACATGTGCTGCGGCACAGTCACTTTCATGTCGATGATTAAAATTAAGAAATGGGGAAAAATACCCAGAGAAGTGAACTGTTCAAGTACAATACATTTAAAGCAATTACTCCTCTGAGACTAGTGCTAATAGATATTAGCATGTAGATGAAGCCCCAATAGTAAAAATAGGCTGGGTGCTGTGGCTCATGCCTATAATCCCACCCAGCACTTTAGGAGGCCAACGTGGGCAGATTGCCTGAGGTCAGGAGTTCGAGACCATCCTGGCCAACATAGTGAAACCCCTTCTCTACTAAAAATACAGAAATTAGCCAGGCGTGGTGGTGCACACCTGTAATCCCAGCTACTTGGGAGGCTGAGGCAGGAGAATCACTTGAACCTGGGAGGCAGAGGTTGCTGTGAGCAAAGATCACACCACTGCATTCTAGCCTGGGCAACAGAGTGAGAGTCTGTCTGAAAATAATAATGAAAATAATTGGTTCTATAAAAGCAATGACCAACCAGTGGAACAGAACAGCAAGTTACTAAATAAAATCAACTAAAAAGGTAATTTATAATATAATACAGATAACCTCTTCAAATAACTAAGAGAAAGAGGATGATTTATGAAAACGCACAACAAAGTTATAGACTGGTCCTTCTTTCTTTCCAAAGGCCAATCTAAGGGAGCATGAGGTAAGGGTGGGGAAGAGAGAGCTGTTTACTTCTTACATCATAAGCAATTCTAGGCCAATTGAGGAGTAAAGCAAAACTAAATAAAAATAAAATGAAATAAAGCCCTAAGAGACCAAAAAGAAAAAAAGTTACACATGAATTTATTTAAAATCTTACAATATGGAAAGCCTTTTAAGCAAGACACTAAACTCAAAAGCCATAAAAGAAAATTGAAACATTTTATTACTTATAAAAGTAACATTTTAGCATGATAAAAAACATCTTAACTAAGGTCAAATGACAAATGACAAACTGTGAAGCAGTATTTGTGACCTATATGGCAAATAAAACTAATTTTCAATCTACAAAAAGCTCATAAAATGAATAAAAGACAGACAAACAGCCCACTAGGAAATCAAGGAAAGTGACTAAACATGAATTTCATGGCAAAGAAAGTCTACTGACTAATTAACCTAAGAAAATCTTACGCATAGTTAAAAAAAATGCAAATAAATATAATGACATACCATTTTTTTTTCCATTTAACTGCTTGTTAAGAATTTGACAGCACCCACTGCTAGCCTAAATGTGAAATTTAAAACTGCAGTTACTGTTGGTCAGAATACAACTTAGGACAACAATTTTTATAGGGCTATATTCTAATATTTTAAAATAAAAAATTATCAACCAAGAGCTCTGCTTTTAGCAATGACAAAGTCCCTTGTTTTAGACTTAAGAGTTACAGTTAGATACAGTCACATAACAGATACAAGCATAGCAGATACAGTATATATGCATAACCGTTACAAAACATTTCTAAAACAACTATTTGAATACACTAGAAAGTGGCCAAAGAAGGCAAAGAGTGGAAAGGGTTGATCTTGAGATAAAGGAAATGCTTTGGGCGAGATTTGCCTTTAAGCAGACTTTTCCTTGAAGTTTTTGAGCTGTGGGGTAGCTGGAGACGAAGCAGGAATCCACAGACTTAATTGCTGTGAGTATTCAAAGGATAGAATTCAGGCTTGCCCCTGTGTCTGGAAGGTAAGGGTGGGAGGAAAGAGGATATTCTGAGAAAGAGGGAGCTGCAGAGGGAGGAGACCAAAAATCTGAATATAAACTTCACTCAAATTCTTGGTGAACATCTGAAATACCCATGCATAAGAAAGACCGGAGGAGAAAGCAACAGATGGGAGATGGAAAAAAAATAAATGGAGATTTTAGCTTCAGCCCACCCCAGGGAAGTCAGAGTCTAAAGTTTAATTCAGCCAAGTTTATTGAATACTAGAAAAATATCGACAATCTTCAAAGCAACAAAACATAATCCAGAGTCTCTACAATTATCATCCACTTATTTGTTCAGCATATAATGAAAAGTTGCTAGACATGGGAAGAAACAGGCAAACGTGACCCATAGAGAAAAGGAAAGAAAGGCAATAGAAACTGACTCTCCCAAGTGACACAGATGTCGGATGACTTTCGGATTGACTTCCAAGATGACTTCTCTTGGTTGGAGTTATCCAACATCTGGGTCACCTTTTTAACTTTTATAAAAATTTTAAGCAGTTAATATAAAAATGTTCAGGGACATAAAGAAAAAATGTAGTATTATTAATACATTGATAGAAATCTTGGGAGAGAGATGGAAACTTAAAAAAAAGACAAATTGATAATTCTAGAACTGAAAACAATATCGGAAATATATAATTCACAGGTTAGCAGATTGGCACCAGCAAGAAACATAAAAAAAGAATCACTAAACTTGAAGATAAATAAGGAAAATTATCCAGTTTAGTTTTTAAACTGAGTTATTTGCCTTCTTATTGAGTTGTCAAAGTTCTTTATATATTTTTACATACTTAATGTCCTCCTAGAGAAAGACATATTAACTAGGTAACAAGGAAAAGTAATACTTTATAAATTTTTTCCATCTATCTGAAAATAGGTGTCGCATTGTACACATGTATATCTTTACAAAAGAATAGAAACTTTCTTAAATTTTGAAGCTGGAGGTTACATTTTTTCTAAACGATTAAATGATTGTTTGGGAGTCTGGCAACAGTTAAGCTCTCTTGTCTTCCAGCGATACCCACTCTGCTCTCTCTGCTTTGTGTTGCTGGGGCTGGGACCCAACAAAACCCATGTCTGTTTTGCCAGCTGCTCCCTGTGGGAAACTGCCAATAGAGGGCGCTAGAGGGAGGATGCCAGGCAGAGAGATGGCTACAGGACTCTGTTTTCTGTTCCCATCAGCATCAGTTTGTTCCAGGAGAAGCGGTTGATTCGTTTTCAGTTCTTCCACCAACGTCCCCAGAATCACCCTCACTGTGTCACCTCTAGGGTTACCTGCCCCACCAGCCAAGAAGCCCCTCCTGCTTAAAAATCTGAGTCCCATTCCCACAGAGACCTTCCTCCAAGCTTCTAAGCTTTGATAATTCCACTTCCTTTTATTCTCCACGCTCTGTACCTTCATGTTTACTTTTTGTCTTTTCAGTTCTATAATACCTGGTTAATAATTCTTTATATTAAATTCCCTTGTTAAAATTACTGGAGTGCCGTCTGCAGGTCCAGCTCCTGGCTGGATCCTGACTGCTAGGCCACCTGGATCACAGGTGGAATTCTTCCGTTTTCACTTCCACCCTCAGTCTACTTGCCATTTTAATAAGCACCAAAGAGTGAGGCGTCTTTTGACTTCTCTTGGTTTAGTCTACAACTGGCAAAGGAATAAAGCAATGTGGCGCGGGGGGTGAGGAATGAAATGCTCATCCCCAAGGGATTCTGTGGCTATCTCTGCCTTCACCAGGGTTTCAAATATGAGAATTCTCTCAATCCAAAACCCAGTTTAGGGGCTATTCTGAACCTGGTTAGAATTAAATCTCAGACTCACCAGGGCATTATCATGCTATCTCTTCAATAGTTTCAGTAGGCTGGACAGAGGTTGGACTAAATAGCAAAAATAATAACTAATTATTTCTGATTCTGCCCAGCCTCCTTTGTTACTCCCTCACCCCACCCCACCATTTGCTGTCCCACCTCTTTGAATTAGCTTTCATAAAGCACTGGAGTGTGTGTGTGTGTGTGTGTGTGTGTGTGTGTGTGTGTGTGTGTTTGAGACAAGTTCTCACTCCCATGCCCAGGTTGGAGTGCAATGGTGCCATCATGGCTCACTGTAACCTTGATTTCCCAGGTTCAGGTGCTTGAGGCTCCCACCTCAGCCTCCCAAGGAGCTTGGGCTACAAGCATGCACAACCATTCCTGGCTAATTTTTTGTAGTTTTTTGCGTTGTTTTTTTTTTTTTTTTTTGAGAGTTGGGGTTTCGCTGCATTGCCCAGGCTGGCCTCAAATTCCTGGGCTCAAGCAATCCACCCAAATCGGCCTCCCAAAGA
Organism: Ateles fusciceps; assembly: GCA_036589455.1. NCBI lineage: Eukaryota > Metazoa > Chordata > Mammalia > Primates > Atelidae > Ateles > Ateles fusciceps. The sequence continues at coordinate 3,805,300 of JAZHEH010001784.1, read as the reverse complement.
GGGGGCCACTGTGCCCGGCCCACTGGGGGATTCTTTCAAACTGCAATTCTGATCACTTTGTTCTCCTCCTTCAGCCTTTTAGGTTGTTTCTATTTAAACTTAAGACAAAACTACAGATCTATGCCATATCCAAAAGGCCCTACCTGGTTGGCTCCTGGCCCTGCTGCTGCCATGTCACCTGTCAGCCACTCTTGCTCCCTTCCTAAGCCCCAGACATGCTGCTGACCTTCCAGTTCCTTAAACTACACCAGGTCCTCTACCCGTGAAACCCATCAGTCCTGAATGTTCTGCCACCAGGATTTACCTGCCCACTCCTACTCATTCTTCAGGTCTCAACTTAAAAGTCAGTCCTCAGAATAAGCATTCGTGACCCTCACCTTCTGAAACAGTCCCTCTGTGATCCCCATAGCACCTTGTCTTTCAGCTTGATAACCTGTATTGCAACTCACAATGATGTATTTATTTGTGTGATAATTATTTGTGGAAGGTATTTGTCTCCTTCAGGTGACTATAAATGTCCCACCAGGACAGGGACCAGGTAAATTCTGTTCTTCACTGTATTCCCAATACTCAGTGTGGACCCTGGTGTGTGTTCAGAGGCCTAGTAAGTATTGGGTGAATGAATGAATTAATGAAGGCATGCATGAGGCAAATGTAGACCCCTTAGAAAAATCTACAAGACGCCCCTCTGCCCAGGACTTCCAGGTTTTAAGAACTAACCAAGATTCAATGTCACAACAGGTTATTCTGAGTGTGAACAGAAGTGGGCATTGGGGTCTCGCTCTCCCCATTGACTCTACTCAGCCCTGTTCTCGAGGCTCTGGTCAGTTCCGTGGTTTCTGGAGTTCATTTCCCCTGAGCAAGATGACATTGTGATTCATGCCACGGCCTTGATGTGCCCTTCCCAATGTTGCTAGCAATCAGTTTGTTTCCTGATTACCTTTATCCACCATGAATAATTATTAATGTTATTATTAGACCTAAAATATGACGAATAAACATTCCTCTTAAAAGCCCTCTTACATGGTGTATGAAGATCCTCAAGGTGTTGTTGACATTAGGTTGACAAGGCTTGGAGCTCTCCATGGACTGACTTTCAGGATGGGAGAGGGAGTCAGCTCTTTAAAGACGCTTTCTAAGACCTTGCCTCTACAAAGTGAACAGTAACAAGTTCTGATATCTAATTTTATATGAGTGCTCATCATGTGCTGATCAAGGGGCCAAGCAGTTTCCACATTAATACCTCATTTAATCTTTGTTTTAGCCCAGCTGCACGTAAGTGATGCTGTCCTTGCCATTGTATAGGTGAGGAAGCAAGCTGAATGCAGCAACATCACTTGCTCCAGGACTCTCAGAAAATAAGTGGCAGAGCTGGCCAGGGCACGCATAGTCCAGAACCCCCCCTCCCTAAAACAATTTCACATGTTGAATTTAAGAAAGAATTTTCTATTCCCTGAAACTATGGAAACTCATTACAACAAAATCCAGGCATGATTAGGAAGCCTCAGCAAGGTCATGGTTATGACTCTGTTAAGCACGTTTCAGAATGGGGCTGTTGGAAGCATCCAGACCACACCTGCATCTCCAGTAGCAAAGACCTCCTCGCTTTCCCATGGGGAGAATTCCACAAATAGGACCCTTACTGGGCTCAGTAGGTAAAACAGTCATGTTCATCTATTTTACTCCTCAAAAGTGGTTAAATTACATAGCATTAAAAGTACAATTCTTCTTTTAGATTTTATGATCTACCCCTATAGGAGACCAGAAAACCTCAATTAAAATAGGTCATTGCTTAGAAGGGGGGGGAATGCGGAAAGTAAGTAATTATAAATTTCTCCTTAAAGATAAAATTTATTTATTTAAGGGAGCATGAATATCGATGATGGTACAATTAGTGAAATGCCCCAGGAGCTAATTTTAATATCAGGGAAGGTAGATTAATTATTTTCAAATTGTGAGGATATTAGGAAAAAAACGAGAGTAAGGAATCTTAAGGCTGAGTTAAAGAAAACTCAGCCCAATGCACTTGTGTTCATTTCCCACACACACACCTATGTACTCTTCACCACAGACCTCTGCTGCCAAGAGGTGATTCTAATGTTTGCCAAGTAACAATGGGCTAAAAATGGCAGAACTGGAAAGACTGTCTGGGATTCCTTTTTACTTAACTCAGGGCCTGTGTTCAATTCAACTTTCCCTTAAAGGGGAAGGATCCTGGAATAGTTGTTCTTTTATGATGTGACTGAAGTGTCAGGCTAGACTTTTGTACTGTTTTTGGAAGCATTTTTCTAGAAGCAACCATGTACTACTTACCCTGAAAATCCAGCAATCTGTTGAAAGCAGATATATAACAGAGAAGTTGAAGCCAGCAGATCCAAAGAGGCAAAAGAAAAATCATTTTTAGCCCAAATGTTACTGATAACCTTAGTAGGTAAAATTTATTCTATGAGTATTTTTATTTGCGGGAAAGTCACAAAGTAGTTTATATATTTTAGTTGAAATAAAAGGTTGATCTAATTTATTACATAAATGGAAGTCAATATTTTAAAAACTATTTTCTCTACTTAAAAGCAATGGTCTCACCTACCATTATTCAGAGTGATTCTTGGGTACAGATAAATAAATTTAGTGGGTTTTTGTTTATTTGTTTGCTTTTACTGTAGATTATAATGATCAGTACTCTGAGTCTAAAACCAAATATCTAAAAATTCTAAACTGGATATCCACTCTTCTCATTAGATTTTTTGGTGTGGAAAATAAATATGCTCTCATTTGAAGCACATTTCATGTGATGCATTTTTTCCCCTTCGTTTTCAATTCTTGGTCAGAACTATGTATTACAGAGTCGTTTAAAACAGACTTGAGCTGGGCAATGACCAGATAAATTCATTTTGAAGAGAGAAGATGTATTCTGCTGTGCATTTTGGAATTATAACTTTTAGTCATATCTTTCCATATGCTGCATAAGCAGTAACAAGCCACAAGATGGATTGTACTCTTGGGCATTTTTGAAGGGAAAAAAGTCAAGGACATTACTTCCTAGAAAATGTTCTTACACGACGCAGAATCTATTTGTGTTGTTCCATGGAAACTTGTTTCTCACTAGAGCCTCTCCCCTAAGAGGTGCGGAGCTGTGCCTTCCACCTTCTTCCTACCTTCCCCCGGTGCCCGGAATGAGCTCCAGGGCCGTGGTGGTGCTTAACAGCTCTCGGAGGACCAACTCCTTTAGCAAAGAACCGAAGCGCCGGGTACAGGACCTCGCACAAGAGGGTTTTCAGGCTCCATCTCTCCTGGATCAAGCTGCCTCACACCTGAGTGCAGCAAGTGAATTCCAAAGGAGAGAAGGAAGACTAATTTTCAGGCTCACTGAATCTCTGGCCTCTTGATAAGACCCGCCAGTCCTCAGTAGAGCTTTTTGACAGGTTAGGAGAATTTTTTTTGTGCGTATGGCAGCCTCCCCGCCTAGTGGATCGTGATGAGGTTTTGAGAGGGATCCTGGTTGTCTACATGGGCAGTGTTCTGCCACTGACAACTTGGGCTAACTTTCAAGTAATTAAGATTTCAACAAATGCCAAATGTAGGAGGAAGGAGGAAAATTTCAATTTTCAAGCATATCAATTTTAACAGGGTTGGTGTAGAGGAACAAGGGGAGCAGTGAGGTGGATTAACCCACAGAAGTTTGAAACTGGAAGGGCTTCAGAGGGTATCTACCGCTTTTGCCCCATTTCATGGGCAAGGAAATCCGGTTCCTGGGAGGAAGTAACTTCATGGTTACCTGGTTACCTGTCATACCGTAGCATGTCATTCTTTTTGGTTGTGTAACTGTACTTCTTGTTCAACACTGAATGTTAAAGCTTGCACCTCCTACAAGTTGTAGAGACTAAATGGGGATCTGGAGGCATAGCAACAGCGATCGCAAACTTCACTGCTGAACAAAGTCTGCTGTATTAAGGAGTAAATTGAGCCAGGCATAAGGTCTCTTAATCTCAGTGTCGAAGAGACAATAGGGAGTGGTGAGGATTTGGTAAACTGGAGCACTCGTGTCCTCTCCAAAGGGTACAGCTGCCACCCAGTGCCAGCCATCATTACCCTATAGGAGGGCAGGCCCAGGGTGGCAGCTCTTTCTACTTTTCTGAGGAAGCCAGAAGTCATATATCTGTATGAAATTTCTTGCTTTTAAGATGTCAATAATTATAGTTGACTCTTTTTATTATATATATATCCAGAGTCTCACTCTGTTGCCCAGACTGGAGTACAGTGGTGCCATCTTGGCTCACTGCAATCTCTGCCTCCTGGGATCAAGCAATTCTCCTGCCTCGGCCTCCTGAGTAGCTGGGATTACAGGCATGTGCCACCGTGACCAGCTTATTTTTGTATTTTTAGTAGAGATGGGGTTTCATCATGTTGGCCAGGCTGGTCATGAACTCCTGACCTCAAGGGATTTGCCCACCTTGGCCTCCCAAAGTGCTGGGATTACAGGGAGTCACCACGCCCAGCCTATAGTTGACTCTTAAACAGTGTGGGTCCATTCATATTTGGATTTCCTTCTGCCTCTGCCACCTCTGAGACACCAATACCAACCCTCTTCTCCCTCCTCCTCCTCAGCCTATGCAATGTGAAGACCACAGGGATGAAGAGTTTTATGATGATCCACGTCCATGGAATGAATAATAAGTATATTTTCTCTTCCTTATGATTTTCTTAATATTTATTTTCTTTAGTTTATAAATACAGTATATAATATGACTTACAAAATATCTGTTAATTGTCTATGTTATTGATAAGACTTCCAGTCAACAGTAAGCTATTAGTAGTTAAGCTTTTGGGGGAGTCAAAGGTAATATGCAAAGTTTCAACTGTGTGAGTAGGGGTAGAATGCAGTGTCCCGAATCCCTGTTATTCAAAAATCAATTGTGTTTTGAATTTAAAACGTGGTCCCCATTGTGAGGGTCAAACAAAACACCTCTGCAGGCTAAGTTAGCTTGTGAACTATAGTTGGAGACTTCTGGTTTACAGGGTGAGCTGGACTTGCATTCTGGAAACCCTGTCTCCTCCAGGCCTGCCAGGCTGTGGACTGACCAACTCTTTAGGCACAGAGATCTTCATCTTAGCTCACTGGCTACTATGGGTCGCATCTTAAGAGATGAGTCATAGCCCCTTGGCACTGAGAAGAAACTTGCTCTGCGGTTCTTTCTTTAAGTCAGGGCTGTCCAAGCTATGCCACGGGCTCTAAGAAAATGTCCCTGTCATCTTGGCGTGGCTTAGCCCAGAGAGGTTTCCATCCATTTGTGCTGTTGGACAGGGCAGAATTAGAGCCCCCGTCCTGGGCACAGAGCAGAGGTACAAGAGGAGCTATTGCTAGGTGACCACGTTTCCTATGTCCCTGGGATCCTTATACTTTTAGATAAAAATGTTTCCATATTATGTTGAGAAAAAATGCAGAATGCTACCCTGCTTCCAGGGAGAGAAGGAACATTTTGTCCTTTTTTTAATGGCTCTCAAATAATGAAATGCCATAGGGTTTCTTAAATTATAAAATATGTTTGCACATTGTACAGATTAACAATTATATTTCTACCCTCCAGACAAAAACAAACAAAACGATAAATACTAAAATAGTCACGTCCAGTTGTTATCAGTGCACAAAACTCAGTTTTTAAAATTCTTGACTCTTCCCTTGTTTTCTTCTTTTCCCTGTGTGTGTTTTTCCCTCTTCAGCTACTTCATATTCTAGCAATTCCACCTTCACAACTTGAACTGATGTTCAACAGACCTTGCAAGAGGACGTTTTCCTTATCCCTAACCTAAGAGCCCTCTTTAATGGATTAAGCCTTTGTTTACTTTTTCAAACAGACTGAAAATATGTTGACAGCCCTGGGCTTTAAATCCACATGTGCCATTATCAACCAGCCGTGAGACTAGGAGATTCCCTAACCTTTCTGGGATCCATTTTCTCTGTGTAAAATGGATGGGTGGAAATACGCTGCAGTGCAAGCTAATATGAGAATGTAGGCGGGGAGTATCACGGTGCAGGCAAAGAATTTGCTGCTGCAGCCTCCGCGGGAATAGTATCTGGAACATGTATTTGCTGATTATATGACTGAATTGGAAAAACAGGTCAATAGGTGCATATTGAACAGATCGTCCGGAAGCACATTTATACAGGAAAGGTAGAGTACTACATTCAGGATTTTATTAACATAACTTTTAAACTAAATTACAGCCTCATTCCTCTGGTTGATTCCCCAGGCCATTTTATCCTCTTCCTGACTTTCTTATGGAGCCTGCTAACAAACTCTTTATATTTTTCCAATTTTTTTCCTAAAACAATTTTACTTCATCTTTAAATGAAATTTCAAATAGACAACAATGCACTTATATACTACAATTTACAAGCAATTATTTTATTTGTCTGTTTACAAATATTTATTAATGTATAAAACAACTTATGTAATCATGATAAGCATTTTGTATTTTTACTTATTGAATCAATATTTAGCAACAAAATACCTTCTAAGCTTTCTTTTCTCTTTCAGAAATTTTAATGGCAGCAGAATATCGCTCATAAGTTATCTCTTTAAGGTTAATATACCATAATTCCTAAAACACTGTCCTGTTAGTGGATATTTAGATAGTTCCTATATTTTAACCTTTTGGACCAGACTACAAATGCCAAGAGGGCAAAATAATCTTACTTACCATGTGTAACTATTAAGCTTCAGTGCAAACCAAAAGCAGCCTGGCTGTGGTGGCTCACGCTTGTAAACCCAGCACTCTGGGAGGCCGAGGTGAGTTGGTCACTTGAGTCAACAGTTCGAGATCAGCCTGGTCAACATGGTGAAACCCTTGTCTCTACTAAAAATATAAAAATTAGCCAGGCATGGTGGCAGGTGCCTGTAATCCCAGCTAATCAGGAGGCTGAGGCAGGAGAATAGTTTGAACCTGGGAGGCAGAGGTTGCAGTGAGCCAAGATCATGCCACTGCACTCCAGCCTGGGTGACAGAGCAAAACTCTGTCTCAAAAAAATAAAAATAAAAATAATAATAATAATAAGTTAAAGCAAACCAAAAGCACTCTAGGTATTTTAAACAGAAAGGGGCTTACTACAGGAATTTGGTGCTCACAAAGTCATCATAAAGGCTAAAGGCTAAAGACAGAGGAATCAGAAGACTGTCAGGAATGACTATTTCCAAGAAGAGAACACTTCAGGAAGCTGAGTTAGAAAGCTGCTGATGCCACTGCTTCCCCACCTCTTAAGACCTGCGACTCTACAGCCTGGCCTGACAATGGAATGGCCCAAAAGCAAAACTAATGGCCTCCACGCACCTTCTGCTTTCCAGGTTTCATATACGTGCATCAAACTTTTGGGACCTAGTTTGTACTAAGATTCCTAGCTGCCGGGGTCTTTAAAAAATGTTAGTTCTTATGTTTCCAGCCTCTGTAGTAAAGAAAGGCACACTGGAAGGAGGTAGGCATGGATACTGAAAGCCTACTCACTGCATCCATCAATGACTGCATCTCTGGCACCAAGAACAGTGCTTGGTATATGTAAAATGAGCATTTTAGCAGCTAGGTCTCTGCTGGGAAGGTGTATAGAGTCTGTCTAGGAGATGGGTGTGAAACAATCTAAATGCAATAAGATCAATGAAACAGTTTCTTGAGCAGCACAGCAGAAGTGACAATTATTTGACTAGAAAGACAGAAACACATTTTCTTCTAGACTACTATTAATCATTTATAACACTGAAACATAATTAGAGGTGAATTCAGACAAGTTTTTGGCTTATCTGTCTGCCTGCTTGTGTACCATTAAGGCAGAAAGCTATCAGAAGGCCAGCCATTTGTCGATGAATTTTTGTTATCCCTGTTGCCCCAACCACTATTTTTCAAAGACAACCTTACGTACCAACTTCCTCTAATAGGACTCAGTCCCAGTTATGTGTACAATTTAGATAGCCTGGGATCATCAAAACATTGTGTTGAATTTAGTGCTGCTGTTACACCTACTGAACTCTCAAAGAGCAAGATAAGACCTGTAGATAATCTCCTGTCAGAAAAATGTTTTTTTTTTTTTCTGTCTCTTTGTTACATGGGCACTGCCAAGGTGAAGGAGAGGAGAGTACTAAATATGGAGGAAACATTTTAACATCCTAGTTCATGGAAACTTCGTGAACACTTACCTAGTGTTGGCCTTGGGCAGGACTCTACTGACCTAAGTGATTGGTAAATTGTAACATTCTTCATGAAGTGGTCCTGTGTGTTACTCCAGCTGGTCATCAACACAGGAAGGAATATTTGCCTAAGGACTTGACGTATGGTGGGATTTTAGCAGCTGGGACACGATGTGCAAATACCAAGGCAAGAAAGTTCATGGTCTATTCACAGATGGTGCTAAGTTCACTGAGGTTTTAAAATAAAGATTGTTTGAGAAGGTGTTATAAATTTATAAATTGAATTGCATTTCCCCCTTAAAGTCTTAACCCTCAGTGCCTCAGAATGCCACCTTATTTGGAGATAGGGTCATTACAGACGTGATTAGTTAGAATGACACCATACTTCAGGAGGGAGGGTTCCTAATCCAATATGACTGGCGTCCATGTAAAATGGGAGGAATTTGGGCACAGACACACACAGGGAGAATGTCATGTCAATGTGAAGCTGGCCCCTTACAAGCCAAGGAGAGAGGCCTGGAACAGATCCTTCCCTCTGAAGGATCAAACCTATTGACCCTCTGATCTTGGACTCCTAGCATTCAGAGCTGTCAGACAATAAATTACTATCATTTAAGCCATCCAGTTTGTGGCAGTCTTGGCAAAAGAATACAGGAAGAGCATAATAGCACAGGTGGTTGAGAAAGGCAACTTGGGGCCGCATCAAAAAATTTGGATATTTTGTGTAGAAATGACATGTAGAGAGGAGAGAAGACAAGACTGGTCATTTGGGGGCAGAAAGAGAAGGGTATACGCCTTGTGTTCCAGGAAGATGGCATGGGCAGGAAGGCAGGCTGGGAGCCCTGTGGGCTTTCCTGTGGTCCAGGCAGGAGATGCAGGGGCTGGGCAGAGGCAGGTCGGTGGGACGGGAGACTTGGCTGCTGATGGACTTGAGTGTGCTGGCGGGAAGGTGGTGAACCAGGCTCAGGGGTTCCAGCCTGGCCAGAGCAAGGAGAGGAGGTTGCTGGGGCTTCATTTGGAATTCAGACTTTTGTGAAAAAAAAAAAAAATCTTTCCGTATGGGAAGTTCTCAGAAGGTAGTAAGTTGGGAACAGACCCTCAAGGTAATGCTGGAGGTGTCTGTTCCAGAATTGGCAGCTTTAGGGTGAAGCTGAAGCTACCACTGTGGACAAAAGTGCCAGCTGAGTAATGCAGTGAGGAAGAAGAGTGCAGAGTCTGCCATAAAATGGGTCCCTCAGGAGAGATGCTCAGAAGTGAGATGAGTGGGCCAAGCCCATGCATATTTTTATGCTCTTACTATTATTGCCAAAGGGGTTTCCAAAGGACTGTACCAATTTATAACGCCACAAACTAGCATTGGACAAGTAGATCTTTTCCCATTGGATTTTAAAATCTGTTTGTGTTCAGTACTTCAAGACATCCTGATTTGCTGGGATAAAACTTATTTCATCAAGATAAATAAGTCTTTGAATGCATGACTTAATTTCCTGTATCAAAATGGGGCTGTGGCTCGTGTGCTTTGACGTCCGTGCACCATCAGCCTCACCAGCACTATCACTGTCGACAGCACTGCTGTGTTCGCTGGAGAGCTGCGGCTCATCCAGTGTTCTGTGGCAGGTTGCCAGGGAAGTTGTCAGCCCATGGGAGTGATGAAAGTTTCCATATCTGCCCCCTGTTCTTCCCAGTGTCTAGTTTATTCTAGGACCCTATGTAATGAGGAACCTGGAGCCAGGCTGGTCGTGCAAGAAACTGGAGTGAGGTTGGTTGGGAGCTTCAAGGAAAGGGAGCAGAAGCTGAGGCAACAAAGGAAAAGAAGGCCAGGCAGGAAGGACCCTGAGGCAGTGATAGTGCCCACAGCATGGCTTCCCTGACACCACAGTTCTGTTTCACTGGAGTGTCTCTTGCAGACAAACAAGCATGAGAGAGTAATTCCATGGTTTCACACTCTCTTAGAATATTACCTGTGATTACCAGCCTAAAGCACTATCCATCAGGTCAGTGGTCCTGGACTGTTTTCCTGAGAATGCAGCACACAGCTCAAGCATGATCCAGGGGGCCTGACATGGGTGCACTTGGAGGAAGAGGCTGAGGCTTGAGTGGGAAGGGACAGCACAGCCCAGCCTCACTGAGGGAGGCATTCTGAGAATGATTGGACTGGCATGCTGCCTGTTGTCTTATGCTGTGCCTCCTTCACAGCAGTCATAGGCCTAATTCACTGCCAGACACAGAAAAATGCTCCCACCATCGGAAATGCTGCCTAATGCAGTCACCTCTACCCCGACAGCAATTATGTCCACAGAGAACAATTTATAGGGTGAACTTTTTTACTTGCTGTGAGGCTTCTATTAGTCTTCACCAAGTGCAGTTATTGTGATGTAAGTGCTATGTTTTAATTAGTTTTTGTGTATCTGTTTACTCAATAAGCAGCATTTTTCCAGGAGCATGATTGGTGGAGTGCAGCTAATGACATGCACATGCGCACATGGAGTGAGGAAGATGATTGATGGTCACACACATGTGGCCCATAAAACATTTGATACACAATTTTCTGTTTTTAATAACATGAAACATTTTAAGGGAAGAGAAACAGGGAGGAAAATAAATCTGTTTTTATAGAGAAGGAGATGCAATGAAACACCATATGAGAAGGCCGATATGTGTTCAATAAAATCATCATCATAGGTGATTTCGATTATTCCAAACTAATTGACAGTCTCTAAGGAATTCTGTACCACAGTCTTTCTAAGAAAGAGACATACAGACAGCGTGGCTATCTTCTGATTCAGAAACTCCTCAGAGCAAAATTCCATATTTCTCACTGCCAACCAAGATGGTGCCTGCAAATTAGAATTAGCCAAGACACCAAGGTCAAATAGGGCTGCAGATTTATTACAAAGATGACATGAGATTTAATTTAAAACCAGTATTCCTCTCTGCTGCTGAGAAAGTGGCTTCCATTGAATGGTGCTTGCTGGCTGACTTTAGATTTGGTGGAAGTCTTCCAATTGCTTCCAAAGGTACCCAGGTGCTTCCTGGAGCCTCGCTTCCTTAAGTAGGGCTATCTTTTGAGTAATATATCATCGATGTGTCCTGTGCAGATTATTACGCTAATATATCATTAGAGGAACAACTTGCCCTGGTGATGGATGGCTAGTACAGTCTGGGAGGTGCCATTCACTCCATGATGGACTGCTCCCTTATTCTGATATATACTCACCGTACTGCCCATGGGTCTTTTGTGAAGGGGAAGGAACAGGCTACCAAGTGGGTTTTGTTTACAGAAGCATAAAGGAAGCTCTTTACAGTGGAGGTTCCATGTAGATCATCTAAGATGAAATTATATAAATCCTCTAAAAAGCCAGGATCTTGAGTAACACTACTGAATGTTTGAAAGACAGTCACCTCTGTAGGAGATGGATGCCTTGGCTATTGGAGCAATGATGGATTCTCTGTATTTTCGATGAATGTGTTACTCTTGGTGTCCCACACACCCATTTTCAAACTGGAGCTCTAGTATCCCTATTTTCTAACAGATGAGCACCACTCTTAGGTAAGCAGGACGTTCTTCAAAGTCCAAAGTCCAACTCCATCTGTCATAAGCAGGGCTTGAATTTCTGCCTTGCTTAGCTGTAGATTACAGGAAGATCCTGGGGTTCAGAAGAGGGGTGTCATATTCATTTACGGGTGCCATTTATACCCCATCAAGTCTCTTGCCATCAATAATCATCCAGCATGTCATTTAGCAAATCAACCACTGTTTCCCTAAATCTTCATGCAATTCTTTTAAAAGGGGCTGTAGTGCAAGGCCAAACTTGGGGCATCTTTCTCCCGACTTTGGATATTGCTCTATAGCTATAGTTTAAGACTATTTCAAGGGGCATTTTAATACGTTGGCCTGCACATTTTGAATACCTCTAAAAAAGAACAGTAACCTTCTGGTACAGAGTGTTTTAAATTCTAAAAGTATAGTCACATCTTAATGCAGTGTGGATGGCTCTCCTCACATCCTCCTATCACATAGATTGGGCAAGTGCTACAGCCCCCGTTACAGGGAAGGCACTGAGACCACACCAGGGAAGGAGCCCACATCTCGCCCCTTTGTGCAGAGCCAGGGTTGGACATACTCCTCCATGGCACCAAGCCCCGAGTCTTCCCGTTGTACCACCTGCCTGCCCCTTTCACCAATGAATCATTTCAGTATCCCTGAAACTTTTAACAATCCTTCAAAGCAAAATCCCTGGGAGAATCAACCACAGCTTTGTGAAATAAAATCATGTGTAGGGTCATGTTGCCAGAGTCAATGGAGTTATTTTAGCTGAAACTAAAATTTCTAAAGTGAAGTAACCAGGGAGCTCAAAGCACCTGAAGGACCTAAAAGCTGCTGAAACCACAATTGGACAGAAATATATGCGGATTTAAAATACCTGTTGTATCCAGCTAAAAATATATTCTTTTTTCACTTAGAAATATTCTTGAAACTCGACAGGCTGACATCATCCTGCTCTGCCCCTTATTTATAATATTTATTTATAAATAAATAATGCCCAAGACTTAGACACTGCAGGCTCTGCTTCTGTTTAATTAAGATGTGTTAAGGGTTGACTGATCCTTTCTCTGGCTGGCTTCCCTGGATGGGATCCTGCCTGGGACCATTCTCCCCCTGCTAGGCATCACCGCCCAGGTATAGCTCATGGTACTCTAGGCTTACCACTAAGCTGTCATAAGGTGCCTGGGAATTTCTACCCACTGGAAGTGAGGGCTCCTCCACCCTGATACGTGACTGTTCAATGTCACTCCAGCTACCATCTGATCTCCATCTAGCTGAAAGACAGCTGACTCACTTGGGCTCAGCATCTATGTCTCTCTCCTTTCTCTCCTGACTCAGGCATGGTGGTTGCTTATGTACAGTAGGCAAAAATAATTTTTCCTTTAGCCTTCATAGTTCTTAGCTGGGACCCCCCTAACAAAACCAGATTAACAAAAGGAAAAACAAGGAGACATTTATTAATGTGTACACCTCATGTATGCATGGCAGACACCCAAGAAATAAACAGTAAATCTCAAAGAGGTGACCTAGATCTCTGGCTCATATAGCATCTTCAACTAAAACAAAAAAAGAAGGGTGTAAGGGAGGCAAGTTATGGGAAACTAAATGCCACTTAGTAAAGTTTGTTACGTAGAGTCCTCGGGTGCTGCCTCCAGACTGATGAGGGTGTCAGGTTTCTGGTGAGTGATCAGCCTTTGTCCTTCTACAATAAGAGGGGAGGAGAGAAACCTTTAAAGTTATGTCCCACCTTTTAGGAAATAGTGGGGAGGACAAAGAGCTTTTCTTGTGTCTGCTTTGCAGGTGCCTACAGCTCAAAACAATCCTTCTGCCAAAGTGGCGTATTTGGGGATGTCGTACCTGCTGCTCTCACTTAGTCTAGGAGGACCCAGTGACCATGCCTGCAAAGGCAAACCTGCCATCCTGGAATGATTGTGGAATCTGCATTTTGGTTTAGGCAGTCATTTAAATTTAACCAACAATTCAACTTCAATCCTTGGAACAAAGTTAATTTTACACCTTTTTCTTTTCTTTTTTTTTTGAGACAGGGTCTCACTCTGTTGCCCAGGGGTGAAATCACAGCTCACTTCAGCCTCAAACTCCTGGGCTCAAGTGATCCTCCTGCCTCAGCCTCCTGAGTAATTGGAACTACAGATGTATGCCACTATGCCTAGCTAATCTTTTTAAGCTTTTTTGTGTGTACAAACAGGGTCTGACTATGTTGCCCAGGCTGGTTTTGAACTCCTGAGCTCAAATGATCCTCCTGCCTAGGCCTCCAAAAGTGCTGGGATTACAGGTGTAAGCCACTGCATCTGGCCTAATTTTACACTTTTTAAGAATTATTACATATACATAGTCCAAAGTTACATGGTAATAATGAACTTTAAAAAATGCAGCAATGTCCCCATCTTCTCCCAGAGGCAAACTCTTATAACCAGTTCTGTTTTAGTTATTTCTAAGGTTAGCTTCATAGCCCTCAATATTATGCATATACCTTCTTTTCTTGGCATATCAACTTTAAATACTTCACCACTGTTAGGTTTTTAGTCAGAAATTCTTTTGTCATTGATAACATTTACAACAGAGATCAAAATATGCACCATTCACTTATTACAATCCACCCTTAATATGGCTTGGCTGTGTCCCCACCCAAACTTCATCTTGAATTGAACTCCCATAATTCCCATGTGTTGTGGGAGGGACCTGGTGGGAGATAATTTAAATCATGGTGGTGGTTCCCCCTATACTGTTCTCATGATAGTGAATAAGTCTCACGAGATCTGACGGTTTTAACAGGGGTTTCCGCTTTTGCATCTTCCTCATTTTCTCTTCCCACCTCCATGTAAGAAGTGCCTTTTACCTCCACCATGATTCTGAGGCCTCTCCAGATGGGGAAGTGTAAGTCCAATTAAACCTCTTTTTCTTCCCTGCCTTGGGTATGTCCTTATCAGCAGTGTGAACATGGACTAATACAAACTTTATTTGGTATTTGTAACACTTTTTGGATACTGCAGGGACCATGCTGCTGCCTCTCCCCCTGTCCCATCCCTTGTGTGTTTGTCATTGATTTTTCTTCTCCAAATGCTCTAAATGCCAGGAGACATTGTTTTGAATGTTGCCTTAAACAGGTCATATTAATTTGTATCTACTCACATGTTCATCCTTTCTGAAGTTCTCCCTTCCTTCTTGCAGTTCTTTGCTTCCATCCAGTGTGACTTTCTTTCAGCCTGGAGAAATTACTTTGATATGTTTTTCGTATGGTTCTGTTGGTAATAAAAATCTCTCAGTTTTTATTTGTCTGAAAAAGTCTTTATTTTGCCCTCATTTTTTTCTTTAATCCATAAAGCTTCTCTTTTGATTTTTTAAAAAACTGAGCATTTCTTAGGTATAGTTACGTGCATAAATCTTAAGTTCATAGCTTGATACATTTGTAATATGTCACGAAGATCCAGAATAAATATAGAACATTTGTAGTGCCCCAAGACATTCCCTCGAGGCTCTAGCAGCTGTTAGTTCTTCAAAGGAAACTACCATTCAATTATCACCCTAGGCTAGTTTTGTCTGGTTTTGAACTTCATAGGAAGAAATCCAGAATATGCAGTCTTTTCTGTCTGGCATCTCTCCCCCAACATTATGTCTGTGAGATCCACCCATGCTGTGGCCTGAAACCACATGCCATTCTTTTTAATGGCTGTGTGGTATTCCATAGAGTAGCCATACCACGATTTATGTACCTAGTTTACTCTGGATGGACACTTGGGTTCTTTCCAGTTTTAACTATTATGAATAATGCAGCTATAAACATATTTATACATGTCATTTGTTGAACATTTGCACTAATTTCTCTAGCAATGAGATTGCTGGGTTACAGGGTTTACCTATCTTTAGCTTTGGTGAATACTGCCAAAGAACTTAAGAACATGATTGTATCTTTTAGAGGACCCACCACCAATGTGAGTGTTCCAATTGATCTATTCTCTCTGAAGCCTGCTGCCTGTAGCCTTCATCTGCATTATAAGAACCTTGGTCTCTACAACCTTTTATTTTAACCCAGACACTCCTTTCTATTGATTCATGGCCTTTAGATAATAACTTAACTCTTTCAACCAATTGCAAATCAGAAAATTTTTGAGTCCACCTATGACCTGGAAGGTGCTCCGCCTCACTGCACCCCCAATGCCTCCTTTCCCCACATCACTTCAAGCTGTCCCGTCTTTCCAGATGGAACCTATGGACATCTTACATGTATTCATGGATGTCTTATGTCTTCCTACAGTGTATAAAACCAAGCTGTAGCCTGGCCACAACACATGTTGTCAGGATCTCTTGGGGCTGTGTCACAGGCCGTGGTCATTCACATTTGGCTTAGATTAAATGGCTTCAAATATTTTATGGAGTTTCACTCCTTTAATCAGCACCAGTATAGATGGGGTGTAGTGGTAGCTCTTGTGATTTGACTCTGTTTCCCTGATGGCCAAAGATGCTGAGCTGTTTTAGACTTCACTGGGATGTTATCCTTTATGAAGTGCCTATATAAGTCTTCTCAATTTTTTATTAGTATATCCCTTTTTTTTCAATTTGTAGGAGCTCTTTACATAAAGTTCTTTTTAAAAATTAATCTTTATCTATCCAAGGTCATAACAATATTCCACTATGTGTTCTTCTAGAAGCTTGTCTTATTCTTCATATCAGGTCTCTGATACATCTTGAACTCATTTTATATAGAGTATGAGATACAGCCCTTTTTTTTTTCTATACAGCTGCTGTGGTTTGAATGTTTATGTCCTCTCCAAAATTCACATGTTGAAACTTAGTGGCCAATGTGATAACATGGTCATCCCTCAGTATTCATGGGTAACTGGTTCCAGGACCCCCATATTAAAACCCAAGTGCTCAAGTCCTTTATATAAAATGATGCAGTATTTGCCCACAAGCTACGTACATGCTCCCACATATTAGATTATCTCAATTACTTACAATATTTGATAGACTGTGAATGATATGCAAATAGTTTTTATTAGGTTGGTGCAAAAGTAATTGTGGTTTTTGCTGTCAAAAGTAATGGCAAAAACCGCAATTACTTTTGCACCAGCCAAATATACTGTAGTTTTAAACTGGCTCTACTTTTTATTTTTTTCTTTTTCACTTATAATATCTAATACAACATGAATGCTATGTAAATAGTTTTTATACTGTATTTTTTTAACTGGTCATTTCTTATTGTTGTATTGGTTATTTTTATTGGTTTCTCTTTTTTTCAAATATTTTCTACTTGAGGTTGGTTGAATCTGCAGATATGAAACTTGTGGATAGGGAGGGCTGACTGTAGTGAAGTGAGACCTTTAGTAGGTAATTAAGTAATGAGGACAAGCCCTAGTGAATGGGAGTAAGGCCTTCATAAAAGAGGCTTCACACAGTGTTTGGCTTTCTTGCCATCCTGCCTTCTGCCACACGAGGAAACAGCAACAGGACACCATCTTGTAAGCTGAGAACAGCCCTCACCAGATACCAATGGCAGCTCCTTGACTGGGACTCCCCAGTCTCCAGAACGGTGATTTGTTAACTTTTTATGTTATTTCCACAAATATTGATCTGATTAAGCATTTTTCTTTAATAGGATCAATTCTGGCAAATTTTCAAGTAAGTTAGGGATTTTGTCTAGGTTTCCAACTCATTTGTTTAGAAGACAGTAAAGTAATATCTTAATTTAAATTTTTTTTGAGTTCCAATGGTTGTTTTCTTTAGTTATTTCTTATTGTATAAAGTCGTTTCTCCTTTTTTTGATTGTATTAGCTAGTGGTTTTGCAGTTTTGTTAATAAAAACAATATTTTGACTTATTAATTAGATATGATGTTTTTTCTTTTCTACCTCATCAATTTCTACTTTTATTGTTTTCTTCCATATTCTTTCTATGGATTGCTTTAGTCTCATTTTTTAGTTTTTTTGAGTTAGAAATTTAATTTATTTATTTGTATCCTTTTATTTAAAAATACAAGTATTTGAGGCCATACATTTCCCTTTAATAACTATTTTAAATGTGTTTCATACAAATAGAGATGCAGCATTTTCATTAACATTATTTTTCAAAAATTTTATAATTTCTTTATGTACAGTTTTACTCAGGAATTATTTAAAAGAAGGCTCCTTACTTTCCAGATGGTAAGGTCTTTTTAAGTTCTATTATTATTTCTAGTCTTGTTGAATAAAACAGTATTGCTTATAATATTACTATTTTTTAGAAAATTTACTGAATCTGTCTTTGTAAGTTAACATATGATTAATGTTTGTGAATTGCATTAGTGTGCTCAGGCTGCCATAACTAAATACCACAGACTGAAGGGCTTACACACAATTCTGGACGCTGAAAGTCTGAGATGAGTGTGCCAGCATGGTGGGTTTCTCCTAAGGGCTCTTTTCCTGGCTTGTAGATGGCGGCCTTCTGTCTGCGTCCTCACATGGCCTTTCCTCTATGTGTGCACATTGAGTTGTGTCCCTTCCTATAAGGACACTAACTGTATGTATCAGAGCTCTACCCTTATATGACCTTATTTCTTGTAACTTTATTTCCATAATGATCCTGCCTTCAAATACAGTCACACTGGGGGTTTGGGGTTCAACAGGCGAACTGGAGTGTGGGAGAGGAAGGCACAAACATTCAGTCCATAGCACAAGTATCCCCTTAGCACTTGAGAAGTACCCTACCCCACCTCCTGCATCCTCAGGAGTTACCGTCCAAGACTCCCCAGTGGATGCCTGAAACCACAGATGGTACTGAACCCTGTATCTTCTTTGTGTATAGTATCGGAGGCAATCTGTCCTTCCATATTTCATGCCCTGGTGCCTCTTTTGCACTTTTAAAATGTTATTTCTATTGGACATCTTCTTCCAGAAGGATCATTTCAATAGCAGTTGACTTGCTTTAGTTGGTATCTGTTCTCCTTGATAAACTTCAGCTCTGCTGGAAGCGTGGTAGCAGCTTCTTTATCAGCAGATGCAGCCTCTCCAGTAATTTTTATATTTTTCAGTCCACACCTGAATCTGTGTAACTATTCCTTACTTGGAGTAAATGGCTTGATGTCACTCTTTTCAAGAGATCCCTTGCTGAAGTCTTCATGTAGGCTCAATACTTTCTGGCACAACACATTGTCATCATCAGCTGGAACGTTCATGTCTTCCACCCACAAATGTAATGCCTTTTCCTTCTTAATTAACTTATCACACACTG
This sequence comes from Ateles fusciceps, assembly GCA_036589455.1. Taxonomy (NCBI): domain Eukaryota; kingdom Metazoa; phylum Chordata; class Mammalia; order Primates; family Atelidae; genus Ateles; species Ateles fusciceps. The sequence continues at coordinate 3,786,359 of JAZHEH010001784.1, read as the reverse complement.
TGGCTGGAACTTTTGTGATTTGAGGTGTGACAGAAAAACTGGCATAATCTTCTTTTTTTTTTCTTTACAATTTAACCAATAGAAGATTCATTCTTACTGGAGATCTTAGCAACTTCATCATAGGATTTTTGTTTTGTTTTGTTTTCTTATTAAGTTGAGAACTTTCACCTTTTCTCTTAAAGGAAGCACATCATGGCTTCTCTTTGGCAAGTCTGAACTGCCAGCATCACTACTTTTGCATGTGAGGGCCATTATTAAGTAAAATGAGAGTTACTTGAACACAAATACTACCATCCCATCACAGCTGATCTGAGAGTCCAGACGGCTATGAAGTGACCAATAGGCAGCTAGCGTAGGCATCAAGGATATTCTGACAAAATGATGATTCACACCCCAGGTGGGATGCAGCAGGACAGCAGATTTCATCTCACTACCCAGAAAAAAATTTAATTTCAAATGTACATATTATTTCTGGAATTTTCCATTCCATAAGTTAAGACCTCCGTTGGCCTTGGATAACTGAAATTGCAATGAATCCAATGCTGAGAGGGACCTACTGAATTCTCTGTTTTATTGTATAAAGTTTGATATAGTGAGAGAGAAAAATAGAGAGGAAATACCTCACCATATTATGTTTAAGTATTATACATACTTGCTAAGTTTCTTTTGTCTCCTTGATTTAACTTGTACTAAGAGTGATATTTTAAAGACACCATTTATTGGTGTGTTTGTTTCTGTCTCCTAATACCACCTGTAAAATACACTTCATAAAAGTGGAAGTGGTTGCTCTACCTTTTTCATCTGCAAGCATTCATGTTTTTTGTCTTTATTATTAATTACGGTATTTTTTAACACTCAAAAGTATCCTTTGTTATATTTTATTTTCTTTTTAGCATGAATTCTACTTTTTTGTAAGATCGGGAATACAAGCCATGATTTCTTATTTTTTCTATTTGACTAGTATTCTTTTAACTGCCCTTCATTTCAGACTTCCTAAATAACATATGTTTTGAGACGTATCCTTTATATACATTATAAGATTGGGTCTTGCTTTGTGAGAAAAGCCAAGTATCTTTTTCTTTAACAGATGGGTTAAATCCATTCACATTTACTAATACTACTGATATGTTTGGTCTCACCTTTGTTATACTCTATATTATAATTGCTAAATGTATTATGTAATATTTGCTATGTTTTTTTCTCCACAGGATGTGTTTCAATTGCTTTTTTCTTTTGGTATTTAGGAGAGTCTGTTTTTACTTGAATGCTTGCTTTAATATACATAGTTTCTTGGATTTTTACAATTTAATTGTTTGCTGTCTAGTTCTTCTTCTTTAATGGTATCCTTGACTCCTGCTTAGTACCTACACAATTAAAAATGAGCTTGTTCTACTTTCTCTTACCCTCTTCCTTGCACCCTTATTTATAGCTGAATTATTTCTGCCTCCTCCTATCATATAACATCTGGATATTACTTTTCTAGCTAGTTTTAATGTTACATCTATAATTAAATGCACATAGTCAATTCTTTTATTGCTATTTTCTCCAGTATTCTTTGAGTTGTTGCATGTTTAAAATGTTTCCTATGGCTTTGATATTTGAAATCATGAAAAACAGCATGACTGGAAATCACAGTTTTGGCTCATAATTTATTTCCTTGAGTTATTTGACAATGCTGTTCACTTTTGCTTTTCTTTTCATATTACTATTTAGAATCCTGGTGCTAAATTCTTTTGCCCTTGTAAGCAATTTGATCCATTTGTTTGAAGAGCCTTTGAATATTTTTCTTTATCTTTAAAATCTAACAATTTTACTTAAATAGGTATCAGAATTCATCATTTTGGGTCAATTCTCCCAGGTACCCTGGGAGCTCTTTCCTATACAGGGCAAGGTCTTTCTTTCCAGAAAGTTTAACTGGAGTATAGTTTTCAGTATTAGTTCTCTTTCATTATTTGGTTTCCAGATTCAGGGACCCCAACAGTATATATGTTGGACTTCCTTTGCCTGTCTTTCATTTCAATCACTTTCCCTCTAAACGTTTCTCTTCCTCCTCTTTTTTCTCTTTTTAATCTCATTTTTTTCTTCTCAGCTTTCTAATTTTCTTTTCCCGTATACTCCTCATTAAATTTTCATTCAAATATGTTCTCTCTAGGCACCATGAACTGGAGATAGTATTTTTGACATGATGTTTGTCTTTTTAAATATTTCTTTTCTAAGTTTAGCCAACCCTTGTTTTACATCTTCTCTTTTTAAATCTTAGAAAATTTATTTTTCATGTTGTTTTTTACATCACCAAATACTGGTTTAATGATACTTAATTCAGTTTAGAACTTTTTCTTACAGTTTTCCTCTGTTTTATGGCTATTTGGGGCAGAGAGGAGGAAACTTCCTATCAGGTGGCATACTTTGATCTTTGTTTTTGTTTGATTCTTAGAGGAGCTTTAAACATGAAGATTTCTTATGTTCCCATCATACGTGTACATGGTTGGTGGTTTGGGATAATTTACAAGACCATTCTCTTCTTATGTGTAGTGCAGTGTTTTTAATGAATGGCTTCTTTTTGGGGAGAGGGTGTGCACACTTTGATTTTGTTTTTATTTCATTTAGTCTTCCAGAGCCCTAAATTTCCTTTCTTGTTTATTTTTCCTTCATCATCCAGTCTCCAAAGTCTCTCTCTTTTTATTTTTCTTCCTTCAGAAACATTATTTTTTTTTTTTTCAAACTGCCATAGATGTCCTATGCCCACTTTTAAGTGTGTTTCCTCTGGTCAGCACTCTTATCTACAAGGATTCTTTTTCAGTATTATCACGCTTTCAGTGAACTTTCTATTTCTGAGGGATTTATCTCATTTCCCCTTGTTCATTCTTATGCAGGTTTTCCAGAGCCTCTACCAGTTCTCTTAGCAAAGGTTTGCAGTAGAAATTCAAGAAATAATCTGCTGTTTATTTTTTGAATTTTGATGTTTATTTTTCATGTAATTAGAAGTATTCAGTGTTCTCTCTCTTTTTTTAATTTTGCAGAAAGTTTGAGATTTATGTGATTTTATTTGCTCTTTTTGTAATTTGGTCATGTTTCTGGGATATGTGTGGAGAGATTCTTATTTAAGTAGTCTTTATTACTTCGGCTACCAGGAAATATTCTCAGTGAAATTTTAATTCACATGTATTCCCTCTTTAGCTTCTGTTTGTTCATGCAAGACTGCTGTAGAAGGGGGAAAGTTTATATATGTATAGAAAAGTGAAGATATATTTTTTCAAAATTTGATTGTGTAACAGTGAAAATATTTGATAGTAAGACACAAAATTTGTATAAACAAATATCATTTAATTAATTTAATTAAGATAGACAATATTGTGTATCTTTCTATTGAAAAAACTTATAATCAGATGCTTCATTCGTATTTCTGTGTTTTACGACATTTCAAATTCTAGACTGCATGCGAATCTAAAGTAGTTAAATTAGGTCTGAATATAAGGTTTGTTAATATAATATTTAATGTGCTTTCTAGAGATAGGTAACAGCAGTGGAAACAAAAAGGAATAAATAGGATTAGACTATACAATCTGTAGAATTTAACTTCACAGAGATTTTTTTTCAGTGTTCCATGCTCATAAATAATTTCTTAACAGTGACTAGAATTTTGTTTATATAATATAATTACATTGCATAATGAGTCTTCCCATTACGCAGTAATAAAGACAACTGGGAATGTACTTTGGAGAAAGTGCTGAAGTTTAATAAAGATTTAAATTATGGATTCAACAAATACAAAATAATAAGTTTGAACCGTATTGTTTATGTACTCAAGTAATTATTCTCCCATTTTCTTCTAATATCCCATTGTTACTAGAAATTTTATGCCTTATTAATCTTCCTTGACATATTCCCACAATGTAACATTACTATTAAACACACACGTTTCCATATACACATTGACGTTCACACACAACAGGCGATTCATGAGAATTGTTACAAGCATTGATAGTGAGTGGTAGTAAAATTGATATGCAATAGAGATAACAGACATGTTTTTAACCATATAATGGACTGTTTTCTAGCCTTATTCTAAATACATGAATTAGGAAAATTAAATGAGGAGGAAATCCTTGTACATGTAAAATATGTGAATAAAAGCTGAAGTAATATTTTTTGCATGAATCTTTGAGTTTGGCAGTAATTCAGATTAAAATGATTTTGAACAACACTTGGCAGCCTGATGGTTTTTGTGGTGTTTCTTTCTAGCCACAGAGAAGTCTTGATTAAATCCGTCTTCCTTATGGACACTCATAATTTCTTGTGAGAGGTGTGATTAGTTTAATGTCACCCGAGGAAGGAGGTTAACCTTATTGGCTGAAGGGCACTATCTATATGTGACATTTGTTCTCTAACCATGAATAATCAAGTGTTGGCTAAAGATTCAACTCACCTGATATTAAATCATAACTTTCCCTAAAATATTCAGAAAATGTATAGGCAATGATGGGCAGAAAGGAAATGTTTAGCTGCACATCTTTTCTGTGATACTTTGGATTTTTTTTAAGTGCTTTTATGTACACTTTCAAATGCTCTGTCTGGACTTACGTAGAATGGGTATTATCATCCCCTATTTGATAGATGGGGAATCTGAAACTAAATGACTTGATAAGATCACTTGGCAGCCTAAGATAACTGGGATTGGGGAAGTGGTCTTTGTCCCATTAACCAACATTCTCTCAACTATAACTCTTAGCTTCATTGCTTGCAAATTGATGTAGCACTCTCTACTTAGTATGTATATAGGAAGCTAGGACTAAATAAAGTATTATAACCAAGGCATCTTTATTCACTTAGCTTCTAAACTGTTTATACTTCATAGAGAGGTTGTGAAATAAAGTGTGGAAAACAGAGTGAAGGAATGGAACTAATTATTGATCATCCAACTATGGAAGAGACATTTATCCTCACATAAATCCAGAATGGCAGGATGGAGTTACCCTCATTTTGTGATGGAGCTACCCTCATTTTGTGATGGAGCTGCAATTTGGATGCTCCATCAAAGAAGCAAAAGTCCTTGAAATTTTGGGCTTCTAAAACCATAGCTAACCATTTTTCAGTCAATAGAGGAACAGCAATTTTCAACGAAGTCTTCAATGTCTGAAATCATTGAGTGCATTTCCTTCCAAACTGCTTTCTGGACCAAATTTCACCTCTGCTCATAAGTCTTGATCAGATCAATATGAACCCAATGCCCACACTTTCTGACACATTCATCTAAATCATTTTTTTTTCCACTATGGAAAATCTATCTTTAAAACAGGGGCAAAGTATATTTTCCCAAGTCAAAATAGTGCACACAAAAAGTCATATTTTTTTGTCATATGTAATAGACACTTATTATTTTTGCCCAAGGAAGAGTCAGATTTGATTTCTGCAAAAGAAGGGTCAGTAATAAGAAGTTGATGAGTTTCAAATCTGTAGTTAGACTTCTTTAAGCAAGGTCAGTGCATAAAGATCTGGTCCTTGGTCTGAAACCCAGTGCACATGAGCACACACACACACAAATGCACACACACATCACATACACACACACCTGCACTTGCACAAGTGAAGGAGAATAAAAGGACTCATGGCCAAAAAAAAAAATAGACGCATTGTTACAGCATTTTTACGCTGACTTTCTTACACCATAATTTAGGCTTTAACATTAGTATTTCATAGAAAATATTCAGAGAGGTAAAGACATTTATTGCTATTTCTTTTACACTATCCCAGGACACATGCACTGAAAGTTAAGGCTCCATTTCTGGATTCATAGCTTACGCACAGAAATATGTTTCAGATAGATATTTGACGCAGAGTATAACCCTTGATTTATTGGAATCGAATATATGCATTTTTCAGAAACAGCAATTTGGCATTTGAAAATTGTAGGCCAAGTAGGTTAGACAAGTCACATTATTGCTGGCTGTGTTATAGTGGCAGCTATAATTAATATTTTTAAGTGGGTCTCTCAAGAATGTTTTGGAATAATATTTTAATCTAAGTTTACAAGTATAAAAATCCTTTTTCCCTACTGGTCTAAAAGCAAAGATAATTCAGGGACAGAGACACGTTTTCTTTATGTATGCAGTACGCTCATCTCACAAAAGATATATATGCTTCTTGATGTGCATTAAGTTTACTTTTCTGGAATAGTAGGGATTTCAATTTATACATAGGTCATAAAATAGCTTTACCAGCATTCTATGTAGTTAGGTTAAAACTGGACCACTAAAATTTTGGAATTGTGGCTAGAATTCTTTTAATCAAGAAAATTATCTGTGAAAAACCTTAATTTAAAAAAAAATTATTTCCTGGAGTTTGGACTTTGAAATTCTCATATATGTAATAAGCTGAAAACGGTAGGAATAAAGTAAGTGGGTAGAAATACACCCTTGTGTTACAGCAGGTTGGGTAATTTAGACAGTTCGTGGTGGTTTTTTCTTCAACAACTTGATGAAAACTGTGTGTGTGTGTGCGTTTAATTTTGATAAAATATAATACTTTGTTATTTCAAATCTTTCTTAAATACAGGGTATAAATATGTCTTTTTAAAGACTTCTTTGAATACTATTAGAATTCTGTTGGAATATTTCTAACTTTAAAATTTTATGTTCAGTGTAACTCAATTTATATCACTGCTCTCTCTAAGTTAGAAACTTTCATTTTTCTGGTATCCTTTTTCGTCTTTCCTGAATTGATCCTCCAACTGCATTTAGAGAGCTGGACTCTGGCATAAATATTGTCTTTTCAAGTCTCAAAAACCTGCCTTTGGGTCTGAGTGCATTTTAAATCTCCCACCCTTATTCCCTAGTCTGCCATCCCTAGGGCTTCATTATTATTTTGGCATTCTGACTTCCACAGGCTGTGAACATTTGAGACTCTAAGCCAGTTGTCTCCGACTGATTTGGCTCATTTACCCACTCCCCGCAAAAATTTGAAAAACAACTTATCCTCTGAAATAGTTTTAATTCAACACCCAAATGCATTCATCATATGTATAAAAGATGCAAATAGGTATAACTTCCAGAAGATTGTAAGTTTTCCCATTTTAAAATAAAATAATTTTATTATTCTTTTTAATGAATGTAATAGAATCTGATACCATAGTGATTTGCTATCCACCATGATACATTCAAGACGTATACATGCTATATTTTAACATCTAGAAATTCTGTTTTTATTTTTTCTATCTCAACTTGCATTATCATTCTACTTCTGCTTAGAATTTTCTCTATCTAATTTAGTATGACTGAAAGTCTGTTATTGATCAATCTGTAATTCTTTTTTTTTACAAAAAAGTATGTATATTTAAAATTTTTAAAAATTTATTGTGATTATAAGTCTGTGTTAAACTATTCTGGCTAAAGCTACTATTAAAAGTATTAGTAATATGAAATTGATCAACACAACATATATAACTTTTTTATTTTTTTGAGACAGGATTTCACTTTGTCACCAAGACTGGAGTGCAGTGATCAAAACATGGCTCCTGAGCTCAAGCATTCCCCCACCTCAGCCTCCTGTGTAGCTGGGACCACAGGTGTGTGCCATCATGCCCAGGTAATTTTTTAATTTTTTTGTACTGATGGGGTCTCACCATGTTGCCCAAGCTGGTCTTGAACTCCTGGTCTCAAGTAATCCTCTGCCTCAGCCTGCCTCCCACAGTTCTGGGGTTACAGGTGTGAGTCACTGCACTTGGCCCATATGTAACTTTTAAGTCATTATTAATTACATATAAAATTTTATTGGAAATATTACTCTTAGTAAAATGGATGGGAATTTCCCAGTTAGTTTATATACGCATGAGCGAATATGGATGTGAATGACATCGTTACAGCGCCACAGAGTTAATCTTACACTTTAAAGTAGATGTAAGTGCTGAGAGCACCTGTTAACATAAATACAGAGATAAAAGGAGTTTCGTGATAGCAATTCTTTGAAATCCTTCTGGGTTGTATGCCAAAATGTATGCTAATTTAAAAATTTTAAAAAATGAATGATCTCTCAGCTGACAGCTATATTAATTTCTACTTCAGTTCTGTTAAAAGCAAAGGTTTGGGGCCATGTGCAGTGGCTCACACCTGTAATCCCAGCACTTTGGGAGGCCAAGGTGGGTGCATCACTTGAGGTCAGGAGTTCGAGAGCAGCCTGGTCAACATGGTGAAACCCCGTCTCTACTAAAAATACAAAAATTAGCCAGGCATGGTGGCATGTGCCTGTAATCCCAGCTACTCGGGAGGCTGAGATGGGAGAATTGCTTGAACCAGGGAGGGGAAGTTTGCATGCCACTGCACTCTAGCCTGGGGGACAAAGCAAGACTTCATCCAAAAAAAAAAAAACAAAAACAAAAACCCACAACTGTTTGGAAAACATCTGAATTGAAAATGAAATTGGAACTCAGTCCTTAAAGTCATTCACTTTCTCAACAGTAATATGGACTTTTCCATTCATCCCTCATGTGGGTCTGGCACACTGCAGAGCAACACACCAGAGCAAAGATGCATTTTTCTTTTTTTTCTGTTAAATGAAGAAGGGGGAAAGAAAGAAGAACCTACATTCTCAGGGCCAGTTTTAGGAAAGAGTAAGTGTGGGACTGACATTTTCTTAAAACCATAATTGGTTGTGTATCCCTTGAGAACCTCAGGGGTCTAATAACCCAGTCTGAAGATGGCTGTTGTATGGCAAGGTGGGGATGTTCTGAGGTTCAAAAGCTTCAGCATGTAAACAAAAGGACTGGATTTGGGCAGGGAAGAGCTGGTTAGATAAGTCTGTGGCCAAGTCCCTCTTCCCTTTATCCTCTATTCCTCATTAATATTCAGATTTGATATGTCTGGGAGGCAGCCCGGGAATCTGCAGTTTAGACAGATTCTGGTGATTTTGTTGCAGAGAGGTTATAGATAAGTCACCCTTTGAGGAACTCTGGACCACGGGAAAAGAGATGGACTTAAGAATCACCTAGTCCCAGCCCGGGATCATCACTCTCTGTCTAGAAGCTGTGTGGATCTCAGGCCCACAGCTGGACCTCCCTAAGCCTCATTGTCTTCATGATTTAACATTGTGAGAATTTAGTGAAATAATGTAAGTAAGGCTGAAACAGTGTCTGAGCATTTAGCAAATTCTTGGTAAGTATTACTTTATTCTCCTTTTCTTCCCTAGTTTTCCAATCTCTTTCATTTCCTTACTTGAGGCAGGGAATATGTGACTTATATTTATTCTCTAGTTCTTAGCATTCAGTGACTTGAGAGAAATTTCTGAATAAAAGTTGATAAAAACAAAAATGATAAACAAAATAGAGCTAAATATCAGCTTAGAAACTTCCTTCTATATTGATAGAGATCTTTCCATCAATCATGAGGAAAACAGCATTAATTGCATCCAGTTGTTCAAACAATTTACCTAATAAAACTAGTATCCACATTATATTTCTCCACCTTGTCCCCAAGGATAGAAGGATATAAAGGTTTGATATACCACATCTTTCAGGTTCTCAACTTTTCCTGTCTTAAGAAAGCAGTAAGTACCTTTCAGCTCTTATGAACTCTCAGTGAATACCCATCATTGTACACCATGGTCCAGGTACATGAGCTACCAAGGAGTACCAGGTACCCTTCCTGTCTTGGGAACAGTATGGCTTACCCTCCTCTAAGTCACTATAGTCTGTCCCTTCTGGGTGATTCAAGTTGTCCCTTAAGTAGCAGACTCTAGCATCTCACTCAAGAATAATGTTGAGGTCACCTTTCTTCCACCATCTGAAGATCTGAAATTCGCCATACTTGCTCAGAGATGAGGCAGTGGTGTCACAGTGGCAGGGAGCACAGGCTGTAGATTGAGCTACCTATGTTCAAATTCAATCGCTCCTCCTTTCCAGTTGAGTTCCTGTCTGAGTCTGAATTCTCCCAAAAGCAGGGCCTGAGACAGAGGCTTGCATCAAGGAGCTTATTTGGGAAGTAATCCCCGGAAGCAGAAGTAAGAGAACAAGGGAGTGAGGAGCGTGGCTGCTTTATGGAGTTGGCCACTGGTGGGATAGTCAATGTTCTCTGTCCTGCAGGGACTTTCAAAGGCACCCTATGAAAGATGTTTCCCAGTCACCTACCTTTGCTCAAAACTCAGGAGTACTCCCACGAATGCTAATTCCTCACACTTGCAGTGTGTGCAGGTGAGAGCACCCAGTGGGTTACAGACCACAATCCACACCCTGGGGCTGGAGGAGTCCCACAAGCATCAAGAGGTAATACGAGTGCTCAGAAACCACACCTCCACCAAGATCCTGGTACCTAAATGGTCTCAGTCCAAGATTTGGTGTCTTTTAGAACACCTCAGTGTTCTCTTTTAAAAGTCTGTTCCCATCTTGACATTCAGGTCCTCTGCCAGTCTTCATTCTACCCTTTTCCCACCAGAAGATCCTCCCCTTTTGACAAAGTGAAGAGCAGTATGGGACTTACATGGTCACAATTGTGTCGTCAGCACTGAGGGGCTAGTCATTTCGCTTACTGCTCGTCTCTTCAATTTCTTTGTAACTCTAGAAGCTCTTCATTGACCTTAACATTGAGTAGGGGCCAGTGTTTCCTTCCATTCTTTATTGTTCCTTTTAGTCTTACCTCAAGAGTCACCTTCTTATTGAGAACAACTCTGACTGTCATTAAAATTGCAATGCACACCTCTCACCACCCCTTCCTTTCATTTAAAAAAAAAATGGTACTTAGCATCTTCTAACATACTTCTATTTACTTATTATATTTATAATTCATTTTAAGCTCCACAAGGTCAGAGACTTTGACTTTTGGGTTTACTAAGGTATCCCAAACAACTAAACAGTTTCTGCCACTTAGTAAATGCTCAATGAATATTTGTCGAGTGAATGAATATATTGTGAATGGTTCAGGCATATCCTTGATAGATAAAAGCAGGTTTGACTTTCAAGAAGAATGTTGGGATTTTCTACAGACTGCAGCTCAATCAATGTAGTGACTCTAATCAATGAAGAAAGCTTTATTTGAATTAATAGCTTATCTTGAGAATAAAAGCTTGAAGAGAGATTCAGCTAGTATTATCTTATGACCATTCACCATTAGAAAAAGATAAGGGAGCTAGTGTGGCTTGCTGGCTCCCTTCCCCATCCAGAATTAAAGATGCTAAGAAAGGAAGACTAATCTCTATGGCTTTGGAGAAGGGGGGGAAAGCCCATGAGGATCCCTAGAGACAAGAAGGAGTTGTGACTTCTTGTGGGGGAGAAACAGCAATGAGGCTGAGGAGGAACAGGTGGTGGGTTGAGAGTGGGGGTAATTAAATGAGGCAAGAGCTGGTTAGTTGTGCTATTTTCCCTTTGCTGCACTGCCCTAGGTTGGTCATTGTCTTCCCTACCACTGGTGTGGGACAGAAAACAGCAGTAACAGCCCAGCACTAGAGGGTCAAGGGTGAGAGACTAATATTGGAATAGCAGGGGGCCTCCTGCAGCAGGTGGGGGGCATTCTGGATGGCCCTTCACCCTTTGCACACTTGGTGATTAAAATGAAGAGGGAATGTCTCTCTAAAGATAGTAGAAATGTGCTGGAGGCAAAGAGTGGCCATGAGTGTTACGTCCCCTATAAAGGGACTGCAAATAGGGCATCAAGTTTGGGTTGTGTCTTCATGAGCTCTAGTCCCTGGGTAGACTAGGGACTAGTTTCCTCTCTTTAACTCACCAGCAGCAGGGCAAGCTATAACTTTGGCCTCATATTCCAGGATAAAAATTACCTTTGGAAAAGCTGATATTCTCAAGGTAGAAATGATTCCAAAGGCAAAGTTAACCAGATGCCCGAGGATACCATCAAATTAAAAAGAAAAGAAATTCTGAACAACATGTACTGGGTGAACAAGAACAAGATGGGCAGAGTGATCAAGACTTTAAAATAAATACAACAAGGATTGAAGGGGGATATTGGTAACATGAAACAGGAGCAAGAAGAACTAAATGGGAATATACTTTGTAGAAAATGTAATAGTTAAAATGAATCAGAAAATACAAGAATAAATGAAAGAGTGGGTGAAGTAAAATAATATGTCAGTGATCTAGAAATCCAAATTGAGAAAATCCCCCAAGGCATTAGGAAAGAATAAAAAAATGAAAAACTACAATAGAAAAGTTGAGATGCAAAGAATAGTGTAGATACATACGTAAAAAGAGCATATATATGATGAAAAGAGAGCATATATATATAATGTCCCAGAAAAAAGAGAAATATATATATGTGTGTATATATATATGTATTTTTAAATGAGTAAAAATTTTGCAGAAGTAAAAACTTAAACATCTCAGATTGCAAAGGCTGATCGAATCCAGACTTTGTGAATAAGAACAAATCCCACACACTGCAATTTAAGACCATCAAAGGCAAATTCAAAAATCTAAGAGCTTCTGTGTAGAAAGAGCTCATGGTCTGCAGGCTAACAAGGATCAGATTGACTCTAGATTTCCCAACAGCAGTCTTGGAAACAAGAACTTACTTTATAGGCAGCTAAGTTATAAGTTATGTGACTGCAGGCGTACAGTAAATATATTCTAAGACATAGAAAGCTGAGAACACATATTTCTCAAAGATTTTCTTTAGAAACACTCTTGGAGGATGTCATACAGTAAGAAGATAAATAGATTCAAGAGCACGTCATGAAACTTGTGGGAAATAAGAGTAAATAAATAACAAGATAAGATAAATAACCAGATAAATATTATTGAGATCTAAACGTTAAGAAACAAAAAAAGAAAGAAAGAAAGAAGAAGGAAGGGAGGAACAAAAAGAGAAAAGAAATCATATTCAATTCCTTCAGAAATAAAAATCTAAAGGACACTAAATTTCAAAAATACTTTCATTGAATTGACCTTGGATTTAGAAGTGATTAAGTTAATTAGATTTTCCGATTTCTTTAACAGTGTCTACAAAACACTCTTTCTTAGTGCTCTTGATGGAAGTTCAGCTTTTTAACCAGAACATTCAGGAAGAGCCTCTGGGAAGTTGGTCAAGGGTATTGATACTTGCTGTTGCCTTTCAGTACGTGAATTCTCTTTACATTTGTCCAGGCTGCAGTGCTGGGGAGAGGAGTGGTGGAGGGAAACAGGTGAGGTGGTAAGTCTTTCAGACTTCAGAGGCATCTATATAGCAATATGATGAGAAGGCTGGCCCTGCAGGGACTAGAGTGACTGTCCATTTTCCCTTTGCTCATTTGATTTCTGGCCACACTGTGTTGACTGGAAAGCTGTGTATGGGTTCAGTCCCAGCACCTCCACGCAGAATGGGGCTCTTGGGAGTGCTTAGCAGGGGGGTGGCTTCTGGGACTAATTAACAGACTCTGTCAGAGTTAATGAAGGCACTCCAGCCACAGAGAATATGACTGACAGATCAGCCTACCACAAAACGAGACCTTTGAAGTCATCAGTATGCAGTGCATGGTGCACTAGGCTGTAAGTCAGCCGTCCGGGTCTTGGTCTTGCCTGGCCTGGTGTGAATGTTGGGTAAAGTGTTGCAGTCAGCCCAGGTCTTAGTGTACACATTTGCTAAATGAAGGCATTGGACAGATCGAGCTCCAGGATCTCTTCTAGCTTTAATATCCTCAGGCTCCACAAATTGGAAGATGAGATTTGGGTTTAGACTACATTGAATACTAACAAAATGACTACACTAACTTTGGGCTGAGATGAGATCAAGATAATCTCTCATCTTTGATGTGTCCTATGAACTCAAATAATAAAAGCTACCATTCGCTGAGCTCCTACTATGCACTCTGTACTTGACATTCACCATTCTGTTAAATGTTAACATCAACTTTACAAAATAAACAGCAAGGCACAGTGGCGCATGTCTATAATCCCAGCACTTTGGGTGGCCAAGGTGGGAGGATCACTTGAGGCCAGGAGTTCAAGACAAAAATAGATGACCATCTGCTCATTTTTCAAAGACGAATTGTGAAGTTTGAAATGGGAGTGAGTAAGGCAAGTGTCAGGAAAAAGGACTTGAACTCTAGGCCCAATCAATGACAATGGCCCTGATTTCCCCCTGCAAGTAACTTGCTCTTTCCCCTGCCTGAGGTAGATTATGTGCTGCTGTGTAAAAAGTCACCTCAAAACAATGGCTTAGGATCTTCTACGAATGAGAAATAGAGGAGTGGATCTATGGACTGTTCTGACCTGGGGTCTTTCATGTGGTTCAGTTAGAGGTTGGCTGGGACTGCAGTCATCTGATAGCCTGACTGGGGCTGGAGGAGATGCACTCTAATGGCCAGAAAGCTGGTACCAGCTGTTGGTGGGGAGGCCTCCATCCTCTCCCCATTGGCCTCTCCACAGGGCTGCCAAGTCCCCTCACAGCATGGCCTCTGTCTTCTCTCAGACCAAGGAATCTAAGAGCAAGAAAGCCAGGCAGAAGGCATATTCTCAATGACCTATCCTTGAAAATGACACAGTATCCCTTCCACCACATTCTTTTCAGTAAAGGTGAGGCACTAAGATTGGTCCACATTTAAGGACAGAAAAAGTAGACTCCAGCATTTAAATTAGGGGGGGATGTCAAAAGATTAAATATATATTTTTAAATTCAATATTTTTCCAGTATTTTTTAAATTGTTGTTAAAAAAACACATTACATAAAACTGACCATCTCGTGTTTGAGTGTATAATTCAGTAGTGTTAAGCATATTCACGTTGTTGTACAACAGATTTCCAGAATTTTTTCATCTTACAAAACTGAAACTCTGCACTATGCATATGTTTTAAAGTCAGCACAGGTAGACTCGATTAACAAAACCTAAGAAACAGAGGGTGGCACTGTTGTTTTACTCACCTTTATGACTCTAATGTGACAACAGCGTGTGATCCATACAAGAGCTCAGAAAATGTGCTAAGTGAAATGTAAGAGTCAGACAGATAGGAGATGAGGGGTATTGAATCCAGAAAGCCAAAACTGTGTCTCTCATCTCATTCACACCACACTCCAGTGTGCAGCAAAGGGGCCTGCACGGTCCTTTGTAATATCTGTAGTGGTGAACTAGACGACATTAGCCATGACCATTTGAATCCTTTGGTCTTAAAGTCTTTGATATGGTTTGGCTCTGTCCCCACCCAAATCTCATCTTGAATTGTAGCTCCCATAATCCCCATGTGTTGTGGAAGGGACGTGGGAGATAACTGAATCATGGGGGCAGTTTCCCCATACTGTTCTCATGCTAGTGAATAAGTCTCATGAGATCTGATGGTTTTATAAGGAGTTCCCCCTTTCACTTGACTCTCATTCTCTCTTGCCTGCCTCCATGTAAGACGTCCCTTGCTCTTCTACCATGATTGTGAGGCCTCCCCAGCCATGTGCAACTGTGAGTCCCTTAAGCCTCTTTCCTTTATAAATTCCCCAGTTTATAAAAAAACGAAGTGTGTGTTTATTAGCAATGTGAGAATGGACTAAGACAATATTTTTTTTAAACTGTATGTAAACAACAACCAAAAAAGGTATGAAGAAAGGGCAGATTTAGTTTTAAACATAAGATGTCAGAGTTTATGACTTGAAGTGCAAGTTTAGTACCATTATTATATTATTTTGTCATGTTCTATGTATTTGCCCCTAAACAAAATTGAGATTCAAAGCTGCAGTTTTAAACAACAGCCATATTTTCAGGTTATCAAAAGAAGAATCAGAGACCAGTATTTACAACTGGTGTAAAATGGATATTCCCTCATATGTGCATATTTCATGCAAAGGTTTTATAAGTATTCTGTCTCTGTGATTCAGATTTATTTATTCCTAGGGTTTACATTTGAGAGTAACCTTTATATCTACTGTAAGGTAGATTTATATCTAGAGAAGTATATTTTTCACACAGCTCATTTATTAGGCTGTAATGTATTATAATGCGTCCCACACACAGAGAAGAGAGATACTAATTTTTGGTAAAAGCTTAAAAATGACCAAAAATATCCTTTTAAATTTCTCTATTTTTCTCAAATATTTTTGAGTTTACAATCTAGTTTTTAAAAATTCAGATAAACAGGAGACAGTTTATGGTACTTTAAACCTGGCAGTCGACCATAAAATAAATTGTATTTAGTAAATTTCAAACGTGCTTATTTTGTATATTTGTAAATGATACATTGTTTCAGTGAAAACAATTATTTTTTAACAAAATGAGCAGACCAAGACATTCTGTATGCACACATTTGATTAGATTGTTAGAACCAACTCCACGATAGTCATACCTAGTCATGTACTTGGACATTCCCAGCATGAAGATAAAGCACATCCTCCAGGTCCTAAACCCTCAGTGGGCTGTGCATTTGAGAGCATTCCACACCAGTAATGCCCAGTGTGCTAGCACCCCAAGGAAGAAAACAACAGGTTCTGAAGTTACGTATAACAGGAGTCTGCTAAGCACTGCTTTTGCTACTAGAATAAGAGCTTCTAAGTTTTATTATAATGATTTTGATGCATAAACTCCCCAACCTCATATTTCAAACATTTTTTTAAAGGCATTCAGTAAGGAAAGGAAATAAATATGGGGATTATTTAAAACTCTTTAAGCGGCACTAAAATATAGTCCCTTAGGCATTTAACACAGCAAGCAATTTAGTATGTAATGAATAGAACAGCCTGAACAAAAAAGTGGGGCATTTTTTTGACAAGGTGAGCATTCCTGCGTCCCCAAAGAAAGGTTACATAAAACAAAAGCTTCTAAAAATGTGAAGCGCAGGCAATCCACTTGGGTCACACTTGTCTCACTTGATACTGTGTCCTATAAATTTCTAGAATATCAGAGAAAACAATAAGTTTGGGTTTGATATAGGTCAGTTTTCTATTCTCTCCATCTCCTTTTCTAAACACACTATATATTTTTAAATTAAAAGTACTATAAGCATATTTAATTAAAAATTGAAAATAGAGAAAACCACCCAAAGTCATACAACCCTAGCAAAAAACCTAACCCCACTTTGGAATATTTCTCTCGCTTCTTTCCCTTGTTGCCTAGATTCTCACACACACACACACACACACACACACCCCACAGACACCCCCCCACACCCCCCACACACACATACACACCACACACACACACACACACACACACACACACACACACACTTAACTATAAGTTTTCAGGATTGCATAAGAGTTTATTCAGGCCGGGCGCGGTGGCTCACACCTGTAATCCCAGCATTTTGGGAGGCTGAGGTGGGCGGATCACTTGAGATCAGGAGTTCAAGACCAGCCTGGCCAACATTGTGAAACTCTGTCTCTACTACAAATACAAAAATTAGTCAGGTGTGGTGGTCCACACCTGTGGTCCCAGCTACTCGGGAGGCTGAGATGGAAGAATCGCTTGAACCCTGGAGGCAGAGATTACAGTGAACTGAGATCACACCACTGCACTCCAGCCTGGGCAACAGAGTGAGACCCTGCCTCAAAAAAAAAAAGTTTATTCAATTCTTCCCACACTGCTCAGCATATAAATTATCTGTAGTTTTTCTAAATTATTAATAATTCTGTATTGTATATCTTTGTGGACACAGGTTCTCTTCCTGTCTCCCCCTCATCCATATTTAGAATTGTTACTTTGGACTAAATTTCAAGTAGAATTATAGAGTCAAGAAGTGTGAACATTTAAAATTTTAATACATAGGCCAGGCGCGGGGCTCACACCTGTAATCTCAGCACTTTGGGAGGCCGAGGCAGGTGGATCATGAGGTCAAGAGATCGAGACCATCCTGGCCAACATGGTGAAACTCTGTCTTTGCTATCAGAAAATTGCTTTCCAAGGACTTGTACCATTTTACACTGTCACCAGTAATGCATGAGTCTGTCCATGGCACCTCACCCTCACCAACAGAAGAAAATGTAAGTGTGCCCTTATTTTAATGGTGCTAAATGGAGCCAATTCATTTAGTACACTTGTATGAATTATCTGCTAGCAACCATGGTTGCTGTCCTTGAGGGACTTACCATCTAATATGCTGGAGACAGGAAGCTTCCAGAAGTGGTGGCCACCTGGTAATTCATGTGTGAGTCTCCCTCCTCCCCTCCAAGGGAACCCTTCCCAAACCCACCAGACTGAGCAAGGAGTTCTGACATGTTTTCCTTCTCAAGGCTGCCTCCTGCTGAAAGGTCGGCTTGTGGATTTTCTCACTGTTCCCAGCTCTATTGAGGAGGACGAAGGGGAACGGAGCACCAATTCCTGTGGTCAGAAGAGGACATAGATGCTCCCGGCTGGATTCCTTTGCAATGTTCCAGCAGTCCAGCTGCCTGCATAGCACACAAACCCACCCATGAGCAGGTGCATTCTCTCCAAGCCAGTTCCTCATTTTTTAGAATAATCCAGTGCAGATGCAGATTGAGAAGGAGCTGGCTTCCTTTCCTTGGCCCCACTGTTCTAAAGAGTGGTATTTGCTCCTGACTCTCTCACCACTGCCTGAGCAAAGAAGGTGAGGGGTGGTGCTGCACAGATACGGAAGGAGGATGAAGTTGGACCCAAATTTATTGACATGAGGTTACTGAACAGAGATTCTGCATTTCATGTTGCAGTTCCGGGAAGTAGAAGAGGCCCTAACAGTTTGTTTGCTTGGTTGGCTGAAGCATGGACCAGAACTGGCCCACAGTGAGTGAGTTCGAAATGCAGGAGCTGTCTTGGGTTAGTTAGTGTGAAGGAAGAGATTCAAAGACTTAGAGAGACCGGAATATAAGCATGGACTTGTCCCTTAAGATCTACTCATGCCCACTGGGAGGGTCCAGAAAACATACCTCTTACCACAACTATAAGAAATAAATTTGTGAGGGGAACCCTGGCATGTTTGCAGAGCTCTGTGATCACTCTTCTCTGCCGGCCAGACCTCACAGCAGGAACTGCAGTCACCATGCGGGGGAAACTCATACAAGGTAGTAATTGGATCCGGGGTGGCAGGAGCGAGGTGGTGGCACTCAACCCCAAAAGGCAGATGGATCTAGTGACCTAGAGGACGGCAGCATTCCAGCAGCAGCCAGAATGCAGCAGTCTGACTTGAGCAGACCTTTGGCATTGGCAAATTGATTGACCATGGTGATCCTAAATGTGAAATGGATGTAGAAAACCTACCAAATTCCCACCTGAACTGTGTAAACAGAAAAGTTATAGGTAAAGTGAATAAAAGTCTAATTCGAATCATAAAAACAGAGTTATGGCCCCTCAGTGAATCCCCCAGACTTGGCCAGTTTACAGACCCAAACTCCCTTGAATAAAAAGGAGGCTGAGTTCCCTTGAGGAAGGACCCAGGTACACTACCAAACACTGATACTGTTCAACTTTGTCTGGCCTTTCAGCAGGGTAGCTGTGCATTGGGAAAGAAGAAATAAACAGGTTTATCAGGGGCTATGAGACACGGGCTCTGAACTGACGTTGATTCCAGGAAACCCAAAAAGTCACTGTGGTCCACCAGTCAGAGTAGGGGCTTATGGAGGGCAGGTGACTCATGGAGTTTTTGTTCAGATTTGCCTCACAGGGGGCTTATTGTGTCCTCAAACCCAACCCGTGTTTGTGTCTCCAGTACGAGAATGCATAATTGAGACGGAGATGCTAAACAATTGGCAGAATTCCCACCGCGTGGGCTTGGAAATCACTGTGGGCTTTGGGCGACCTTGGGCAATTTCCCTAACTTCTCTTTGCTTGTCATCTGTGAGATGAGTACAGCAATCTGGTCCACCTCACCAGTGTGCTGTGAGGAGAAAGTGCATTAAGATGTGGATAGCTTTCAGCTGAGCATTGTTTCAACCACCCACGTCCCCCCATGGAGCCTTCTAAAACGAATCCTAGACATATGTATCCTTGTATCCATAACAATTCTAGTATGTGTCACTAAAAGCTAAACTATCATTTAAAATATATTACCACAATACCATTACCATCTTTTACAAATTAATGATAATTCCTTAATCTTAAATATCCAAAGTTTGAATTTATTCATTGGTTCATAATTATTTTAAAGTTTTTTGTTTGAATCAAGATTCGTGGAGCATCTATGCTTAGCAGTTCATTGATAAATCTCTTAATTCATAAGTCTCCCTCTCTCTCTCCTCTGTGCAACTTACTTGCTGAAGAAACAGAATCATTTGCCCTCTAGAGCTTCCCTCATTCTAGATTTTGATGACTGCATCCCCATTTCATAGTTTAATATTTCCTGTGCTCGTTGTATTCCCTGAAAAGTTATAGTTAGGGCTAGAGACCTAGTCAGATTATGGTTCAGTTTTTAAAACTCTATAGTCCATGTTTAACCACCAACTGAATCGTTTCTTATGCTCATATTATCCTCAGTTTAGCCAGTGGGAGTTCCTTGAAGCTGTCTCCTGTGCCATTATTTTCTATCAGTTTTATTGAGGTATAATACATGTATGATAAACCACATCCATTGTAAGTGCATAATGTGATGAGATTTAACAGATGTATATACCTATAAAGCCACTGCCATAATTAATATATAGAATATTTCCATCAGGATCAAATTTTTCCTTGTGTTCCCCTTGAAATCCATTTCTACTCCCTCCTCTGTTCCCAGGCAACCACTGATCTAGTTTCTGTAGCATGGATTTGTTTGATTTTTCTTGAACTTTATCTAAATTGAGCAATATAGTAATATTCTTTTGTGTCTGATTTCTTGCGCAGAGTGTAATGCTTTTGAGATTCACCATATTGTTCCATGTAGCAATAGTTTATTCCTTTTTATTGCTCTGTACTATTACCTTGTATAGATATGTCACAGTTGGTTCATCCATTTATCTACTGATGGGCACTTGGGTGGTTTCCACTTTTTGACTATTATGAATAAGTCTGTTAGGAACACTTGTGTACAAGTTTTTATGTGGATATATGTTTTCACTTCTCTTGGATAAATACCAGTGTTTAAAATGGTTGTGTTATAGAGTTTAACTTTTTAGGA
Source organism: Ateles fusciceps (assembly GCA_036589455.1). Classification (NCBI taxonomy): domain Eukaryota; kingdom Metazoa; phylum Chordata; class Mammalia; order Primates; family Atelidae; genus Ateles; species Ateles fusciceps. Next base: position 3,765,430 of record JAZHEH010001784.1, on the reverse strand, counting down.
AACTGCCCCACCGTTTTCCAAAGTGGCTATACCAATTTATATTCCCACCAGCAATATATGATATTCCAGTGGCTATACATCCTTTCCAGCACTTGGTTTTCAGCATTTTAAATTATAGCCATGCTACAGGTATGTACTGGCATCTCATTTCCCTGATGATTCTTGATACCAAGCTTCTTTTCAAGTGCTTATCTTCTTTGGTAAAACATGTGCTCAAAGCTTTTGCCCATTTTATTTGAGATTTATTTATGTCTTTTTATTATTAAATTTTAAGAGTTCTGAATATATTTTAAATACAAGTCCTTTAACAGATATATGTGTATATATGTAATATGTGTAATGCTATATATACTGTACATTTTAAGGTGTGTATATACATCTGTCAAAGGACTTGTATTCTCTTTTCTTTCTTTATTTCTCTCTGTTTCTCTCTCTACACACACACACACACACACACACACACACACACACATATATATATATAGTTTATATATATAGTATTCAGTATGTAATATTTTCTCCCATTACATGATTTGCCTTGTTGTTTTCTTAGAAGTGTCTTTTAGATATTAAAATTTTTTAAATTTGATAATGGCCAATTTGTAACATTTTTCTTTACAGGCTACGTTTTGTGTCCCAGCTAAGAAATATTTTCCTAAACCAAGGCCACAAAACTCCCCCTGTTTTCTTCTAGAAGTTTTAGATTTTACATTTGAGTCTTTGACTCATTTAGAGTTCAGTTTCATAAGTGGTATGAGTAAAGAGTCAATGCCTTTATTTATTTATTTGGATACAGATATCCCATAGTTCCAGCACCATTTGCTGAAAAGATTTTCCTTTCCCCCCCCCCAAAATTGCCTTAGTAACTGTCAGAAATCTGCAGACCACACAGGTGAGGGTTTGCTTCTGGCTTCTATTGGGTTCCATTGATCTGTGTGTCTATCCCTTTGCTAATGTCAAACTGTTCTCACAACTGTAGCTTTATAGTAAGTACCCTATCATGTACTTTAACTTTCCAACTTTGTTATTCTTTTAAAAATTGTTTTTGCAATTCTAGCTCATTTCCACATACATTTTATAAACATCTTTTTCTCAAAAAAAAAAAAAAAGGTCTGTTGGAATTTCAATAGGGATGACACTGACTCTACTATGTTCTAGAGAAATAATATCTTAATAATAGTATATCTACCTACCTGAACTAGGTATATCTCTCTGTTTATTTAGGTATTCCTTAATTTCTCTCAGCAATGTTTTGTATTTTTCAATGAAGAGGTTTTGCATATCTTTTGCTAAATTTATTTCTAAGTATATTCTGCTTTTGATTCCTTCATAAATAGAATGATGCTTTAAATCCTTTTTAGTCCTTTTCTGCATCCTTTTAGCATGCTCCCTTGCTGTTAATGTTTGATTGGTAGTTTTTCTGACAGAGTGAGATATAGTTTTCCTGTCCCAGGCCTGGAATAAAATTATTTTTTTCTGAGAGTAACTCTGGTTACTCTCAGAGTTTTGTCTCTAGAATATGTCCCACTAATGGTGTACAGTCCATGTGCTGAGTTCACAAGTCACTTGAAGTCATATCTGTGTGATTATTTTACTCATTTAATATAGTGTTGGGTTTATTTGATTCCATTTATTTCCAATTTTAAGGTTGATCTTCTCTACTGATTTAATTTCAGTTTTTTAATATTAACAGCTCAAAAGCCCAATATGTGGTCTTACAGAAGTCTTGCTTCCCCATGACCTCCACTATCACCCATGCAGGGATTATTTTTATTAGCCTGTGCATTTTCCTTCTGAAAGTGTTTCTTTATACAGTTATGGCTTCCTCTTTCCCCACCTTTCTTTTACGACTTTAGCACCATACATACACTGCTCTGCATCTGCTTTTATCACTTAAAAATATACCCTGGTGATTATTATCTATAAGTATATAGTCATCCCTCAATATCTGTGGAGAATTGGTTCCAGGGCCTCCCATGGACACCAAAGCCTGTGGGTACTCAAGTCCCTTATATAAGATTGCTTAGTATTTGCATATAACCTATACACATTCTTCCATGATTACTTACAATACCTAATATAATGTAAGCACTATGTAAATAGCTGTTATGCCATATTGTTTAGAGAATAATGTTAAGAAAAGATCTGTGCATGTTCAGTATGCATGCAGTTAAATATATATACATATATATATATATTTTTTTTTTTTTCAGTCCACAGTTGGTTGAATCCATGGATACAGATCCAGATCAGAAGGCCAACTGTATAGATGATTTTCTCATTCATTTCCACAGCTCTATAATACTTCTTTGAGTGGGTATACCAGGAGGTTTTCAACCAGCCTCTTGCTGAGGGACATATAGGTTGTCTTACATCTGTAGCTATTACAAAGAATGCCATGATGAATAGCTTTAGCTATAGGATATTTTGCATTTGTGGACATACCTCTTCAAGGTAGATTCCTACAAGAGGGATTGTAGAGACACAGGTAAATGCATATGTAATTTTGTTAGATATTATCTAATGTGCTTAATAAGCTTACCACAATTTTGTACTTCCATTAGCAATATGTAAAAATGTCTGTTTAGCAATAGCCTCACAAACAAAAACAATGATTCTTTTAGATATACCTAGAAGATTTTCTGGGACCACCACATTTTTCAAGGTACACAGAGTAAACCCTGAAGATATTAGTTGCGGTTAAAATAAATTGGTGTGTATTATTCAGTGAGGGAGTGTCGTATCTAGTCTGTTTGTGCTGCTATAACAAAATACCTGAGGCTGAGTAACGTATAAACAGTAGAAATGTATGTCTCACAGTTCTGGAGGATGGGAAGTCCAAGAACAAGGTGTTAATAGGATTGGTGTCTGGTGAGGGCTGCTCTCCGCTTCCAAGAGGGCACATTGTTGCTGCTTCATTCTGAGAGGAGGAACACTGTGTCCTCCTCATGTGGTGGAAGGAACAGAAGGGCAAGAGGATGCTCCCCTTAACTTCAAGTACTATTAGAAGGGTGCTAATCCTACTCATGAGGACATCACCTTCATGACTTAATCACCTCCCAAAGGCCACACTTCTTAATACTGCTGCATTGGGGGTTAAGTTTCAATATAATTTTTGGAGGGGACACCATCATTTAAACCACAATGGGTGGTTAGAACTGATCCTATTTAAATCATATAATTAAGTACTTGTTATTTTCACACAAATTATCACTATAACTCAAAAAATATTTAATATTTTCAACCTCTTGGTAACAAAAAATAAAATAAGCCAGCCACTGGGCATATTAGGTCTGGGTAATAGATAATTTTCACTTTAATTAAATATGTAAAAAAGTTTAATCATGAAGTATATTGAAGTTAGTGGCATTATTGCTTTTTATCTGATATTTATTTAATTATGCCCAAAAGCCAAATACCAGACTTTGACACGAGCATATAAATGCATTTACCAAAGGATGCAATGCCTTTTTCTCTTCCTGCTGTAACTGACTTGTAATTCTAGTTACACATCAGTTAATTATCATGCATAATTACTTATAATTTTAGTTACATATTATTGTATTAATATAAGTAATGAGATGTGGCATATTGACTTATCTTGTTTTAAAAATTAACACACAGGTTAATCCTTTTAGATGTACGCCACTTTAATCTTAACATATTTTAGTTATCTGCTTTGTACAATGCATTCTGTAATTTATTTCTCAGTGATTTTGAAAATATTCTTAGCATGTTATTATGGGTTGAGTTTCATCCAACCGTTCCCCACCCCACCCCGCCAAAAGGAAGAACTGTTGAAATCCTAACCCCCAATAATTCAGAATGTGACTCTATTTCAAAATAGGGTCATTGCAGAAATAATTAGTTAAGACGAGGTTGTCCTGGAGTAGGATGGGCTCCTAATTAAATGTGATGGGTGTCCTTGTAAGAAACAGGCCTGCGAAGACAGAGAGGCCCAGGGAAAATACTACGTGATGACAGCGACAGAGGTTGGAGTTAAGCAGCTACAAGCCAAAGAAGTTCAAAGATCTCCAGCAAGCTACCAGTAGCTAGGAAGAAGTAGGTATTCTCGACAGAGTTCACAGGGAGCCTGGCCCCACCCACACCTCTACCTTGGATTTCCAGGCTCCAGAACTGTGAAACAATTAATTTCTGTTGCTTCAAGCAACCTTGTTGTGGTACTTTGTCTCAGCAGTTCAAGGAAGCTCACACATATGTGAAATAACATATTTTTCATTAAAAACTGAGATACAAAGTTAGATATTTGTGATAGAAAGCAAATCTCATTTGGCCATTGTATTTGATAGTGAATACTGACTTTGCTATTTAGGGTGTATAAAGGGCTTTATCCATAAAATTTAATGAGCTCAATCAACAGCTCAAGTTTTTGATTACGGATATTTAAAGCACGTGGTAAAAAGTACTTTTATCAGAAATGTTATCTTGGCAAAAGCATATTGATATATTTTAATTTGCCCATCCCTTCTAAATGTATCTTGTTAAGTAAATGGACTCTAAGTGAAAGAGTAAGAGTATACTTAATAGTGATTTAATAATTTTTGTTACACATTTTTGCTGTATTTCCCAAAATTTGAGAAAGTTATAAATCCTTTGCAGATCAAACGGTAGCAATGATTTTGCTTACAGCAAAACAGACAGAAGATTGAAAGTAGTTTGATAGCCAATTAATCATTAAATTCCATTTTATAAGAATTCACTATGATTTATGACATATATTTAAGTATTATTCTCTTATGAGTATCTGCTCATTATAAGTATCTACTCTTTTATGTGAAGATTTCTCAGTGCCTATGACTATGAAAATAAGACTCAGGAATAGACTTGGTGTGATTTCTGTCTCGTTCTAGCAATAAGTCATGTTCATGAACAGCCATGTGAAGTACTTTGATAAAGCCGCATTTATCTCATTAAGACATACATTTCCAATAAAGTTGTCTTTGTCTTTAATAATTATTTATATTCAATTGAAAGTTAATTAGGAACATATTTGCTTGTTTTTATTTTTATTTTTAGAGATAGAGTCTTGCTCTGTTGACCAAGGCTGGAGGGCAATGGTGTAATCACAGCTCACTGTCGACTTCAATGCCTGGGTTCAAGCAGTTCTCCTACCTCAGCCTCTTAAGTAGCTGGGACTACAGGTGTGCACCACCATGCCCTGATAATCTTTTTTTTTTTTTTTTTTTTTTGGTCAAGATGAGGGCCTCACTATGATGCCAAGGCTGGTCTTGAACTCCTGGGTTCAAGCAACCCTCCTACCTAGGTCTCCCAAATTGTTGGGTTTACAGGCAGGAGACACGGTGCCTGGCCAACACGTTTTTAAAAATATATATATATACACAAATATTTGAAATTATACCTTAAGCTAGCAAAAATTTTAGAGCCCATGATTTTAGAAAATTTAAAAGATTTAAACAATTCAATTTACATATATCTTTGTTATAAGAACTAACGATGAGGTAAACACCAAAGTCTTTAATTCATAAAAGCATATTTGGATAAAAGTAAAAAGACAATAATCCAAGGAGTAAAAAGCTATGAATGTTCTAATTTTAGAGGAGGGCTTACCCATAGGTCTTCTAAGTGAGTGATGGTGGGCAGTTCCTGGGGAATTTTGATTTCTTTGTATACATTTAATTGCAGACACATTTAATGTTAATATTTGCAATATGCTGGAAGTTATTTTCTTTTCAAGTATTTCAATATAATTAAAGATGTTAGAAAGCAGCTTAAAATATACAAAGAGGGTACATGGTCTTTGAAATCATTTTAGGAGATACGCCCTATCACTTGAAGCCATTTTTACCGAGCTCTTCAGACAGCCTAAGTGACGCCACAATCTCGCCATCATCTCTTTAGGATTGAAAATTGATTTTTACCCCTAGCACAAAGTTACTGGTTTATGAAATGTATTGATTTCCCCCCAAATCTTTCTTAGTTGCTAATTAGAGATTTTCCATTTTGTTGTTTTTGTTGTTGTTGTTTGTTTCACATTCTCTGAATTGTCTCAGTTTCCTCTGGAGTACATTTTCTGTTTATTTTCAGATTCCTTTTTCGTGATGCTGATCTTCCTCCTACTTATGGAGCCCCCTCCTTGCTCTTTGCTATTTAGGATGATAGGCTATTTATGATTATGTAATGAGCTTCTTTGTCTCTTTTTATTGTTTTTACTTAAAGTCTGCTTTAAGAGATGATGTGGGGGGTTGCAGTGGGTTTCCTCTGCAGAATTGGCAGAGGGCCAGGGTCACAGAGCTTGGGCACCTAACGAGCCATTCGGTGAGCAGTAGGAGAATAACCCTAATAAAAAGAGGGTTAAATGAAGAGCCAGAATGCTTGAAGGAGAATTGTGATTAAAGGTAAGCATTATTGAAGAATATTTCCTCAGCTTAAAAATAAAAAAGAAAGAGCCTCGTTATATGACAATTCAAAATGCCCATGATGTCCAGATAAAATGAGTGAAAAAATAATCACAATTTTGAATGAGATAATCAAAGGAAAAATCCTAAAAGCACCTAGATGGATGTATTACTCTGTTCTCACACTGCTAATAGAGACATACCCGAGACTGGGTAATTATAAAGGGAAGAGGTTTAATGGAGTCACAATTCCACGTGGCTGGGGAGGCCTCACAATCATGGTGGAAGGTGAAAGGCACATCTTACATGACAGCAGGCAAGAGAGAATGAGAGACAAAGTGAAAGGGACTTCCCCTTTTAAAACCCTCAGAACTCGTGAGACTTACTACCACGAGAACAGTATGGGGGAAACTGCCCCCATGATTCAATAATCTCCCACTGGGCCCCTCCCACAACACTTGAGAATTATGGGAGCTACAATTCAAGATGAGATTTGGGTAGGGACACAGCCAAACTATATCAATCAATAAGGCCGTAAAGACAGAAAACTCAATTGACCTCAGACTTCTTTAAAAACTATCGATCCAGAAAACAGAAGATCATCGTCCTCAGATTCTCAGGGAGAAGAATTGTAAGGTCAAATTTTGTACCCAGCCAAATTCTGATCATGTGTAGAAAAAAAACAATGATGTCCTCATCTGTGCATTGTCTGAGAAAACGTCTTTACAAAACCACCTTGCTGTATGCTCTCCTGTTAACAGAAATATGTTGTTTCACTAAATGTTCCAGATTGGGGAAGAAATTAAAGAACACCCTGTAGGAAATAAGCCAATAGAGAGCTAACTGTGAATACTGGTAAGTAACTGGTTTGAGGCAGACTGTAAATATAGATAAGCATTTTGAAAACCAGAAAGCTACATTATACAATACGCACATGATAATAATAATTAATGGTCTCAAACCAAGAATATGCTAAATTCTTCCTTTTACCTGGGACAAGGAGGAACAAGAAGAAATAAATTCATTCTTGACTTTATAAAGAGAGAAATGCAGGTTTTAAATGTTCTGCAAATGCTGAGAGGTACACTCCAGTAGTATTTAAATAAATGATGGAAATGATCAAGGAAAACTAACCAAATACAAAGTTAGCCCATTGAAAAGGGAAGAAACTAAACAAGAAAAAAAAACTGAAACCTTTAGTTAATGATAACTAACAGTGTTCTATGGGTTGCCTGGATGTTTCAGAAAACTGGTTTTCACAGTGGAAATGCAAGCGTTGGGCCCCATCTGCTATGCTGAGGTAGGATCTACAAGAATGGAGACACAAATTTTTGACTCAACAGAAGTTCTCTTTGAGAACCTTGACTTATATATTCCTAAGAGTTTGGAATGGATATAAGAAAATCCAGTTGCATGCTGCCTGAAGACACACACTGAAAATAAAGCTACAATAAAATGTTAAAAATCAAAGGATGAGTAAGAAATTTATTGGGCAAATATAATCGTGAAGGAAATAAATGGTTGTATTGATCTCAAACAGCAGAATTTAAGGCCCAAACTATTAAATATGACAAAGGGTAATTTCGTATCTATAAAAGGTGTTATTCACAAGGAGAAAAGAATTAATAAACCATGTTAATGCAAATGAAAATATATTAAACAAAATATTGAGAAGTTATTATGAGGACCCTTAATTTTTCTCTTTCTCTTACTCTCCCTCTTTCCAGCACTTTTAGGTACTAAAACCAGAAAACATTTACAGAAGTTAGGAACATATAATATATAATAAAAATAAGTAAATGAACAATTCAATAAATTCTAAAAAGCAAATTACAGTTCATACTAGCATGTGTCATTAGGGTTTCTTTTAGGGTGAGAGAAATGTTCTAAGATTTATTGTGGTGATGGTTTACATAACTGCAAATATACTAAAAATCATTAAATTACATACTTTAAATGGTCAAATTGTATGATATATGACTTATATCTTAATAAAACTGCTTAAAAGAAAATAAACCTATATGTATAGGGTTCTTAAAAAAAAAAAAAAGAGATCAATTACCAGAATGTTTTTAGCTAACACCTATTGAAATCCTAAAATGTGGCCAAGGATTAGGTTAGCTCTGTGTGTGTATGTGTGTGTGTGTGTGTGTGTGTAATTTCATCCATTTATATTACATATAAAATAATATATTTTATTATTATATATTATATAATAATATACAATATTAAATTATACACACACACACACACATATATACATATATATGTATATATATAAAATTTCCCTCTATTTGCCAGGGAGAAGTATCATATTTAATTAATAGATTAGGAAACTGTGGGAGGGGCTTTACAATGGCTGACTAGAGGCATCTGGTTCTTGCCTCTTCCATGAAGAAGAGTCAAAATAGTGGGTAGATAATCACACTTCAAACAGACCATGCAAGAGAGACACTGGAATTCAATGAAGTGACAGGAAACACCTAAAGGAAGGAAGGAGAGAAAATCGAGGTAGCCTACTTATCTGGCATCTTCTGGGAGCCAAGAGAGGCTCCCCCAATGCAGGAAAGAGTAAGTGAGAGATCAGAAAAATATATCCCAAGCAAACACAAGCAATAGCTTTATTAATATCAGATAAAGGAGATTTTAAGTAAAAACAGTAAAAAGAGACAAAGCAGGTCATTACATAATCATAAAGTTATCAATTCAACCAGATGATATAATAATTTTAAACATATATGCACCTAATACCAGAGCACATGGATCTATAAAGCAAATACTATTCGATCCAAAGAGAGAAGACTCCAATACAGTAATACAATACAATAATAGCTGGGGACTGCAACATCACACTCTTCTCATTAGACGGATTATCTAGATAGAAAATTAACAAGGAAACACTGAATTTAAACTGCACTTTAGACCAAATGGATCTAATAGATACCTACAGAACATTTTATGCCATAGCTACAGAATATACATTCTTCTCATCAGTACATGAAACATTCTCCAGAATAGACCATATGATAGGACACAAAACAAATTGCAACACATTTTTAAGAATTGAAGTCCTATCAAGTATCTTCACAGACCACACTGGAATAAAACTGGTGATCAATAACAAGAGGAACTTTGGAAATACAATAAAAATTACAAATACATAAAAGTTAAGGTACTGACATGACCATTAAGCCAAACAAAAAATTAAGAAGGAAATAAAAAAAATCTTAAAACAAATAAAAATTGAAACACAGCATTCCAAAACCTATGGGATACAGCAAAAGCAGTGCTAAGAGGGAATTTTATAGCAATAAACACCTACATTGAAGTAGTAGAAATATTTCAAATAAACAATCTAATGATGTACCTCAGGAAACTAGAAAAGCAAGAACAAACCAAACCTGAAATTAATAGAAGGAAAGAAAGAATAAAGATCAGAACAGACCTAAAGAAAATAGAGATTTTAAAAATAATACAAAGGATCAACAATTCAAAAGAGTTGGTATTTTGAAATGATAAAACAAATCAATAAAATTTTAACTAGACTTATCAAAAAAAAAGAAAAGGCCCTAATAACAAAACCAGAAATACAAAGGAGACATTACAACTGATGCCAAAAAAATACAATAAACTAGCTGGGAAAGATATCAAGAAGGCAATTCATTTCCAATAACTACAAAAAATGTATAATAAAATGCCCAGGAATAAATTTAACCAGGGAGGTAAAAGTCCCATACAAAGAAAACTACAAAACACGGACGGAGGAAATTAAAGAGGACACAAACAAACAGAAAGGCATCCCATGCTCATGGATCAGAAGAATTAATATTGTCAAAATGACCATACAGGCCAAAGCAATCTACAGATTCAATGCAATCCCTATGAAAGTACCAATGTCATTTTTCACAAAAAATAGAAAAAAAATCCTAAAATTCATGTGAAACCAAAAGGAGTCAAAATAGCCAAAGCAATACTTAGTGAAAACAATAAGGCTGGGAGCATCACACTATGTGAATTCAAATATATTACAAGGCTATAATACTCAAAACAGCATGGTATTGGTATAAAAACAGACACATAGATCAATGGAATCCAAAATAAATCTGCATATTTACAGTCAACTGATTTTCTTCAAAGACACCAAGAGCACTCAGTAGGGAAAGTACACACTCTTCAACAAATGATTCTGGGAAAACTGAATCCATATGCAGAAGAATGAAACTGGACTCCTATCTCTCAACATACACAAAAATAAACTCAAAATGAATTGAGGACTTAAACATATGACCCAAACATATATACTGCTAGAAGAAAATATGAAGAATTTTAGGGAATTGGTCCAGGCAAAAGTTTTATGGCTAAGACCTTAAAAAAATGAAAATAGAGAAATGAGACTGCATTAAACTAAAAAGCTTTTACACAGGAAGCAAACAATTAATAGAGTGAAGAGACAACTGGTTGGATGGGAGAAAATATTTGCAAATTATCTGACAATAGACTAGTATTCAGAATACACAAGGAACTCAAACAACTCAATAGTAAACAAAACAAAGCAAAGCCAAAGATGAATGATCCCTTTAAAAAGTGGGCAAAGAACATGAACAGATGTTTCCCCCAAATAGGACAAACACAATATACCAACACATACATAAAAAAAAATGGTCAACATCACTAATCAGGGAAATGCAACTCAAAACCACAATGAGATACCATCTCACTCGAGTTAGACTGGCTATTATTAAAAAGACAAGAAATAATAGATTCTGGTGAGGATGCAGAAAATTATATTGATTTTACTTTTGGTGGAAATGTAAATTTGTATAGCCACTATCAAAAACAGTATAGAGATTTCTCAAAAACTAAAAATAGAACTACCATATAATCCAGCAATGCCACTTCTAAGTATTTATCCAAAGGAAAATAAATCAATATATTAAAGGGATATCTGCACTCCCGTGTTTATTGCAGCACTATTTACAATAGCAAAGACATGTGGTCAACCTGTGTTCATCAATGGATAAATGGATAAAGAAAATGTGGTATATATGCACGATGAAATACCATTCACCATAAAAAGAATGAAATCATATAATTTACAGCAACATGGATGGAACTGGAGGTCAATGTGTTAAATGGAATAAATCAGGCACAGAAAGACAAATATTGCATGTCCTCATCACTTATATGTGGGAGCTAAGAAGTTGTGATCTCATGGAGGTAGAAAGTGGAATAACAGATACCGGAGGCTGCGCAGGGTGTATGGTGGGGAGGATGATGAGAGATTGGTAAATGGGTATATAAAAGGAATAAGTTCTAATGTTCAATAACAGAGTGGGGTGACTATGGTAAACAACAATGTATTGTATATTTCAGAATAGTTAGAAGAGAGGACTTGAAATGGCCCTGACACATAGGAATGATAAATACTTGATTGATACCCCAAATACTCTGACTTGATCATTGCACATTCTATACATGTAGCAAAATATCAGATGCATCCCGTAAATATACACAGATATTAAGTTTTAATTTTAAAAACAGAAACTTTGAGTCAGAGATGTTACATAATTTGCCCAAGGTCATTAAGAATAAGAGCAAGAACTCAGAGCCAGGTTGTCCTGAGCTTTTCTCTTATCACTACAACTCATCCATCCATTCATTCTGTACGTATTTCTTGAGCATATACAATGCGCCAACTACAGTTCTAGATTCTGGGGTACTGTGGTAAACAAAAATCACATGGTCTTGCCTTAATGGCTCTTATAAAATAGTGAGAGGGACAAACAAAAAAATGTGTATAATTAAAACCTGCAAAAGGAAAAATAACTAGAGGAATGTATCTTTAGATCTGGTGAATAAGAAAGGCTTCCCCGGGGTGGTAACTACAAAATGGAAACTTGAAAGATGAGAGTTAGCCATACAGACAGCTAGGGAAAGAGCATTCTTACAAGGGGAATTGTATGTGGAAGGACTCTGATGTGAGAAGGAGCTTGCTTTAGGAGCTAAAAGATCAGGACAGCAGGACCTAGTAATCAAGAGGAAAAGATATGGCAGCCAAGCTATGAGTGTGGCTAGGACCTCCCATCTTGAGACAGCCCAAAGCTATGTTAGATTTTCTTACTTTTATTCCAAGTCATTAGAAAGACTTGGGAGAATCTTAAACAAGGGTATGATGTCAACCAATTTATGTCACTGACTGCTGCTTGAAGTACTAATTGGAGGGAAAGTAGAAAGAATGGTTAGAAATCTATTAAGGCAGCATAGCTGGGATTATGTTTAATTGGATAAGATGCTGGGAGTAGCAATGGAGGAAAAACAATACATCCATGATGTATGTTGGGGGACTCCACAGGAATAGGTGATGAATAGGTGAGGAAGAATGAAGAATGTGCTGGGATGGCTCTCAGTTTTCTGGCCTGGGCAATTAGACACATAGAACTGGCATTTTTTAAAAGATAAGAAGATATTCTTTGTTGTTTTCCAGACAAACATACATATCTCTGTTCCAGTCTCCAGAAACTAATAAATACCTTTTAAAAACACTACAGAGAAATAAAAAGAAATGAATTAACAAGCCACAAAAAGACTTGGATAAATCTTAAAATGCTTTTTGCTTAGTGAAAGAAGTTGGTCTGGAAAGGCTATGTACTGTATGGTGCCAATTACATGGCATTCTGGAAAAGACAAAACTGCAGCAATAATAGAAAGATCAGTGATTGCCAGGGGCTTAGTGGGCAGGGGGGAGGATTAAATAGGTGAAGTACAAGGGATTTTTTTAGGGCAATGAAACTATTCTTTATGATACTGTGAGGCGTTTGTCATGACTGTGCCTTTGTCAAAATCCATAGAACTTTACAGCATAACAAGTGAGAGGTGATGTATAAAAATTTAAAAAATAAAACTTAGGAGGTCAAGGGATCTAGGATGTTAATGCAAAATGTGACAAGAGAATCTAACTCTTTTAAAATATATGGCACAACCTCATTGAAGAGATTGGAGAGAAAGGTGCTGACCTAAGTAACTTTGGACGTGAGTGGATTCTATAAGATTAAAGACAAAAACAACTGTACATAATCATTGTACTCCAGTTGATAAAGTTTCTACCCATGGAGGCACAGGTAAACAAGAGGTATGACAATACCACAATACATGTATACTAAAACTGAACAATTCAATAGATGGATTATGGATGTGGACGCCAAGTTTCTCAACTTATCTTCAAGTTTGCTTACTAATGTTGTCTTTGGTACAAAATTTGCTGACAATCTTGCTCAGTGTACTTTTTATTTTATATATTGCTTTTTATCTCTTAAGTTTGACCTGAGTCTTTACATGTTTTCCATTTTTTTCATTATATGCATGGTTTCCTCTACCTTGTTGAGTGAACAGAGGATGTTTCTAACAGGTGTTTTAACATCTATGTTTGGTAATTCTATCATCTCTGTAATTTCAGTGTCTTTTACTATTTATTATTTTTCTGGTTATGAATTGCATTTTCTTGCTTGTTTGTATGCATAGTAATTTTTGCTTCAATGTCAGACATGAATTTTACATTGTAGGGTGCTGAATTTTATTATATTCCTCTTCTTTTTGGATTTTGTTTGGGAATGCAGTTAAGTTACATGAAATCAATTTGACCCTTTTTAGGTTTGTTTTACATAGTGATATTTCAGTATGTTAAAGGAGTTAATTCATTAAGTAGACATAATAATTCTATGTGTGTATAAATCTCATAACAAAAATTGAAAATACTAGAAATAAAAGTAGTAGAACCAAAGAAGAAGTAGGAAAATATACATTTATACCTGGAGAACACAATGGCTTTCTTTCAATAATTGAGCGAACAAGTAGATTAAAAAATTAGTAGAAAATCGAAAACTTGAAAAACATTATGAAGCAACTTGATCTAAGTGACAATTATAGGGCATACCACCCAAAATATTAGAAAAGAGAAAAGACTTAAAAGCAATTATGTAATATTCCAACTTAAAACACTAGAAAAAAATGAAATTAACTCAAAGTAAGCAGCAGGAAAGAAACAATAATGAGCAGAAACCAATAATATAGGAGAAGAAAAGAGATAAAATAAGCTAGTTGTTAGAAAAGATCAATAAAATTGATAATCCTCTAGCCAGAAGAAAATCCAGAAGACATAATTACCAATATCAAGAATGGAGGAGAGAACATCACAACAGACCTTACAGACATTAAAAACATAATATGGGGATATTATCAACAACTTTAAATCAATAAACTTAATAACTTCGATGGAATAGAGAAATTCCTTGAGAAACAAAAATCACTAAAGCTCCCATAAGGAAAATTAGATTATCTGAATAGCCCTATATTTATTAAAGAGATCAAATTTATAGTTAAAAGAATGCACACACACACACACACACACACCCCTCCAGATCAAAATGACATCACTGGTAAATTTTACAAAGCATTTAAGGAAGAAATAATATAAGTTCTCCACAAACTCTTCCAGAAAATAATGTAAGAAAAAAGACTTTCTAACTAACTTTATGAGGCTAGCATCCTTCTTACGTCCAAATGAGACTATGTTGCAGAGAAGTCAAAACTACAAACCATAGTTCCCCATAAAATAGATACACACACACAAACACACACACACCCTTAACAAAATATTGTCAAATGGAATCTGCCAACATATTAAAAAAATATATATCGTGACCAAGTTGAGTTTATCTTAAGATTGCAAAATTGGTCTAACATTTATTGAAATGTTCTAACATTATTGAAATTTTCACATTAACAAAATAAAAGGAAAAATAATATGATAATTTCAATAAATGCAGAAAAATTTGACAAAATTTAACATCAAGTTATGATTTTATAAAGTTACTATTTAATCAGAAATATAAGGAAACTTTCTCAATCTGATAAAGGACATCTATGAAAATCCCATAGCTAACATCGAACTTCAAACTGTTTTTTCCCCTAAAAGTAGCAATAAAGCAGATGTCTACTCTCATCATATCTATTTACTGTTGTGTCAGCCAGTTCAATAAGGCAAAAATAAACAACAAATGAGCAAGCTAACAGTTGTCTTACAGGTTGAAGAGGAAAAAATAAAACTGTTCACAGAAATGTGATTTTCTTTGCAGAACATCCTAACAAATCTATGAAAAGCGATTATAGTGAATGAGATTATCAAATTGCAGGTCAATATACAAAATCAACTATGTTTGTTTATGTTTGCAACGAATAGTTAGAAATTTGAAATTAAAATTAAATATCAATTACAACAGTATAACTGTAAAAAATGCTCAGTAATATATATAGCAAAATATATAAAGAATCCATACACTGAAAACTATAACACAGTATTGACAGAAATTAAAGAAGATCTAATAAATGGAGAAATATGTCATGTTATGGACCAAGGGACTCAATATTGCTAAGATGCCAATTGTCCTCAAATTGATCTGCAGATACAATGCAAAACCAGCTAAAATTCAAGCAAGCTTTCCTTTTTGAAAGGAATGAACATGTGAATCCTCAGAACATATAAAACAATGTTTATAAAGAAGAACAAAGTTGGAGGGCTTACTATACCTGATATCAAGACTTGTTACAAAGCTACAGTAATTTAGACAGTGTGGTATTCTCAGAAGACAGACAGACAGATAGATCAGTAAAATGGAATAGAGTTCAGAAAGAGGCACATAACATTTGGCAAGGTAATTCAACTGTGGAAAAGATAATCTTTTTCAATATATTGTGCTAAAATACTGGATCGTAATATGCAAAAATAAAGTTCTTATACCATATAACAAAAATGAACAAAAAAAATAGATGTGCATGTACCTTAAATTATAAAACATTTTAAATAATTCTGACTGACTTTTGGTTAGGCAAAAAATTCTTAAATAGAACACAGAAAGTGTGAATTTTTAAAATATGAAGTTTATCAAAATTTAAAATGTTTGCTCTTCAAATAGCACATGTACTCCAGAACTTAACATATAATAAAGAAATAAAATGGCCCAAAAAAGAATACATAAAAGTTACATATAAAAGCAGCTGAATTGGTCAGCTGACCATTGTCAGAAAAAATAAAAAATAAAATAAAAGGAAAGACACAGATTGGAAAAAATATTTCCAAAATATATATCAGAATACATAAAGAATTTTTACAATACAATGATAGGAAGACAGACAATCTAAATTTTCAAATAGACAAAAGGTTTCAATACTTCACCACAAAAAATATTTGAATGCAACTTAGTACATAAAAAGATGCCCAACATCATTAGTTATTAGGGAACTTCGAATTAAACTATTATGAAATATGACTACATACCTACAGAAATAACTAAAATTTTAAAAGCCTGAAATTACAAAATGTGTGTAAGGATGTTCGGTAAATGGAACTCTTAGGCTTTGTTGGTAGGAATGCAAAATGGTACAATCACTTTGGAAAAGAGTTGATAGCTTTTTACAAGTAAAACCTACATCTACCATATGACACAATTATTATTTACGAAGAGAAATGAAATTATATGCCCATGCAGTCTTTTATTTGAATATTCAGACCCAATTTGTTGATAATAGCCAAAAGCTGTGAATAATCCAAATGTCTATTAACTGATCAATAAAACTGAACTAAAAACAAAAACAAAAGCACCCTGATACAAAATGTTTCAAAAAATAATAAAAACATTAAAGAGGAAATCTCAAAGGGATTTGAAAATCGATCCTAAATACTGAATGATGAGAAATAATTCACCAATTTACACTAGAGTCACTATCTCAAGAAAAATGAAATTTACTTATTTTCAACTAAACTTATTTTATCAGGTAATAAATATGTGCCATAAGTGCCTTTAATAACGAGAAGATATTTTAGTCTATCAGCTTTTTATGTAAATGAATGCAAGAAAACACTTTGTTCTCTTGAGTAGCTTAAACATTTCCTCTCTAATCTTATTTGCATTCTTAATTTGCTTTGCAAATTTTTTGTTACCCAGATAAAATTCAAGTGGCTACAAATTAAGAATAGAAATATCTAAATTGATGAGGTTTTCCCATATATCATTTTTAGATTATGTTTTTCATGGCTTCTTAGAGAGAAGGATTTGGTTCCAAAGTTCCCCTGGAGCCTGGCAGATTTCGTTGGTCTTAGCTCTATCCCATTCCATCCTTCCTGTAATCTTAGATTCTTTTCCAGCCTCTCTGTTTCCCCCTCCACTCCTTGCACACAGTACAAGTGCAGTTGTCTCACTGATTGAAGACACTTGAGCCCCTCAGTCCTGAAGTGCCAGCCACTAACCCTGCCCTCCAGCAGGAGTCCCCTAAAATCCCTGGTCCTCCAATCCTAGGAGATTGCATTCCTCTGATCTTCCTTAGTTCTAACTGTCTTCCTTCATTTTACAATTTATTCACCTACTGGAAGCTACTTGAAAGCAGAGTCTGTACTTAATAAAAGTTTAAATGTTGCCTCAATGAATGAAAGTTGTACCTTGTGATTAACATGTTCATTCAACAACTGTTTATGGAGTTAATGGAATAAGCTCTGAAAAACAAAGCCCCGGCTTTCATGGAATGTAGGCTATAGTTGGGGGCAGCAAATAAAAAATAAACAGCTGGGCATGATGGCTCGCACTTAAAATCGTAGCACTTTGGGAGGCTGAGGCAGGAGGATCACTTAAGCCTAGGAGTTGGAGGCTGCAGTGAGCTGTGATAGACTCCGGGGGGGTGGGGGGGGGTGATGGAGCAAGGCCCTGTCTCAAAGAAATAAAAGAATGAAATGTCTGGGAATTGGGAAAAACAAGAAAATGAGCAAGGTAGACAAAGCCTCTGATTGCCTAGAGCTCATATCCTAGTAGCAAACCTTTAAACAAGGTGAGTTCAGTGGCAGGCGCAGAAGCCCACTTCAATCTCACAGAAGCTAAAAAGAGAATTTCTTGGATCCTGTAATTGGAAAGTTCAAGGCCTAAATCTGCTTTGGGATTCAGGGTATAAAATGCCATGGGGCCTTTACCTTTTCCCCTCTTTGACTTGACCTATGCCCTGCTTGGTTCTTTTCAAATTCTCCCTTCACACCAGTAGCAAGATGTCTCTGGTCAAGCCTACGTGTCCCCTTCAGATTCCCTTTCAGAGCAGGAGAAATGCCCTTCCAAGTGGTCTCAGCAGATATCTTCAAGAAAGCTTGCATTGAGTGGATCTAGTCACGAGGAACTGATTTCCAACCAATCACTGTGGTTCAGGGGATATGGGTTTTCCAGCTTGGGTTATATGCCCTCTCCTGGGACTAAGGGAGCGAGTCCAGCTTTGACTCAAGCAAAAGCACTGGATGAGATTACAATGAAATGGGGGGCTGGACTCTCCAGGATGGGGAAGCTGGTCAGGTGAACCCATCTAACACATGGCTTTATTTCCATAGCACTTACCTGCATCTTAATACTGATAATCGACTCTCTCATGTCCTCCCGTCACTCACTAAAGAGGAAAACAAGGAAGAGTGGAAAGAGGAAAATTAAGCAGGCGGGATCTAAATGCTCAATGAGTTTTTAATTATTGCTTTGGGAGTGTAATGTGTCTGTATGCTGAGAGTTCATCCATTGCTAAGTCTTGCAAGTGTCCTATTCAGAGGCTCCAGGGAGTCCCCCCCCCCCCAGGGCATTTTTTGCCCAGAATCAGAGGGTGAATGCCAAGGACATGTTGCAACACCAAGGTGCTGGTTCTTCAGGTTGTATATGTTATTGACTCAAGGTCCTTCCTTACTAAGCCCTGTTAAAGAAGGAGCAGATCATTTATCTCTTTCAAAAACAAAGCCGCGGCTTACCAGCTGTACAGAATGGGGTCATCTCAGAGGGTTTTGCCAGGGAAAGCCAGCAGGCTGGCACAGCCTGACATTAACCTCCCCCATAGTTAGCCACCAGAAAGGCTGTGTTCCCATGCACGCTGACCTAAAACCCACATGATGCAGCTGCTCATCAAACAGCTGCCACATCACCATGCTGGGAAAAACATCCTTGATGCATCTAACAGTCTGTGCCAGGGCTCGCAGAGCAGATTAGATGCTGCAAAGGGTGGACTGGATCCAAAGCTATAATTTCAGCCAGGATCTTGTTACTCTTACATGCAGCTGTTGCATTCAGAAACACAATGTATTTCTTCCTCTCCTAAATAGGCTCTGTTCATCTCAACTGCTTCATTTGCTGCCTTTTTCTACAACTTTGGCAGTTGGGTATAATAACGTAACTGTTGAACTATCTGCTGTTAACAACCTTCTTTCTGTGGCATTCTTTTCATGTTACAGGCACTTTTGAAGAAAGAAATGTTTCCCCTTCCCGTCGTTTTGTCAATCACGATATTCTTTTTAGTAGCATTTCATTTTTCTTCACATGGTTTAAAATTCCCAACAAACAGAATGGAACTACCTGCTATGCTAAAAGGCCTCCATGACTTTATAACATGACCCATTCTTTTCATTATGATGGTATTTAAGGGAAATGAAAGTACTTTCGTCTTTAAGTGCTATGACTGTCTGATGTATTGATACTATTCCCAGTGCTGTAGATACTTTGCATTTGTAACAGTGAATTAATTCAGACGATTATTTTTTTCTTGTAATTAAAAACATTTTCAGGATCTGAACTCTGGAGTGATTACAATGTGCCATTTATCTTCAGCAGGTAGAGCCATCCAATTCAGTGAGTGTTTATTAAGCACCTACTATGTGCAAGCCTCTATGTCTCATGCTGGGGAGTATTCAACAATGACTTGCTCTACCTCTGACCTTAAGGAGCATGCTACCCAATGAGAGAGTCAGATAGGAACAGAGCTGCTCCTAAAGCAAAGCAGAACATTCTGAGGGTGTTCTGAGGGTGATTGAACGTAGAGACTAAGCTGCTCCCATGGACTTGGACATCTGGGGAGGCTCCACAGAGGAGCCGCATCAACTAAGCCTTAAAGAATGAGCAGGTTCAGGCTGGGCATAGTGGCTTACTCCTGTAATCCCAGCATTTTGGGAGGCCGAGGCTGGTGGATCACCTGAGGTCAGGAGTTTGAGACCGGCCTGGCCAACATGGCGAAACTCATCTCTGCTAAAAATACAAAAATCAGCCAGGCGTGGCGACGGGTGCCCATGAGCCCAGCTACTTGAGAGTCTGAAGTGGGATATTCACCTGAACCCAGGAGGCAGAGATTGCAGTGAGCCAAGATCACACCACTGCACTCCAGCCTGGGTGACAGAGCAAGACTCTGTCTCAAAAGAATAAAGAAGAGCAGATTTAGATTGGCTTTCTTCTGTTGAAGAACAGAATGGGTGAGCAGAGGCTTCACAGCAACGAGTTGCCTGTGTTTTTAAGGACTGGTGAGTTGGGTGGGTGCAGCAAATAGGGATGGGGATGGGACATCATGACTGGGGCCAACTGTTGGGAGAACCTGAAGTGCCAGGTCAAGAGATTGAAACTTTTCCAAAAGCAGTGGGATTCCCCATGCTCATCTTAGGTTCAATTTCTCCTTCAAAAAAAAAAAAAAAAATGGGACCAGAATACCCTTGATTCAATATCCTGATTCTTAGGAGGTTAGTGCTGAGTTTAGGAGTAACATCACACTAAGAATCAAGACATTAACACATGTCAAGGTTGGGGGAAGAACGTATGGATGCTCATTGTATTTTTTAAAACTTTTTGAAAGTTAAGAGTTCTCACAATAAAGATTGTGACTTTAAAAAAATTTGCCGTTCTACCACAGAGCATAGACAAGTTGGTAAATCTGCCTAGCATTTTAAGGATTCTGGGTCTAGGGATTTTGCTCAACTAGCAAACAGTCTGTTCTAAGACTCCCAGCTCTGTCATCCCAGAGCTATGGGGCCTCAGACAGGATACTCAAGCCACCTGAGCACTGGTTCCCATATCTGTCCAACGGATGCAGTAATGAGAGCTGCCAACCTCATGGGGCTCTCGGGAAGATGAAATGACAGAATTCGCATTTAAAGCTCTTGATGCATGGCCTGACACACACTAGGGCTTAGGAAATGGTGCTACTATCATTAAGCTTTATGCTGAAATATTAATATTTCTGAGTCCCATTCTCTACCTTTCAGCCCAGCATCCATGATCCATGCCACAGACTCAGGCCAGCATCCCAATGCTCTCTGCTTCAGTGAGGGCTGAGTCACGAGGCTCAGAAGCAGCCTGCGTTGGTAAATGAACTCTGTCTGTCCAACCTGATAGATCGCAAGGACTTCTCAGATGACACCAGTGAGCAGATTTTGAATATTTAGATCAGGTGTTGATATCTTCAGTGGTGTAATCATTTGGTTTAAATTTTAAAAAATGCAAATAAGGTGTGAAAATGACACTGTTCTTTCAACTGCATCAGCAGCACCACTATCCTTTTTATAATTTATTGTTTCTAAACAAGTGAAACTTATTTCGATGTGACAATAAATCATCATAAATGTGACATGATTGATTTGAAGATGGCCAGAAAAGCTCAAAAGTCATCTTTTTCCTGGCACATTTTGGTTTTCTCGTGGACCCACTGCGCCTGTAAAATGATGTTATACTGAATCGGGAGGCATTCTGCATGTAAAACAGAACATTTAAGACCACATGCTCAAATAACAAAACATAAGCTTAAATCTTCTGCATTGAAGCCACGTGTCTTTGTTTTGTGTGTGAGAATGGGAATCCACATACATGTGTACATACAGCTAGAGCACTAAGCAAAGTGAAATGAATGATTTCGTACATATATATTTCTTGCTCACAAAATTATCAATATAATATTAATACCAAATATTAGCAAGTCTCTGGGAAAATAAGCATTCTAATAATCTTTTGATTGGGGCATCAATAAGAGAATTTTGGTGGGCAATTTAAGAATATGAATCAAAAAACACAAAAGCCTTTCACACCAACAACATTGCTTCTAGGGCTAGAAACATTAATAAGTACAAATCTACAGTGACATTCTTCAAATCATTCTTTACAATAAGGAAAAATATGAAACCTCGAGAAAGCCCAAAACATTGAATTACAATACATCATAAGGTGGAATACTACTTAACCATGAACATGATATTGTAGAAGATTCATGTATACATATATCCTAAGTACAAATGTACTCAAATTATACACAGCAAAACCATGAATGTTCAATGCAAATGTGTATGTACACCACAGTATAACCAAATATATGTATAAATATTGCTTCATTTAGTTGAAAAATACCACAAGTACACGTATCACAACAATAGCAGTGCACATACTAATAACAGTGCACTTTTATGAATGTGATGCTTCAGAGAAAACACAATTCAAGCAACAAAGGTAAAAACTAGCCAACTAAATCTACTTTGGTGCAGCTATTCATGGTTTCCAGGCCTCCACTAGTTTTGTACATTCCTGTTTTAAAATAGATTTTTAAGAAATAAATAACAGCTTTAGATTTGCAGAAAATTTGGGAGGATTGGACAGTTTCCACAGAGCTCACATCCAGTTTCCCCTATTGTTAACATTTCACATTTTATGGAACGTTTGTTCCAGTTAATAAATCAATATTGGTATATTTTTATTATCTGGAATCCATACTTTATTCAGATTGCTTTAGTCATTACCTAATGTCCTTTTTCTGTTCCAGGACCCCATCAGAGACCCCACATCATATTTAGTTCTCCCCAGATCCTCAGGCTCCTCTTGGCAGTGGCAGTTTCTCGACTTCCCATGTTTTTGATGACCCTGACAGTTTCAAGGCCTTCACACTTGTTAATGCCTCATTTGCCAGCCTTCCTATATCTAAGTAGTTAATATTGGAAGCTTCCAACATTGTTGAAATGCTTTGAATAGTCTTTGCAAGAGACTTTTATTGTAATGTCAGAGCAATTGTGATTGACTAGTAGTTATACTTTTAAAATGTGTTTGTGTTGAATAATAGATTAGAGCATTTGTATATAAAATTGCTTTCTGGTAATTAGATATTTTGAGATGTGTTGTATGACCCCAATTTTCATTTTACTTAAAATTACAGTTCACTACAATTATAAACATAACCCATTTACATTGGATCAGTCTGGTAGCTATTATGCATTATGTGCATAATTATAACTACCCCATGCTCATGCCCTTCTCACTCTGAAAAAAAAAGTTGCCAGAAAACTAGACTGGAGGGAAATTTTTAAAGGGGAGGGCTGATAGGATGGCATCACATCCTTTCGTCTCCTTGCTTCCAAGTCACAGAATCCCAAACTCCAAAAGCTGGTGTCACGGGTCTTTTTCCCTAAACCAAGCTCTTAGGGCTTTGAGAGTCCATGGACCTGCTTCTTCCATTATTTAAAAATATATCCTGAGCTGGGTGCAGTTACTCACACCTGTAATCCCAGCACTTTGGGAGGCCAAGGCAGATGGATCATTTGAGGCCAAGAGTTCAAGACCAGCCTGGCCAACATGGCAAAACCCTGTCTCTACTAAAAATACAAAAATTAGCCAGCCATGGTGGTGCTCACCTGTAGTCCCAGGTACTCAGGATTCTGAGGCAGGAGAATCACCGGAACCCAGGAGGCAGAGATTGCAGTAAGCTAAGATCATGCCACTACACTCCCTCCTGGGCAACAGAGTGAGACTCAGTCTCTAAAAAATAAAAATAAACATAAAAAATATATCCTGAGCAGCTTCTCTGTACCAAGTACTTGGCATGACCAGACCAAATTTTTGTCCCTGCCCTCATGGATCAATCTAGACATGGAGGCAGACTTAGAGTGAATAACCTGCTAAAGTCCCGGCCAGCACAATACAAGAGTCCCACAGATTGGGAGAGTCCCAAGCCTTCCTGTGATCTCACTTTTTGTCCCCCACTCCCTAACCTGACTGTCACCTGTGTACCAGTCTATGTGCTTGCTGCACCTCGGCACCCTGCATGTGACCCATCTCAGCCTGCCAGACTGACCCTACAAATGGATCATCTCAGCCTGCCCAGCCACGGTTCAGCCCCTCCATATCCTATTGCTGTGAGCTCTGACTTACCTGAGACTCCTCATCTTTGACAGTTTCCCATTTTGTTGACAGGACCGTGCTATCTGGCTTGTGATGAGAACTGGATGGGATTAATGGCAGGTCAGACATCGCAGAAAAAAAGCAATTGCAGACAGCTATCAAAACTATCCAAACTAAAACACTGAGAAAAGACTGAAAAAAATTAACGGAGGATCAATGAACTGCAGGGAAATAGCAAATGGCCCAATATATGCATAATGGGAATCCCCGAGGAAGCACAGAAAGTGGAGGAGATAGAAAAAAATATATGAAGAAATAATGGCCCTAATTTTTCTTATCTTCAGACAAAGTAGATTCCAGAGCAAAGAGTATTACCAGAGATGAAGGTCATATCATAACAAAAAGAAGTCAATTCATCAAAAATACATAACAACGCTAGAATTTGGTGCACATATGAAGCAAAACCTGATAGAACTGCATGGAGAAATAGACAAATCCATGGCTGTTGTCAGAAATTTCAGCACCCCTTTTCAACAATTGCCAGAATATGTAGACAGGAAATTAGAAACTCGTCTTTTATATTAATATAGTCAATTCAGCTTTCTTTTGATCAGTGTAAATATATCTTTCACCATCCTGTTACTTTTAACCTACTTGTATATTTATATTCAAATGGATTTCTTGTAGGCAGCATGTGGTTGAGTCTACTATCAACCAAATTGGCACAATTTACAATTTTAGAACACTCCGCCCAACATTAGCAAAATATACGTTCTTTCCAAGTACACACAGACTACTTACCAAAATGAACCAAATTCTGAGCTATAAAATATGTCCTAATACATTTAAAGAAATTCAATTTATATAAAGTATGTTATCTGACAGTAATGGAATTAAATTAGAAATCTATTTTTAAAAAGACATCAAGTATATCTTCAAATATTTGGAAACTAAGTAACATATTTTAAAGTAACCCATGGGTTAAAGAAGAAATCCAAAGGGAAATTAGAAAGTATTTTTTAACAGATTAAAACCACATTAATACGTCTGAAAATTTAGCAATAAAATTTGTGGGATGCAACTAATGCAATACTTAAAGGAAATTTATAGTAATAAATTTCTATCCTAGAAAATAAAAAGAATTACAAATCTATGACATCAGCTTCCACTTTAAGAAAATTTTAAAAGTAGAGCAGCTCAAACTCAAAAGTATGCAGTAGAAAAGAAATAATAAAGATCAGAATGGAAACCAATGAAATATAAAACAGAAAATCAACAAACCCAAAAGGTGGTTCTTTGAGAAAATCAATAAAATTTATGCACTTTTAGCCAGGCTGATGAGAAAAAAAGAGAGCAGATACAAATAACCAATATCAGAATTAAAATAGATGATACCACAACAGATGTTAGACTTTATAGATGTTAAAAAACATGAAAACCTTATGCCAGTAAACTCAACAGAGCAGGTGAAATTGACTCATTTCTTGAAAGACACAAAAACTACCAAAGCTCATCCCGAAAGAAATCAAATTTGTAGTCTTTTTGAGTATATAGACAGATGTCAAGACATATCAAATTGTATACATTAAATATGTGCAGTTTATTGCATCACAATTATGCATCAATAAATTCCATTAAAAAATAGATCACCTACATGTATACTCAGTAATCTCTTTCCTGGGAAGTTATGCTTTAAAAATTAAACCACCTGTATGTAAGAATCATGTAAAGGGATATTACTGCAATGTTTATCCTAATGCTAATAAATGAGTGGTTGAATATGTTCTGGTACATACCTACCTTGGGACGTTATGCAGCTCTTTAAGAAGATCAAGCTCATGTCCAGCAGCTGATGAGAATGGATCCACTGGATGTGCTGTGAAGTGAGGACGCTAAGATGCAGAGCAACGCATGTGTGAATGGAAGCTAAACCAGTGGCCATGGTGAGTGACAGCAGGGCGGTCACCCCCTCCTTTGTTACCAGAGAGGGAAGCTCCAGAGGAACCCTGTTTGAGCCTGTGAGCTAAGATGGTTCCTGTAACCAGAACTGAGACTTGGTGTCCAGAAACGATCTCCCATCAGCCTCCAAAAAACGGGCATCTAGCAGAGACTACTGGTTTGCAGTTGGGAACTACTCAATCTGGACTCAGTTGTTTTCAACCAATTGGTAGTGAATGAGTTTGAATTCTTCATTTACATGGACAGACTTGGTTGAGGCTGGGGCGGAAGCTTTTCCTACTTAAACCATATCCACACTTTGTTCTCTATAGTCCTTTCCATTTACGCGGGAAGCTGTGTCTCCCAATCTTCAGATTCTTTTTCTTTTGCTTTTTTTTTAAAGAAAATAAAGTTCTCCTTTGTATTTCCTTTGCAGAATCCATGGTCTTTTTTAAACACAGGTGTATTCATCCATTTTCATGTGGCTATCAAGATACTACCTGAGACTAGGTAATTTATAAAGAAAGGAGGTTTAATTGACTCACAGTTCCACATGGCTGGAGAGGCCTCAGGAAACTTACAATAATGGCAAAAGGCAAAGGGGAAACAGGCACCTTCTCACCATCAGCTCTCGTGAGAACTCCCTCACTATCATGAGAACAGCATGGGAGAACAGCATGGGAGAACAGCATGGGGGAACCGCTGCCATGATTGAGTCGCCTCCCACCAAGTCCCTCTGTCATACATGGGGATTACAATTGGAGATGAGATTTGGGCGGGGACACAGAGCCAAACCATATCAACATGTAGTCTGTTTCTAGCTTTGTAAACTGATGACCAAATTTCTGTCACATGAATATACTGTCTATACACACACAGACACACACACACACACACACACACATGCTCCACAGACATTAACAATACCATATACGTATATACATATGTATATGTATATACATATTCTCCTTCCTTCTCTCTTTCCCTGACTTTAAAACAATATTAACAATATCATATATGTATATGCACATATACTATACAGATATTAACAATACTTTCATTCCTTCTCTCTTTCCCATATGGTATTGTAAATATCTGTATATCATATATATATGTATATGGTATTGTTATATACTATACAGATATTAACAATACCATATACATATATACATATGTATACATATATACATATTCTCCTTCCTTCTCTCTTTCCCTGACTTTAAACCAATACTAATGATACCATATACATATATACATATATGCTATACAGATATTAACAATACCATATGGGAAAGAGAGAAGGAAGAAGAATAGCAGAGGTAAGCAAAAATAAAGATTACAGTTTTAAAAAGAGGCTTAACTTAGTTTGGATGCTAATTCAAATAAATTAAAAAATATGTGAGGTAAGAAGGAGAATTTGAATGATTGGATATTAGGGATTACTGGTGTTTTTTAAACTGAAAACTGTATTACAGTTTTATCTTTCAACGTTCTTTATCTTTTAGAGAGGCATACTGAAATACACATTTATGAGATGAACTAATTCTGGAACGCAGTCTTGGGATTTGGAAAAAGTAGGAAGGAGTATAGATGAAGCAAGCTTGAGAATAAGTTGACAACCATTGGGTGATGAATTTAGGGGACATGTGTAATTACATATTTTGAAATTTTTTCTCAGCAAAATTATTGAAAACTGTGGTTTCTGGTCTGGTGCAAGGAGATTGGAAGTTGTCACTCCTGGCCTCACAACAAGAAAAAAGATGAACAAACTCTTGTTAAATCCATCAGAGAACAGATTCCCAGGGCAAACTGCTGTCCCCTAAATTGGAGGAACAGACGGGTGGATACAGAAAAGCACAGTTTACTGGAGCAGAAGCCCCCATGGGAACCCATTCTGGGGTAAGAAGACCTACACTGTAACTGAGGAATTGCAGGACAAGCTCAGAAACTCCAGGGAGGCCCAATTGGAGGGGGAACCCCACACTTGCATAAGTTTTACTCCCCAGGAAACCTACTAGATTCTCACAGTGTAGATCAGAGAAAAATCACACTTCTGGCAGAGGTAAGAGGAAATTAACTATTTGGAAATATGCCCAGAGTTTTCTGTCCTCCTTAGCAAGACTGCCCCCAAGTAAAACTATTTTACTAACCACTTTGGGCTTTGCCACAGTGTAACCTGCCTGGGGGAAGAGAAATACCCAACTCCAGACCCCTCTACCCTTCCTGACTAAGGGGGAAAACAAAACAAAACAAAATGAGAAGCTATGTGAAGGTCACAGCCGAGGGACACAGGCCCACTAGAGGACAGAGACCAAATCAGAGAACCAGAGAATGCTTCCCTTCCCCACACCTGACCACCTCCCCCAACAGGCTCCTGTGTCATAACAGGGAAATGCAATGGAAGGAATGGCACCTCTTTACCTGCTTTAAGAAGAAATCTCTAGGAAGTCCCAAAGACAATGGGGAACCAGGAGCCGGGACCCTCACAGAAAGTAGCTCCTGACACCTTCCAGCAACAGCAGACACAGGCCAGCTCCTAGCCAGCTACACATACAACCTTTCATGAAAGTCCTCTGCACCCCCTCTTCCTTTTATACAGCACAGCACATCACATCACATCATCACATCGCATCACATCACATCACATCACATCACATCACATCACAGAGAGCTTCCAATCAAAAGACTGAAAACTAACTAAACAAAAGCTAAAAGCAGTGCATTAAAAAGCCATCCACGCAGGTACAATCAGAACCTTCCCCTCAGCTTATTGCTTCCACTGCTCCTACTCTGGTCCCAGTCACCCTCATTGCAGCTTGGTCATTTTCCAATTCTAATTTCAGCCCTCCTCTTTGGGCATATCTTCTCCTCTTTCCCACCCTGGCCCTGTATGTTAGGAAATTCAAATGTGACTCTCCTTTCAAACGGGTACTCATTGGCTCCAAAGGTTTAGCTCACATTATTCCATCTTCTGGGGATACCCTTTGAATGTACTTTACAAAATTTAACCAACCCATGAGAACTCAGCTGCTTCAGCACAGACCTGCACATCCTCTCCTGATGTCTCCATTTGGAGCCAGAGCTGGGGAAGCCAGGACAGAGGTTACCCCCTCCCTCCATAAGTGGGATTCAGCATGAAGGCAAGGCTGCGGGTGCCATGGGAGGGGAGCAGAGGTGCATATCCAGGCTCCTGGCTCTTCCACACACTCACCTGACGTGACTTGGGCAAGCCACTTGTTCCCTTTGAGGCTCACTTACTTCAAAATGGAAGTAATATCTCCCCTGCATCACAACTTCAGGTTGCTGTGCAAGATCTTCTGTGATGAAGTTATAAACTTGCAGGTAGCTTTATTCACATAGAGTGTGGTAATCAAGAAATCTTGTATTATTTCATTTTCCTTGTATTTGTCTTTTCTATCAACTAATTTGCAGTTCTTTTTGGGCAGGGTCTCTGCCATAGCCCTCTTTGTATGTGCTGAGTGATGTGTCCAGTAACATGCATGTAATAAGCACACAGTGAATAATTTTCTGAGCCAATCACTGCTTTTGTGGCTCGTAAGGGTATATTTTCGCAGGCTGAGACCATTGCATATTTTTCCTTCACCATCTTCAGCAGAGATATCTGTTACTGAACATTACAGATGAAAATCCCTGCAAAAAAAATACATATCTGTAATTGAGTTAACATTTCATTATTTTACACTGTTTGTTTCATTTTACAAGCAAAGCAATATGAAGTGGCTTTTTAAATTTTGTAAAGCAAAACATGAAATGAATAGTCTCTTCTGGTTAGTAATTGCATCACATTCTCATTTATCATTTGATATCAGGCATATTACTGCTAAAATTGTGGTGATCACATAACGAATTTTGACAGCATGAGCTCAGCAGATTTCACAGAGACCCATAGCTAGCAACTAATCCTAATTTCAAAAGGTACAGATAGCCATAGGAGATGAGACTCGAATCAGATCTTCCCCAAATACTGTTTGAAGAAGGTAGACTGTAGATTTCATATTAACTCATTTCAAAGTATAAGAAACAGCCACAGTTTTTTTTCCAACCTTTGCCTTCATGACTCATGTGTCATTTGGCCTTACCAACCCAAATTTCAGCTCCAACTCCTCAGTTTACTCGCATAAAATTGTCCATTAAGATTCAAATCTTGAAGAGGACAAATTAATCATGTTATATTTACGTAATGAAGTGCTACTCAGCAGTAACAAATAATGATCTTTTAATACATGGAATAACGTGGGTGAATCTAAAAAATATTATGTTTTCAAAAGAAGCAAGGCACAAAACAGTACTTACTATATGATTCTATTTGTATGAATTTCAAAAATAGGCGAACCTAAGCTATGGTAGGAAAAGCCAGAATTGTGGTTTCCTGAAAGGTGGGGAGGAAGGCGGTGACTTGATAAGAAAGAGCACAGGGAAACTTTCTAGGGGATGGATTAGAAATATCTTATATCTTGGGGGTGGATAAGCATAATGGGTGCATATACATAAACCTATAACCAGTGTACACTTAAAATGTAGAAATGTTTCTGTACATAAATTATACCAATAAAGTCCTATTTTAAAAGAAGTGAGGATTTCTGCTTCTGAAAAGGTGAAGTAGACATACTTTCTCCTATTCCTTTCATAATCTACAGCTAAATACCCAGAACATTACACATACATAACAAAAATTTAAAAACTCTAAAATGTGAAGAGAAGAGGGTGAAACAGCTGGGAACCCTGAGAACAAGTGAGGTAGGAGATCAGTGGGACTGGTTTTCCAAGCACCAGCCGTGACCCCGGCTGTGACCCTGTTGATAGGAGCAGCATCTGGTGGAAACAGGGTGCAGCGAGAAAGCTGGCAGAAACGAGCCAATGTTTACAAAAGTCACCTCTAGGTGCCCTCACTGCTCATTAACATAAAGACACTCCCCACCAGCGCCATGACAGTTTACAAATGCCATGGCAATGACCTGACAGTTACCTTACATGGTACCACAAACTCTCTTTTCTGGAAAGATTTAAATAACTCTCCCATTAATTAGCATGTAATTAAAAGTGGACGTAAATACAGCTGCCAACAGCTCATACACTTCTACTCTGGATACAGAGTGCCTATTGGTTAGCCCTGTTTTGCTGTGCACTGTTCCTTTGATAAACTTGCTTTCTTTCACCACTGGCTCACTCTTGAATTATTTCCTGGGCAAAGCCAAAAACCCTCCCAGGCTAAGCCCCAATTTGTGGGCTCACCTACCTTGCATCACAAGGAACAACACAGTGGAGAGTTCTTGGGGTTTTCTTTTTGCCTCATATATCCAGACTTGGAGCTAAAGAAGTTGGCAATCTGAATTGCTCACACATTGCTGGTACGAATACAAAATGGTACAGGCACTCTAGAACACAGTTCAGTGGCTTCTTAAAATATAAACATGCAAATCCCACATGACCCAGCAATGCACTTCTGGGCAATTATCTCAGAGAGGTGAGAATGTATGTTCACACGAATACCTGTACACACATTTCACAACTGCTCCATGTGCAATAACCAAATTGGGAAACAATTTAGATGTCCTTCCATGGTGAATGGTTAAACAGACTGGAGTACATTCGTATTATGGAATACTACTTGGCAAAATAAGAACTATCTGTGCAGCAACCTGGGTTAATCTCCAGAGAATTATACTGAGTGAAAAAAAAAAAAGCCAACTCAAACAATTTACATGCTGTATGAATCCCTTTCTAAAACATTCTTAAAATTACACAATTATAGAAATGGAGAACAGCTTAATGGCTGCTGGGGGTTAAGGATAAAGCAAGGGCAGGAGGGAGTGGGTATGGCTACGAAAGGCAGCAGGAGAGACCCTGGCAGAGACAGCCTTAAAATCATCACTGTGCTGATGTCAGTATCCTGGCTGTAATTGTTGTATTAATTAATTGTTAACAGTTTTAAAAGATGCTGCCATTGAAGGGATATAAAAGGCATAGGAGTCTTCTGAATTATTTTTCATAACTGCATAGGAAGCTACAATTATCTCAAAACAAGAAGTTTGGATAAGATATCTTTAAAATTATAGCGGAGGAGGATCTGACTGGAAAGGGGCCTGAGGGAGATTTCTGGGGTGATGGTAACCTTTTATACCTTGATAGGGATTTGGGTTACACTGGTGTCTGCAGTTATCAAAAATCAGCAAACGGTCACTTAAGCTTTGTGCACATTGTCTGTACATTTTACACGAAAAACTTAAGTAAAGGCCAGGTGCGGTGGCTCATGCCTGCAATCCCAGCACTTTGGGATGCCGAGACGGGCGGATCACCCGAGGTCAGGAGTTTGAGACCAGACTGGTCAACATGGTGAAACCCAGTCTCTACTAAAAATACAAAAATTAGCCGGGGGTGGTGGCACACATCTGTAATCCCAGCCACTCGGGAGGCTGAGGCAGGAGAATTGCTGGAACCCAAGAAGTAGAGGTTGCAGTGAGTTGAGATTACACCACTGCACTCTAGCCTGGATGACAGGGCGAGACTCCATCTCAAAAAAAAAAAAAAAAAAAAAAAATTAAGTGAAAGTGTCCAGACCCCTCACCCCCATTCTAGGTATAATGGAAAAGACATTATTCATCTTAATCCTCTAGGGAGCTTCTGGAGGGGCAGGGGTTGTGCTTCCCCAGTTCTTCCAGTTCTAAAATCAACTTTTGCTGAATTTCTCACATGGTGCACCCTGTGTGGTGCCTTTTCCCCACTGCTCAGCTGGACTCTGTCCTTCCACGTGACTGTGTGTGACTGACCTACAACCCATCAACTTAAAACTGGACACTGGGTATCCCTGTCCTTAAACGTCCCTCAGCCATTTTTGACCCCTAGGAACCTCCACTAGTGGCTTCTACTTGGGCTCTGATCTTTCATTAATTTTTAGGCCACTTTAATTCCAACCTCCCTGCCCTACCTTTTAACATCCCTGGCTCCCTGGCCCTCTACCCCAACACAATTCTTACAACAATCTTTCTCTGTGCCTCTTCCCCAGCCTAGTCTGACTTGTTATCAGAGTTGCGAGAGAAGATAGAAGCTTGCCAAGAGGCTCCTTTCTGGATGGTCCACACATCACCCTCCTTGTTCATAGATGTCATCAAGGAAGCACTGGAATGGTCTCTCCTACTCACCCCCCAACACCCCCAGCACATGAGGCCAGCCTTGAACTAGGATGTGTGTGTGCTAAGCGTTGATCTAAGGACCATCTTGACATTCTCTTCCCAGACTCTCACGCCTGCTGCTTTTGATAGAATCCTGCAGCAGGCCAGGGTGGAGTGGAAGTTATCTTTAAAAACAACAAAGGTCACTCTCTGCAAAATTTCCTGTGGTGGTAGGTGGAATAATGGCCTGTAAAAATGTTCATACCCTAACCACCAGACCCTGTGGATGTGCCATTAACTGGCAAGAAAGACTTAAATCTGCAGAGGGAATTAAGCTTACAAATTGGTTGGCCCCATGGTGGAGAGATTACCTTGAATTACCTGAGTGGGCCCAATGTAATCAGAAGGGTCCTTAAAAGTGAAAGGGGGAGCCAGAAAAGAGAGTTAGGTAGAGAGGTGATATGGAATGAGAGAGGGGCAGAGAGAGACAATGATGCTAGCTTTGAAGGTGGAGGAAGGGGCCATGAGCCAAGCAATGTGGGCAGCCCCTGGAAACAGAAAGGGCAGGCAAAGGAATTACCTGCAGAGCCTCCAGAGTGGAATCCAGCCCTGCTCACGCCTTGATTTTAGTGCAGGAAATCAATGTCAAGCTTCTTTTTTTCCCCAGCTCTATTGAATTATAATTGACAAATAGAATTGTATATAATTAAAGTGTAAAATGTGGTGATCTGACATACGTGTACATTGTGAAATGACTACCACAATCAAGTTCATTAACACAGCCATCACCTCACATAGTTACCCTTTGAGGGGGAGGAGAGAACCCCTGAGGTCTACTCTCTTAGCAAATTTCAATTACACAATACTGTGTTGGTAACTACAGTCTCTAGACTGTGTGAGAACTCCTGAACTTATACCTGAAAGTCTGCACCTTGAACCAACATCTTCCCACTTTTCCCATCCCACAGCCACCTTTCTAGGCTGTGTTTCTATAAATTTAACTCATTTTTTTTTTAGGTTTCACATATACATTATAACATAAAGTATCTGTCTTTCTGTGTCTGGCTTATTTCACTTATTTCACTGGCTGCTAGTGTGTCAGGAACTGTGAGGGGTCTGAGACTTTACTCTACTTGTAAGCTCACAAGTGAGCCTCTCCATTTCATGGATGTTGGTAGAAGACATAAGACTCCTGGGTCAGAGACAAAGGACTTCAGTTTTCATGACAGAGCAGGCAGCATGAACTCATGCTCCTATCGGTTCCTTTTTGTTCTCCAGGGTTCATAGGGGTGACACAGAGTGGCCCTAGCAGATGCTATGCACAGAGCGGGTCTGCATCACAGCTGAGGTTCACCAACTTTAGGAGATGCACCCCTTATAAGAGACTACTAGCAAACTTTCCCAACTTTTACCTAGAAGGAGACATTATCTTTATTATCTTGGTCAGGAAACAAATCTGCCCTCTGACCTGGAGGGAGACAAGATCTCTGTCTTCCAAGGTCATTTGTTATGCTACCATTCTTGGAAAGATAGTCCAGGGGGGGGAAAAGCTATCAGTTACTTTGCTGAGAAGGTGTGCAGAAATATTAGAGAGCCGTGGAGAAATATCTCGAGTATAGTGCTATATCCACAGGCATTGATTCCTTAACCTAAAGGTGGGAGAACCTCTCCTTAGCCTCTCACTAGCAGTCAACAGCCTTTCTCACCTCCCTATCTGAGTCCAGCACACTTTTCTAATCTTATCCTGTCTCCTTCTACCTGTCTACACACCATCCATGTTAATTCACCTGTCCAAGCACATCTACACAGGTTCTTTTCAAATTTCCTGCAGATTTGTCATGGAATACTGACATCAAAGATAAAACAAAATAAAAAGCCACTACAACGTAAATATTGACAACAAACTGGTTAATGAAAGTCTTCGATTTAAAAAGAATTTAAGATTCATCCCTGCAGAAGATAACCTGAAGTGCCCTAACATTTTACAACTCATATATGAAAGACTTGGTAGAAGTTTTTCCAAATATGACAATAATCCTAGACATGCCATGAGATTGATAAGCTAAAAGGAGCTTTCCTAAATTGTTGATAAAAAAATAAATTTTGATCTGCCATGGCGGAAGGAAGACTGGATTATCTGGCTAGTCTAGATAGAGTTGTTCAGTCCAATATGGTAGCCACTAGCCACTTGTGGCTACTGAGAATTAGAAATGTGGCCAGTGCACATTGAGAAGTGATGTAAGTGTCAAACGCACACCAGATTTCAAAGACTTCATAAGAAAAAAAGAACGAAACATTCCACATTAATATATTTTATACTAATTATATGTTCATATTACAATATTTGGCTACATTGGGTTAATAAAGTACATAATTACAATTACTTTCATGTATTTCTGTTTTACTTTTGAAAACGTGTTCTCTAGAAAATTTGAAATAATAAATGTGGCTCACATTTGGGGTTGGCATATTTCTCTTGGACAGCATAACTTTACAGAAAATGACATTGCAAAATTGTTTTAGTGTAAAAAATTATCAGCATGTGCAGCCAAAGTACATGGGAAAGTATGTTATTTTCTCTAGATTTTGTAATGTTTATGGATTTTTCAACTTTTTAAAATTTGGAATTTGTTGTGGCTTTTTTTTTTCATTTTAAATAAACATTTACTTCCATACCTTTTTATGTGTTTATAATTCTGAATTCCTTTTCCTAAAGTAGTATTCCATATTATTGAAGCTCCATGCCCCCATGAAACTAGGATCTGCCCTGGGTGTCAGGCTCCAAGTTCTATAGAGGGGCTGAGAACATTTGTTAACCCAGGAGGACAGTTCCTGCAAGTTGATTATAAAATCATTTAGTGTATTGTTCCCAGCCTGCTTCTTAGCAGATTTCAAATGGCTGCAGCATGAGAGGAGAGTTAGGTGAGGAGAGGGGCAGGGGACAGAGGGAGTGGGGACAGTGAGAAGAGAGGAGGAAGAGAACTGAGGAGGTCAGACAACTCTGAGAGAGATGCTTGCTCTTTATTTTATGATCCATTCTGCACAGTGTAAAGTCCTTCATCTTCATCAGCACTGATGTTAAAGAAGAGGAAAGAATGAGTTAATGGAATGCAGTCTGTGCAAATGAGGCAAAAACAGATCACCTCTTGAAAGAAAACAAAATGATATTGTAAAAGAGGCTGAGCAAATTTGTGGGCAGGAGTAGTAATGAGGAAAGTCAGATACAGGTCATTTATGAGTTTAAGCTTATACCGCAGAAAGATCCAATTGGAAATTTTCAAGTAATTGAATTAAGAGCAACACAGCAGCAATTAGAAGAGAGCCAGGTGACATTGATTCAGAGACGTCCTCAGATGAGAGGCTGCACACCCTGGCGCTTGGGCTGTGCTCTGGTCCATGACAGTAGTAAGAAGGAAGAAAACTGCAAAAATAGAGGCAAAGAAGGAGGTCAGGCATTCCTACCATGTGAGTTAATCTGGTGCTAGTGTGTACAGTGGTCTACGTCTAGTATAGTGTACAGTATGCTTTTAAAAGACTGAATGCAAGGGAGGAATGATGGATAACTCTATGATAGGTAAATAATTTCTCCAATTTGTAGAGGAGAGGGCTCAGATTATCAAAGCTGATAATCAACTTTGTTATGCCGTTCAGTCACACAGAACACCTTAGCAGCACATCACTCAATTTCCCGAGGTGCAATCATTATACCTGACCCTGGTAATGATTTTTGAGGCACTGAGTGCTCTTCTGGCTCCAAATGTGGGTTGTCCCCTGACTCCTTCCTTTCCTTCATCCTCCACACAGTCAGCCGTAGATTTCTAACTGTCCTTCCTTCTCAGTGCCCTCCTATTCACTTCCTCGCCACTGCCTTCGTCAGCACCCTGGACAGGGCCTCGTCCCCCGTTCAGTGACGGATTGCAGTGAGGATTGATGATGACCTGTCCTGCCCGCAGGCTGCAAGTGTGAAGTGCTGCCCACATGTGTGCACGGCAGCCTGCAGATCTAGAGATACAGAGCAACAGGGCTGCTCTGCCTTGTGCAACAGTTCCCCGCAAGATGATACCCTGAGCCCTTGCTCAGCCTGCCATGGCCAGGGTAGGGGAGATCTGCTCTTCTTTGCATGCTGCCTTCACTTGGAGTGTATCATGGCAAGGATGCTCAGGGCTTGATATGGTGCAGAGTTTGGAGCAGCCCCTTTCAGTGTTTACCTACGGTCCCTTCTTCTTATATCTGAACCCACATCAAGGTGCTGGGGCAGAGTGGAGAACAACCACCATCCTGCTGAGGACCCCCACATCTGTGACAGTGTTTGTAGCTAAGACCTGTTGATCAAATCTTCACCCTTCTTTACCCAGAATGGGATCTCTCAGAAAAGCCTCTTCAGTCTCTCTGCAGAGTCTCCCAATTGCCCTTGTTTTTCTACCCACACTGAGACAGTCCTAGACCCTGGCAGACAGTGACATGGACATAACATTGGGATGAGCCATCCTCATGAGTACTGCTTCACTTCCTGGCTCAGGAACAACCAGGCACCTTCGCTTCCCACTGTCTGTTTACAGGATAATATCCAAATTCCTGCCCTCCCCCACTCCCTGTGTTCTCTGCATCCTTAACTTCAATTATTTTCCCAGCACAAGAATCCTCTTGAGCCAGCACTCCTCCCTGGGAGGAGGACATCACTGGCTCGTGTTTGAGTCCAGATGCTTTGTTTCCTGCTCCTCTCTCCCACCTCCATGAGGACTCTTCTCCTTCCAGTCCATCTGTCTATCAGTTCACCAAAGCTAAGGCTCAGCTCTTCAGGCGCCAGCTCCTGTCTTCTTCCTCAAATCAGCTACCACCAGTCCC
Organism: Ateles fusciceps; assembly: GCA_036589455.1. Taxonomy (NCBI): domain Eukaryota; kingdom Metazoa; phylum Chordata; class Mammalia; order Primates; family Atelidae; genus Ateles; species Ateles fusciceps. The sequence continues at coordinate 3,727,168 of JAZHEH010001784.1, read as the reverse complement.
TGTGCCCAGGCTGGCTCCTGCCTCTGGACACTCCTGTATGTAGCTGTTGCTGTTGGACCATTCATGTCAGAGCCATGTGACCTTCCTTGCTACTTCCCATCAGCGTCTCACTTTCCCAGCCTGACGGTGATGACCTTGGCTTACCCTTCCTTTGCCTTTCTGGCTGGGTGAGATGCACTCTTGGCTTCCTTTAAAAAACACAAATGAAATAGGTGCTGGTGTGCTTTCTAAATCACAAAAGATGAATTCCAAAACATATTAAATTACTTAATGTTTCTTAATGTTTGTGTTTTCAGAAGTAGAAAAACCTGAGAAATATTTCATATCATGTATATAGTCAGTTTTAGTGTTGAAAGGCAGTCCTGGAGGAGCCCTCTCTCCAGCCAACATTCCAATGGCTGCTCTTGGAGGTAAATGAAAGCCTTTGTTAATAATGTGTAGAACCAGTGGTGAGACCTGGCAGAACTGAATAATTGAAAGGAGCAGAAATGGGCTGTACATATATGAGTATAACTATTAAAGTGACAATTTATGATGATGAGGTGTTCCAACTCAAATTAGCTTAAGCAAAAAGCAAAATTAATTGGCCAATATAATTGGGAAGGATGGGCTGGAGAAAGTCTCAGGCACCACTGATCCGCAGTTCAAATTGAGCCATCCACTTCCTCTGTCCATCTCTCCTCATCTCCACGGGGCCCCTGTCCCTGCATCGTTCTCACCTCTCATGCTCCTCCAGGTGGTGGGGACACGGAAGCCAGCAGCTGTGATCACATTCTTATAGCCAGCCAACTTCCCCCTGCCCATTTCCTACAGCAGACCTCGGAGTGGCCTGCCTTGGCCATGTGCCCAAACCTGGGCAGTCACTTTGCTTCCATTTGGAAACTAGGATTTACGAGGCCTGGGTCTAACATCCACTCCATGGCAAGGCGGAGAGGAATCAGGCCGAGTGGGTGAGGGGCAGTTAGCATTGTTACCGGAAGAGGGGCATGCACAACCCACACCAAGCAAATAAAAACAACACGTCACCCCTGCATTTAAACATGCAATTGCCTCAATATCTTTGTTGGTCTGGTCATAAGCAAAGAAATGCCATATGGGGCAACATTAAAACTATGTGATTAGGAAGTCTCTGTTACATCCTCTTCTATCTTCTCCAGATGCCAACTATTAGCATTTAACATGACTTTGGTTTCCCCCATTCTGACCTACAGAAAAATCTTTAGTTTCTTTTTGTATAAATCAGGTAGCCAAAAGCCGAGCAGTGAAGTTGGGAACCACAGCTGTGGGAATTGTTCCTTTTCTATTGCAGCAAGATCTCCTTCCTCTTTGTCAAAACTACCTTCCCTGGGGCTGTCTCCCTAACACATCCAAAGACTTCAGGTCCTACAACTTTCCTTCTTTTCAGCTCAAACACAGAATGAAGAAATAGAGCAAATGACCCCATCTAAAGAAAGATCCCCTGACCCATTTCTTCCAAATGGGACAGTTACTGGATCAGCACCTTCCAAGGTGAGAATCCCACCAGAACTTCCTCCTTACTCAGCACCGGGATGCCCACTTTGCTAAGTCCTCTTCCGTATTTATCAGCTAAGCTTCTTAAAAGGAAACAATGTATCTCTCCCCCCACCCACCCACCCATAACCACACCCGCCTGAATTGCTTGAAATGCACTTTGCATCCAGTAGTGGTTTTGAAGCCATGTTCACACAGTGGTTTTTTTCAACCACACAATTGAATGATTGACAAAACCAAATTTCCCAACTCCCATTCAAAATGAACAACACAGTGTTGTAATCAGACTCTATCTCCCCTTCTCTTTTGCCTTTTTCTTATATAAAAATGAAACTGACACACAGAATTTTAACCCTCTGTAGAGAGGGAAACTTCTGGCCAGCAGATTAAAAAATATACATCGGCTGGTGTGAATCACTTAAATTTGTACCTAAGTCCATCCAAAGTTTATCCATGGAAAACACGTAACTTAGTATCCTCAAAGCCCGCTTCTTGTCTCGGGATAGAAGTGTGGCTCAGGAATCCTCTTTACAGCTTTGCTTCCTGTAACGTGGACATGTTTTCATTGTTTGAGCAGTCTTGTCAATCACAATTGACAGATGCAGTGGCTCATGCCTATAACCTCAGCACTCTGGGAGGCCAAGGCAAGAGGATCACTTGAGGCAAGGGGTCCAAGAATTAACTATCATTATTGAGACTTACTATGGAACTGGCTCTGTGCTAAGCAATTTTGTTTAAAAATCATGACAGCCCCTAGGTTAGGTGTTAGCATCTTCATCTAATACACAAAGGCAGTGTGGGGTGCAGTCATGGAGCACTGTGCCCTGGGTGGGCCAGCGGGAGGTGGAGCCCCAGGACCAGAACCCACGTGCCCTTGAATACTACTATATTCAGGGAATGGTGACTTGGATACAGACAGAGCCTTGTTTAGTGATGTTTTGGTTTTCATTCTCTTCCGTTCATTTAACAGTTACCTTTAGTATTCAAAATGTCTTCATTTTACTTTATTGATGATGCAGGCACCTCATACACAGGCAAAAAAAATGGTATCTAATACCACCTCATGCCAGTTAGAATCAGGGAACAACAGACGTTGGCGAGGCTGTGGAGAAATAGGAATGCTTTTACACTGTTGATGGGAGTGTAAATTAGTTCAACCATTGTGGAAGACAGTGTGGCAATTCCTCAAGGATCCAGAAATAGAAAAACCATTTGACTCAGCAATCTCATTACTGGGTATACACCCAAAGGATTATAAATTATTCTACTATAAAGAAACATGCACATGTTTGTTTATTGCAGCACTATTTACAATAGCAAAGACTTGGAACCAACTCAAATGCCCATCAATGATAAACTGGATAAAGAAAATGTGGCACATATACACCATGCATATACTATGCAGCCATAAAAAGAATGAGTTCACATCCTTTGCAGGGACATGGATGAAGCTGGAAACCACCATTCTCAGCAAACTAACACAGGAACAGAAAGCCAAACACCACATGTTCTCACTCATAAGTGGGAATTGAACAATGAGAACACATGGATGGACACACGGAGGTGAACATCACACACTGGGGCCTGTCAGAGGTGGGAGGCAAGGGGAGGGAGAGCATAAGGGCAAATATCTAATGCATGCAGGGCCTAAAACCTAGATGATGAGTTGATAGGTGCAGCAAACCACCATGGCCCATGTATATGTACATAACAATCCTTCACATTCCGCACTTGTATCCCGGAACTTAAACTGAAATGGTATCTAAAAAAACACACACATAAGGATCTAACTCTGAAATAAAAATTGAGATGAAAGCTTAATTTTCTAATTCTCTTACTCAGCTTGGTCTTTGGGAATGCAGGTCAGCTTGCCTACTGTTCTAGAAGTTAACACAGATGCGGATTTTCCGCAGGGGTGTGATGGATAAAGCACCATGTTATGGAGCCTTGAACCAAATAACCTCAGTGTTCCTAGTCTTGTGGCTAAAAATACACACACTTGCACACACACACACACAGTAGATTTGCTTTAACTGTTTTCTTATAACCAACAGCATGATCAATTTTCATTTAGAAAATTCACTTTCCGTATGGCAGTGAGACAAAGGAAAACCTTTGGTATTTTAAGAATTGTCAGTGATGTGTGGTAAACAGATGCAGGGATGAAGCGATTCCACACATTCAGCATGAACGCAGCTTTATTGACTTTGAGATGAAGAAAAATACATGAATGCATACGGAAATTATTCATCACTATTAAGGAGGTCTTATATTTTAAGCAATTATTAAGTTTAGAATATTTCCCCTCCTACAATTTGAAGTGCCACACAATAGTGGTGAATGCTCCTACTGAAGAGCTGTCCTGAAACAGTAGCTGCCATTTTTTTCTCTGGTGTAAAGAGAAAACTTAGTACAAAAGGGGCTTATGACAAAGAACCGTAAAGAGGCTGATAACCAATATGTATTTTTTTGGCCCACGTTGAATAGCAAATACTTTATTTTTCCAAAAGTTGTGTTTTCAAAGTGCATCTATGTTAGTAATGTTCTTGCATATAATGTTCGCAATTAATTAATAAATGATGCATCTGCTTTTTGATGAACCAACCCCAGACTCTGCCCTGTGAAGACCCCAGTGGATGAGACAAACTGAGATTGGAATAGGGTGCGCTGTGGAGAGAAAGGGGTGATGTGGAATTGAGGCTTGGACCAGACCAGACACAAGAAAATCCTCTCCTTGCCAATTGCCTCTGGAATAAGATTTCCTGACAATCTTCACTCATTGAAGTCATTCTCAAAAATACATAGTCATGTGAAACTGCTGAAGTGTATAATCATTTAATTTTTAATAAATATATTACTTAAACATATTTTAAATTCTGAAACATTTTTGGCTTTGATTAGCATATTATTAATTGATAATTAAACTAGCAAATTAATTGTAGTATAATCTTGACTGTTATTTATAATCTGTCTGGCTTGGTTCCAATTAGCAAAAGATGCATACATTTTAGTTTACTTTCAATTGATGTTATAAGGAAAAGCATAATTTGTCAAAGATAAATTGTTTATTTCAATGGCTCTAAGAGTTTAAGTGGTTTTGGTTACATGGCTGAATTGTATCACGGTGAAGTCTGGGCTTTTAATGTCCTGGTTATGCAAATAGTATACATTCGTACCCAGTCAGTAATTTCTCATCCTTTACCCCCTGCCCAGCCTTCCCTTCTGAGTCTCCAATGTTCATTATACCACACTGTATGCCTTTGCATGCCATAGCTTAGCTTCCACTTATAAGTGAGATATTTGATAGTTGATTTTCCATTCCTGAGTTACTTCACTTGGGACAATGGCCTCCAGTTCCATCTAAGTTGCTGCAAAAGACATTATTGTGCTTGTGTTTATGGCTGAGTAGTATTCTGCGATCTATCCACTTAGCACTTAGGTTGATTCCATACCTTTGCAACTGTAAACTGTGCTGTGATGAACATGCACACAGAGCTTTCTCTTTGATACAGTGACTTCTTTTATGTTCGGTAGATACCCAGTAGGGGATTGATGAATTGCATGATAGATCTACTTTTGGTTCTTGTCAAAGGTAAACTTTAAAATTACATGTGGTAGAATGTCTTGATTGAGGACCAAAAAATGTACATTGAAATACAGGGTGATTGTTTCATACGTGTTATACTGCACTCCTCTGAGGTGACCAGCTGTTCCGACCTTCCACCTGGAATGGAAAGATTGGAAGAACCCACACACACTTCCTCCCCCCTCTCCATAGTCTGTCAGCTGAGACTCTACCTTTTATCCCAAGCTTTCAACTCCAGTGAAACCTTTGTACCAGGCATTCTCCAGCTTGCATGCTTGGCATGGTAGTCTGAATATCTCCCTGATTAAATTAAAGTTTAATTTCCATAACTTATATAAAAACAAAGATGCTAAAATTTAGTTTTAAAAATTCTTTGTTTAAAAGAGATCCAAAAAATATTTTCAAGTCTAACGAATATATGCTTACTTAACACTCACCTTTTGCAAAGCATTGACCTTGTCCATTTCCTCTCTCCACGTTCTTTTATCAAACAAACAATTTCCGAGGTTGGAGACAGCCCACGAGAAGAATATCTCATTTTGGCTTTCATACTTTGAGTTCTCCCTTGCAAGACCGTTTATTTTGTAAAAGGAAGGAAGAAACCGAAGTTGCCTATTTATTTTCACTCGAGTTTCTTTTTATCTACACTAACATTATAAAAAATTTGATTTTTGCAAAGTTTGGGCAGACTTTGCTCCACAAATTTCTACTGAAGTTTCAGAGTTGTAAATCTCAGAAAAGTGCAACATACCTAGGAATTGTTCTCGCATCCTTCATTTGTGCCCTGCGAATATCACCACAGGCGGTGAGAAAGGGCATGTGGTTAACGATGCAGGAAGCATTTTCAATCAGCCCTTACGCTGAATTTGCCTCACACACAGGACACTAGATGCATCATCTAACTAATAAGGCCAAGAAAGAAATGTCGTATGCTTCAAGATAACCTCCAAATTCAGCTTGCTTTCCTCTGTAAAATAATAAGAATTAAAATAGCCATTGCCAGCATTTTTCTGAAAACAAGCTGGGAGTCTGAGAAGTCAAAACAAAATCTTTTTGTTTTATCCAGTTATTTAAAAATAAGAAACGCCTTCATAATGAAATCTGCAAAATACGAGAAATACTGGTTCATAGAAACATTCTCAGTGCAAAAACACGTTTAAGCTTGAGCTTTTTCACTTATAAAAAGGCTCTGGAAGGGTCCTCTTTTAATTGGTTACTTACCTGGGACTTTTCTTTTTTCCTAAGCATTGGTCCTTTAACACTTCTTCGGAACCATTTTTTTCCTTGGGCTATTTAAAACCAATTTTGCAGTGAAAAATTCATTTTGTCTCTTGATGATATCATCTGTCCATCCATCTATCCGCCTACCCAACCCTTTATTTATAAGAAATTAGTTGAGTGGCTTCTTTATGCCTTTGTGATTTCTATGCCAGAAACTGTAATAAGTCTAGAGATCCGGGGATGACACAGAACTTTGAGTCTCACTGGGGGAACTCTGCCTGCACACCCCGGGCTTTATAAGACCACCAGAGCCATGTCCCTACTAGGAGAATTAGACACCTACCTAATGAAGATGGTTTGTAGAGAACTGGGCAATTTAGCATCTTTCCTGATGCTACATGAGGAAGGGCTGTTGCTTCTTCACAATGATTAGACACCCACCTCCTCTTGACCTGTCAGCAGCAGGAGCAGCAGCAGCAACAGAGAGTGATTGCTTCCAGACTTAATCCCCAAACTCATTTGCTTCTGTGCCCACTTGCCGAGCCCTCTTGACCAACTGTGGGAGGTTCGAGACTGTGCCATTTCTGGATTGTAATGGACAATATGACAATCCCCTCCAGCCACTGAGTTTCTCTGATGAACCAATGGCTTATTTAATGGAATTGAATCTGGCAAAGGAAAGAAAGGATTCACATTTATTTTTAGAATTTAACTTAGAGTGTTTTACCTGGAAGTAGGCTCTATCTGACTAACAGAACAACTAATTGAAAGAAAATCTTCCTTCTTGCAAAGTTAGCACACAGGAGTTTGGGAAAGCCTGAAAATCAAAATTACTGTGAAGACATTTTATCCCAGGTGATTTACTAACACAAACTGACTTCCAGAACATGTTCTAGATCTCTATCAATTAATATTTCCTTAAATAATCTGTGAAATTGCCTAGTCACCACATCCTCACCAGCATTTGATATTCTCTCTCTCCCCGCTTTTTAAATTTGGTCAATCAAATGGGAACAGAAATGCATGCCCATTAATGTCTTATAGAGAATTTCCTAATTATGAAGGGCCTTTTTTTCATTGGTCTATTTCATTGGTTTATTATGAAAGGCAATTTTTCATTGGTTTATTTCCTCTTTACCTTTTTTAAACAAATGAGTTGTCTGTTAAATATTTATACCTATTTTTATATTGAGCTATTTGGCTTTCTTTTTTTAATGTGGAGAATTTTTTGTTATATATTTTCCAAATTAAAAAAAAGATCTAATTTAGTAAATAATTGACTGTATATTTCTCTTTCCTTTCTCTCTCTTTTCTTTTTGTAGTAGACTTTATTTTTTTTAGAGCAGTTTTAGGTTCACAACAAAATTGAACAGCAGGGAGAATTACCACTAATGTGGTTAGACTTTTTGTCACCACCCAAATCTCATCTTGAATTTTAATCCCCATAATCCCCCACAATCCCCACAAGTCAAGGGAGAGACCAGGTGGCAGTAAGTGAATTATGGTGGCCCCCATGCTGTTCTCGTGATATGAGTTCTCACGAGATCTGATGGTTTTATAAGGGGCTCTTCCCCCCTTCACTTGGCACTTCTCCTTCCTGACACCATGTGAAGAAGGTACCTTGCTTCCCCTTCTCCTTCTGAGTGTAAGTTTCCTGAGGCCTCCCCAGCCATGCTGAACTGTGAGTTAATTAAACCTCCTTCCTTCATAAATCACCCAGTCTCAGGCAGCTCTTTACAGAGATATGAAAACAAACTAATACAACCACATACTCCCATCCTCCAACAAATGCACAGCCCTCCCCCATTATCAACATCCCCCACCAGTGTTGTGTATTTGGTACAATGGATCAAGCTACATCCGCAAATCATTATGTGTCCACAGTTTACATTAGGGTTCACTCTTGGTGGTGTACATTCACTCTATTGGTTTTAACAGATGTATAATGCCATGGATCCACAATTGTAGAATCATACAGATTGGTTTCACTGCCCTAAAAATCCCCTGGCCTCCATCTATTCATCCCCCACTCCCCCTGGACCATGGCAACCACTTATCATTTTACTGTCTCCATAGTTTTCCCTTTTCTGGAATGTTATATAGTTAAAATCATGTGATACGCAGCTTTTTTAGGTTGCCTTATTGACAAATTTTTCCACAAGCAAAATTCCTATCTCCTTCTACTTCTTACTTGCTTTGCCCATGGTCTTCTCCACCTTGAGAATGGCAATTCCATCTTTCCAATTGTTTATTGGAAAACTCCATATTTTATCCACCAATAATATTTCTAGTAGTTTCTGTAAATTTACTCTAAGAAAACATTTACTTATCATAAATAAAAACCAAAAACCAACACCAAACTGTGCTCATGTTGCAAGGTCCCCACCCGTCTTCTACATCACCAAATCAGATACAGAGAAGTCTTTGCACCTCCTAGAAACTCAAGGCAGAAATCAAAATCAAACAAAATATTGCAGTTGGAGATCAGGAGGAAATGGAGTATCCTCCAAGACCACACAAGACACAAGCTTTGTGCTGTTGTTTAATTTCCACAGTTGCACACATCTTGTAGGAGGACCATTCACGTCTCCATGGATGAACACCTGTGCCTCATCTAAGCCAGCACCACCTGCTGGTGCACTGCAGGCCTCCCTCACCACTTAGAAGGAGGTGCAACACACCATGCTCTCTCCCGGTTATCAGATCTCCCCATCCACTGGGTTTTTCCCATAAACACACAATTGCCAAACACATTCTACTTTCTCTCACTAAGAAAACAAACAAAACAATGCAAACAAACAAGAAATCCCTCTTTTCTAGTACCATCTGATGGCATTCCTTAGGTGACTTGGAGCCCCACTCGACTTCAGGATACTAACCGCCATAAAGGATCAAAGTGAGACCAGCGTCAGACCATCCTCAAACCAACCCCAGTGAGGGAGTTTAAGACACAAGTTATTTCCTTGGGAATTGAGCCAAAGGGAATATGTGCAACACGGTTTTGTGTTGGTTTCATAGTTTTAACAATAGAAATTTTAAGTCTCTTTCACATGCAAAGATGCCACTAGGAAGGTAGAGTTCCTTTTTTCCTATGGATTTGTCCTGCAGTGCCCAAATTATCTCTATAGTCTGTCTGAAAACTGAGTGGATTGGGAGTTCAGTATCAGTGGGGGAGCGAAACACGTTGCCTGCTTTACACAGAGCTTTCAATGAGGACCGAGAGCTCACTGAAGACTGTGGAACAGACCAGTGCACTGCAATGTGATAAATTCAAACACAGGAAAATCAAAGTGGATTCCAACAGTGTAATCATCATCAGTGATAAGTTCCTGGTTAATCATTATTCATGTCATGGGATGTTTTAAGTTCCCCCAAAACAGATGGGCAGAGCACAGACTTCTTTTGTAGGAGTCCTTTAGTTTTCTAAAATGAGTCAAGTTTTCTGAGCTCTTTGCTGATTGGCATGGCCCGGTAACCCTTGATGCATATAAATTTGGAGAGAGAGCTTCTTGGCTGGTTGGCAGTGGTTAAAAAGGTACCCAACAGATGGCTCAATTGGTTCATTAGAAATAGATCATGTTTGGAGAAGTTCTTGCTGTATTTTAGTGGGTTACTGCTCTGAAATCGAGGGTGGGCGGTGGCTCGTAGTTGCTAAATCTGCTGTGCCTGCTCAGAGCCCTAGAGGAGCCCACAGAGGGCTGCACAGGATGAAGCCAGTGTGATCAGAATTAGCTTTTCTTATCCCCCTGCACTTAGCATGTGCCTGACTCTAGTAGGTGGTCAGTTAGTTTAAAGCCAAGCTCCTTCCCTGCTGGTGATTCTTTTTGTAGGGTAGGAAGTCTCAGTTTTGTGATTTAGAAGGTGGGGTGCAGCAGGGCTCATGGAGAAAGTGGGATCAACTCCATGCACAGATGGTCCTTCCCTATTCCCCATGCTTTTGAACTTCTGCCCCTGCCTCCAGCTTCTAATTGACCTTGGAGCTAACTGCTGTGAAAACCACATTGGCCCTTGGTTCTAGCTCCCTGAGTGTGATTTAAAGTAGGAGCCCTCTGGCTTAGATCCTCCAGAGGTTCATCAAAGTCTTTGACCCAGTGAATTGTCCCCATGAGTGTACAACCTTTTCCTATCGATTTAGTGCGATCTATATTGGAGGGAGGCAAATGCACGGATCAGGGTCCCATATTGAACCAAAAGTGGGGGTTTAGGAAGCCGTGAGATTGTCATTTATGGGCTGCTGCTGAATTCAGAAAATGCCGTTGGCTCTTGCCAATAAGTTCACTTTCTAGAAGAAGTTGTGTTCCATCAGTGATTCGTTTACCAAAAAACATGACTTAGGGAAGGGTCAGCCACAAGGAGCCTCCTGACAACCTCGAAAAAACTAAAAAGTGATGGGTTTTAGGAGCTCCTCATTCTTCATTTGCCATTTTACACTTGGTCTTAGCCGAAAGTCCACTAAGTGATATTATTTGCCATTTTAAGATGTAAATGTTTAAAACTTTATTCCTTTTTATGCGTTTTTTTGAAAGAAAACTGGAAGTTTTCTGGAAGTCATTGGAAGTTTATTTTGAGGAAGTAAAAATATGTTCTCAGTGCAAAATCTTGAACCAGAAGCCATTTTTAAAGTGAATGTGTCACTTCCTGAGCTAGTGTTTGATTATAGAAAATAAAACTGGCCCACACAAGTCAGTTTAGCTTCCTGCCATTGTGCGTTGGCTCAAAATTTTGTTTATCAAAATGCAACTTTGCTTGGTTCCAGCTCCAGTGAATTCTCATGACAAAAAGGACTGCAAATCAGGCTTTTGCTGAGCAGTACCATTCTTCATTTCCCAATTAAACCATTATAATTTTAAAAATCATATTTTCAATTGGGAACTTGAAACAGATTCCTTTCAAAAGGGAAGTTAGAAACCTAAGCTTGAAATAAGTAAAAATATGTCAGGTAATGAAGACATTTGGAGCTTCCTGGAGTTGCTGAGGATGAAGACAGACACTCCTTTGTCCATGCAGCTCTGACACTGAAGCTGACATTGCAGAAGGCACTTCCAGCACAGCCTAAAGCAGCAGCAGCCACTGATCTAGGATGCATAGGTGTTCTTAGAATGTTACTTCAGAGATGAATTTTATCACTGTGTCAAGGCAAATAGGCTTAAATATCATCATCACCTGTTCAAGAAAACTGAGCAATAAATTATACAAAACCAAGATCATGATGTAGTGTTTGAAAATAAACCTGCTGGCTTTAAAGAAAATCTGAGAATTTTTTTAAGGTCAGAATTTTTAATTTTTGTAGGTACATAGTATATATATATAGATAGATAGATAGATATAGATATATATGGGTAAGAATGTTTTTTGAATCCAGAAAAAGTGGTCTTTTGAAGAGAAACAATAAATGAAAAGTACAAGTAAATAAAACCTAAAATAAGAAGTTGCTTGATTCTTCCATCAAGCTCAGTTTCAGAAATGACTTATGGTGAAATTCACATTACGGGAGAGAAGTTGTTGACAACCTACCTTGTCAGTATGATTGATTCTAGTTTAGAATAAATATAAATAGTCCCACTGGAAAACATATTCTTCTCAAATGGCATGGTAAGAATGCATTTTATTCAGATTAAAAGTTGCCTTTTGCTTAAATATGTTATCAAGTTTAATTCAATGCTTTACCCTTGCAGTTGGTTGATCACAAACATGTTAATGATATGACCATCATATTGATCTGTGTTTACAATGTTTATAATGATGATGTCTATAAACAGTAATTATAATGCAAAGCACCTGATGGTTAGATAATGACACAGAAACTTTAAATAATGTGTGAGTGTTTTTTAGTAATGGCAGGATTGACTAAGGAAGACATTTTCATTCGGACGCACTGATGGGCCTAAAATTATGACAGTTTGGGCTCCTGAGAAACATTCCCTGAGATCATGTTTGTGGAAGTTGTTTATTAGGAAGTGATCCCAGGAAAAACTGGTAGAGGAACGGGGAAGTGGCACCAGGAAGGGAAGGAGGCCAAGCAAAAGCAATGCCAGGCTGAGGCTTAAGCAGTGAAACTTTGGTTCAAACCCACACCCCCAACTCTACCCCAGGACACTGTAGAAATATGTAGCTCACATGTCAGAAATATTCCAGTTACTGTAAAGAGAATGGAGGCATTTAGACTGTTGGTTAAGGGTGATCCTGAGGGCATGTAAATTCCCAGACAGTTTTCTTCTCTCCCTTATATAAACAAGGTGTGCAGTCCTTCAACAAAGAGGCATAGGTGCTTCCTTTCAGGAGTGAAAGCAGGTATGCATGAAAATAGTTAAGACCAGGAGGGGCTGTGAGTGATGCTCACGCAGCTGCTCCAGCCCATTGCACACTAAGCATATCAAGCACACCTTGCCTGCAAGATCTCTATCCCTTAATTTCTGTGTGTTTATGGCAGAGTCTACTACTTGCATAGCCAACATCTCTTCTGCCCATCTTTCTCACTAATAGACTCCTGATTGCACCTTAGGCACAGAGAACCCAGATAAAATACCCACATTGCCAGGCTCCCTTGCAGCTAGAAATGGTTGATGTGATACGCCTTCAACTCTCTGCCTTCCCTTTTTCTCCCCCTGCTTGTTGTGGAGGTCATGTTGTGACAAGAGATGGCAAGCTTGACGGTGAGGTCTTCCATGAACACAGTGGAAAGCAAAGACAGAAGAAAGGAGACAGCCTAGTTCCTGGGGGGCTCTTCATCAGCTCTGGATTGTCAACTCCTTGTGCTGTGGGTTAAATACATCTTGAGCTAAGCTACTGTTAGTCAGTTTCTTTTATTCCTGGCTGAAAGTACTCCTAACCAATGCTACATTAAATGGAGGTGGTAAAAAAAAAACAATACATTTAATTAAATAGATGGTGGATTTTATTTATTTTTGGTCAATTTTTAATAAAATGGGAAGTGGCCTTGAATGTTTGTCCTGCTCTGTGGATACTAGCTGACTTCGATTGGTCAGTGTTTTCCAATTGGTGGTTGGATTGTTTTTTTCTTCAAGGAGGAAAAACAATAGACACCACTTGGATTAGGGAAATGAATTCATTGTTCATCCAAACAATAAAGAACGGCTCACAGATTTAGTTTATTTTAACAGTTGTTTAACATTCTTAATCAACAATTGCAAGGCAAAATGGAATATGCTTATTGCAGATGACAAGATTGCTGAAATGAAGATGAGCTTGGGAACTGGATGAAGACAATTTATCATGGGGACAATTAATCATTGGGGATGCCTGCTCATTTACATGTGATGAGATTTACTGCATTGGCAGCAACATAAAGTACATCATCAATCGTCTTTCCTCATCAAGAAACAGTCTTGCTGTCAGTGTAAAGGACTGACCAGGGGTTCTGTCCCATGTCTCCTGAGGTCCCCAGATCCCACTATTATGTGGTTTGTAGCAGGTGTGGTTGCCAGGCTGAGCTCCAGGAGAATGGGGTGGGTCTCTCTTGTTTCCTGTTTTATCCCCTTCCTTGGCCATATCATGGGCTTGTAAATATTATGGAATGGATAAACACAGAGAGGGTGAGAGACCTCTTCAGTCTGCCATATGCACAAACAGTGGGTGTCCACTCAGAAGATGCAGTCATTGAGATTCCCACCCATGGAAGATCAGATGCTTTGCACCGTGTAGCATCTTGGGCAGCACAGCAGTTCCCTCTCATGGGTAATCACTCTCACATTGGTGGTAGAGAAGTAAAAAAATACTGATGCCAGCCTGGATTTCTGAAATATTGAGCTAAGAAGTCAGGGAAAATAAGGGGCCTAGATAATCTCATAGACAGCTTCTTCCAATTCAGCCTAGGCTGGGTACAGTGGCTCACAACTGTAATTCCAACACTTTGAGAGGCCAAGGTGGGCATACTTGAGCCCAGGAGTTCAAGATCAGCCTGGGCAACATGGCAAAACACTGTCTTTACAAAAAAAAAAAAAATCAATTGAGCCTAGTTTTTTTGAAATTGGTAGACTCACTGCTACAGCATTTCATCTGCTAAACAATGAAGCATAAAGGAAACCTTTGGTTCCTATTTTTCTTTATGGTATATTTAAAGCATTATTTTCCATGTTAAAGGAAGCCTAAACACTGAATTAGAATATAGAATTCACTGCTATTGAGTGGCAATAGGAAATTGGTGGGAGAAAACAAAACCAAGCAAACAAACAAAAAAAGCTGGAAAATAATCAAAAGGAGTTAGAAATGTTTCCATCCAATTATCCCTTGTGGTGGAGGGAATGAAGTGGTATTTCCTAGGGTGTCTGGTGAAATGCAAAGAGACCCTGTGAGTATAAAGTTTTCCTTGAAGTCTAACAGTTCTTCTGGAAGATGAGCACTTTCTATGTATTAACTTTATTTTAATAAAAAACCAGAAGAGCAGCATAAATATTTTGGAAGGGTCAAGAAATACATAAAGGCTTATCAATTTTTGTTATATAACATTAAATTCTAGGTACTAAAGGACTGGCAATTAAATGCTCTTTTAATCCAAACGCTCATCAAGTAAATGGATGGCTAAAAATAATGGATTATCTAGCTTTTTCAGTCTTGCATCTGTAGCCTCCATCAATTAGAATTGCACATTTTCAATGGTTTCACATGTAGGGTATCATGAAATCAAATAATTTTGAATCTGCATGACTCCTTATACAATCTTTGTTTTTGTATTCTTCTGTTTAGAAAGCAGAGTAATTCCATGGATAAAGAATGCTCTTTTCAAAAACAGTGCTAGAATAATTGGACGTATATATGTGAAACAATAAACATTGACTCATACCTCACACCATATACAAAAAGTACGTCAAAATGGCTAGTCTTAAATACAAAAACTAAAATTATAAAACTGCCAGTAGAGAGCGTAGGAGAATATTTTGGTGATTTGGAATTAGGCGAAGATTTCTTGGATACAATTAAAAGTACAACCAGTAAAGAAAAACTGGGAATCAGAATTGGACTTCATAAAAATGAAAGCCTTCTGCTCTTTGCAACATACCACTAAGGAAATTAAAAGACAAGCCACAGACAAGGAAGACATATTTGCAAAACACATAATGGGTAAAGAACTGATAACCCTAATGTAAAAAGTACTCTCAAATTTCAATACTAAGAAAACAGACATCCCCCTGCCCTGAGCAAATGTTTTGAACATACATTCAGACACTTTACCAAAGAAATACATGGATGGTAAATTAGAATGTGGAAAGATGGTCAGCATCAACTGCCAATTAGAATTAAAACAAGTTCCATGACAGCCTCTTAGAATAGCTTTAGAAAACCCAAACAATTTCAAATACTGGCTAGAATTCACGGCAAGTGGGGGAATGCAAAATGATGCAGCCACTTTGAAAAGCAGATAGTCTTTCATGAAACTAGACATACATTTAGCATTAGACCCAGAAATCCCAATCTTATATATTTGCCTAAAAGAAATGTAGTGCACAAAAACCTGCACACAAATGTTTATAACAGCTGTATTTATCATCACCAAAAACTGGAAACAACTCCAGTGTCTATCAACTGGCAATGGATGGACAAATTTTGTTACAGCATGAAATGCTACTCAGAAATAAAAGGGAACAAACCACTGAAGCATGCAACAATATAGGTAACTGTCAAAAACATTATGCACATTGAAAGAAGTCAAACTCAACAGTTAGACCCATCATCATACTGTACAGTTATCTATATGACATTCTGGAAAAGGAAAACTTTACAAATTGAAACCAGATCAATGGTTCCCAGGAGTGAAAAGGGGAAAGGGACATTACTGATTATGAAGGGGCTAGAGTGAACTTTTTGCTGTGATGGGAAAATTCTGTACCTTGATATTACCACCAAGGTAGTTGCATCACCATCTAAGTTTGTCAAAATTCATAGAATTATACATCTAAAAAGACTGAATTTTATTCAGTGCAAATTCTACCTCAACAAATTTGTGGGAGTGGGCGTAGCGAAGTGCAATGCAGGAGCAAAACAATTGGATCCCAAGCCAAGTAAGCGCGTAAACAAAACAACATTTCAAAACCCAACAGCTGTAAAGGACATTATTGGGACAGGTAGGAAAAAAAGTGAACTTTTTTCAAAGTGAACTATATATTGTTTAATATCATGAACACATGTTAAATTTCTTGAGACTGGTAAAGGTAGCATGGACATCTAAGAGAATGTCCTTTCTTTGGAGATGTAGATGAAGGTTGAAGAGTTTAGGAATTAGTGAAATATTGTGATGTTTGCAAGTTATTTTCCAAAGCTTCAAATCTTTCAGGGTAGAGAGAGAGAGGAGAGAAAGAAAGAGAGAGTAGAGGGAGAGAGAGAGAGAGAGAGAGAGAAAAGAGACAGAGGGAGTGAGAAAAATGTTCACATTTGGTGAATCTAAGTAAAATTTTCGTTATACTATTCTTTCTACTTTTCTGTAGGTTTGAAACTTTTCAAATAAAAAGTTGGCAGAAAAATGAAGTTGTTTGGAGAAGTTTATCCTAATAAAAGAGTCAAAGGTATACACAAAGATGTGGGAAAATTATACTCAACACTATAAAATTCATAAAGCTACCAATTTAGAAAGTACCAAGATGTCCAACAACATATGGCACCTAACCCAATGAATTTTTATTGAACAAATGAGCATTTGCATTAAAGGATAATGGGTAAATAAATTATAGTATAGTAATAGAATAGAATATTATACAGACATTAAATATAGTATAGTAATAGAATAGACTATTATGCAGATACTAAACATGCTTTGTTAAATATTTAATGGAATGCTTATGCTATGTTAAGTGAAAAAAATCACTTAATACCTTCTAAAAATGTATTTTTTTAATATATGGAGAGAAAATCTAGGAGAAAATCAACTAAAAAGTTAAAAGAGGTTGTCTCTAGTGATGGGATTTATTTTTTGTTTATACTTTGCTCTATTTCCCAGTTTTCTATGCTGAGTATATTCTTTTTATTTTATTTTATTATTTTATTTTTGCAACATCAACATCTGAAAATACTTTTGAGTTTAGCAATGCAGTGCATCAGAAAGGAAACAGTATATCTAGAAGAATTTCTTAAAACAAGTCTCTAAAAGTAAGATGACAAAGGGGTGAGACCGTAGGAACATTGTGTGAGTTCAGCAAACGCTTGACGGATTCATGGATTCACAGTTATTTACCTTATTATTTCAAAACCTCTGGCATATATTGAGTTGTTCTCTTTTTCTTCATTAAGAAAACATTTTCAAATATGCTTTAATAAAATGATAGCATTTTCTAATTGGCATTACCCTTAGAATTTAGAAAAATAGTAAAATTAAATCTTTAAAGGAGACAAAATAGAAAAAATCCAGTTGCCCCATTTTCCAGCTTTTTTTTTTTTTTTTGGTGGCCCCCTTGCCTCCCCAGACAAGCTCTGCTGCAGGGTGTGTGTGGCAGGGGACCAGGAGGAGGGCAGGGAGCTCCCGGCGAGCCCTCTTCTCATCTGCTTCCACCCCTCACGGTTGTCTCTGTGCCAGGTGGATGACGTTCAAATCCTAATCAGAACTTCTTTCTTGAAATCAAGTGGCTGGAGAGAGCGAGCATGAAACAGCAGACAGACCATGCAAAGGCCAAGTGGAAACCCTGTGAAAATGTGGAGCTGTTCATCAAAATCTCCCAGCGGGAGGCAGCCCTGGGCGCCTGGTTCTCTGTCTCTGCAGATCAAGGCTGGGTCATCAAGTGGAGCCCCGTGGGTGTCAGGTTTCAGAAAAGGTCCCTTTCCACGGCTGAGGTCATTTCATCACCAGGAAGGGAGGGCTGTGCAGGGGCCCTGGGCAAAGGACGCACGGTGAGAGGCTGTTTCGGCTTTTCTCAGGCTTGGAGCCGGGAAGCTGAGGTCATGGGATGATGCAGAGAGGCCAAGAGCATCCAATTTGGGGAAACTGCTCTTCAGGGAAGTGTTTGGGTGTGTTTGCTTTGAGAGATTCCTTTTAATGGAGGATTTGATTACTCGAGTAGAGGAGAAGCTGCAGGAGCCAGGCTGATGCTGAGCAGCGTTAGGAAGGTCAATGTCACCACACTTCTACCTCTGGGAGAATCCACTGCTACAGTCAGAGATGCGAAGACCTGTGGGAAACTCTTGCCAGTCCACACGTTTGTTTGGCACTTTATTTGAACATTAACTGCTGCAGAATTCCAGGGTTGCCAGGCATTTCCAATATCCTAAAATGGACACTTGCCCTTAAATAATGTAATTGTGCTGCATAAATACTTTTATGCCTGTGAACTCAACTGAATTAAATATTAACTGTAAAGAGTCCTACAAAACTGTGTAGTTAATAAATGATGTTACAGCTTAATGTTGGTGCTTAGGAACCTTTGAGAGCTTTTTATCTTCATATTTTGAAGTCTTAATGATCCCTCCCCCTTTCTTATTAATGCCATTTTTAGAAATGAATCTTTTTATTCAGGGAATCCTTACCATTTTCCTCATTTGTTGGAAGAAAAGGGACTCTAGTGAATGCATGAATGCCACCTCTCCTTTCTCTCTCTCTCCACTCCCCTGCCACCTCTATCTGTGTTCCAATGAAACAACTGGAATAAAATTTTAGTGTGAAAGTTCAGTTGATATTACCATGCAGCTAGATGCTTCCCCATACCAAGCTCTTACTGTACTGAGCACTCTGTGTGTGGATGAGTGGGCACCACACAGGCACACACAGTCATGGCTGGGGAGAACCTCGGAATGTGAGAACACCTAAGGCCCTCAAGAGATCATTTTAGCTCAAAGCCCTCATTTTCCATGTGAGAAAGCTGAGGTCCAGAGAAGACAAGTGAGATGGCCAAGGTCTCCAGCAGGCCTGGGGTCACTACCCAGACTTCATGACCTTCTGTTGCACTGTGTGTTGTGGAAGGAGCAGGAACACGTACGTTTGAATATCAGCCTGTTTCCCAACCTTGCAGTGGGGCTGGGGTCACCTACCCCCAAGCTGGAGGTGAGTGGGTAGCCTTCCTTACAAGGCTTTCGATGTGCCTTGATGGAAGCAGATTCCTAGAACTGCAGCATGATTACCTGGCCCTGGCCTTCAGGGTCCATTCCACTGGTGCTGGGGTGAGGTGGGAGGGGACCCCATGGATGGGAGGCAGTAAGCACTGCCAGTCTCTTGGTGCCTGTTTCTCAGTACAAGTACTGCCCCATGCTCTGTTAAAAGGAACTTTATAGTGGAGTAAGCGAGGGGGGACCACAACACATTGTTCAGCTTTGTGTAATTCGGCAAATCTAGGAATTATGGGGCACCACCCACCTGCTGAACAAGCATAGTCAGGAACAGCTCAGGAATTGTTATTCCAGCCATGGGTGACTAAAGATGAAACCAGACTTCAAGAAAACAAAGCCAAAACTACTCCGTGGCAAGATTCTCAAATGTGGGTCCCTTGGGTCACCCCTCCCCATTCCACTGTCCTTGTGGTTGAGACGGGCTGCTGGCCCGGTACAGTTCATGCTCCTTCGACCCCAAGCCCATGGTGATCCCCACCTGCCCGACCCCCAGATCTATTCTTGGTTCTTCTTTGAACCTGGTTTCACCTGGGCACCACTGAATGTTGTGCCTAGGTGAAGCCAGGTTCAAAGAAGAACTCACATTCCTCCAGGGCACAACATTCCTCCCTGGGACGTTTCCCACACCCACCCCCTGGGGACCACACTTGCTGACCTTGAAGGTTCAGCTCAGACCTCTCGAGGCAGAGCCTGGAATGGAGCCTGGCGTAAGCATCATGCCTGGGCGAGCTCCTCTCACAGCTCCCGCCCTACTTGGTGAAGGACGTTTTCCCAGCAATGACAGCCACAGTGTCTCAGCTCCTGGTGCTACACTTGACCTGGATGAATGCATGAGAGCGTACAGACAATGGTTCAGACTTTACAACATCTGATCGGGTAGAAGCCGAGTTCATTTTATGTACATTAGATGTAGCTGTTTTGATTCTTCCCTTTTCTTTCTCTTTTTAATTTTTTTTCTCTGTGCCTTCACACTTCAGGATAGCTAAGGTCACTTAAAGTTCTAAAGTCAACATGAGTTCTCTGGAGCATAGCCAGTACAAAAGCAGAGAGAAAGCTGGGCTCCTTTTCAATAAGGACCGAAGGATTCACCCACCCCGTGTGGGGGTATCTTGAGGCTGCTAAAAGGTATTGCCTGTGGTCGTCGGCTCTGTAAGCTGGGCTCTTCCTATTTTTATAAAAGTGAGGACAACTATCCCATTAACTTAATGAACCAGGCTGTGTGATTCACTAGACTGAAACTGTGAAATTCAACAATTCCCCCTGGAAACCACCAGTGTGCCCTCTAACGCACTGCCCACCATTGCTTGGGGAATGGAAAGCATATGCCTTTTTAAGGTCATTTTTACTCTGCAAATGACTGAAGAATGACAGGCAATTATGAGGTGCTATTAATTTTTATGAAAAGAGAAAACAATAACTTTTAGTAGAAATTGGGATCCCTTTTTAAATGAAGAAAAAAATGACTTTGCTTATTCCAGTCAATAAAAAAGTAGACAAAACCATTTATTAACCAGTTGGTGGCAGTGTTTTCATTAAGAAAAGATAAAGTGATATTATTATGCACACTTTACTTTTGATTGATTCATTTTATCAAATGTTTAAGAGGATGGACTTTAGGTATTATTCACTAACATGCTTAAAATTCCAATGATATTTGAAATTTCCAACAGAATTTGGAATTCCAATGGGAAACAGAGTTTTTAAGAGTTCCTAAGTTTCTACCTCCAGAAAAATACATAAATTATATGATGCAAAACTGAAACCTTTGTTATATTTTCTATTGCTAGCCCCTTTGCTAAGGTTTATACAAATGGTAAACAGCACTACTTGGCTGGGAACACACTTCCACTGATGTGTTTACAAGTTGACTTGAGCTATATGGATATGATGCGCTTTTAACAGGTTAACAGTTCCTCTTTCCTGTGTTCTATCAAAGAGGAGAAAGGAAGTCATACTCAGCTTGCTTCTCTAAAATTATCCAACGAGTGCTTTTCTCACTCATTCCCTGCAGACAAGGAAGTCTGCCTGCAGGGAAGGGAGTCGTACGTCACGGGCAAGCAGAACACCCTGAGTTTTATTTCTGTAACACAGTCACATGACAACATCCTTGCCAACATTTAAATTTCATTACGCCAAGAGAGATTGCCAATCAGGTGTGGGAATAACGTTGTCCTCCTACTGAAAGGCACCAAAAATATCCACAGCCTTGACCTCTCCATCTGGGAATATGATTTTACTCCTTCTCCAAGGGACTGAACCCTCCCCACTCATACGTGCTACTGGCACCATCTGTACTGTCTCCATCTGGGAATTGGATCCTAAGCCCACACAGATGTACTCGAAGCCAATGTCTCTACCCAGCTGATATTCTGACCTCTTGGCTCCAGAGGAGACAGGGAGCAGCACAAAGTAATTTGTCAGTCTGTATCTTCCCCCTCCTCATCCAGAACCTGTGCCTTCCTACTCTCCCCTGGGATTCGAATTGGGTTGTTGTGTGTTCAGAGTTTCATTTCCAAGGGTATGTTGTTCTAACTGGCATTGCATTCAGGATGATCTTTACTAATTAGTATGGCAAACTCCCTCGCCCTTCCCTGCTGCCCCCTAGATGCCCTCCAGGCCCATAAAGATGGAAGACTGGGGTCACCCACTGAGAACTGCACAGCAAATTTACAGGAAGATGAAACTGGCAGGTTGGATTTGCAGGTTTCAGTTCATGAAAACTATCGCATGTGAGTGAAAGGCACGTTGTTGATTTAATCAAGTGGGAATGCAATGCCTGACCTAAGAACAGGAGCAGCTTGGCCAAGGGAAATGGGTCTTGGACACTTTTTTACTAGGTGGTTACTCCAATCTTCGCACTGGCCAGCCAGCCTCATAGAAGCTTGTAAAGATGACTAACTAAGCCTAATGCTTGTAAGAAAAGCTGTCACAAAAGGCCTTGTGGCAAGGCCTTCTGAGGGATCTAAGCCTCCAGTATCCTGCAGCATCCACACAAGTCTACATGAAGTTTCCAATGCCCTCCAATGGGACTTTTGTCAGTGACCCAGGAAATTCATGTCTTTATGGATGCTGGTGCCTGGAAGATACTTAGCATTTGACCTGCAAATGGGGTAATTGAGTCTTAGCTTCAAACCACTGGGCAGTAGGTCAGGGGGTCATTACAGGGCAGAGTAGCTGTTTTTTCAAATGTTGGAAGATTGTCACATCAAAGAAAGGAGTTAATGTCAATGAGTGGCCAATTCCCACTCAATATAAGGAACAATTCAAACTGCTCCTGATGCTGCACAAGGGAGAACAATCCTGAATGTGGCATTAGAATGATTCAGGTTCAAATCCTCACTTTCCTACTCCCCAGCTGGATGACCTTGAGAAGGCTATTTAACCCCTCTGGTCGTCTCTTTCACCTGCTCATTCTGTTCCTCAGAATTGCTATGGGGGTCAAGTTCAAATGCGTGTGATGGGTCCCAATTTGAACTGTAAATGTTTTCACCTGAAGTGGTCATCATTTTTAAGAAGCAGAGCCAGTGGCTACCAAGGTCATAGGCAAAAGAATTCATAGGATAATAATAGTTTCATTCATTGTTCATTGAACTGTACTGTTCATTTACATGATTTCAGATAATCCTCTAAAGAACCTTTGAAAGAATGTTGGAATTCTCATCCTGTAGGCAAGGAAAGTGGGACTTAGATATGGGAAGTAAATTGCCGAGATGACTGGCATCACTGAAACTGGAACCCACATGTGCGAGGGCTCTTATCTCCTCTGGGTACCCCACATGCCCCTCTTGGTAAAGGAAAAAGGTTGTTCCCAGTGATTCCAACAGGGTCCACTGCAATGCAGAATAGAAAGAGAATGGAAGAGAAGTGTGCACATCTTACTACAAGTCTCCACCCACTGAAATCCAGTCACACCAGGAGATCAGCAGTAGTTTAAAGATTGTTTGCCACTTACTCTTTGACAGAGCTGCCCTGCTCCTCTCTGTACATAGCAGCTAAGCCTGTAAGTGTATACGGTTTGAGAAGATCACAGGTTGTCTTCTAAAATATTCTCTTAATAGCTATAAAATTCCACTTTAATCTGAAGTATAAATTCTATAAACACAGCTGTGATCTCCCAAGTGTACCACGAATGTCTGAACAGTTGGGCAAAAGCTGCACTGGTGTAAATGGACTTGCCTCAGGCATGTCTGTTGCAGCTCAGCATGAATTGGAAAAATTTTCCTGTGATATTCCTTTGGTTTGTTAATAAATTATTACAGGCAGACTGAGAGTGAGCTAAACCCTACAATCAGTGTTGTGAAGACAGGAGGAGGAAACATGCCTATCTATACATTGCAGATCAAACTGTTCGCTCTGAAAATCCTGCTGCCTGGAGTTCAGACTCCTGTACAGGATCAAGACCACGTATCAATCAACCAAAATGTCATCTGCTCAGAAAAAAAGAATCTGTGCAGCCTCTTTTTCCTTTTCTTTCTTTCATTTCCCTTTCTCCCACTTCTTGCTTCCTTTCTTCCTCCCTTAGTCCCCTTGTCCCTTTTCTCTGCTTGTCAGTTACTTTTTAGTTTTATCAAACTTACACATGTATATAAGTTAAAGAGCCAATTAATCATACGCATTTCGTCACTCCCCTTTCCCCTTCCCAGAAGCAATCACTCTCAACATCTTCCACTGATTATTTTGTTGTTCAACTCCATATATCAAAAAATATGCTTGTATTCCTTCTTTATTTTTTGGTTGCAGACATTATGGAGTTAAGTCATCATTTTCATGAGATCAACAGTTGTTTACATATTGTGACTTTGTAACATCAGACACAGGGACGCCATACAGTAAGCTAAGAGTACTCATCTTTTCCAGCACAACTTTTGTTTTCTCTGGAGTTAATAAATTTATCTCTCTAATTTGATGAATTGTCTATGTAGTCATCCTTAACCCAACAACAACAAAAGCTTCATTAGTAGTATAATCTCCTCTTAAGACATTCAGACATGTCTGGATCATTGTCTGTTCAGTCTTCTTGAAGAAGCCTCTCAGAGCCTCCTGACCCACTGCAGTCTGAATCAGTGATCTTGTAAGCTTGGGGCACAGCTGTTCCCTGGAATCACCCTTCAGCATCATTTGCAGGGTTCCTCCGTTTATCTTTTGTCTTCATCACATGCTCTTTTATTCCTTTCTTGATCTTTTATTCCTTTCTTGACCTTTCATGTCACCTTCTTGATCTATACTCTATTTTGGTATGAAGCACATCCATCTACAGACTCCTATGAAAAGATGCATGAGAAGTGCATCTTTGAGACAGTGCTGGCCTGAAAATATCTTTATTTCACTCCCACAATTTCCTTCAGAATTACAAAGATCTCATGTGATTGGCTCTCAGCTTTACATGAGTGTAATTGAGAAGACTGAAGCCTTTCTGATTCTGGATCTGTATGTGACTTTTTTTTTTTTTAACTTACAGATGCTTGTGGGATCTTCTTTCTTTGTCCTGAATGTTCCAAAATTTTATGATATGTGAATAGACTTGGTGAGGCCTATTTTCAACTATTGTGTTACATGTTGGGCAAGCTCTTTTAAACTGAAAATGGATATTCTTCCATTATTGGAAATTTTCTTGCATTATTTCTTTGGCTGTTTCTTTCCATGTGTTCTCTCTTTTTGGAACTACTATTTCCATATTATTTAAATGTTGAACCTCCTAGACTTTTCCACTAATTATTTTCTTCTGTTTTACATTCTTAAAAGCTTTTGTTCTGCTCTCTGGGAGACTCTCTTGACTTATATTTCAAACTTTCTACTGACTTGTGATCTCTGTTGTGATGTCTCTTTATTCCCAATGATGTTTTGTTGTTGTTACTGTTCTTTGAATATTCCTTTTCTATAGCGTCCAGTTCTTATTTCATAGTTTCATTATATCCTCTTATTCCTGTAAGGATATACTCATAGTTATTTGATGTTGCTTTGGTCCAGTTTAGTTTTGATGTTGTTGTATTCCTCTTCCTGTATAGTTCTATTTCCTCCAAGTTGCTTTTTTTAATTTATAAATGTTGGGTCTCTATCTTCCATGCTAGAGGCTTTCCTCAGATGTCCCTTAATATTTGGTTGTCTTCTCCTATTAAGTAGAATGCACTGCAGAGTTGGCCGTGAGCTCTAAACACATCAGGTGCAGGTTTTCTTCTATGTATCTCATTGCTAGGTGGGCTGGATGATTGCTCTGTTGGGGAACCTCCAATGTTAGCATCTTTGTGTCTTTCCTTTGGGTGGCCAAATAACCAAGGGATGAGTCTCCAAATCTTCTGACTGTAGGGTGAAGTGCCAGCCTTATAGGAACTGAGTGAGGGTGAAGGATTGAAAGAGATTCTCAGCACCCAGGATATCCATATTCACCTGAACCCTAAGTTCTCAGTAGAGTATCTCTGCATTCAATTATGCCTAGTTCCTCCAGTCTGGAAATCCTCTTTTTTATTATTGACAAAGAATAAACTTCCAGTCTTGCATCAAGCAAGGGGCACAGGGAAGAGGTAGAAACCTAGAACGAGAGAGCGAAGCTGGGGTCTGATTTCTTCCTAAACCAACTTCTAAAGATACTTCTTATTTTTGTCATCCACTTTAACCCTACTTCCAGAGGTATCCAGTATCACTAAATATTAAGTCTCTGGAGGTATGAATCATCTTTTTGGGGGGGTAGGGGGGAATGGAGTCTCACACTGTCACCCAGACTGGAGTGCAGTGGTGCAGTCTCAGCTCACTGCAACCTCTGTCTCCTGGGTTCAAGAAATTTTTGTGACTCAGCCTCCTGAATAACTAGGATTGCAGGCATGTGCCACCACACCCAGCTAATTTCTGTATTTTTAGTAGAGATGGGGTTTTACTATGTTGACCAGGCTGGTCTTGAACTCCTGGCCTCAAGAGATCCACCTGCCTTGGCCTCTCAAAGTACTGGGATTACAGGCATGAGCCCCCACATCTGGCTGAATCATCTCAATTCTAAATTTTTTCCATTGCCAGTTTAGGATTAAGTTTTCTAGGGTCTGATAAGTAATTTACCCCCTTTTCTATCTTCTTTGTCCCTTTGAAAATTTTATTGCTGTTGTTTCCTCCCTCATTCTCCTTATCCTTTCGATTTTTGCCTGTTTTAAACATCCTTTTGTTATGATTTTAGTGGATCTTCTGGAGGCTATAAACTTAGATGTATATGTTCTATCTTTTGCCTTTAGCACAAAGTCAGCCAAGATTTCCTTTTAACAGCTGATGTCATGAGAAATTACTTGTTTATATCTATCTCTAATAACGCATATTAATGTTTAAACTCATTTTCTCTTGTCCCATTTTCCATGATGATGAAAGACAACTAATCAATGTTTTCCTTGTGCACATTTTCAAGTACTCTATTAAGACACCATTAAACATAAATGGAAGTGACTCCTCTTTTTCATTAAGAATCATCTTAACTTTTAATTTCTGCTTAAGTGCAGTTTCTAATTCATTGTGATTCCTTAGATGTTTTTTAGTTCTGCTTGTTCCTAGCCACTTCTTAAAAATAAAGCAAGGTTTAAGTAAGTAAGTAATTTATTCATTCAATCAGTAAGTATTTATTATTTTCCAGTCACTGTGTTAAGTACAGAAATAGCAACAGTGAATTAGAGAAATATGTCATGTGCACAAGGACCTTATTTCCTGTTCTAGTGGAGCTTAAACTCTGATAGTCATTCTCTAAACTGATTATTAAAATTTAGCATGGCCTGTGTTTTTCTGACTGGCTATTTCTTTAGTGTTTGTGTCACTTTGAACTCTTTTTCAAAGTTCTCTTCTGCAAGGTAATGATCCCATTAACATGTCAAAAAATTCTCACACAAAAAATTGTTTTGGATGCCATTATTTGGGGAAAAGATTAGATTTTGGTTTCCATCAATTTGCTATGAGAACTTCACTGGCCTTCTTGGCACATTAGTTATATTTACATGTAATATGGAAATTCCACTTCATAAAGCTTACTTCCCAAGTTCTAATGGTTACATAATAGAAGAAAGAAGCATCTCCTTATATTATTTTATAATCTTTAATTACAGTTTTCAAACAAAGATTTTATGTAATATATTTATTTTGGCTTGCCACTAAAAACTATGTTAAGATATTTATGTATTTATAGGAACCATGTTTGGGACATGGTTATTGTAAGGACATATAATAAAAATTGAGAATATGAAAAAATCCATTTCAAGTTCTATATTTTGCATTTTGCTATATTTTTGCAGGCTGGAAAACTGGCATAAAACTTGCACCTAGCAAGAAATATGCTAACCATATTGAAATTTAGAAATAAATGTATCCTTATTGAGGGTTTGGTGGGTATATTTAGCTATAAAATTGCCCAAGGAGTTCCTCATAACCCTGTGGAAGTGGCTACTCATGCCTAGTGTGTCTACTGTTGTGCATGGCCTGGAATCCACATGCAGCCATATTCCTTGAAGCAAGCAATACTGGATGCTGCCTCTTCTCCCTGAAAACATGCTTTTTCTAAGGAAAGATGGTGGACCCAGGGAACATTGTGAAGGTGACACTGTCATCTCCTGTCACTCAGGCCACCTGTTCTATTCCAAAAAGCTGAGGGAAGGTGGTTAGACATCAAGAATGATCCATCCTGAAGACCCAGTCCAGTTCGTATGACATCACAGCAACTGGCGGACTTATGTATCTTTCAGCCAATTCTTCCTGGTGTTTAAATGTTTTGTAAACACTCTGGAAGGCACAGAGAAAGCCTGTCTTTGAAGAAAAGTCCAGTGGACCTTTCACCTTCAGTGGACTCCCATGGGATTGTCTTCCATGAATGGCTCCCTTCTGAGGCTGATCCTCCACAACATGGTTTTGTGGTTGTCATCCATAAATGAGGTTCACATGTAATGAGACTCAACACACCACGCACCGTGTTCACACAGATGGGTCTTTCTCCTGGCCACAGTTGATTGAGCCAGGAGAGAGTACCCACCTGGAGCCTGGCCAGTCAGAATCCCTCCACTAGTTTTCCAAACAGCAAGGACTCAAAGCACAAGTTTCCTTCTTAGGGAGTTTCCTTCTCCCTGAGCAGCTGAAGCTGTTAGATGAGCACAGGGTATCACCAGGTCCAGCTATGAGAAGGAAGCTGTTCTGTCTAGTGGGAAAAGAGAGAAGCCAACAGAGAGAGAATGGAGGAGAGCTTTCCAGACAGAGTCCGGCTGAAGCTGAGCCTGAGATCAGTGGCTTCTGAGGCCCAACCACACTCCTTCCTCCATGTCTGAGAACACGCTCTGTGTTTCAGAAGCTCCATTGAACTTGGCTCTTGCCACCTGCCATCGAAGGAGTCTTGACCAATAGCCCACCCCAGCCCAATACATGCTCTTTGGTTTTCCTTAGAACCAGATGTTGCTGATTTCCTGTGGTTCTTCCTCCAGCCCACTGAGCCAAAAGCTTCTCAAAAATTGTTCTGTTTCCAGAGCTCACGTCAAGCAATGTTTCAAATTAGAATAAAGAAGGGGAGACAAAAGAAAAGAGAGAGTCTGTTGGGATCAAAGTTGCTTTGAAATACACAGGAAACATCTCTCTGAGCCAGCAACAATGAGAGTCCAACTGGCATGTGTGGTCAAACCACCCTCAGAGGGGACGCTTCTTCCTCTGCTTGTAAGAGAGTCCTTTTTTGGAGCATGGAGCTAAATGAGGGTGATTTGTCACATTTCTTTCTTTACTGGTTCACTTACTCAGCTCACGCACTATTTTAATATGCCTCCTACTCAGAAGCAACTGCTTAGGGACAGGGGGATGCATCTTTTCCTCCTCCATCTCCTCCTTCTTCTTTGAATCCTGTGATCTAGAGTAGAGGAGGTATACCACAGATCCTTGTACATGAGTAGATCAACTGTATTCCTTCTCAAGGAACTGGTTACCATGCAACAAGCCAAATGTATCTCTTGATGCTCCCTAAAGAAAAAACTTTATGCCTATATCTAAGGTACCAGAATTATGATGTCTCAATGTTTCTCCTGCATCAAATCCCCAAACCTACCATATTATAACCAAAACAATACCAACACACAGCTTGAGAGGGCTGTGGCTACAATTTCACAAGGGTTGGAATTATGGATTTTGTACTCACAAAGAAGTGTCATGAGTGTCAGCAAGACTTGGGGTTAATAATAGTGCAATATGCTTAGTTTTTTATGTGTAAATATTTTCTTCAACTTGAGCACCATTCTAAAATTAAACATGGAAAAAGAAACTTGTGCCCATAACTTAAGCAAAGAAAATTTAGCTGAAAGTAAACAGACATCCCACACAACCACTCTACTATAAGAATTCTAAAACCTTGTGATTTTTTAAAATATGTAGTTTAAATCTTACAATTGCTTTTCTTCTTTCCAGTAACTGAATATCTTGCTATAAGGAGAGGAGGGAAGTGGGAATAGAACAGATTTTTCTAATCCATTAACGTTTTTTAAGCATATCTTGCTCCAACATCTGTCTCAGGCCATTTCACCAAGTAGAAAGACTCTTTTCTTTCATTAAGCCAAATTATATTTTGAAAGTTTAAAAGCTTTTAGTAGCACCCATTAGCAGTATTTTCTTTGTGAAAATACACACATGGAGGGGTCTCCTAATGACAAGTGATTTTCCAAGCCAGGGCTATTTAAAATATATAATAATCACAAGGGGGTATTAATCAACAAGACTTCGACAAATAAAGGCATCAGATTTGCACCTGGGAGTAGCTGCTTCAAGTAAAAAAACCCCTTGACTGTCTGGGGTCCTAATGAGAAGTCCTGGATTTTCTCTTGGGCTACGCAATATTAGAGCACTGTGTGAAGCAAAATAAGAGAAAACAGAAAACACAGAGGTGACTACAGTCAGCAAGTAAGGCCACTCTTCATTACTTAGGATTATAACTATAAAATGG
This sequence comes from Ateles fusciceps, assembly GCA_036589455.1. NCBI lineage: Eukaryota > Metazoa > Chordata > Mammalia > Primates > Atelidae > Ateles > Ateles fusciceps. The sequence continues at coordinate 3,696,887 of JAZHEH010001784.1, read as the reverse complement.
TAAATATCCATATGAGCCCCTAATGTGTTAGTGGAGTGTTTATAGAGATACTGAGTCATTCAACTGGAATTACATAAGACACTATGTTACCATTTAAGAATTATATTTCTTGTCATATTTTATGCTGACTCTTGTGTATGATGCTGGGGGTGTGAAACAGAGCACAAGCCAGGCACGGTGGCTCATGCCTGTAATCCTAGGACTTTGGGAGGCTGATGGGGGCGGATCACTTTAGGCCAGGAATTTGAGTCCAGTCTGGCCAACATGGCGAAACCCTGTCTCCACAAAAACATACAAAAAAAAAAAAAAAAAAAGCCTGGTATTGGTGGTTCATACCTGTAATCCCAGCTACTTGGGAGGCTGAGGCATGACAATTGCTGGAACTCAGGAGGTGAAGGTTACAATGAGCCGAGATTGTGTCACTGCACTCCAGCCTGGCTAACAGAGCAACACCCTGTCAAAAAAAAAAAAAAAAGAAAGAAAGAAAAGAAAAGAAACATAAAGCACACCTCCTCTATATCAAGAGCAGACAGGCAAGGTCGTAGCCATGGAGTTAAGACACTAAACTCTCTTGGATCTCAGGAAGGTCGATAACTAGAGTCCCCAAAGAGAGACCTAACATGGTTTCCATGACTGTAATGGTGATGATGGTGATTCAGGGGATGGTGGGAGTACTATGCTATGAATAATGCTAAAAGTAGCAATTTTTTGAGTGCTTACTATCAGGCTGTGTACTGAGTACTGTATGTGTATTACCTCATTTAATCTTTGCAAAACCTTCTAAACCCATTATTGTTATTAAGGACATTTTACAGAGTAAGATCATAATTCCCTGATAAGTAAGTAATTTGCCTAACACAGCCAGCTAGTGAATGGTGAGCTGGGAGTATCCCTAGGTCTATAATGCCAGAGTCTGTGACCCTGACAGGGATTGGATAGCATCCAACGCATTCTAGTCCCACCTGGTTTTGCTCATTGATCTGAGGCCAGGAGCCCAGGGAGATCTGCCTACCCACACTTGATTTGCAATGTAGCTGTGTCTGTTTCTTAAGTGCAGTTATACTTTAACTGGGATCTTGCAAATGTCTGTTCTTCCGGCCTGGTACAATTTGCTGCTTCTGAAATGGCAAACTTAAGGAGATCTTAGAAATTGGATAATAATTTAAACCTTCCAAAGGTTCTTATAAAAAAATTAAACATAGCCTTTAAAATTAATTAACTTGAAGAGTTACTAGTGAAACCATAATATCGATGGTAACACTGGTCTTTTGCAAAATTCTTACATAATTTGAAACTTCTGGGATCGTGGACAAGAGAGTTCATATTCTCAGTGGCAAGTTTATGCATGATCTTTTTGAAATATAACATAATACATTTTTAAGTCAGAAAAACAGAGAAGTGCTTATCCTGAGAACCCACAGAGCACAGATTAATAATTAGAAGTATGTTCCTGGTTTATTTCTATGGAACTCAGTTTCATCAACTGTAAAAACTGAAATTACAGCATCTTTTCTCCCCATGTCACAGAATTATAAGGATCAATTCAGATATGGATGTGAAAGCTTTTTGAGATATAAAAAAGGAAAAAGTCTTATCCAAATGGGAGTGATTTTTTTGCGGTTATAGCCACAAAATAAAACAAAAGAATTTTAAAAACCTCATTCAACGCCTCCTTCTCCTGTCCTCTGTTATATCATCTTTTTTCATGCTTATTGGCAGGAGTTTATAAGCAAAGATGCCACTGCCTTTATTCTCTCTCCCTGCTCCCAATTTATGTGTGATAGCTAGTCAGTGCACACTTCAGATGGAGGGTAATTCAGAGCCTTCTCATACCCACACACCCTGGAAGCTAAGGAAAGGAAGTCTCCCACCCAAGAAGAGGGCACCTTTATATTAATTGTGCTTATTGAAAGTTTTATGTAATACTTCCAGTAAAACAACAGCCTAAGGCAGGTGCCTTGGGCAACTGAAATGTTATGGCCAAATTATTAGAGAGCATCAAAATTGTTTAGTAAAAACCAAGACATTGGAGAAAGTACTGACATCTGACTTCAAGGAAAACAAAGAACAATAAGGCTCTTGCTCAAGCATCCAAGCAGCCAAGGGGAACAGTGTACTATAGAAGCACTCCTCTGCAAGCTGCAGAAAACTCCCCTCAAAGCTGTTTAAATAAAAAGAGAATGTACTGGCTCACATCACGTGAAGGGCTAGGGTGGATATGGCTGCAGGCATGATGAACTCCAGAGCCCCAGCCCTTGTCTTCAGGGACTGGTGTCTCCCAGTATTCCTGTATCTCTCAACACTATTGAAAGTTTTCCCTTGCTATGGAAAAATGGCTACCAACAACCCCCAGGCCATGGAAGAAAGGAGTTTTCCTTCTAGGTAAGTTCAGCAAAAATCTGGGCTCCACGTGATCATCCCTGCACTCATCCCTGTAGAAGGGGCGCTCAGTAAGCTGACCAGTGCACCCTGGTCACATGGTCACCCCTGCAACTGAGGCCAAGCCCAGAGGAACCGCAGGGCCAAGAGTACAAGAATGTGGGTCCTCGATGTGCAATCTTTTGTTACCAGAAGGGAGAATGGATACTGGGGTGGTGACAAGCAGCCAATCCACTGTGCAAACCTGGAGAAAGCATAAGGACATCACGACCAATTCACTTCACGACACCTCCTTCTTAATTTCTACAAACGCAGTCCAAATCCTGGAGTCTGTGATTATATATCAGGCATGCTCCTGTCCCTAATGGAGAACCCATCTCATCAGCTAAGTCCCCACCCATATCCCCAGCATCCTCCAATGTCTTGAAAACCAGAGGAAACTTCCAATTAAAAGAATTTTTGAAACTTTTTAAAAATCCACAGAGATGTACCCTCTCCCATGGGACAGTATTTTATGTTATTAAAAGAGGTGCTTCACTCACTATCCTGGCCTGAGGTGCCTGCCTTTGAATTTGTGTTCATGCAATATCTGCGGCAATGCAGAGGATACGGAGTGACTGCTTGGCCTACACGTGGTGGTCAAGAGGGCTTTCTCCAGTGATCCTTCTGGGAACCAAGAAAGAGTCACACCAAAGCTTTGTTCCTCTCTTGAGCTCTGAGAAGCAACATTCTAGCAGTTCTTTTCTGTGTCTGGTAATCAGCAGTGCACTGCATCCTGCTACCCAATTGAGAAGAATGCTGGGGGCAGGGAGGAAAGCCAGGCATTTTCATCTGGCTTTTAAACCTTTCTTTTGGCAGATGAGGAGCTGAGATTGGAGCCCCATCGTTTCAATCCTGGACAAGAAGCAGCCCATATTGAAAGTCTAGTTTGTGTCTCCAAAACAATACAGCATGGGGTAGGGAGAAAATGGAGCCAAGAAGCTCAAAGCTAGAGGAAGATTAATTTAAGCTTGGTGTTTCACAGATGAGGAAGTTGAGCATAAGTAGTGCAATGGCTTGGTCAAAATTCTGTGGCTAATCAGATGAATAAACAAGGCTAAAAGGTCTATTTGAGAAGGCATAGTAAGTGCTTGTACATAGAAAGCCCTCAATCCGTGAAAACAGGGTTTGGAGTCAAGCACAGCTGGATTTAAGTCTCCTCTATGTTTCAGCTGTGTAGCCTCCGGCAATTTAATGGATTTCCCTATGCTTAATTGAGAAAACACTACCTATGTCATACTATTGTAAGGATTCAGAATGCTTACCAAAATACTTGCCATTAGTAAGCACTCAAAAATGCATGATTATTCTGGAATTTTACTTTTAGAAAGGATGTAAAGAAGGAAAGAAGGGAGACACAAAGTGGTCACTTTTGAAAATCAATCAGAGAATTTCTTCACATACTTAGAAAGTAAAAATGAACAAAAGATAAAAGCCTAAAGAAGACAATAGAATGAGATTAAAATAGACCTGGCAGGCCTAAGTAAAGATAATGAAGAGAAAAACAGTGCCATTGCAGAAATCCCAAATGTTTTAGAAGCTGCAGTTACCAGAATTGACACTGCAGAAACCAATTCAACAACATTCAGGACAGGACTGAAAAGTCACAGATAACATAGAGACAGAAGACAAAGAAACAAAAGAATGACAGAGAAAATTACTGTTCTGGGCTGGACATTTCAGCATCCCAGATTGTCTAGGCTGGACACCTCTAGGCTCCCTGGGGAGCCTCAGCAGGGGAGGCTGCCCTACTCCCCAGTGAAGACAGCCTACGTCAGGGGCTACAGCCACACACACAGTACAACCAACACATGCACCTGGCCCCAGGTCAGGGTCTCAGGCATTTCTCCTAATACTACGGACTTAGGTTTACATCTGCATGCAACCCCCTTCTCTTCCCACGACCTCCAGTCTCAGATGAAGCATCACCGCTGTGGCAAGGACTGTGACTCCTGGCAGCTGCCAGAGGGTCCAGGTAACACAACCAGTATGAAGGAGTAGGTGGTGAACCCTGTGGCAAACTTGGATGGAAAGGAGCAAGCAGACACATGTGACCCAAGACTCAGTGACAAATGACTGGTAACTCCACCCTCTGCATGATGAACTGTTCCAGAACACAATGGTTCCTGAAGCCGCGGAACACCAGCTGTCTGCTGTGGCCTGTGAGACCAGCTCGGGAATGCACAACCTTGCTGTTGCTGTGCCTCTGTCTTTGTTTTCACTCACTGTCATTGTTCTTTCATCCTTGCTGTCCTGGGATTGCATTCCAAACAGAGGGTTGCCATGAAGTTTTGCTCATATTCTGCTGCAGGGGGGAATTCAGACTTAGATAATGACCCAAATGTGATAGACAATGGAGATGATATTGGCTTCCATGAATTAGAGAACACAACAAGAGAATAGAGAACAGGCCAATGGAATTAACAATAAAAATGTAAGAGAAGAGGACTTTCTAGAAATGTACCATGACCTAGAATATTATTAGGGAATTATAAATATTGGGATTTATCCTGGTAAGATTACTAAACTTCAAAACAACTAAAAGAATCTCACAATATTCAATAAGAAGAAACAGGTGGCTTAGAAGCAAAAATAAAAGATAGGCTAGAATGCCTCCTCAACAACACAGGACTCCAGGATAAAATGGAGCAATCAAATGTCTACAATATTTTGACAGAAAAAAAAATGCAAGTCTGAAAATTGTATACTCAAGAAACTGTTATTTATGTGAAAAGTCTGCAGAAGGACACTGTAAATATGCAAAAAGGATTAATACATGAAATGCACCTGACATAATCTCACCCAGTAAGTAATACTGTCCTGGGACAGAGATTTAAATAAAACCTTAAAACATTTTATTATCTTGAAATGGGAACATATTTTCTTTCCTATGACCAGAAGCCAGAAACTGTAAAGGAGAAAAAAGAAAGATATTTGCAAGGCAAACACAAACAATGCAAAATATAATTACAAATATGACAAAAATGCTAACATCCAATTACATAAGGAAGTTTTAACATCAGTAAGAAAAGATGCCCAATTGAAAAATGACCAAGTACATAAAAAAGCAACTTATAAAAGAATTTCAAATGTGCGTGTGTGTAAAAATGTTTGTTCTTACTCGTAATAAAAGAAGTACAGATTCAAACAAGAATGTGATATTGCTTTTTACTTAACACATTGGCAAAATTGAAAAGGATAGACAATGTTCAGTGTTCCTATAGTGATGTGACTGTTGTGGGGGGGCAAGTTACAATAAGCGTTGAGATTGTAAACATGTATATCCATTGACCAGCTTTCTCACGTCTAGCATTTTATTATTATAAAACAGGAGGACAGAAGTGTAGTAGTATACATTGTAGCAGTCTTCCCATTAGCATAGTGCTGTGAATGATCTAAATGTGCATTAATAGAAGATAGCTTAACTAAGTATGATATAGCCATTCAATTGAATATCATACAAATGTTCAACACAGTGGTATATTTCAGCATTCTTCGACCTGGAAAGATAGCCATCAATATTGTGGAACTGAAAAGGTGGATTTCAGAATGAGAATTTTATAATCATGTTTACATAAAAAAGTATGTGCGTGTGCACGCATGCATTCTCCCACCAATGTCACACGGGTATCTGAACGCATGAGGGTGGTTCTGTATGGGGGAGAGAGATAGGGGTTACATTTTTACTTCTTTGTCCTTTCTTAGTGTAAATTTTCTAAATGTCTGATTTTTAAATTTACAGTAAGAGTCACATTAACACAACTGTCTTTATTTAAGAAAAAAACACTTAATCTTTTTATGCCAAGAGATTATGACTTTCACTGGAGAGTTCCTGTGAAGTTGGTCTTGCTGTTTGCCACTTTTACCATATTAGGTTTCCAGAAATAAAGAGCGCCCAAGTTAGGACAAACAGAGGCTATGCATTCAGAACTTCTATGGCAAGGGTCAGGCATCATCACTTGCATTTGGCAGGGACTTGAAGGCAGGCAGGGTAGTGGGAGTTTCATAGTGAAAGAAAGGTTGGCTTCCAGTGTGATATGCTGGCAGCGTGTTGGTGTGGGGAGGTGGAGTAATGTGAAGTAAGACATCCTATGTGATTGATTGGAGAACATACTTGGCTTTCTCTGCTGTTTCTGAGTTGGAAATGGTGGCGGGGGAGTGGGAATTAGGAACGCTGGCAGTTATTGACCATGTCCTGGCTGTTCTGAGCCTATTACTGCAGTGATTGGCTTCCTGGACTGGCTGCTGCAGCCTTGTGAGTGTGCATTGTTGTACAAGGTCTGACCATTGCCCGTTTGTATATTCATCTCTCAATGCATTGCAATTAATTTACATTATTGGCCACATCATTTCTAAAAAATATAGAATTCTTCCCTTGGGACTCAGCCATACCAGCATCTATATTAGCTTAGCAATATACTCAGAATAATATCTAGTCCATATTTCCATATCAGCAAGTATCATCTGCCTTTATTCTTTACTGATTTAATTTATAAGTATGAGTTATATAGCCAACTTTTGATTCAGCATTAAACTGGAATGTTCATAACACCCCTGCTGTGTCTGGCTACCATTTATGGAGCACTCACATGAAATTAAGCACTGGGTTGAGTGCATAACATGTATTATTTCCCTTATCTCTCACTACAGCCCCATTGGGATGTCACTGTGAGTTCCATTTTACAGATGAGGAAACTGAGGCTTGAAGAGGTCCAGGAACATAGCCACAGTCATGGACCTTGCTAAGTGGAATGCCTTTTGAGCTTGGGTATGTCTGACTGTAAAGCTGGTGCTTATAAATCCCAGGAAATGTGAGACCCTGTAAAATGATTTGACCACATATAAAGCCTGGGTTACCAAATCCCGGAGAAGCCTGAGAGAGAACGCAATGCACCAGCTCTGAGCCGCAGATCTTGCTTCTTAAAGACTATAAAGGAATCTTAACCCATAATTCTTTTCATGTACCTGGAGAGTTTCCATCATGGTTGCAGGAAGCAGGATTCTAGATAGTGTCATCCTTTGGCAGTGACCATAATTCACTTTGATAATTACTAAACTGCTTCCCCAAGAATGCGCAGAGTTCCATCGTGGACAAGAGTTACAAACCCCCTGCAGGCTGTCTTCTCCAGTGAAACTTTTAGTGCATTTACTGTCGTAGATGGCAAGACACCATGGCTCCATTCTTTACAGAAGAGTTACTTTACAATGTTAGATCAGTGTTTACCAAGTGCATGGGCAGCTTCTTTATAATTTCATAATTTTGTGTTTGAACTGGATCCAGTCATTTTCTAATTGCTGCTTTGCTCTTTCCCATGGGAATATATTTCACCATGGGAAATATATCTTGAAAATTTCAAGACATCTTTGTTTCCCCTCACTGTGTCCTTTTTGCCATTTCTATTTACTTACTCTCCACACTGTCTTTCCTGTAATCAAATGCAGCCAACTTTTCTTAACCAGCCCATGCCATTCAAAAATGTTGGAACACTTAAGTAAGGTAAAGACTTCAGACACTGGGCTGGAGACACATTCATATACTGGAGTCAGATTGCCTGGGTTCCCAGCTTGGCTTTACTGCTTACAAGATACATGATCTTCGGGAGAGAACCTAACCTCTTTTCACCTAATGGCTTATCTGTGAAATGGGGCTAATAAGAGTATCTACCTAACAGGTATTTTGTTGTATTTTTAGGGTTGTTATAGAAATTGAGTGAAACCATATGTAAACATTCTGCAGATGGAACGATCCTGCAGGACCCGGTCTTGGTCTTTGTTATTCTGGAGAGGGATGTTTGTGCTGCATGGCTGCATCTGTGGCTCCATCAAGGTTTGTGCTCCAGGAGAAGGATCTTGTCTGTCATCTCCCTTTGTGTGAGGCAGGCATGAGAATGACCTTGCAAGCTAGGAACAAACACTGAGCTGGCAGGGTCAGCTGCTCAGAAAAGCTACACGCCTGGCTTGGGGGAAAGGCAGCACTAGGGGAAGTTGAAAGTGTGCAAAGCCCCCATGAAGAGGAGAAGCACAGGTGACAGTCCATCCAAGACAGCACTGCAAGAGATGTCAGGGTCAACCAAAAGACCATCTTTACCCCATAAAGGAGAAGTCAAGCCACAATCTTCCACCAACACAGAAGCCTGCCTCTTTCCTCACCGTATGAGTGTGTCTGAATATTAACAAAGAGGAATTCAGGAGGGAAAGAGTGGAGAGGAGGCTCCTGGATGCTCACTGTTATTTTCTGATGGGACAAAAGGAGAAATGAGAATAGTGAGTATAGGAACAGGTCTTTGATATCAAATTGCCATATTCTCAGCCTTACTGCATGTGGGAGATGAAATCCAATTGTTTTCAGATTTCCCTTCCCTAAAGTGTTGATCTCTTCCTGCAAGTACTCAAAGATGAATGGGAATGAATTTTTGGAGTAGAAATTTTATAGCATACATCTTTGTTTGTTTTTTAAGGACTGAGCATTAGAAATAAATAGCCAACAGAAAAAAAAAATGAGAAGAGCACCCTAAAAAGTCAAGTGCAAAAGTAGAAATCTAAATTATGTTATTTCTTTGCTTGAGCTTTAACCCACAGACTTTCCACTCATACTTATGTGTATAAGTCAGGGTTCTCTAGAGGGACAGACCTAATATATTTATGGAATTTACTAAGTATTAACTCACAGGATAACAAGGTCCCACAATAGGCTGTCTGCAAGCTAAGGAGCAAAGAGAGCCAGTCCAAGTCCCAAAACTGAAGAACCTGGAGTCTGATGTTCAAGGGCAGGAAGCATCCAGCATGGGGGAAGATGTAGGCTGGGAGGCTAGGCCCATCTCTCCCTCACATTTTTCTGCCGACTTTATATTCTAGCCACGCTGGCATCTGATTAGACAGTGCCCACCCAGATTAGGGGGTGGGTCTGCCTTTCCCAGGCCACCGACTAAAATGTCAATTTCCTTTGGCAACACCCTCACAGACACACCCAGGATCAATACTTTGTATCCTTCCATCCAATCAAGTTGACACTCAGTATTAACCATCACTTCATGCATCCCTCCAAAAAATAATGGGGGATATTTCTGTTATAATCTCAGTAGATATTTGTGAGAATAAAATGTTCCTCATTTACATATGAGAAAGAATTCAGAGCCATGGCATTCTAGCTTCAAGGCGAGTTTCAGAGGATGGGCCAGGAATCTGCTCTACTATCCCAAATTCCCTCAGCACCTTGGAGAGCAACCGCATTCCCATCCCAGCGTCCTGGCCCAATCAAGGGCTTCACATCACAGCTTAATTACTACTCAGGGCAGAATTGCGAAGCTGGCAAGGAAGGAGGAATCTGTGTTGCTGGATGTCATTCACACAACGAATTACTCCTACTTTTATTGAAACCTGCTATGCGTGTATTTCAGTTTTCATTCTTAGGAATTTATGAAAACCAAAAATACGTTTGATGATTTTTTTTTTTTTTTGGCTTAAAAACCCTCCAGTGGTTTTCTCTGTCACTCAGAGGAAAAACAAAAGTCCTGTAGGAGCCCTCCTACCTGTGTGATGCCATCTCTGTCCACCCTCACCCTACTCACTCCAATCCAGGAAAGTGAAATTCTCGCAATTCTCAGCGATGCCTTACCTGACCGCTGAATCAGAAATTGCAGCCCATCTCTACCCCACAATACGGCAGCTCCCCTTCCTTGCTGTTTCTCCTTATTAACATCTGAAATACTATGTACACACACACATATATACACACATATATAGGATTATATATTAAATATATATTCTTGTTTTCTCTAACTCCGTCACCCCATCCAACCCCAGTAATTGTGCTCTATTTTCTTCACTGCTGCATTCTCCATACCTGTAACATAGAAGGTGCTCAATAAATGCTTGCCAAAAAAGTAAATTAATAAATGAACAATCTTCTAACATAAATAATACTGGCCCCATTTTATAGATAGATGACGAAACTTGGGCTCAAAAGGATTCTAGAAGCTTGAGCAACAAGGTACAATTAAGTGAAGGAGGACCCCGGGATTCAACCACAGTTAGTGTGGCCTGGGTGTCTTTGGTATCCAGCCTCCTAAGCTTCCCTTTGCCCTCCCCTTCTCCACACCAGCATTCTCTGTCTCCAGGTACCTGTGGCCCTCATGAATTATTTTCCTTCCCTTCCGATACAATCTCTCCAGATAGAACATGAAGCTCAATCACATTCAGGTAGAGTTGACAAAAATTGACTAAAAGGTGATTCATCCCTTGGAATGTTTGCATTCCAAGGGCTTACAAGGCTTTGCCTGATGCATCCAGGTGAAGGTGAAATTCAGGCCTCCAACAGCAGCACCCCTGGTGTTGGGGGAGAGAGGGTCACCAGGGTCCTCTTATCACTGCCCCCCTGTCCCCGCAAGCCACTCTCCTACCTGCCAATGCAGCCTTGAGAGCAGGCCTTGCTCTTAAACATTTTATTCCTAAAACTTTAGCAAGAGGTACAATTTTTCTTCAAAAAGAAATTTTTCCTGCCTACCAGCATTGCATCTGCTATGATTTTTGGAGCGCAAATAGTTTTTCATAGGCCTTTTTCCCTCTGAGGTTAAAATGATATTTTATATCTAGAAGTGGGAAGTGAATTTTTCCAATTATGTTTTTGGCTTTTTTTTTATTATTCCAACCAATTCATATAAATGCAAATAATAGAAAATAAGGAAGATTCTCCTGAAATAACAATCTTTTCTCTTCTGTACACAAGATACCCCATTGACACCACACTTACCATGAGCTTATTAATACAGTAACTCGTTTTCTACTTCGCAGGAGTAAATAACTCCTATCAGGTTAACTAATTAGCTTTCCTGCCAATAACGTTAGGCAGATAAGAAATGCCAATTTCCCTGACAAGCTTCTGTCAGATTTTGCACATTTTATTGGAAGCACTTTGCATGTTACCCTTGAAACCTCACAGTGCTGCAGAGCCCCTTTGCCGCATTTGCAGATGCTCTGAAAGGACTCCAGTTTCAGGGCCAATGGTAAGGAGAGTGGCGCTGCTACTGGCTAATGGCTTAGATTTTTAAAGTAGCCTCATAGGAACAAAGGCAGAGGCCATAGTGACAGAAAACAAAGAAACACAAGGGTTGCCTGGGGACCTCACTTCATCTGTGTCCAAGTACATAGGGAGAAGTGGGAAGCGGAATGATTGTTTGGGGTTAAAAAAATTAAAGGTAGATTCACTTTGAAGGTGTTTGTTTGTTTCTGATTTCAGATATTTCTTTAAAATCTCAATGACTTCAGCCACCTCTGTGGCCACAAAGCAGGAAGGCAACTGGATACCATTGGTGGGTCAAGGGAATGACTCCAGATCCTACACCATCATCTGGAGCACTGCTGGACTGATTTCTCATTTCAATACCTGCACAGCAGTCTCCCACCTGCCCCACTCCCCCACACTCTGGGAACAGAGACAGGGGCTACGGTGCCGCTGAAGGGCTGGTGGTGGGCTAGTATGACCTTTCATGTGACTGCTGGTGGGGGAAAATGCTAGAAGCACTGCTAACGTGACCAGGACTGAGAAAGGACCAGACCCCCCCACAGACAGACGAGGGACCAGCAGAGGACCTGGTGGAGGACGCCTGTCCTGAGCTAGCTCTTCCTCTCCCAGGGCTGCCCGTACCCTGCATCCCCACCTGCTTGTCCTCCCGGATGCCCACAAGCCATGTTTGCATCAAGACTCAAGGCCATGCCTTTGCATCTAGAAAATTGTCCCATAGCTGCCCACTCTGGTGTGCGTTCATGTGCACGTGTGTGTTTTTGGGGAGCACTGATGGGGAGGAGGTGATCTTAGAAAGAAAATATGGATTTGTTTAAGCAAATGTTTAAAAATTATTGAAGGGTACATCCGGCTTTCCTGCACATGGAATATCTGCTGAAAGAAGGACCAGACTGATAGGTCACATGTGTCTTTCTGAATCCAGGGAATAGCGTTGGCGCAGTGGGTGACACAGCAGAATGAGCAATGTCCCCCTCCTCCTCCTGCTTTCTCATACCCCTGGGTAGGGGTCTGCCCTGCCACAGCCCACATGTCCATCCCATTAGGGAAAAAGTTACTAATGGACCATGTAAATTGTTTTTTCTCTCACAAGTGGAAGTTTGAGACAGGTTTACTTTTTTAAAAAACTCAATTTACTCTGTACCAGTTAGGAGAGGAAAGATATTTGAGAATTGAGAGCAGGCCAACACTCAATGATAGGGACACGATGTAGTCTGTGACTATACATGACCCTGCCTGCATCTCTGACTTCTGCAGAAAGAATCAGGCGTGGATCCCTGACCCCAAAGGGAAATTAAAGATGCTGACCCAGGGGGAGGTGCTGGGCCTGATGCTGTGAGGTCCTGTAGAGCAACACAAAGCCCCAGGTGGTTGGAAGTTATGGGAGAGCAGAAACAAAGGTCTTGCAGACCATCTGGTTTGCAGGGAAGAAAATGCAGCTAGAAGGGAGCAAGGGACCCCCGGAGCGCAAGGCTGCTGCCTGATGGCTTCCATTTCAACCAAGCTCCTCTGTACCTCCCAAAATGTTTCCCTGAGGTTCCCTGATCCTTAAAATAAATACTCCTTCCTGTAACTCACATTTACATGATCTATGTTACTTCATCCCTTAATGCTTGGGATGAATCTGTGTAACGAGAGTGAAATGAGCACACACCGCAAGCATAAAACCACTTGTTTTTGTAGAAGTCACCAACAAAGCACAGAAGACCTTTAGGGGCCTCAGTTTCTTTCAGTGGGCACGTGGCACATCACCAACTTTATGGCATGTGTGAAGACTGCTTTGTGTAGAAATTGATTTGGTTGAGCAGACCTAGCTGGTTACACTGAGACCGGCTCACCATGAGTACTGTTTTCTGAGGACTCTGTGTCTCTATCCAAAGCTGATGACTTAGGAGAGGTCACCACAGGCAGCTTCTGCTGCCCCTAGTCTAGGAGCTGTGTGTGGCTTACAGCAAACACCCTTAGTGTGCTGCAGAATCCAATATGCATGAACAGATTTATTAACTTTATGCATTTGAAATAACACGTCAACCAATGTCACATTATCCTTTTAAAAAAGCAGTGTCAGGAGTTTCAGTGCAAAGAGTGGGGAGTCTCCTGGAAGGAAAGGGGAAGGAGAGGGCATTAATCAGCATGGTTTGTGGAACAGGTTTCCAAACGGCTGCCCCGACAACACAGGGCACTGTCAGTCTCTCTGTTGTTGTTGTTACTGGTAGCATTTCTGTGTTTAAAGATTTTAAAGGCAACAAATTTCCAAGACAAGACAAAACAACACTCTATAGCTTATCATGTTTGGAACTGGAAAAGGGAGATGAGAATTACATCTAGAAGGCTATGGCGATGTTTGTTCTTGGTATCAACTAATTAATTAATTGATACAGCTGTACCACTCACCTTAACTTTGGTTAATTTCACAAGCCCCTTAGAAACAGAAATAGTACATCTCCAACCCCAGGAATTGGCCCTGTTAAGTCATTTGAGAAAACGGTATTAAAAGGAAAAATACACATCACAATATTCGTGTTACGATATTACAGGCAGGAAAAAAAATCATACTATTGTGATGACTGTCAACATGTTCATGCATTCTGGCCAAGTTAAGACCAAAGGAAATGTGTCCATCCCATTTGGGAAAAAGTTACTAATGGACCACATAAATTGTTTTTCTCTCACAAGTGGAAGTTTGAGACAGGTTTACGTTTTTTAAAAACTCAATTTACTCTGTACCAGTTAGGAGAGGAAAGATATTTGAGAATCGAGAGCATGCCAACACTCAGTGATAAGGAGACGATGGACTTTGAGCACGTCAGTCACACTCTACAGTTTGAGACTAATTCCTGGAGTCCTTTGCACACTTAGTCATGATTTTGCTCTTCGAAAGGAAGTTTTTTTCATCCCTGTGCCAACTCCATTGCGAAAGGACCTTTTCATAAACATCTTCTCCAAAATTGGCTTTAGAAAAGCTAGTTCTTTGCTCCTGTCCAATCTGGTTGGGCAGCTGTTCAGCAGAATGAGAAAATAATCAGATTTTCCAGACACCTGTCAATTCAGATGGGGGGAGGAAAAAGAGAATACAGCCTTAGGGTTAAAAGTGTATTTCAACAGTAACAATTTTCAAAATCTTATGGCAATAAATCTAATATATCAATCATCTTAAATGCAGAAGTTTTGCTAAAACACAATATTTATCTAGATACAAAATATTATTTGGAGTGATCTACTCACTTGTCTAATTTTTGCACTACTTGTATACTTGCTGCTATTCCATATTTATATCATGCACTATACATAAGTTATTTTGTTGCCGTTATTTTCTAAAGAATATTTCAAGCAGCACTAATTAGCTCTGGGAATCATTTTTGAAATTCACTTAGAAAAACAACTCTTGAAGATCAGACTCGAGGTTTCAATCAGAACCACTTTTCTCCTGGGGCCTGTCCTGGGCCATTTGCCAAGCTTTCCCATAAGAATGTCTTGCTACTCGAACAATGGCATCTTCAACTGCTGACTTTACTTCAGGTCCTCATCAGCGGCTTGGGGTCCGGATAGTGTAGGATAGTGGAGGGTGCTTAGCAGTGGAAGAAATAGATCTGCAACTTTAGAGTTCAGTCTGGCCTTCAGGATCCTGAAGTTCAAGCCCATATTTTGCAGATGAAGAAACTAAGCACAAGACCAAAGGTGCACGCCCCATGTCACAGGGCTGGAGGTCTAAGAGGCAGCTCTGACCCAGGGCTTAGGTACGAATCATCAACACTTGTCATGTTTTCCCTCTTATATGGTTTCAGAAGAATTATAACACACTGATAAGATGCTAATACAAGGTTCACCAATAATGCAAAGCACAGATTTATCCATGATCTGTGTGCTGCTTGCTTTATGGGCATCGTCTTGTCTTACTTCTGAACAAAGCTCTGTGACATAGGTGCTATTAGTTTTGAGGTATCTGACTCCAAGTTTAGGTTTCTCAACTATACTAGAACTACAAGAGGAAAAGGAAACTGCGTGCTTTTATTATCAATAAAGAGACATAATACAATGTAAAAACCAAACCTTATTTCTGTTGTGGTGCAGGAAAACAAGTTTAGTTTAGTCTCAGGTTACTGTATTTGGAAGTTGAAATGGAGCCAGAGTGCATAAAGTGTTCCCTATAATTCTTCACTCATGATGGGGTGGTTTACTGAAGACTCAATGCATCCCAGACAAATCCTTCCCACTGTCCTCTGGGGGAAAAAATGGGCTTTTTTTTTTTCCTTTTTTGATCTCAGAGAGTTTGGTTAGAGAGTTTCGGAAGTATTATTCATGAGAAACCAATCAAACACTCTTAGTTGGACACCCACTACGTGTTTTTCTGTGTGTTAACAGAGGAAATCTAAACATGATAGATAGAATGCCTTCTATTTAAAATTCCCAGCAGGGAGGGGCGTCTGAGTCATTCCAGGAAGGGAAGCAAGCCAGTTCTTTCCAGAAATACTCATGATGCCACCTTTATACTGCAAAAGAAATGTATCAGTTCTGGTTATGAGATTCCTGAAACATCCCTAAAAAGATACTGATGTTCTTTGCTGATTGTTGAAGGCAGCCCTTGCCAGGGCAGACTCATTAACATAATAAGATTATATATGTGCCTGGTTAATGGACTCAGTGAAGTTCACAACAAGTATTATAAAAGCCTATGTGTCATCTGCCTGCATAATCATTCACCCTAAGCAATCAAATTGGCATGAATACCATCCACACTCTTACCACAGGACTAGGTAATAACAAGAACAAAACTGTCACATGCAAAAATAGAAATGAGGAGAATGCAAACATTTCATTTATGGACAAGGAAGTCTCATGAGTATTTAGAACAAAGTACATTCTTAATTTTTGTAAAAAGAAGCTACAGAGAAGTGTCTCTTATTCAACAGAAATGTCATGAGTAAACCTTTGAGGAAAGAACAGAAAGTAATTAGGAAGACACTTGAGAAAATATACCAATTTATGGACTGTGACTCATCAGCTTGATCAATGTGGTGTCTTGTAGAATTGATGACTAAATTAGCGTTGAATGCTCATAGGAGTAAAACCAAAAATAAATAAATAAATAAGAAGCTATATTAAGTAAACAAGAAATTTTAAAATGACAGATGCAAAGATTAGCGAGAAGGCCAATAATATAAATAACTAGATCATTATGTGTAGACATATATTTATCATTTGGGATTTATGTGACATCTCTTTCTCCTAAAAGCAGGAGATCACATTGATTTCAGTAATTATAATGTGACAGGTTAAGTTTTAGTGAAAAAAAGTTAAAGTTTAAAATGCCATAAATGACAAAAGATATTTTTAAAATTTTAAACAAAATATTGACATAAAGCAACTGAAAAGTTATGTAGAAATAGTATTCAATATTCCAGAGAAAGATATTTATTTTCTGAATGTCTTGAACAGCTCAATGAACACAGGAGTTCAATCAGCATTCTTGAATAAATATATGAATTAATATTTCATGTGATATTTTATTTAGATCTAACATTCTATCTATGTTCTGCAGCTGAAAAAATTAAACTGTTTTTGAAAAATGACCACTGTATTTTTAATATAGTTTCCACGGTTAAGTGTGCACTTTGATTATGACTGAATGCATGTGGAATAAATAAATTACCATTGGCAAAAAATTATTTTACATTGAAATGAATATTTCCCTTTGCAGGAGCCAACCCTAAATGACTCAAAACAAATCTGAATATAGTCCAGTATTACTTGTCACACAAATATTTTCTTTTACTAATTTCATCAATCTGCTGACTTTTTCCCATTGAGAACTCTAATAATAAAGGAAATAATTTTTCTGCACATATTCCTTGAGAGTATTTGGAATTCACATACTTTGCCATTTTAGTCATCTATTTAGGCATCTAAATTAGAGGCAAATCCTTACCTTGGAAGATGGAACTGGATAACACCAAAACACATGCATTGTGGACAGCAACAGAAGTAGGATGAGATTGAGTTTCAGTGAGCTACGGGGCAGAAAAACACACAATCAACATTTAAGTCTCGTCTAGGCAAGAATAAGTAAAACAGCTTATAAAAATTCAACATTTTTCTTTGCAGAAAAACGTAGCCCTTTACCTAATCATTTCGGACTTCCCAAAGTCTGTGCAGATTGATGGTTTTATTGCCAAATTTCTCACACTTACTGTCAGATCCTCGTTGGGTGACTCTTTTATACCAGAAAAGTTCAGAAGTAAAAATGTCATCTCATCCCTTCTATATGACTAATTGGTCTGACTGTGGCCTTTTGTTCTTGTTAAGCAGGAAAAGGACATAACATATAGGTATTGTCATTGAGCTGCCCAAGATTGACTTCATTTAAAGTTTGCCATTAAGAATGTCCTTCCAAAGCATTGTCTTCTAGACTGTGCCATTGTGGCATGGGTGGCCAGAGGTCTCAAAAAGAAACAAAAGGTTTTTTTAGCTTCGAGTTTAAAACCTTTAAGAAGGATGACATCTTTCCTTGAATGTCCCAGACATCGTGTTTCAGAAACTAATACAAAAGAAATACTTACAGGAATAAAGATCATCTACCTGGCTGGGCACAGTGGCTCACACCTATAATCCTAGCACTTTGGGAGGCCGGAGTGGGTGGATCACCTGAGGTCAGGAGTTTGAGACGGCATGGGCAATATGGTGAAACCCTGTCTCCACTAAAAATACAAAAAGTAGCCAGGTGTGATGGTGTACACCTGTAATCCCAGCTACTTGGGAGGCTGAGACAGGAGGCAGGAGAATCGCTTGAACCCGGAAGGCGAAGGTGGCAGTGAGCCGAGATCGCGCCACACCGCACTCCAGCCTGGGTGACAGAGCCAGACTCAGACTCAAAAAGCAAAAAACATTTACCCAAACAACTCATGCAGATTATTTACATTTACTACATTAGATTTCTTTCCTTTAGGACTTGAGCAGTTAAAACAGGAAAGTAAATGTCACACCTTTTCTGTTTGTCATCCAAGTAAAGGAAGGACACTGTGTCTCTCCCCTGTCAATGCCATGTGCACTCCCAAAGTCCCAGGCCCATGATTCTGGGAAAACCTGTTTGTCATGGCTTCCTTTTTCTCCCCCAGGGTATGAGATTTCTCTAGGAAGCCTTTGCTGTCCTTGCACTTCAATGGGCATCTGCATTAATAAATGGATTCAGGAGCGCTAAGTGTGAACAGATGTTGCTAAGGCTTACAATGGAGAAGAACACCAAGGGAGGTGCTTTCTGCTTGGATAACTAGTGTTTCTGAGATGATGCCAACAGTTTTGGAATACAAAGCAACCGAGGGATAATCCGTGCCTCCTTGAGATCAGCACCTTTTGGAGGACAAAGCTGCCCTATGTCTGGGACAGCTGCTGCCAATTTGTTGGCACTGCATTTCTTTCTTTGGGGGAACCGCCATTTGCATGATTTTCATGTAGTTGTCAATCATATAGTCACAGTTTGCCTATCACAAAGAAAAGCAGGTGACCCAGACTCTCAAGAGAACCAAGTGCACAGGATTAGAGCCAAGTTGAGAGGCTGAGGCAAGGGATCCAGACATCCTTGATCAGCGTTCTTATGGAACATTGTGTGGACATTAGGAGACAAAGGGCCTAAGAGCACCAAGGGACTGAACACACACATTTACTTTTGGTCGTTCCAGCTAAAACACACACACGCACACAGGAACCCATAAAGAATGTGGAAGGATTTTATTGAGTAATAAACAATTGATCAGGTAGATCTGAGAAAAGTGTTTACTGAATCCTCAACAGATTCAAATTATTTTTGCACATAGTGAAGATGGTACCAAAATGGAGGGTTAAGTGGAAATTTGCTTTAGAATCAGCTCAATCAATACCACATCCCCTCTCCACTTTCCATTGCCAGACACTGCCTGCTCTCTAGCATTGGCAGGAGATGAGAGGTTTATTCTTTTTATTTTGTATTTTTGAGACAGGATTTCTCTCTGTTGCCAAGGCTGGAATGCAGTGGCACAATGATGGCCCACTACAGCCTTAACCTCCTGGGTTCAAGTGATTTTCCCACCTCAGCCTCCAAGTAGCTGGGACCACAGACATGCACCAGCATACTCAGCTAATTTTTAAATTTTTTGTGGAGACAGAGTCTTGCAGTGTTGTCCAGGCTGGTCTCGAACTCAAACTCCTGGGCTCAAGTGATCCTCCTGCCTTGGCCTCCCAAAGTGTTGGCATTACAGGTGTGAGCCACTGCATCTGGCCATAGAGGTTTATTCTAAGGAGAAGGTAAACAGAGGGAATCAGGTATAGTGAAATGAGAGGGTATCTTTCTAAAAACAAAGATTGAATAAGGATTACACTCAATGCTGAGACCCATGGATCTCTTCCTTGACACAACTCTCAGCACACTGCCAGACAGGTCTTAAACCTCAAGACAAGTCAATGGAAGATCCTCCTTTGAGGAGTCAAATAGGAAATTCCAGATGTTAGGATTTCCTAATAAAAACATCTCAGCTCACTGCAGTCCACAGAAGTCCACAGCTGACAATTCCCAATAACACACAAAATCCTGCCTTGGACTTTTTAGTGTCCACTATTAAACAGACAACCCAGAGACACACTAAAATGAATGAAGGATATTTATGAAGTCATAATCTAACAAAAACAAAGAAGATGAGAACTCTACAGCAGTAGTAATTTATCATGAAAAATTGAGACCAAAACAGACAGAAAAAAATAACTCAAAGGAAATAAGAGAAAACATAGGAGAAGAAAATCTTGAAAAGAAACGCCTTAATATTCTTCATGAAAAGGGTATATACTGAGATATTGTATCTACAAAATAAGAAAAGAAAGCTATAAAAGAAAAACATTGAAGACTCAAAAAAAAAAGCTCATGAAAAATTAAAATGATAAAAAACTTAGTAGAAGAATTAAAAGATAAGGTTAAATAAATCTTCCAGATATCAGAGAAAAAAGACAGGATGAGAGACAATTAAGATATTAAAAAATAAGAATAGTTTAACAGGTCCAGCCATGCTTGAAACTAATTTCTCTTCTTTGATTCCCCATTTACATACACCAGCCCCACATCCCAAACTAGTGATTGTAACTGAAAAAGTTTGACTCACATACCCCAGGGTGAATACAAAATAATAATGGGCCTCCCTTCAAGATAACGACTATTGGTTTAGACATAAACCTATAACCAATCCAAATAGTCTCACCCCCCAGGCAGTAGAAGCCAGACAGATGGCAGCTCTTCCCACCTCTGCCGTCACCCTCACAGTACTCGCACATTCACTCATTCATAGGACGAGGCTCATAAAGGGAGCAAAGAATACAAAGTCTTACCGTGAAGGAGGCTAATGGGATATTTCTGGCGTGTATTTGGTCTGATAGATGAGATTCTTGTTCAGACATATTCACTCCTTCCTGTCTCCTCTCTCCATGACAGAGTATACTTTCCCACCCTTCAACTTTGAGGATGGCCATGTAACTTGTTTTGTTGCATGGATCTCAGTAGACATAATGCAACGAAGGTATGAAAGGCACTTACTCTCTTGCACATCTGTTAGTGCCCTGAGAAGAACATGCCCATGTCAGGTTGCTGGTCCCAGGAGGACAAGAAATCTCATGGAGCAGAGCTGCCCAGACAGCCCAGCCTAGATCAGCCACCCTAGCTTGCAGACACAGGAGCCATGATAAACGGCTGTTAGGTCACTGAGTTTTGGGGAGTATTGGTAGCAGAAGACTGGTCCAGGTGTTCAGTAAACAATCACTGAAAGTCTTGAATGCAGCTCCTTCTCAAATGTAATCCTACTGTCCTTTCCTCACCAAACACAAACACCTCCTGGCACCATGAATAGGGGTAGGAACTTCCCTCCTAACATTGACCACAGAGTGATCACCTCTCATACATGGTAACAAAGATTATGGAGTAGAAAGGATTTAAAATTAAGTCTTCGCTGGGATAACTGGCAACCCACATGTAGAAAAATGAAACTAGATTCTTCTCTCTCACCTTATATAAAAGTCAACTCAAGATGGACCAAAGACTTAAATCTAAGACCTGAAACCATAAAAATTCTAGAGGATAACACTGGAAAAACCCTTCTAGACATTGGTTTAGGCAAAGACTTCATGACCAAGAACCCAAAAGCAAATGCCCCAAAAACAAAGATAAATAGATGGGACTTAATTAAACTAAAAAGCTTCTGCGCAGCAAAAGAAATAATCATCAGAGTAAATAGACAACCCACAGAGTGGCAGAAAATCTTTGCAATCTGTACATCTGACAAATAAGTAATATCCAAAAATCTACAAGGAACTCAAACAAATAAACAAGAAAAAAACAAACAATCCCATCAAAAAGTGGGCTAAGGACGTGAATAGACAATTCTCAAAAGATGATATACAAATGGACAACAAGCATGTAAAAAAATGTTTAACATCACTAATGATCAGGGAAATGCGAATCAAAACTACAACGCAATATCACCTTCTCCTGCAAGAATGTCCAAACCAAATAATAATAGATGTTGACATGGGATGTGGTGAAAAGAGAACACTTTTACGCTGTTGGTGGGAGTGTAAACTAGTACGACCACTATGGAAAACAGTGCAGAGATTCCTTAAAGAACAAAAAGTAGAACTACCATTTGATCCAGCAATACCACTCCTAGGTATCTACTCAGAGGAAAGGAAGTCATTATATGAAAAAGATACTTACACGCGTATGTTTATAGCAGCACAATTTGCAATTGCAAGAATATGGAACCAGCCCAAATGCCCATCAATCAACAAGTGGATAAAGAAAATGTGAGATATATATAATTCATCTATATATAATATATATTATATTCTGGATTTTATATATATATATATATATATAACTCATCCATAAAAAGGAAAGAAATAATGGCATTTATGGCAACCTGGTTGAAATTGGAGACCATTATTCTAAGTGAAGTAACTCAGGAATGGAAAACCAAACATCGTATTTTCTTACTCATGAGTGGGAGCTAAGCTATGAGGATGCAAAGGCATAAGAATGATACAATGGACTTTCGGGACTCAAGGGAAAGGGTGGGATGGGAGTGAAGGATACAAGACTACACACTGGGTACACACAGGACGCAGCTGTACACTGCTCAGATGATGGGTGCACCAAAATCTCAGAAATAAACACTAAAGAACTTATTCATGTAACCAAACACCATCTGTTCCCCCAAAAACCTATTGAAATAAAAATAAATAAAAAATAAATAATAGAATTAAGTTTTCAAGGCCTGGGTCTGCCCACAGGAACACCTCCTGCCTTTGAAAATAATCTCTGCCACATGAATCAATCACAGCGTTTAGTTCAAGAGGTGTTCAGTCCACCATTTATTCAATGGATCCATATTGTTTGGTCATCACCCCCATACTGGGCCCTGTGCCAGATGCAGGGGACCACGAGTGAACAAGACGCCCTCGACCCCCCATCTCTTGTCTTCACGGAGCACTCAGCAAATGCTCAATATCAGAATTTGCTTTTCTAATTCCGAGCTTATTAAAAGCAGCACCCAGGAAACAGCTGTGCATACCCTTGGGAAAGAACAGGGCTGGGCCTTAGGTTGTGTAAATGGCCCTGACTTCTGAGGCAGGGCCAAGGCCTCAGCGTCTCAGCTTCCTTCCCAAATCATTGACGGAGGCCTGACTTCCTCAATGAGACGCAGAGCCTTTCACTACTTTAATTAGGGTCTAGGAGCAGAATGTACTCACCCAGCAGCAGGATCGCCCTTCCCTGCAAATAGCTAATGTAATATCTTTCTTTCAACCAGGTTATAATTGTGGGGAGGAGAGAAAGAAACCTGTGCTCTGGATGTTTAAAATCACAGGTGGCTGCCTGTCACACACGATAGAGGACAGAAATGGGAACCGAGTGTCGGGAACCTCAGAAGGATTCTGCCTGTTACAGGATCACGAGGGTTTGCCTGGCACTGGACCATCTCTTGGTGATGCTTCTGAAGTGTGATGTCTACAATGAGTATTTAGGGTGCAATAGAACATGCAAAGACCAACTGTCCACACCGGAAGTGAAGGTCAGCACCCAGTCCCATCCTGGAATTTGTCCAACTTCTCATGGAACATTGACCCTCCTCTTTGCCATGAGGTAACTTAGAGTTGCCCAAGCCCTCTTCACACATTTCCTCCTGACATCAGTGTGAAACCAAGAGAGAGTGAGCATTTTTTTTTCTTTTGCTTCTCATTTGTCAATGCAAAGGTGTTTGAGACACTTTCTGAATCACCCCTCAGAAGTTCAATATGTCAAATCAGACATTTTTTGGACTGAAAAGATCAAGAGGACTTTCCTCATTCCCAGAGCTTCCTGTACCAAAAACTTCTTACACGGGCCAGCTTTATGGCTACTGGGTTTAGCAGCTTACCAAAAGCAGGACTTAGAAAGGTGTTAGACTGATTTTAAGGAAACAACTGACAAGCTGGAAAAGGTTGGCAGTTCAGTACAATTTAGGATTTTAGTGACTTTGAAACAAAATCTGCAATTGATTTCATTGTCCTAATTACAATGCACATTAAGCCTTGCATCTTTCTGCATGTATGGAAAAATCGATTTAATTTTACTGCTTCTTAATTCATACAACCGTTATATCCTCTGAAAGTATAATTAAAATGCAGAATGTGTTTAAGTGCATTTTCTGGTTTTATACTAGAATGTGAGAAATAAAGGCTTGTGCAGGGCTTAGGTTAATTTATTGAAATAAATCATGGCTCCAATTCATGGAGGCTTCTAAAATGCTTTGCTACAGTTTTCATATATGCATTCTGAATGGGCCCCGTGCTTAAGATCAATTCTCTATGGAAAAATAAAAAGGCAAAGAAAATCCAGAAGATGATGGTACTCACGGCAGCGGTATATAAAAAGTGCAAGCAATTCTCCTTGTTCATTCTAGAGCACAGTTGCTCAACACTGGTGCTACTGATGTTTTGGGCTGTTGGTTCTTGGTTGTTGAAAGCTGCCCTGTGCATTGGAGGAGATTTAGCAGCAACCCTGAGCTCTACCCTCTAGACACTAGTACCCCAGTTTGATAAGTGAAAATGTCTCTAGACATTGCCCATGTCCCCTGGGGCAAGGGAAAGCAAAAGCACCCTCAGTTGAGAACCACTCTTCTAGAGATAAACTCTCAGACTTTCCTGGTGGAGGTGGACAGGCAGAGCAGGAGGGCAGGCATACGCTTTACAATCAGGGGTCACAGTTATTTGGCAGCATATTTTTATTGATTGATGGTGAATAAAATAAGGAAAGGGGTGCATGCTGATCTTAGGACCTGCAGATGGCTTGGTCTCACTGCCACAAGGTCCATGTGGGAGGACACAGGGGATCCCCATCGTGCAGGGTATGGGCGCCAGGCCACAGGGTCTGGACTTAATTCTGAGGGCCCCAGAGGCCACCAGAAGACCACAAGCAGGGACTGGGCCTAATCAGATCTGTGTTTTGGAAGAATGATCTGGCTGCCAGATGCAGGCAGATAGCAATGGGAGGGTGAATGAACAGGGCAGTGCCGTGCATAAAAGAACAACTCATCTTATGATTGATCGAGTCTTAGATTCAATGAAAGATGGTACTTATTTTTAGGTACTACGGAAGACAACAGCGTTTGGGACAAAAGGCTTATGCATTAGATATTGACTTAAACAATTAGTAATAAAATATGTTATTAGGTTTTCTTTTCACTGACCTATGTTCTTAGTTACAAACTTCTACATTCAGTTTTATTTTTCTTGCACTTTGGTGTTTTTTTTTAATGATACTCTGAATTTGTTTTTAAGAAGGCGGATGTTACATTAGGCATGATTTCATCGTATCCTAAATGGCACTCTGGTAAATTCCATCAACTATTGATGTGGTATCTACGGTTTACTATGTAGGTGCCTGGATGTTTCTGAATAAGTAATGGCCTTTCTAAGGAACCACTGTAAGAAGGGAAAATTCTGTTATAAAGCACCTTGCTCTGCCAGGGACAGCACAGCCTCCTGAAAGCATTTTCAAGGAAGGCTCTTTGCCGGAGCCAACAGTGCATTTATGCATTTCTCAAAGAACCAGTGAGGGTCCTCTACATGCCAGGGATGGGATGAGGTTCTGGGGTGCAGTGATAAGTAGGCACCACAGAGGGGTAAATGCAGGAGATATGGGAAGGCCACGGTGAGGCTGGGGTGGGGCAGAGCCCAGGAGGGGGGGCAGAAGCAGCATGTGCCACAGCCGGGGGAGGGACAGAGCCCACAGTGAGATCACCTGAGGACCTGCAAGTGGCTCAGTCTCACTGCCGCAAGGGCCCATTTGGGTGGGCACAGTAGGTCCCCATTGTGTGAGGCACGTGTGTGAGGCCAGAGCATCTAGACTTCATTCTCAGGGCCAGAGAGGCCACAAAAGGGCTGTAAGCAGGGGGCGGGGGCCTGAACAGACCTGTGTTTTGGCAGAGTGCTCTGCCAGAAGCAGGTAGGCTGGGAGAGTCAGTGACTGAAGCAGAAGACCCAACCCTACGGGCTGTGGTAGGAGCTCAGATGAGAATATGGGGCCATTGACCAGGGTGGTGGCAATGAGATGGGCACAGGAACAAAGCGACACTGTCACTAATTGGATGTGTGGGTATGATGATGGGGCCTGTATCACCAGCTCACTGCAGCCACTCAAAAAATGTGCCCCTCCAAATGTCAACTCCAGTCCCCATCCACCTGAAGTGCCCTGGTCACCTGCCCCTCACACTCTCCCACCTGGCAACCCTTCACTCTCACCACGGATACCTTTGTTTCTTCTGTTTGTTTATTTTTGGTGTCCTGCCCCATTCCAACCAGAAACAGGTTGTTTACCATCTTGTTCACTGCTTTATTCTGCAGACAAGACAAAAGTGTCTCAATAGTCATTTGTTGAATTAATTAATTAATGAAATAAAGAGAAGAGAATGAGTGCATTGTAAGCAGCAAAAGGATAATGGCAAAGTTTGTTTCATCAGGGAGATAATATGTTCAGTTTTACTCTAGAGAAAGCATGTGTTTATTTAACAAGTACTTTTAAGCTTCTCTTGGGGCCATGCCCTCTTCTCAGCAGCCACAGGGTGGACAAGGGGAAGCCTAAACAATGAGAGCAATGGGGACTGTCTTCTCCCTCCTCCCTTCACTTCCCTGCCTGATGTGCCACCAATCAACTACCCCCATGCTCTTCTGGCCATGGTGGAGCCAGGCTCGAAGCGGGTGAGGAGGCCACACCGCCGGGAAAGTCTGGGGAGACCCGTGTCACCTTTGTGGGACACAGCCCATGAGAGTGTTACATATTTTCTCCAGCAAAGGGAGCAGCACTGAAAACAGCAGGGGGACTGGTCCTGCCCCCAGGAATTGGCAATGAGTGTCCAAGAGTCTTCAGGGGTAATCTAGGGTAGCCATGAGGACGTGCCCAGGATGGCTGACCAGATGTTCAGTGAGTGTCATGGCTGAGTAGAGCCTGGGTCAGGGGGAAGGGCTGATTAAGGGTGGCAATGGGGTTGATGGAGAAGAAGGCACTGCAGTGTGCAAGGGGAAGAAATGAGGAGGAAGAACAGAAGTCAGGGTCAGAGGAAGAAACTGCAGCCCCTCGCCTGGTAGGCATTGCAACACTGGAGAAGCCAAGTGGATGTAAAGGTCCCACCACGGGGAAGGGGAAGCCAGGATCATGAACAGCATCTCCAGACAGCTGTGGGCCAGGCAGAGGGGCAGAGCTGAGCCAGGTGCCGCATCCTGCTGGAAGGTACAGAACCTTCCTTTTCCTTCTGTGCCTCTCAGAAATTAGACTAAGATGCCCAGGGAAGAGAACCATGTGTGCTGGGCACCATGTGGCTGCTTCACACTCACTTCTGCACTGCATCTTCCCCATGGTGTGATGGGGAACAGGGGCTGTCTCATCCCTGTTCAGGAATGTGGACTCCCAGGCATCATCTGGGCTCTGGCTTAGACATCTGAGGTCGCTGTCACGATGCCCCAGCCGGGACGTGACCCATACAGCTGTGCCCAAGGAAGAACTGGGGCCTGCAAAGCCACCAGCTCCAGGGGCCCAGCCCTGCCTCCTCTTCCTGCTCCCCTCCCTTCTGCTCCAGAGGCGGCTTCCAGAATGATCTCCCTGAGTGTGGCAATGCAGAAAGCAGTGATGGGGCAGGGAGCAACCTTGGCCTGGACAGGGAGGTCCAGCCAGCCCACATCATCCCTCACCTTCTCACATCCCAGACAGAAATTTGTCTGGGCTCCAGAGCTGAAAGGTTCAGAAACAACAAAACGACAGTCTTCAGACTCCTGCTAGATCGAAGGCTCTTCCCTGGAGGCAGTGCTCCAGGCCTCAGTGATGCTGGTAAATTCCATCTCTCAGGACAAACCCATAGGGCATGTTCTGAATTCCACCTCTGTCCTCATCTCTCACTCTCTCTTTTTGTTTTTGCAAGGTTTTATTCCACTATCAAGTTTTTATGAGTACCATAGTTATCTTCCAACTATGTACCTCTTTAAACTTCACAGTCTTTTATTAGTGTTGTACTCATGGACAAATAAATACTAGGCACTTGAAACTTTATCTACTGGGAGCTTCTGCTTTGGTCTACAGAATGATCCTGATCCTTCAGCTGAGATAATTTTATGTCATTATCGAGCTCCTCTGAAATACAGAGCTTTATGAATCTCAGACTCCTAAGCAAGATAACGACAAATTTAACTCTTCACGCAAACTCCCTCTTGTTATTTTGTTAATTTTTTTAAACATTTTTAAATTTTATAAATTTAGAATTCTGAAGTTATCTGTGAATATTAAGTATATTTAATTTCCCTGCAGAAATGAACATTAAAGACTGATTGTAAATGTGGCATCGACACTACATGTAGTTTGGGCTTGGAGTGGACTTCCGTTTGTTGTCACCTTGCATTTTTAAACTGATTATGAATACAGTTGCCTGTGAAAATTGCAAGGGCATCCAACTAATATTTTAACCACACAATTAGTAACAGATACCACAATTGACTCCTGCACAAATGAGAGGCTGCTGAGCCCAATAAATCAGCTCATTTCCTCTAAATATATATATGTCATTTATTCTTATAAACTTGTCAGATGCTTGAGTGGGAAGAATTTGAAGTACACATCTGACATTGGCCAGAGGAAAAGTTAAACACCTGAGAAGAGTAGGTATGACTGGGGCAAAGATGAGCAAACAGGAAGGCTCGGGTATGGGGCGGCTTTGACAGAAAATCTCACCAAGCCGGGAGCAGAGCCAGGGCACAGGATCCCTCCTCCAGAATAGGAGCAGCGACTGGCTTTCTGGGAGGGAGAAGGTTTGTGATGGCTGGTGTTGGGGCAGCTGTGTTTATTCCCTCACCTTCCTTCTGCTAGCTGAGGGTGTGTCACTGTGATCTACAGATTCTACCCAATGGCCCTCTTCCCTGAAAGAAGGAGGGAGGGATCAGCTATGACTGTTGCCTGCTTTCTTCTTTGTGCTATAAGAAAGGCAAGAAGATAGGTGAAGAATTTGCCTGTGGGGCTCCAACACAAAAACCACTAACAATAGTGTGTGTTGAGCCTTGCATTTGGATAGCACACTCATTTTTTTTTCAAGCACTTTCAGGTATTTGGCCCTTAAAACAACTTTGTAAATTTGGTCATATGGTTTGGCTGTGTCCCCACCTAAATCTCATCTTGAATTCCCATGTGTTGTGGGAGGGACCCTGCAGGAGGTAATTGAATCATGGGGGCAGGTCTTTCCCATGCTGTTCTAGTAATATTGAATAAGTCTCCCTGGATCTGATGGTTTTGAAAAACAAGAGTTTCCCTGCACAAGCTCTCTTTCTTTGCCTGCTACCATCCGTGTAAGATGTGACTTGCTCCTCCTTGCCTTCTGCCATGATTGTGAGGCTTCCCCAGCCACGTGGAACTGTAAGTCCAATTAAACCTCTTTCCTTTGTAAATTGCCCAATCTCAGGTATGTCTTTATCAGCAGCATAAAAACAGACTAATACATTTGGGAATGTTTATTTTTATTTTACATGTGCGGTGCCTGAGACACAGAGAGGTGAATGAGAAATAACTATTGCCTCTCTATTTTCTCTATCTGTTTCCTCTTCACACTCACACCAGGATTCTTTGAGGGAGGAGGCATCGGAATGTTTTAAACTTAGCATTGAAAGATAACTCAGTTGCTAATAAGGGCCTCCTTGTATTTAAACAGCAGCATTAGGTCAACATGTGTCAGTGGGTTTTTTCCTTCCACCTCCTGCTCCTCTCCCAGAGGCACCTGGATAAGGTAGGAACTGCTCTGCGGTGGCTGCAGGGAAGGGATTCCTGTTTCTGGGCTGCTTCTTCCTGGAGCGGGGCTGTTCTGCAGACATCTGAGGCCGGTGTGTTCTCCTGTCCCCACCCTGTCCTGACAGCTTCACCTGCCCCTAGCTTGGTTACCTGCAGCCTCACCAAGGGGCCTGGCCTTTCTTACTCTGGTTACCTTCCACTGAGAGCAACAGAGACTCCTCTGTTCCTTCCTTTCCACCTGATGGTTCATGGAGACTTAGGGAGTTATCTTTGGTCCTCTTTCTGGCTTAGAAAACCCTCAGCTGTGGTTTATATTCTTCTGTGGTCACCCATTCTGGTTCAGGAGTCAACAATGAAGTCCTTCCAGAGACTGAGAGAGGTCAAACCCCTCTGCTTTTGTGCCCTTTCTATTTATCTGAGGCTTGTCTATGGATCCCCCTCTGCTACCAAGTTTCCACTGTGGACAGAGCTGCAGGGGGAAGGGAATACAGGAGAACGCTGACCTCTCACCACTGGCCTCTTTCCTTCCCTCTGGGAACCAGAAAGGCTTTGTGTGACTTTCACTTTCTGAATTACAAGGAATCCCCTAAATCATAGCTTTTGCCTTTTTAAGGTAGCATTCATGCTTCCCCTCCCCAGTAGAATCGCAAAAGACAAACATGGTTGATAAGTTACATAATTTTTCTTACTTAACAGTGGCAGAAAACATACCAATTACGCTAGATCAGCTGACTAGGAAATGTTCTCTAACTGGTGACGTTTCAGAGTTTCCTGTGCCTGGTAAAGCAACAGTGACCACTGCACCGCATTGAAATTAGGTAGAATAGGCAAAGTTCTTTAAAACTTGCTTCCATTTCTGTAATATGTAGCTTAGGTGAGAAAAAATGTTAGGACTCCTTGTTGACAATGATAAGTTCTGGATCATAGCCTGGATCAAGTTGGCCCAAAAGACTGGAAGACGTTGGGAAGGCCCTTGAAGGTCAGAGCAGATATGGTTTAGGATTCCATGGGGCAAACTTGCAAGTCTTCTGCCTATGCCATGTTCTGTCTGAAATGTTCCTCACACCCCTTTCTGCAGCCCTGGCTGAGTTCTCTTGATTTCCCAGCGGGAGCCAGTGGGGGATTTTCCTGCAGATCAGTCCTCCGGCCTCCATTTGCTTTTCAACTTCCCTGAGAGGGGGAGGATGCTGGCTTCTCCTGCCGGAACCTCCCCCCCAGGCTTAATGCTAAACTCTGCACTTACTCAGGAGTGCATGGGGGCGGAGCCCCTTCCCACTGGACTGGATGCCCAACAGCACAGCCAACCGCCTCATCTCAGCAGCCAGAGCTCTGCCAGCCCACCTGAGTACTGCTGGCCTGAGAAACAGGCAGCAAAAACAGCCATGGTGGACACTGTAAGGAGAGAGGCAAGATTCCAGCCTGGGGAAGAATCACATTAGGATGGCACTCACTGGCTACCCCATGCCAGGCCCACCCCTGATAACTGACCACACCCTCTCTGCTGTGGCCATTCCTTACGAGACTTGCCTTGAGTTTTAGGAAGTTTTTATGACTTCTTGGCACTGCTTCATCCTTCCCTGAGAGTCTGTGATTCCTAAGCAGGGGGTGTCCAGTCTTTTGGCTTTCCTGGGCCGCATTGGAAGAACAATAATTATCTTGGGCTGCACATAAAATACACAAATATCATTATAACACTAATGATAGCTGATAAGAATTTTTTTAATCGCAAAAAAATCTCATGCCTTAAGAAAGTTTACAAATTTGTGCTGGGCCGCATTCAAAGCCATCCAGGGCCGCATGTGGCCCCCAGGCAGTGGATTGGGCAAGCTTGCCTAAGAGATTTTTCAGTCCCAAAGTCCGTCTGGTAGTTGCATATTTTTTCTTCTTCTAAATACAGATTTCTAGTGAATCCTCAGGAATAAACAAGGTGGAGAAAGGGTGTACCATATTTTTGAGATTTCTAACTATAAGATTGAGGCGATTCCAGAGGAAGGGGGAGCAGAGAGGCAGGCAGGCCTGGTGCCAGCATGGACAAAGTGAAACCGCCGATATCTGCCCTCCTCTCTTCCCAGGGCTGCTCTGTGCCAAGACCACCCTCGCTGGTAGCCAAGAGCTGGCAGGGCCTCCAACAGCCAGCTTCAACTTCATGTCTGAATAGCACCAATAACCTTGTTTTGAAAGATTTGTGAGGACTTTTGAATTTTACTCCTTTTGGAATTATTTTACTTATTTTCCATGAAAGCCCATTAAAGACTTGACCAATTCAGTCTGAAGAATCAACACATCTATGTGGCAGATTATTCATTTCCTTTACATTCATATGGGAGAAGGCGGTGGGGTTACAGGCAGAAAGTGGGACATTCTTTCCATATGGAATACAGCTTAGGAGGCTGAGAATGTGCCTCCTCTACTTGGTAGCAGCTAGAGAACCTGGGAAGCTGTTTGGACCCACCAACTGGGATGACAATTTCTTTTTTGGTAATATATATATATATATTTATGATACTTTAATTTCTGGGATACATGTGCAGATTTTGCAGGATTGTTACATAGGTATACACTTGTTATGGTGGTTTGCTGCCTCCATCCCCCCATACCCTACATTAGGTATTTCTCCCAGTGCTATCCCTCCCCAATCCCCCCACCCACTGCTCTTCCTCCTCTAGCCTCCTACCCCCCAACAGACCCCATGTGTTCTCATTGTTCAACATCCGACTATGAGTGAGAACATGCGGTGTTTGATATTCTGTTCTTGCATCAGTTTGCTGAGAATGATGGTATCCAGATTCATCCATGTCCCTGCAAAGGACACGAACTCATCCTTTGTAATGGCTGCATAGTATTCCATGATGTATATGTGCCACATTTTCTTTATCC
Source organism: Ateles fusciceps (assembly GCA_036589455.1). Classification (NCBI taxonomy): domain Eukaryota; kingdom Metazoa; phylum Chordata; class Mammalia; order Primates; family Atelidae; genus Ateles; species Ateles fusciceps. The sequence continues at coordinate 3,664,272 of JAZHEH010001784.1, read as the reverse complement.
AGTCTATCATTGATGGGCATTTGGGTTGGTTCCAGGTCTTTGCTATTGTAAACAGTGCCGCAGTGAACATACAGGTGCACATGTCTTTGTAACAGAATGATTTATAATCCTTTGGGTATATACTTAGTAATAGGATTGGCAGGTCAAATGGTATTTCTATTTCTAGATCCTTGAGGAATCATCACACTGTCTTTCACAATGGTTGAACTAATTTACCTGGAGATGTGGAGAGATAGGAACACTTTTACACGGTAGGAGTGTAAATTAGTCCAACCATTGTGGGGATGACGATTTCACAGGCAGCTCAGAGAGTTTCTATGAGAAGCTGCTACTTGAGAAAGATGTCAGTGCTACAGAAAAGATGCCTGTCAAAGATGAAGCCTCATCACACTTTAGAATAAAGAGTTCCTTTGGCTTCTCAGCTGAGCATGTGATAAACATGGAATTTCTCTGAGCAGCCACAAGAATAAATTGCCAGTAAAGTTGCAGGAATATGAAGAGCAGAGTCTTTGACTTTGAGCTCAAATGGCCACAGCCATCTTTTTCTGAGTATCTACTGTGTGCTGGGTCTGAGCCAGGCATATGGCAGGCATTGTTCTGTTGCCACAATCCAGCATGGCATGTATTGTCACCATGCTCCACAGACAAGCACCCCAGGCCCTGTCCAGGGTGGAGTTTTCAATTGTATGACACAGAGATGGGATGGGCTCATTCAACCAGACCAGGGAAGTCTGTGGGAGGCTCACAGGAGGAAAGGAGTTGAGCCATGGGGTCTGGCACTGACAGATCCAGGCAGACCCAGGGATCTTGGCAGCAGAAACACATGGATGCAGCAAGGTGACAGACCACTTAGCAACTCTGCCCCCCAAGGAAAATTCCAGAAAGGGAAAAGTCAGATTGGCCCATCTGGCTCATGAGACCTTGCTAGGGTGGGCTCAGGGCAAGCATGAACTACTCCACTAGAGCATCTGGGAAGGTGGCTGGGCCTCACACAGAGGGCTGCCACCCAGGAATCCCAGGAATGCCAGGTGGGCAAAGGCACAGCAACAGCTCAGGGAGATCAGATACTTGCCTTAGAAGCAGCGGCATGTGGGACTGTGAGTATTAGACTCTCGAGCTTGAACTCCCACCTTCTAGCTTTGTGACCTCAGACAAGTGGCTTAACCTCTTTGTGCCTCAATTTTCTCATCCGTAAAGTAGAGCTAATAATAAATATCAACAACTACCTGATAGACTTGAAGTGAGATACATGCAGATACCGCAAGTGCCTTGAACAGTGCCTGGCACAGCTCAACAGGGTTGCTGTCATTGTCACCATCTTGCCTGAAGGATCTGCTGCATATTTGCAAAGCCACCCAGTGAACAACGAAAATATGGGGCTCCTTGTTCAATAATTACTAAGAATTTCCAGGCATGATCAGCAGAGCATTACACAAGTGAGGGGCCCTTCTGAGCATGGGCCCCACGGGACTTCATGGGTCACACACCCACGGAGCCAGCCAAGGCTGGAATCGAAATGCTAGACCATCTCTGCTCCCCAGCATCACCTCTCTATGAGGTTCCTCTTCCCATTCTAAAGAACTACATACAGGAAATAGCTGGATTCTCTGAGGAGCTCAGGGACGTGCAGACCCGGGAAGAGAAGCCAAGATGAAGCTGCCGGCTTTCTCCAGACGACCGCAGAGAGACTGTGGTGCAGCTTAGTTACCAAAATCAGCCAGGCCACTCTGGCAGCTCTCAGGCACGGCGTTCTGGGGAAAAAATGTTATGGGTCCAGAGCTAGGTTTCTAGTGATAGGAAGAAGCCCATGTGGGAGAAAGAAAGGCCAGAGGCAGCTTGGCACCTGATCACCTCAAGGTGACAGGCTTTATTGAGAAGTGACTGGCGGGAGAAAGATCCACGTGACTGACAATGTCAGCAGGAACCCAGGGGTTGATGCCTATCGTCTTCTGTGCAAAGGTCCCCTTTAGAGAAGCAGCCGGCGTCACGGCCACATCATCCCAGCCCGAGTGACACCTTGTCTGGGTCTGAGCTCCTGGCCTGGTTTCCACTCAGGGGCAGACACTTGTTTAAGGCTATCATACACCTTGGGCTAGGGAATGGTTTCCATTTCAGTCCCCTTTTCACCAAATCCCAGACTTCTTCTTCTCAGCCATCTTTCTGGATGGCCGGGTTCCGTTTTGTCTGTGTTAGTGATTTGAGACCATCTGTTGGAAGTCAGAGGAGAACCAATGCATGTCCTTCCCTCTGGTGCAGTCTCTCCAGGGCACCAGGGTTTTTCAAAAGAGAACAATGAAGCAGCTTTCCTGCTGAGCTTCAGCACTGCTGCTCATCGGCTTGGGTCCCTGGTGACCACAACAGCCCCATCTCCTTGCCCTGGTCCCAGCTTCCCCCTGTAACTAACTTCTCAGCACTCCTCTTTTTTGGGAGGCTGGGGGGTCAGAGTCTTGCTCTGTTGCCCAGGCTGGAGAGCAATGGCATGCTCTTAGCTCACTGCAACCTCTGCCTCCTGAGTTCAAGAGATTCTCATGCCTCAGCCTCCCGAGTAACTGGGATTACAGGCACACGCCACCATGCCCGACTAATTTTTGTATTTTTAGTAGAGATAGGGTTTCACCATGTTGGCCAGGCTGGTCTTGAACCCCTGACCTCAAGTGATCCACCTGCTTTGGCCTCCCAAAATGCTGGGATTACAGGCTTGAGCCAGTGCAGCCCTTGGCACTTCTCTTGCAATGCAAACAAGGGGGTCCATTGTCAGTCCTGGCAGCCCTCAGGCCCCTGTTTGCTGATTCTGTGCCCCAGCTCCTCCTCCAGCCTCCCAGGGCCAGCACCTGCTGCTCTCCTTCAGAGGCTGCCCCCGGGAGATCCTGGAGCAGAGAGCCAAGTGCAGGGAGTTCACGTGCCTGGACAATTGCTAAACAGAGATGGTCCCTGCATGAGGGTAAAAGCCCAACTTTCTTGTCTCCATTAGGGACAACTCTGAGCTATTGCTTGGATGGTCAGCCTGAAGCAACGCCACATTGTGACTTTCACGGGTCAAAGCCAGTATTGTCCTCATAGTCCCCTTTCTTAAAAAACATTTTTTTAAAGGAATATTAAAATTTATATATTATGACTGTGGTGACATAAAGACAAATATAATCAGGCTGGCTTCTAGTCTTCTGATTCCAAAATCAATTAAAACATCTTCATGGGTTCTAAAATGCCATAGGTCCCAGGCAGAGGTCCCACTGTGCCTCCTGGATAAGCTCGTCCTGGGCAGCAGTCGGCTCTGGGGCTGTCACTGGAGCTCCCACCTGTGTAGGTCCCAGCACTGCTTCCTCATTTGGTGCTGCTATTTCCCAGGCACTCTTTCTGCCTGCATCCCCCTTTATCAGCCTAGATGCCCTGATGTCTGTAGAAGCCGTGTTCACCCATGTTTCCCCACACTCTTATCCATGTGTCAGCCTGCCCCCAACAGTCTAAGAGCCCCATCAGACCGAGACATACCTTGTCTAAGTGTGTGTCCCAATGACCCGGCACTGTATTAGATCCATAATAAAGGGCACATATAAACACTGAACAAATGGTTGTTAAATTCATTCATTTATTTGTTCATTCATGAACACTTCCTCATGATAAAAAGGCTACAGATAACTTTTTAACCAAAAAGCAATTATCTGAAAAAAACCTAAACCTTAATTCCAAGTTTGGGAAAATAAGAAACACGATGCCTTTGAATTTTCCTTGTGGCTTTCAACCATTTAGCCTTGGACGGTGCTGACTTTCAGACAGAGGAAAAGTCATTCAGAATCAGGGCTGTGAATTCAGTGGGGGGATCAAATCGAGCAACACAGTATTATCAGGGTGAAAAATGAGGCATGGCTGGGAAGCCATGAGAATGATTTTCTGGAGTTTCCAGAGTTTCAAATAATGTAGCTCTCAACACCAGATCAAACGACCGCTTCAGGGATCATAGAAGCCCTGGAAAACAAGAGTAGACTCGAAAAGTGATGATTTTGAAAGGAGATGGCACTTTCAAAAATGCAACGTTGAGGATTATATTAAAAATCACATTCTCATCCCATTGTTATAAAATCGTGTTAAATATCTGAGCTCCGTCATGTGATGACGATCTGACAGTTCTTTGAAAATGTGATGTACTTTTCAAAGTCAACTAAATCCACAAAATTGCAGTTTATCCAAACATTCTAGCAATCCCTAATAAGGACCTAGGACCTCTCTAACTCCCTATTTCCATAGTAAAGTGGAAATTTGATCACACACACATACACATACTTCACAATAATTCATTGTCAGAAGCATCAGAAACTAGGAGGAGGAAATTTTTCTGCTGCTGTGGGATGCAGGCCACTTTTGGTCCAGCAAGACAGAGTCTTTATCCCAATTTGGCAAATAAGTATAACCAAGAATTTCCAGTCTTTCCTCTATTGTAGCTATTTGACATTCTCAAGTCCTATTTTCACATCAGAGTGCTAATTCATGATTTCAGATAACTGCTGTATTATGTTCTTCTTTTAGTAACACTTCACAGCTCACAATCAGGACCACATTTTCAGAGGTTCTTCAGGAGGTTTCGGTGCAGTCTGGTTTTCTGAAGTGTCTCCAGCATGGCAGTCCCACCCACAGCTGGCTCTTCTCTCCGGTAATGCTTGGCTGGCTGTGAACATCCTGGCCTTACACCACAGCCCCTGACAATCACTTCCTCTCATGAAAGCAATGACAGCTTCGAACAGGAAGCAGCTTTCCCAAATATGGCAAAAAGATGCAAAGATACCTTCTCATACATTTTATTTGGCTTTCTATTGTGAACACAGATTCTCTCACAACCATTTCATCTGACGCAGGTGAATGAGGAGTAAATCTTAGGTTCATCATCTCAGTGGGACCCTTAGCTAGATTAGGAGGCCAGTTGCCCCACTGCCTCTGAGAGCTTCCTTCTATCCTGTGTAAGGAAATAAGGAAAAGGCGCTCTCTTCTACCCAGAGGAAACTTTGGCATCGGAAATTCTGTTGCTCATTTGGTGGGACAGCTTTTCTCACTCCTAGAAGATTCTGGTTTTATGAGTTCAGTTTCTTTCCTCTCCTTGAGGAATTGCCAACCAGCTCTTGTAGGGCGTTGCACAGCTGGAAGGTGGGCCAGGTACATGGAGAAGTCATGGGAGAGGCATGGAGGGAGGAGATGCTGGAGGACCAGAGCCCAGGAGAAAGGCAGGCAGAGGAAGGAGAAGGCTTGGGGAGAAATGCCACCCTGCACGACACATGCCATTCAACAAGAGCAAAAAAGACAAGGAGGGAATTGGGTTAATTTGTAATAGCTTTCTGGTGGCTGAGCTGTTATTAGGACTTTGATAGCAGTTTTCATGACGTTCCATTCCAAACCTCAGTCCCCCTTCCCTCTTCCACTCTTAACCTCCCAGCTGTGTCTGTCCTCAAGTTCTGCTGAATCGTTCCACCTGTTTTGGCCTCGTTGTTTTTCTGACACCGTCCAATGTCCAGTGCCTTCTTCTTCTTCCACTTGAATAGGCATCCCCTTCCTTGGGGTGGCCACTCCACAACTCCAAGGGCATCTTCCACAACAGCTGGTCTGAGCTGACCATTTCTATGTTTGAAGACTTTGCTGGCCCCTCATTGCCTGTAGTCATAGGAGATGTCCTCTCATGGCCAACAAGTGCCTCCTCCTTCCCCAGTCATGCCAATCATCCAGCCTCATCCCCCACGGCCCCCACCACACCTCTGTCTCCTTCCCAGCTACCCCTTTCCCCAGCTATGATTGTGTGGATTCTTTCCACTCCTATAAGAGGAACAAGCCATTTCCGACCAGAATCTGGAGGTTTCTCTTGGTTTCTAAGACACCATGTTGTCCAAGCATCCCTCTTTCTATTTCCCAGTCTCTTTGGCTGGCTTCTCATTCCTACATGTCCTCATGTGACATGTGGAGTGAGTGCCCCAAAGCTGAGCCATGGCCTTTCCTTACTCCACCACACCTTCTCCCTGGGAGACTATGCCCATTCCCATAGCCTGGCCTGTGATCCACACACTGATCATCTCCAAGGTGCATCTCAAGCCCAAGCTTCCCCTTGGACTTCCAAATTCATATTTCATACTATGTGGCATGGCCACATGAAGATCTCCAGGAGATGTTAATTTAACATGTTCAAAACTGAACTTTGGCTTTCTCCACACTCCGCTATCTCTCACTCTCTGTGTAAATAAAGCACCTGGTTGTTCATGCTGAAACTTGAATACAGACCACCTCCCACCTCCACAATGCAATGCTTCAACAAATCCTGGTCACTAAATTCCAAAACATAGCTCACATTTGTCTCTGCTAGTAGCACTGGAGTTCCAAGTCCTCTCGTCTCTTGCCTGAATTACTAACACACTCCTAACTGGGATACCTGCTTCTCCATGGCTTCTCTCAACCCATGTGCCCCCACACAGCTGCCAGAGTCCTCCTTAAAACTCACAGATCAGACCTGGTCTTTCCCCATAGCTACCTCCTAACTCATTACCAAGCTTGTGTCCTGCCTGATGGAGTCTCCGCCCTTCTCTCCATTGCTCCTCTCCTGCCTGCCTTTGAGCCTTTGCCCATGTGGTATCCTTTGACAAAAACATTTTTCTCTCGATCTCCATAGACCTGTCTCCTTCTCATCCTTTAGAGAAGCGTAAATCCCACCTGTACAGGAATGCCTTCCCTGAATATCTCATCTGAAGTACTTTTCAGGCCTCTTCCTCATTCCTGCACAGCTCATATAGCACTTTGCAATTTGTATTTTATGTTTTTTTCACTGGCACCATTTTCATTGGACTACCCCTAGGTAATTCTTTCTTTCTTTTCTTTTCTTTTCTTTTTTTTTTTGAGATGGAGTGTCACTCTGTCACCAGGCTGGAGTGCAGTGGCACGATCCCATCTCACTGCAATCTTGCAACCTCTGCCTCCTGGGTTCAAGCCATTCTCCTGCCTCAGCCTCCTGAGTAGCTGGGACTACAGGCACACACCACCATACCCAGTCTACTTTTGTATTTTTGGTAGAGACAGAGTTTCACCATGTTGGCCAGGATGGTTTCGATCTCCTGACCTCATGATCCACCTGCCTCGGCCTCTCAAAGTGCTGGGATTACAGGCGTGAGCCACTGCACCCAGCTGGACTACTCCTAGGTAGTTCTAATAGCCATGATAGCAGAAATCATATTCTCCTCCGTCCTGGTATCTCCAGAGTCAATCAGATTGACAACAGCCAACCAATATTTATTGAGCAAATGCATTTAGATACTATTTGTCCTTTTAAAAAATAGTGTGCATGTTAATCAGCAGTCTAGGCTACAGCAACAAAGAGACCTAAATATGCACCACAAGTGCAACAGGACATATTTTACATACGCAAATCACCCATAAGATGTTTCTGGTCAGTGCACAGCTCCTACTCATGGGTGCATCTCCTTCATGTGGCAATTAAGGGGCCAAAGCTCCTTCCTTCTCAGGACCGCAAATTTATCTACGAAATTGCCATTGTCTGTATTCAGCTGGCAGAAGAGGAAATGAGCACAGAGGAAATCCTTGAAAGTGTTGGTCCCCAAATGGCATTCACTGTGCATTAGCTGGAATTTAGTCAAGTGGTGGCAAGGGAGAGTGGGAAGGGAGCCTGTACTTTTTCCCTAGGTGATTGAGCACATGGCTATAACCTGACCTGTGATCTATATACTGGTCATCCCAAAAGTGCATCTGAAATGAAAACTTCCCCTTTGAATTCCAGACTCATTTTAAACTGTTTGACATGTCTACAACAGTATTCTGAGGAGATCTGAATTCACATGTATGAAACTGAACTGGCTTTCTTGCCAATTCCCTGTCTCTCTCTCCTTCCTGGGGAAGAAGAGGAAATGGGATTTGGTGAAGAACAGCATGTCTGCTGCAATACGAACTGTGTGGCTCCCTGGGCTAGGGGAAGAATCTGAAGGCAACCTCTGCTCAGCCACTGCCCATCTGAAAGACCCAGAGCACTGTGCCTTGAGGACCTTAGACCATCAGTCATGTGCGAGGGCAGTGAGGCCATGCCTATGTGATAAGAAATCACGGTTGGTGATTGTTGCAATACGGAAACATCCAGATGGGTTTGGGCACTGCTTCTTTAAGGCAGGCCTTTTAAATATATTGTCATGAGAGCCTTGTATCTGCATATCCCGTTTTTAAAATCTGTAATTGAAATTGTTATGAGTAGCATTAATTTTCAAGTTCTTCTTTGCTCCTAAATATTTAAACTCTCACTTGATATCGCCTCCCCTTATTTTGTACCAATGTAACCATTCCCAGTTGGAATTTTAAGTAAAAGTAATTGAAACCGTATCTTGTAGCTGGGTAATAAGTGCAGAGTTTGTCCATTTGTTGGCAAAGAAGGTAAGTACTGTTTACCTCTCTCATTGTACCTGCCTCCTGTAATTTGGGTTGCAGACAGCACCATCTGTTTCCAAAATCCACTTATCTGCAGTCCAGCAAGAGGGTAATAACCTTCCTGGCCTGGATTCAATCTGCCCCTCATTCTGACCATCCGCAAAACTCCCCAACCCGTCTGCCTGAAAGATTGGAAACTGAAGGCTGGAAGCCCAGGTTAGCTCGACCAGGATAGCCCCCACTTTCTTCCTAACAAAGAGAATGTGTCCTACGCCCAATAAAACCCACAGGTCTAGGAAACAAAGAGCCAGAGAAAGGACCCTGAACCCGATGAATATGAAGACATTTCTGTTGCCTGGGAGATGACTCCCTTTGTATCCTTGGATCAGCACAGACATATTCTATAAATTTCCTCTCAATGATACGCTCATCTTGCTGATGTGCAGCATATTGAGAAAAGCCTGACATTTGGTAAAACCTGGATGGCAATCCACTAAACCTGATTAACCCTTTTTAGCATGAACTGTCACTTCCTGACATTCAAAGCAGTGCTAAAAGCTTTAAGCATGAGTACAACGCATTTCCAACAGTTAATACAATATCTTGGTTACAGGCCTGTCTCCCCAACTGGTGTGGGGAGAAGATGGGGCTTAAGCCATCTGGTATATATTTAGCAAGCCAGAAAGAACTCTGTGAGGTAAGACAGCTGGTTTGTAGTCAGGCTAAAGAAAGGTTTTGAGAGAATTAAACTCCATGTATTCATTTAGCTGAGTCATCTGTGAATGACAGTTAAATACGGGAGGACGATTTAGAAGAATGTCTTCATCGACACTGGTATGATAGGTGATTTATTCTTAACCACAACATGGTTAAGAATTTGAGATCATTATTTCTGCTCAATCCAGCATCACAATTGCTACTTTATCGACATCCTATTCCACATGCTCAATTCAAAAATATGTAATAAAGAACCTTATTCGTGTATACCTGGATTTTCAGTGGTTGTTGCTAACTACCATGTTGCTACCCAGTGTAGAGATGTTGTCCTAGAGAATTAACCTGTGTGCAACTACTTGAATGCCAGAACTAGAGCTCTGCTATTTGTGCATGTCTGAAACTCTAACAGGAAAGCCTTCTAACTCATGGAAGGCAGAATAAAAGGAATGCAAGTGGAACTGGGGAAAATCAGCAGGACATTGTCAGCAGTGATCAAAGCACGCTCATTCGCTCATTTGTGCCTGGGCTTCTCTGCAGGGAACGGAGGATAGAAACCAGACAAGGCTGCTCTCCAAGGGGGTTAATAACACACAGTAAGAAACTCTGATTCTAAGATCATATTTTAATACTCAGAGATTGATGAAACAATCGTCTATAAAAACCCTACTGTGTGCCAGTCACTGTGTCATGGGTTAGGGACTCGAAGAAGTCTATGTTCTGGTTTCTGTACTCAGAAGCTTATAACACAGCTGGAGAGAGGCACACACAAAGAAAATAGGTGATTCACAGCACCATAAATGTGCCAACAGGGTGGCACGGAAATGGGAAATTCACTCCCCACCCCTCCTGCCCACAGCAGGCATCACTCATCGTGGCACTCTTTGTGTCTGAACTGAGATGTTGCTTCAGAATTTTCCCCAGCATGGTCCTCCAGTCAGCCACGATGAATCAGTTACAGCTGTGTACAAGGACACCTGTGCGCCATCCCTGGGGTAGACTGTCAGTGCTGAAAAGGAGAAGACTCCTCCACAGATCCATGTCTGCTGATATTCTAAAGGCCAGTCAGCACACTTCTCATGAGCTAAACCGGAAGCAACAGAAGGGTTAAAACACTTGTAATGGCGGAGCGTGACTCAGGCCTGTAATCCCAGCACTTTGGGAGGCTGAGGCAGGTGGATCATGAGGTCAAGAGATCGAGAACATCCTGGCCAACATGGTGAAACACTGTCTCTACTAAAAAATACAAAAATAAGCTGGGTGTGGTGGCGCACACCTGTAGTCCTAGCCACTCGTGAGGCTGAGGCAGGCAGGAGAATGGCTTGAACCCGGGAGGCGGAGGTTGCAGTGAGCCGAGATCGCGCCACTGCACTACAGCCTGGTGACAGAGCGAGACTCCGTAAAAAAAAAAAAAAAAAAAAAAAAAACCCTTGTAACAAAATGCCTGAGTGTGGAAGATTTGTTATGACTGCTGCGGACAATCTCAGATTCCCCTGATGTTATGTCAAGCCTAGGCTATGATTCCATCCTGGTGAGAGGTGAAGCCACTTGGACCAGGCCACTTAAGAGGAAATAGGATAAAGGGTCTTAGCTGAGTCCTCATAAATAATTCTAAAGATTGGCAGAGAGTGCAGTCTTGCCTGGAAGGGGCATTTTCATTGTCTTGGCAAGCATCCCAGTCCTACCATTTGGCTGAGATAAAGTATGTCGCCTTGGGACAGAAACGGGACCTGCAGGGGAGGCGTGAGATGGGGGTGTTTTGACTTTGGAAAACAGGTAACATAGTGGGAAGTAAGATACTCACGTCTCGCAGAGACTACAGGCCAGACACCATGAGAGTGAAAAGGAGATAGGTCCTTGAGAATGACAGATGGTTATTATCAGAGCAACAGTTATCTTTGAGAAAGGGAACAATTCACTCATGCCATTTGTAAATACTTTCTGTCTGCCTACCCAGGCAGACTACAGGAGGAAGCAAAATAGACCTGGATCTACCCTGTGATGTTGATGGTCCACTAGGGAAAGGCAGCACTCTTCACCCAACCCCACCATTAGTGACGTGTCACCACATACAATTTTGACGTATTACTACACTAGTTTCCTATTGCTGCTGTAACAAATTCCCATAAACTTAGTGGCTTAAAAAACTCAAATTTATTATCCTACAACTCTGGAAGGCAGAAGCCCAAAATGAGTCTTACAAGGCTAACATCAGGGTGTCAGCAGGGCATTCCTTCCAGAAAATCCAGTAAAAAAATCTGTTTCCTTGCCTTTCTAGTTTCCACTTTGGTTCCTCCCTCCATCTCCAAAGCTCATTCCTTCAAACATTGCCTCTGTTGTCGCATCTCCTTTTTCTGATTCTGACCCTCTTGCCTCCCTCTTATAAGGCCTCATTGATTACGTTGAGTCCACCCAGATAATCCAGGATAATCTCCCGTCTCAAGCTACTTAATCACATCTGCAAAGTCCTTTTTGCCATATAGAGTAAATTCACTGGTTCCCGGGATTAGAATGTGGTCGTCTGTGGGGGGCTATTGTTTAGCCTACGATAATTACCATCTGTTTTTGTTTGAGTTCCTTTTACTTCTTCCCTCCCCTCCACCCCTCAAGCAGCATGAAGGGTTTTTTCCATGAACGCCTCCCTTGCCCTGGAGAAGCTCTAAGAAGATGAGAGGAGGCTAGGGCAAAGGATGGTTTTGAAAGCCACAGCACTGAATGGTGAAAGCCAGGCCCTTGGGACAGAAAAGGCTGACTTGAATTCCAAAAACCTTCGATGGGAAAATCAAAAGCTGAAGTCTGAAGGATGAAGGCATAAGTTAATCCTATATAATAGATTAGAAGGAGAACTTGTTTGTTTCTGTCCAAAAGGGAATAAAGCTTTGCCCAGCTGGTTTTAGGAAAGACCAGAGGGGGACTGACATGAATTTAGAACTTGTAGGACCTTGAAGAGTCGGCAGCGCTGACCCACTGCTGAGGTCAAAACTCCAAAAGAAGAATGAGCAATGGGAACCACCAGGTCACCATGAGACTGTGAAGCTGCCCTTGGGTTTCTCCAAAGACAGACAGATGTGGGTACCCCTCCAGCCTCTCATCCTGTGGGCTTTGGAGTTCCGTGCACCCCACAGCAGGGTAGAAGTACACCTGAGATGCTCTCATTTCCCTCAAGACAGGAACAGAAGAGCTGAAAAGGAACCAGAGGGCCCAAAGTCTAAGGAAAAGAGAGAAGTCAGCCTTCAGGAGCCACCGATGGTGGACAAGGACAGTGGTTGGATAGATGAGCTACATCCAGAGGAGACCAGCAGAGTGGATGCGGCTTGACCCAGACCATGCTCCCAGGGCCAGGTGACACAGACCCCCTCACAACCCCACCCACCCCAGTGTGGTGTCTGGACTGCAACCCAAAGGAGTGGGAGACAAAGAGAGAAGAGGATCCTGAGTTGCTTAAGGTTAAGCCTCGTTTTGACCACATTTAAAGCAGGAAGCCATGGGCTCACCTTTGCAGAGACTGAAGGAAAATGGGAGCAAGTGATTTCTATTTCAGAAAACACCTAAACTATGGACAGTGATGTAGAATTCTTTTCAAAGGATGTTCAGGGAAGATCCTGGTCTAGACAGGTACAGTGAGGGTCACCCACGGGAGGTGATGTTTGGCCTGAGATCTGCGGTCTTTTCTGTCATTTGGTAATCACCAGTTCTTTAAGGCCACTTCATGCTTTTTGAAAGCATCAGCCCAGCATTTCATGTGGATGTAGGGGCGAGTGATAATGAGGATGGCTAGCATCGATGGAGGAGCTGCTGTGGGACCGTCACTGGACCAAGCACTTCACATGCATCATCTCAGCCACTCGCCACCTTAGGCCTATGAAGTGGGATCTGTCATCGAGTCTGCTTTACAGATGAGGAAACTGAGGCTCCAAGGAGCTGTCACTGCCCCAGGTCACACAGTGAGGAATTCTCCCATCTAACCAGTTTGTATCTGGAGTTATTTCTTTAAAAGGGTCTGTCTTCACACAGTCCTGGAGAGGGCAGCTGGCCAGGGCTGACCTGGGGAGCTGGCCTTGGGCATCTCAGAGAGATGTTTATCTTCCACTTATAAGTGAGAACATGCAGTATTTGGTTTTCTGTTCCAGAGTTACTTTGCTAGGATAATGGCCTCCAGTTCCATCCATGTTGCTGCAAAGAACATGATCTTGTTTTTCTCGTGGCTGCATAGTATTCCGTGGTATATATATACCACATTTTCTTTATCCAGTCTATCACTGATGGGCATTTAGGTTGATTCCATGTCTTTGCTATTGAGAATAGTGCTACAAGGAATGTACTCCTGTATGTGTCTTTATGGTAGAACAATTTATATTCCTTTGCCCAATGCTGCATCAAATAGTAGTTCCATTTTAAGTTATTTGAGGAATCACCATACTGCTTTCCACAATGGCTCAACTAATTTACATTTCCACCAGCAATGTATAAGTGTTCCCTTTCTCTGCAACCTAGCCAGCATCTCTTATTTTTGATGTTTTATTTATAGCCACTTTGACTGATGTGAGATGGTATCTCATTGTGGTTTTGATTTGAATTTCTCTAATGATCTGTGATGTTGAGCTTTATATATATATAATATATATATATATATGCTTATTGGGTGTGTATATGTCTTCTTTTGAAAAGTGTTTGTTCATGTTTTTGCCCACTTTTTAATGGGGTTGTTTGTTTTTTGCTTGTAAATTTGTTTAAGTTCCATATAGATTCTGGATATTAGACCTTTGTTAGATGCATAGCTTGCAAATATTTTCTCCCATTCTGTAAGTTGTCTGTTTACTCTGTTGATAGTTTCTTTTGTCGTGCAGGAGCTCTTTAGTTTAATTAGGTCTCATTTGTCAATTTTTGCTTTGGTTGCAGGTGCTTTTGGTGTTTTTCTCATGAAATCATTGCCCATCCCTTTGTGCAGAATGGTATTTCCTAGGTTATTTTCCAGGGTTTTTATAGTTTTAGGTTTTATATTTAAGTCTTTAATCCATCTTGAATTGATTTTTGCCTATGGTTTAAGGAAGGGGTTCAGTTTCAATCTTCTGCATATGGCTAGCCAGTTAACCCATCTTCATTTATTGAATGGGAGTCCTTTCCCCATTGCTTGGTTTTGGCAGCTTTGTCAAAGATCAGATGTTTGTCGGTGTCTGGGTTTATTTCTGGGCTCTCTATTCTGTTCCATTGGTCTATATGTCTGTTTTGGTACCAGTACCATGCTGTTTAGTTACTGTACCCTTGTAGTATAGTTTGAAGTCCAGTAATGAGATGCTTCCTGCTTTGTTCTTTTTGCTTTGGATTGCCTTGACTATTCAGGCTCTTTTTTGGTCCTATATACATTTTAAAATAGTTTTTCTAATTCTGTGAAGAATGTCACCAGCAGTTTGATAGAAATAGCACTAAATCTGTAAAGTGTTTGGGGCAGTATGGCCATTATAACAATATTGATTCTTTTGTCTATGACCATGAAATAGTTTTCCATTTGCTTGTGTCATCTCTGATTTCTTTGAGCAGTGTTTCATAATTCTTGTTGAAGACATCTTTCACCTCCCTGGTTAGCTGTATTCCCATGTATTTTATTCTTTTTGTGGCAGTTGTGAATGGAGTTGCATTCCTGATTTGGCTGTCAGCTTGGATGTTGTTGGTGTATAGGAATGCTACCGATTTTTGTACATTGATTTTGTATGCTGAAGTTGTTTATTAGATTGAGGAACTTTTGGGCGCAGACTATGGGGTTTTCTAGATAGACAATTATGTTGTCTGCAAACAGGGACAGTTTGACTTCCTCTCTTTTTATTTGGATGCCTTTATTTATTTCTCTTGCCTGATTGCTCTGGCTAGGGCTTCCAATACTATGTTGAATAGGAATGGTGAGAGAAGGAATCCTTGTCTTATCTGGTTTTCAAGGGAAATGCTTCCAGCTTTTGGCCATTCAGTATGATGTTGGCTGTGGATTTGCCATAGAGGGCTGTTGTTATTTTAAAGTAATATACACAGAGTTTAAGCATAATCAACATACGGATACATTGAAAGAAGAGGGCTATGTCCACCTGAATATCTACTATCCAAATCAACACTTGAAAAAATTGTCTTACCAGCTCAGACAGATGTTGTTGTTGCTGAACCATTGAAAAGTAAGTTGCACACATCCTGATGCCTTACTACTACATATTTCAGCTGGATCTCTTGAGAATACGAACATTAAAAATATGGATCATCATCACAGCTAAGAGTTGACATAATTTCTTATTTAATGTACAGGTCATGTTCATGCTTAATCTATGGCAAATGCCTTTTATAGCTTATTTTTTTGCTAACCAGGATCCCAGCAAGTTTCGTGTACTGCATTTCTTTGTTATAGCTCTAAACTGAAATTGCCCCTTTACTTGATTTTAATGACTTTGATTCTTTGAAAACATAATTCCAGTTGTCTTGAAAAATATTCCATATTCCAGGTTTGTCTGATTATTTCTTTGAGGTTTTACTTAATTTTGTTCTTTATCCATGGACTGCCAAACTCTTATGTCATGTTTTCCTATGTATATATTTTTATAATCTTTGTAATTCATCTACAATTATAAGAAGGTTAAAAATTTACCTGATGGAATCTTCACAGAAACTTACAAGGAACACATCCTGACACTTTTATCCATTTTGCAAATGAGGACACTGGTCTTTAAAGTGTCCAGTCATTTTGTTAAGACTACAGAGTAAATGGTTGGACCAGGATTTTAACCTCTTTCTGTCTCTCAAGCCCAAGCACACTATAAGCCTCACGCTTGTGTTGCTCTTTAAAGGTGAAATCATATCTTAACCTTGCTAGCCTCCTAGCACAGGCCCCAGTGCTTCTGTCTCAGTACAGATTCAGAAACAGGAATGCTGAGTGAATATAGCCTTTTGCTAAATTCTACAATGTTCTAGATTTTTTTTTTATTTCCTGTGATGTCTATCTTTTCTCTCCATTGAATTTACTGTAAAAGGACAGTTAAGTCAAAGGGCTTTGTGAGATTCTAGTTAAACATTTTTGGCAAGAATGCTTCAAAGGCGATATCGTGTGGGTCATGTTGCATCACATCGGAGATCCAGGATGTCAGCCTGTGTCCTTGTTGGTGATACTGTCTGCCCGCTTGGTTAATGGGTGACCCTGGGGTGTCTCCCTGTAAAGGCTGGATTCCCCCACCGTGAGTAGTCAGCAATCCACAAGGGGATACTTTGGCAGTATGCAAATATTTTGTTCCCCCAACATTTCAGAATAGCTTTAGCATCGTCTGAGTCCCGTTGCTTATATCAGTTATTTCCTTGAGGACTGCAGAATGGTGATTTGCAACTTTTATCATAATTTCTACATTTATTAGCCAGCATTCTTCTGAAAGAAGAGCTTGCTAGTATAAACTGGAGATACATGTCATTTTTCAAAAAATGCACAGTTCATGCTTTTTCACTTTCAATTACCAATTTTCAGCGTAAAGAGTTAATGTAAAGCCACTGGAAAACTTATCCTCCTCCACCAGCCCCCTCTCACGGTGTACCATTTGGGGACTCATGTATTTTTATGTATTCTATGAATTAGTCTTTTTTTTTTTTTTTTTTTTGAAGTTTAGCTTGTCTTCTCCTACCCCATTTAACCAGTAGAGCCAGAATCATTTTAAAAAGGCCCCTTTAACCTTTGAGTATTTCCAGGTTTTCTCGATCAAAATGATGTCCCAGGCTCACCATTCATCTTTCTTATCTGAAATCATTATTTTCTGCCCCAAGAATCCTTATTTCCTTTTAGGGGAAAAGGATATTTAGAAACCAAGTTCTGGGCATTAGATAGGTTTGTTGATACTGAAGAGTCAGAGTCTCTAGTCTCTCTCAGGAAGAAATACTAGAATTTTATTTTTAAAAAGCATGAGTTAATATTGCTATTCCAATTCAAATTAAACACTATAGGGTTTTGTTTTTAACCTTTTAGACTCTATAGTTTATTTCTTTTCTCATATAATGAATATCTTAGTATCCAATAACATTAACATATTTACTATTCACTTTATCCTACAAAATAGATTAAACTGTTTCAAAATTACAATACCAATATAATTTCTACCCATGAAATCACTAAGTAACATTCAAAATTTCTTTGCTGTTCTTTTTGTTGAGGTGATAACTCTCACAGTGTGCTGACCATCTGGGGAGTGTATCCAAATGTCACCAGGGATAGCTCACTGCTGCAGATTTTTTTAAACCAACTTGATATGTAGTTAGTTTTGTTGATTCTATTTGAATTTTCTTTTTAGATTTCCTTTTTTTTTTGCCTTTTAGGATTTAATTTTGCTTTTTATATATATAAATCATTTTCAGGATTCAAAGCCACAGCTGTATAAATGGTATTATTTGAGAATTCACATTTCCTTCTCTACCAGCTCCACATTAGTCCACTTTCCTGCCTCTATGGGCAACCACTTTCATTCATTTCTAGCAATTCTTGAGGGGTTCTTTTAATTTTCAAAAGTAGGCAAACACACATATCATTTTTGTTTCCTCCCCAAAGTAGCATTTGGGATACCCTGTTCTGTGCCTTGCTTTTTTTCATGGAACAACATAGGCTTGACATCACTTCAAATCAGTACAAAGAGGTCTTCCTCTGCATTTCTTCATGGCTGCAGAGTCCGTCATCATTTATTCAATGAGTCTCTTGCTAATGGCATTGGGAATACTCTAATTATCTGTTATTGCAAAAGATGGCACAATAAGTAAACTTGACCCTATGTGCTTTTGTATTTGTGGAAGTTTATTTTCAAAGTAGCTTTTTAGAAAGGAGATAGTCTGGTCAAGGATAGTAGGTTTGCTAGCTAACATTATCTCATAGCATTGAGATAATTGTGTGTTCCTACCAGAAATATATGAAAGCCTATCTGTCCACAGACTTTCCAACAGAGCGTGTTTTTCCATGTCTTCTTTTTTTTAAAATGATAGGTTTAAAAGTGACATTTCAGCGTAGTTTTTATTTATCTTTCTCTTATAGGACTGAGGCAGAGTCTATTTTTTTATATCAAGCGGCCATTTACCTCTTTTAATCTAATCTCTGTGTTTGGCATCTATTTCTGAAACCAGATTTATGACTCTTTTATTCTTGTTATTTTAGGGAACTTTTTATATGTTAAGATATTAACCATTTGCCTTGGGTTTAAGATGTAAATGCTCTCTCCCCAGAATACACAGAAATAGAATGTAAAAGTCACATGAATTTTGAGCATAAAATATGAAATGTAAAGAGCTTTCTTTCTTAGGATCCTTGGAGCCATGGTTCTGTCTCAGTATTGCAAAAAAGCTTGTAAAGGGCTTTCTTTGCAATACTTTTGAGGGCATGGAGAGGTATGGCAGTTGTGCTTCTTAATTTGGACCTTGTTGTAATAAATGATAATAATAGCTGCCATTTATTGAACACTTTTTATGAGCCTGGTGCTAGGCTAAGCACTTAATGTTAAATTCTCCCCACCAACTCTGTGAAGTAGGCAGTATGAGTCCCTTTTTACCAGTGAGGGAGCTGAGGCACACAGAGAATTTAGGGCACGTGTCCAAGGCCATCCAGCTAGCAGAGGATGGTGATGGGATTTGAACCCCCCTTAATTTAACCCCTAAACTGAAGCCCTTAACCTCTGGGCCACTTGCCTCCTACTTTTAAAGGGAAGTCATAGATCAGAATGATCATTTTCCAATAAAAGTACTTGGCAGAGTCCATCTGTGTTCACATAGCAGCAGCTTGTCCAAGCATCATAGTGGAGAAGACAAAGGGAGCCTCCCTCTGGGGAGCCAGAAACGTGGTCCTGGAGTTCAGGGGACAGCAAACCCTCCTGAGAACAGAGATATGGTTCCCAGGTGATCCAGTGCTGAGGAGGGTAAAGAGTTGTGGGGTTCATGGGTCCAGCTGTGGCTGCGATTCCCTGAGCAATGTCCTCCCCCACAGAAGTGTGTTCAGAGGTGGGGCACTGGAGGATCCGGGGGAGAGGATGAGATTTTTGATGCTTTTCTTTTTCCTCTGCACATGGTTTACTTGGCCTTTTACGGATGAAAAGCTGGGCCATGGAGCTAACCAGCCTGGTCTAACCCTGCTTCCTCGCTCTGTAGCTCTGGTCTTAAGCTTCTGACTTAAACCTCAGCATCACAGTCTCCCCATTCACAGCCGGTGGAAAGAATACTGCAGCTTATGCTTCAATCCATATAAATCGCCTCACACTGCTACTTGAATTACAGCAACTAGTCAATAAAGGCTTCCCATTATGTTTTTTAAAATTTTGTTTTAATAAGTAAACTTTAAAATGTTGCGTAGACTAGAGCAGCCACTGAAACACAGTTACCCTTCCCACATGCCATTAGGCACAATACCCCTCCCCAAGCCCTGGGGGGGTAAGAACGATGGCTCTTTCGCTTGACCATTCATGGGGTGTCCACACCCCGTTCTCGCCCTCAGTTGTCACAGTCACCCAGGGCTGTGGGCATCGTTATTTTTATTCCTATTTTAAAGCGATTTTCCCTCATGATGAAGGGTATGACTGGCAGACCCAGTTCTTCTGTTTCCAAAGCAAAGCTGACTCTAGATGGTTAAGATCCATATTCATATCCCAAGATCATTTCCCAGGGTCTTATTTAGTGCTAGTCAGCGAGGCTCAGGGAAATGTACTTACGTTATCACATTTTATTCCATGTTGACAAAAATATGGAGGCAGGAAGCATTTTTGCCACTACACTGCAAGTTGGACTCCATTTTGATGAGAAAAACGCAGTCTCAGCAAAGCTTATACCCAAGTGAAATAGCTAACAAGACCAGGAGGTGTGATTTTAATCCTAGGGGGTCTAATCCCAAGTCTAGTGTTCTTTCTTCTTTTTTGCCCTTTATTCATTTATTGATGGAATAGTTTAGTGAATAATTTTAAGGCAAACAATGTTGCAGCCATCACTACAGTCATGAACTTGGCCAGTCACTCCTCCCAACCCTAGACTCTTGCTTGCCCTAAAAGTCACCACTCTCTGATGTTTAAAGTAATCATATCCTTGGGATCCTTTATGTTTTTGTCCCCTGCATTATCTTCAGATACTACTATTTAATCTTGCACATTTTTTGACACTTGATTTTTTTTTAACTTTTAAGTCGTCCATATTCTGTTCCTTTTCCTACAATTTATATGGAGAAGAACCCAGGCTGTTTGAATTATAGTTTCCCATAGATTGGGCTTTGCTGGTTGCAAGATCCTGCTGTGGTTCAACGTGTTCCTGGGCCTCCGTATTTCCTGGAATTCATCAGCTGGATCTCAAAGCTGGATCAGACTCAGGCTGGAACATTTTGGCAAGTCTACAGGTTGTATTCTTTTATCAGGAGAAAAGACGGTCTGATTTACGCTCTTTTTAAATGTTAGCAGCCATGATGCTTAATTCCTATATCCATTAATTCCCTGGGTGTTACAGAACAGTGATGTTCTAATTCCATCATTTCATTTCATTCCATCATTTCATTTCACTATAATAATTTTATTTTTTTATTTTTTAATTTATTTTTTTGAGATGGAGTCTTACTCTGTCACCTCTGTCACCCAGGCTGGCGTGCAGCAGTGCAATCTCAGCTCACTGCAACCTCCACCTCCTGGGTTCAAGCGACTCTCCTGCCTCAGCCTCCCGAGTAGCTGAGATTACAGGTGCATGCCACCATGCCTGGCTAATTTTTTGTATTTTTAGTAGAGATGGGGTTTCACCGTGTTAGCCAGGATGGTCTCAATCTCCTGACCTCGTGATCCACCCACCTAACCCTCCCAAAGTGCTGGGATTACAGGTGTCAGCCACTGCACCAGGCCTCACTGGAATAATTTTATAAGGAGATGCTTTCTTCTCCCACTGTTTGGTTATCAGTGGCACAGTTCTTAAAGAAAAGGCAAAGTAAATGCTTGATTCTTTTCTCTATTTTTCCCAGCTTCCAAGACAATGAATTGGTTCCTGTCATTCTCCAAAGGTGACAAGTTAGTTATTTAAAAGTCATTGCAAATTTGTAGATTTAAACATATTTGTTGGAGTTCAATCCATTGCAATTCTTATTCATAATGAAGCCCACTTTACTTGTTCCACATTTGGCCAGAGGAAGCAGTCTTATAAGCTTCCTTACTGCATTAGTCTGTTTTCACACTGCTGATAAAGACATACTGAAGACTTGGCAATTTACGAAAGAAAGAGGTTTAATTGAACTTACAGTTCCACATGGCTGGGGAAGTCTCACAGTCATGGTGGAAGGCAACGAGAAGCAAGTCACGTCTTACATGGATGGCAGCAGGCAAAGAGAGATAATTTGTACAAGGGAACTCCTCTTTTGAAAACCATCAGATCTCACAATATTCATTCACTATTACAAGAACAGCACAGGAAAGACTTGCCCCCATGATTCAATTACCTATCACAGGGTCCCTCCCACAATACATGGAAATTCAAGATGAGATCTGGGTGGGGACACAGCCAAACCCTGTCACTTACTATCTAGTATTATATGATGTTCCAGGTTCATCTTATCTATCTCTTGCTTCAGACCTGGAATCAATTACTTTTCTAAGCTCTTGTTTCTTTTATTGGAAAGAGATATTTCAAGAACACAATCTGGGTTCTTACAGTTTTCATTGCTACTGGCTGTTCATAGATATAGTGGGCAGAATTGTGCTATATCTATAGATAGATAGATAGATAGATTTCTCCCTCCCCCCAAATAAAAAAAAATAATGTGTGAGTTCATACTGATATTTTAAAATTACATTCAAAGTTACAGGGTTTAGAACTCTATTACATTGAAATTCGCACCCCCCCCACCCACCTTTTTTTTTAACACACTGAGTCTTGGTTCTAAAGGACACAGGAGATGGTAAAATTAGAGTACCCTATAGTTACTCATTTGTTTCATCCTATTTACACATACTAGAGTCAGATGGTAATTATTCTGCTGTCAAATGATCTACCCCTCAGCCATATCCCCTTGCTTAGATGGTAAGTATTCTAATACTATCATCACCAGTTATAATCATTGAAAACATTTTAATTTTTTCATGTTGTTTATATTCTACCTGTAGCCATTACACACTATGATATTTCCCTTTCAGCTTTTACTGAGTCTTCATTTTACAAGGAAATATATATGCAATGTGCACTACCAGTCATTAGGCTGAGACTCTCTGGTCATTTTGATTGCCTGAAGCATATTCTTTACTAGTTCCTTGGGAAGATCTCACTTGAACAAGATTCCTTGAATTTTTTACATTGGTAACCATTTATTTGTGCTCTTTATACTTGAAGATAAACTTTATCAGATATAAAATCCTGACTTATATTTTCATTTCTTAAATATCTTAAATGTGCTACTTCATTTTCTTCTGGCACAAAATGTGCTGAAAAAAATTATCTGTTAATAGTCTATTTTTATTTTCCTTTTAAATTGCATTTTCTTTTTTGACTGAATATCCAGATAATTTTTTTGTATTAAGTCTAGTAATTTCACTGAAATATATCATTGGTTGTTCTGTGTTGATATTCTCTGGCAAATAGTGTACTGCTTTGGCAAGTAGTTTTATATTTTTTTTCTTTATTTCAAGAAAGTTGCCTTGCATTAAAGTTTGTATTATTTATTCTGTATCTTTACTTTTCTTCTTTAGGGATTACTCTTATCTGTTGGATCTCTTTGTCTATCTTTAATCCCTTTGCATTATCTTCAATATTTTTAAAAAATATTTTTATTCTTTTTTTTTTACTAATTCTTTATTTTTTAAATATATGTATATTTTATTGCACTTTAGGTTCTGGGGTACATGTGCAGATCATGCAGGATTTTTGCATAGGTACATACATGGCAATGTGGTTTGCTGCCTCCATCCCCCTGTCACCTATATCTGGCACTTCTCCCCATGTTATCCCTCCCCAACCTCCCTATCCCCCGCTCTCCCACCCCTAGTCCCCTCCAACAGACCCCAGTGTGTGATGCTCTTCTCCTTGTGTCCATGTGTTCTCATTGCTCAACACCCACCTGTGAGTGAAAACATGCAGTGCTTGATTTTCTGTTCTTGTGTCAGTTTGTTGAGAACAATGGTTTCCAGATTCATCCATGTCCCTACAAAGGACACAAATGCATCATTTTTTATGGCTGCATAGTATTTTACGGTGTATATGTGCCACATTTTCCTAGTCCAGTCTATCATTGATGGGCATTTGGATTGGTTCCAGGTCTTTGCTATTGTAAACAGTGCCACAATGAACATACATGTGCATGTGTCTTTATAATAGAACAATTTATAATTGTTTGGATATATACCCAGTAATGGGATTGCTGGGTCAAATGGAATTTATATTTCTAGGTCCTTGAGGAATCTCCACACTGTTTTCCACAATGGTTGAACGAATTTACACTCCCACCAACAGTGTAAAAGTGTTCCTATTTCTCCACATCCTCTCCAGCATCTGTTGTCTCCAGATGTTTTAATCATCGCCATTCTAACTTGCATGACATGGTATCTCAATGTGGTTTTGATTTGCATTTTGCTAATGACCAGTAATGATGAGCATTTTTTCATATGTTTGTTGGCCTCATATATGTCTTCTTTTGAAAAGTGTCTGTTCATATCCATCACCCGCTTTTGAATGGGTTTGTTTGTTTTTTTCTTGTAAAGCTGTTTTAGTTCTTTGTAAATTCTGGATATTAGCCCTTTGTCAGATGGGTAGATTGCAAAAAATTTTTCCCATTCTGTTGGTTGCTAGTTCACTCTAATGATTGTTTCATTTGCTGTACAGAAGCTCTTGAGTTTAATTAGATCCATTTGTCTATTTTGGCTTTTGTTGCCAATGTTTTTAGTCATGAAGTCCTTACCTATGCCTATGTTCTGAATGGTTTTGCCTAGGTTTTCTTCTAGAGTTTTTATGGTGTTAGGTCTTATGTTTAAGTCTTTAATCCATCTGGAGTTAATTTTAGTGTAAGGTGTCAGGAAGGGGTCCAGTTTCTACTTTCTGCACATGGCTAGCCAGTTTTCCCAACACCATTTATTAAACAGGGAATCCTTTCCACATTGCTTGTTTTTGTCAGGTTTGTCAAAGATCAGATGGTTGTAGATGTGTGGCGTTGCCTCCGAGGCCTCTCTTCTGTTCCATTGGTCTATATCTCTGTTTTGGTACCAGTACCATGCTGTTTTGATTACTGCAGCCTTGTAGTATAGTTTGAAGTCAGGTAGCATGATGCCTCCAGCTTTATTCTTTTTGCTTAGGATTGTCTTGGCTATGCAGGCTCTCTTTTGGTTCCATGTGAAGTTTAAGGTGGTTTTTCCACTTCTGTGAAGAGAGTCATAGATAGCTTTATGGGGGTAGAGTTGAATCTATAAATTAATTTGGGCAATATGGCCATTTTCACAATATTGATTCTTCCTAACAATGAGCATTGAATGTTTTTCCATCTGTTTGTGCCCTCTCTTATTTCCTTGAGCAGTGATTTGTAGTTCTCCTTGAAAAGCTCCTTTACATCCTTTGTTAGTTGTATTCCTAGGTATTTTATTCTCTTTGTAGCAATTGTGAATGGCAGTTCGCTCTTGATTTGCCTCTCTTTTAGTCTATTATTGGTTTATAGGAATGCTTGTGATTTCTGCACATTGATTTTGTATCCTGAAACTTTGCTGAAGTTGCTTATCAGTTTAAGGAGATTTAGGGCTGAGACGATGGGGTCTTCTAAATATACAATCATGTCATCTGCAAATAGAGACAATTTGACTTCCTCCTTTCCTAATTTAATACCCTTTATTTCTTTTTCTTGCCTGATTGTTCTGGCTAGAACTTCCAATACTATATTGAATAAGAGTGGTGAGAGAGGGCACTCTTTTTTCATTTTTAAGACTGTATGTTTCACCTACTATTTACTTTTGTTTTTGTTGTTGTTGTTTTTTGAGATAGAGTCTCACTGTCGCTCAGGCTGGAGTGCAGTGGCCCAATCTTGGCTCACTGCAACCTCTGCCTCCAGGGTTTAAGTGAGTCTCCTGCCTCAGGCTTCTGCACAGCTAAGACTATAGGCATGCACCAACACGCCCAGCTAATTTTTTTTTTTGTATTTTTAGTAGAGACAATGTTTCACCACGTTGATCAGGCTGGTCTCGAACTCCTGACTTCAAATGATCCCCTGCCTCGGCCTCCCAAAGAGCTGGGATTACAGGTATGACCCACCAACCCCAGCTTTCACCTACTATTTTTAATAAGACATTATTTTTTTGCTTATTTACTCTTGCATTCCTTCTAGTTTAATCCTGATTTCTAGTTACATTTTAAAACGTGTATTTCTAATTATTTATTGAATTCTGTCACCTCATTCTGAGTTGTTCTAATTCTGATTTATGTTGTTCTTTTGTGTCATGTGTTGTTTTCTTAATGTCTTAGCACATTTTGAAATGGTTTTCTTTTTTCTTAGTATGACTTTTTGGAGTGCTTTCATTGTGGGAATGTTATTCTGCTCCATAATCTATTTTTCCTTACTGTACTTTTGCATGGGATTTCATCTTGATAGTATTCTGTTGTCATTCTCTATATGAAGTTAGTTCTTCTGAACTTTTAGCTGGCTTGCTCTGATACAGCTTTTTTTTAACTTCTGCTGTTTTCATATGGTGTTTAAATATGGCTGCTTACTCTCTGACCTTTCCTGGCTCTGTTTCCTCCACCTGTGCAATTTTATCTCATTTTCTATTTCTATTATCCCTGGGCCCCTTTCCTGCTCAATTGTGATTGTACTCTTAATAGCATATTCTCAGTTTGAAGCTCTGTCTTAGAGGTTCCTAAGAGTCAGTTTCAAGATTCATTGGGGCTAGACAGCCTCAAATTCTTCTTAATCCCTGTCCCTTGCCATTGCTCATTATTGGAACAGGCCAAATCTCTCCATGTTTCAACTACTGTTCTCAGATTGTCATGCTGTGCTTACTCATGAATACCTGCTGACCATGTTGGGGTCCTCCTATCCTCAAGCTTTTCTTTCACTTTCTCCCATACTGACTCCAAAATTCTGGTGACTACTGGAGATTTTTTCCCCATTTGCTTGCATTTTTGAAATTGCAGGAATACCTTGTTATCTAGTTTTCCTGTAAATTTTGTCATAGGTTTTGATTTGATATGTAGTTGCTCTGTCTCTTTTTATGTGGAGATTCTGGAAAATTCAAAAACAATGTCCCCTGCCCTTTTCTCTGAATTGTATTCTTTCTTTTGAAACAATAAAAGGAAATTATAAATTATTTAAAATGCATAAAAATATAGAGAATAGGATCACAAATATTGTACAATCGCCATCCTGCTTAAGAAGTAAAGCATCACAAATATAGTAGAAACCTGCTGGGGATACCTCTTCAGTCACAGTCCATGCTACACCATACCAATCCTCACCACTCCCCCAGAGGCAGCCAGTAATTGATAAATAAGTCGTGGTCTATTCACGGAATATACAGCCTTGAAAGGAATGACTTAAACCGCAGGTGTCCACCTAGATAGATCTCAAGAACTCCAGTGCTCTTTCCACAATAAAATGCACATTTCTATCTTAATTGGGCACTTTGTAGCTGTTTTTATATCTCATTCACTAAAAGTTCTGTCTGTCTGTGTGGGAAACTGATGACCTTACAAGAGACCAGAAATTTCCACCAGGGAGTCTTTTCAGTGCCAGCTAATTCTTCAGCAGGCATTTTTCCCATTTGAAACACAGACTTCTCTTACACTTCATGGTTTGTAATTTTCACAGGTTAATATGCTTTGCACCAAGAAAAAACATAATTACTTTGCACTAAGCTGGAAGGAGCTGTACCAACTCAAGAACATAATTATTGCTGTGTTGTGAGCACAGCGGAGTTGATTCTTATTTGTAATCCTGAGTTATTATGCTGCAAGTCTGCAAAATTATTTAGACAGAAATAATTATACCCAATGTAGTCAGATTCAGAGAATCACAGATTGCAGTAAATTAGGAAGCCTGATCCTAAATATATATATTATGTTATCTTGTTTTCGCTCTCTCTCTTCCCTGAGTCATTTATTCCTTTCCTTGCAAATTTTTGATTCACTTAACTGCTTGTCTTTGAAGGTTTTTTTTCTCTCTTTTCCTAGCATCTTTTAATAAGATGCAAATGATGATCATCACAGGAAGCCAGTCCATCCTCGGCTGCCTGTCTTTTGTGAGCGTATGTGATTGTATGGCTCCTCAACCACGCCCTGCACACCTTTCCCCTACTAGGTCAAGCTTAGAGACTCACGTAAAAAGCAATCATCAGACAACTTCTAACATGGGCAAGCTCAACTCAGCAGCAAACCTTTAAGAGTTCGCAGGCCATGTGGTGCAATAGCAAGACCACTGAGCTTGGGATGTTCCGAAAACCTGCATGCTGGTTCCACCAATTGCAGCTGGGCTAACTTGCACAAGTGCTTTTACTTTTCTGAACACCACCTTCTTTATCTGTAAAATGTAGTTGGTAAAATCAGCCCTACCTAATTCAGAGTGCACACTGTGTACTTTGTAACGTATTGAACATGATTAAGGGAATTGACAAGCAAGACTTTTTTCTGGGATGACCTCCAAAGTCAGCAAAAGGCAACCAGATTGACATGCATTTGAACAGGGTTTCATTTAACTCTATTTTTCTCAATGCTGGCTGCTCTAGAATCTTCTGAGAAAGCTCTAAAACATGAACAATGCCTTGGCTTCACTGCAGGGATTCTGACTTGGTTTGGAAAGAGGGCAAAGTACTGTTTTTAAGAAGCTGCTGCAGGTGGTTGTAACGTGCTGTCAAGACTGAGATGCTTTGACTGCTTGGCTCAGCTCTGAGGTGATCTAACGTTTTACCTTGCAGTGATTTAATCCTCTTTAAAAGTATTGCTGACCCTGCTGCTGGCTTTCAATAATTATAAATTCGTGCTTTCCAAACACAGCTCTGCTCAGAATCATCCCAAAAGGTATTTAAAAGTGGAGATTTCTACAAAAGCCTAGGTCTGCTGAATCAGAATCTCTAGGAGCAAAGACCAGAAATCTGAGTCTTTTTAATAAGCACCACAGCTATAAATGATTATCTGAATGCCAACAGGGCTTGCTTTGCTATTCACAGAGGGACTGTTTATCAAGAAAAAAATGAGCTCGGATCTAGGTTTCTCCTTTGAAAACCAAACAATGTAGATGAAATTGAGTGGGCTATTTGAGTTGATGCTAAGTCATTTTATGTCTCATTTTCTTCCAAGAACCTTCGCTTATTCAATGTGGCTTTATTGAACACCTCAGTACCTACACTGTGCAGACACCTTGCAGGTCCTTGCTAGAAAACATCAGTAGATCAGGTATGACCTTTTCCTCACAAGAGCCTCATGGAGAATTAGTGATCAAAGAACATTAGAAGTATTCTTGCATTTTTTTCTGTTTTGGGGATTTTCCAAAGAAATAAACACATAAAACGTTTTTAATGTCTTGTAAATGCATATTGTTTTATGCTTCCATATAGCTCTAGTTCTGAGCAGTGTGGAGTCACTTTTCTAGCCATGACGAGCTTAAAGCATCCACCTCACTGAATTCCAAAGAACGCCACTTCCTGTCATCTAATCTGCACATCCAAAGGCGGAAGTGCGTGATTACTGTGTGGGTGCCGTCTACCTCTGCTCTCCTGAGAGTTATGGAGGAAATGTTCTCATCAACACTCCTTTTGCAAATGCTCCAGCTGCACGAAGGGTTGACTTACGTCCACCCTTTCAAATCATCTTCTAAAAAGCCAAGATCGCAAGAACAAGGGAAGGAAAATTTTATGTTAGAGAAAGTGTTTTAGTAAACAGGAATCTGTAACAAGGTTTTAAGTATCAAATCTGATCTTCCCTTGCAATGTATCATTGGAAAAACTTATGGTATTTGCAAAAGGGTTACAAGATTAAGGCAAGGCCATTGCTGTCATTCATGAGATGCCCAAGTCCTCTTCAAGAACAAGCTTATGTCACTAGGTGTTAAAAGCAGTCCTGTTCAGGGCTCTCTCCAAAATTTTGGATTTTAATGAATCTCAACTATCTAAGACTGAGCTAATGGCCCAAAAGATTATCATTCATTCATTCATTCATTCAACAAATGTGTGTACTGTATGTCAGTCCTCATTACAGGCTATAGCAGAGTGCTGTATTAACTCAGCATTTCTGCTTCTGAATGTGTACTGAGCCAGAAGCATTGGGCCCTGTGCTAGGAATCTCCATAAGTTAACACATGAGTTCACACTCCAAGGGAGACACAGGTGTGAGGCTTATAGTGTGCTTGGGTTTGGCAGAAGAAAAGGATTCAAATCCTGGTCTAGCCATCTACTCTGTAGTCTTAAGAAACTGACTGAAGGCCAGGCACAGTGGCTCACACCTATAATCCCAGCACTTTGGGAGGCCAAAGCAGGCAGATAACCTGAGGTCAGGAGTTCAAGACCAGCCTGGCCAACATGGTGAAACCCTGTCTCTACTAAAAATACAAAAATTAGCCAGACATGGTGGTGGGCACCCGTAGTCCTAGCTACTCGGGAGGCTGAGGCAGGAGAATTGCTTGAACCTGGGAGGCGGAGGTTGCAGTGAGCCGAGATCGCACCACTGTACTCCAGCCTGGGCAACAGAGAGAGACTCCATCTCAAAAGTGAAAAAAAAAAAAAAAAAAAAAAAAAAGAAAGCGACCGAACACTTTAAAGATCAGTGCCCTCGTTTGCAAAATGTATATAATAAAAGTGTCAGGATATCTTCCTCATAAGGTGTTGTGAGGATTCCATAAGGTCGTGCATGTAATTCATGTAGCACAGCATCAGGCTCAAGGTGAATGTTCCATAAATTTAGCTTCCTCGTTCTGATCTTTTTATAGAAGCCTGAAAGCCACAGAGTCTCAGGAGAATGGCCAGTATCCCCAGGTGATCACAGTTCAGGTGACAAATAGGTTTCATCACTTCTACCAACTCCAACTGATTGACAAGAGATTCCAGGAGAACTGTTCAAAGAAAAAGTAATTTTTGAATATTGTGTTGAGATTGACATTTGATCTTTCAGAAAAGGAATTGCTTAAAACCTGAGTTTAGTGGACCAGAAAAGTTGTTTCCTGTGGTTTCTTTGGGTTTTCTGGTTTTCCAAGTAGATTTGGGACAGAAGTACACAGCAAGCTCTAGAAACTTCAGCCATCTAGGAAAGCATCCTACTTCTTTTCCTCCCAATTGTCATTCTCCTTTTGTAGGTGCTTGATTTGATGGAGATAATGACAGGGAAATGGAATCAATTACAAGTTTCTCGTGTTGAGATTCCCTTGTGAACAATGAGTTCTCATCTTGTTAGTATAGGAACCACAAGGCAGCAACAGACCCTGTCCCCACTGCCATCTTCTCTGGGAGTGTTTCTTGGTACACCTGTAGGGCAGATGATAGGAGCAGGTAGGGAGGGGAGTTCAGCCTTCCAAGATTTGCCCATGATTCTCTCTCTGAAGTTGCCCTTAACTGAAACCCATGGGGGAGGGCTCAGGGGATGTACCTCTGAGTATCAAGCAGCCCCTCCCAGGTATCCTCATGCCAAGCTTATGGGAAGACAGACTGACCTGTGACCAACGTATAGCTATTTAACTCCTAACTAGTCAGTTATGTCAGCTGTGGCAGAGTATTACAAAGTCAGAGGATTCAAAGTTATGCATTTTAAATACACATTTTAAAATCTGAACTGTACAAAAGTACTCCATAAAACATGTCTTCTTCTAGCCCAGACTCCAAGTTCTACAGGATGCCATTGTTAGCTGTTCGTTCTGTAGATCTCCAATATTGTCTATGCAGATACAAGAATATATACATACTGCTTTTTTGAGACAGAATCTCACTCTATTACCCAGGCTGGAGTCTTGGCTCACTGCAACCTCCACCTTCCAGGCTCAAGCAATCCTCCCACATCAGCCTCTCAAGTAGCTGGCACTACAGGTGCACATCACCATGCCTGGCAATTTTTTGTATTTTTGACAGGGTTTCACCGTGTTGCCCAGGCTGGCCTCAAACTCCTGAGTTCAAGCAATCCTCCCGCCTCGGCCTCCCAAAGTGCTGGGATTATAGGCATGAACTACCACCATGCCCAGCCCATGCTAATCTACTTTTTTACACAAATAGTAGCATATCACACATCTTGGAACTCTTGATCTTGCTTTAAAAATACTTTATATTGTGAAATATAACACACATATCGAAAAATACATAAAATATGAAATTACAGCCTAAAGAATTATAATAAAACAAACATGCATGTAAACACCACCTATATTAAGAAATAGCATATATTCAGGAGGCTGAGGTGAGAGGATTGCTTGAGCCTAGCAGTTTGAGACTAGCCTGGGGAACATACCAAGATCCTGTAAAAGAAAGAAAGAGAAAAGAGAGGGAGGGAAGGAAGGAAGGAGGGAAGGAGGGAGGGAGGGAGGGAGGGAGGAAGGAAGGAAGCCATCTCAGAAGACCTCTTCCTAGGAAAGGTAACATTATTATGATCATTTTTATGACAGTCACTCACTTGCTTTTCTTATGATTTTATGACATAAGAATGCATTCCTAACACTATGGTTTAGTTTTGATAGCTTTTGTACTTCTTGTCTGTGGACAAATACAGTATCTAACATTTTGTATGTGGCTTCATTTTTCCACATGACATCTGTGAGGTTCATTCATGTTACTCTCTATAGTTGCAATACATTCATTCACGTTGCTGTGCATCCCATTGTATGACCATATAAAAGCCATTTATCCCTTCTATTAGGATAGGCATTTGGTTGACTTCACTTACTGGAATTGTGAGTATTGCTGCCACAAATATGCATCCTTGCTGGGCACTTACCCAGGAGTGGAATTGTGGGTTCATTGGCAGCAGATGATGTCAAGACACTTCCAAGGTGCCTGCACCAATTTCCCCACCCGCTCGCTATGCAGGAGAGGCCTCATTGCCCCCACATTCTTGCCAACATTTAATATTGTCAGTCTTCTTAATTGTAGCTACTCTGTTGGTATTAGGAGTTTTAATCTGCATTTCCATAATTAATAACGAAGCTGAGCTTTCTACATTTTATGTCATTGGTCATTCCACTTTCCATTCCTGTGAATGGCTTATTCATGTTTCTTATCTGTTATCTGCTGGGTTGTCTATTTATTAGTGATTTACAGAGTTTTAAAAAATATTCTGATTATCTCCTCTTTGTCAGTTTTATGGGTTGCAAATATCTTTTCCTACTTTTTCACTTACTGTATTATATTGTAAATAGATCTTATCAGGACACACAGAGCAGTCTATTTTTTAAAGGACTCATATGCTGAAGGATTTGTGTTTTCTTCTAGTTTACTATTTTAAAAAATAACTTTATTGGGATATAAATTACATAACACACAATTCATCAACTTAAAGTGTATAATTTGATGTCTTCTAGGATATTCACAGCATTGTATAACAGCCACAACATAAGTTTAGAACATTTTTGTCCCCCACAAAATAACTCCATGCTCATTACTACTCAGTTCCCCTGCTCCCTCGACCTCCCCCTTCCCATCCCTAAGCAATCACTAACTTACTTTCTGTATTTATAGATGTGCCTATTCTGAAAACTTTATATAAATGGAATCAGATAAGATATGGCCTTTTGTGACTGGTTTCTTCCCCTTAGCATGTTTTCAAGGGTCATCCATGTTGTAGCATGTACCAGCACATTATTCCTTTTTATGGTTGACTAATTGTTTATTGTATAGGTAACCCACATTTTGTCTATCCATTCATCAGATGATAGACCTTTGGTCTACACAATTACTAGTCCAACAAAGTTGCAGGGAACATAGCAGTCTGTACACATGTGCCATTTTATCTTCAAATCATAATATAGCATTGGAATGTCAAATTCAAAGGTAATATGCATTATGAATTTTAATAATGTGGTCAAATTACCATCTACTACTTTCCAGAGGAATGTAATATCATGGCAATAATAGTGAGTGTAACAGGCTGAACTGCGTCCCCTCCAAATTCATTTGTTGAAGTCCTAATCCCCAGTAGCTCGGAACGGGGCTGGATTTAGAGCCAATGTCTTTAAAGAGGTAATTAAGGTGCAATGAGGTCATATGGATGGGCCCTAATCCAATATGGCGGATGCCTTTATAGGAAGAGGGGATTGAGAGGCCGACAACACAGACTGAGGTATGACCGGCTGAGGACATGGCAAGAAAGCAGCCATCTGTAAATCAACGGGAGGGGCCTCAGAAGAAACCAAACCTGCCAGCACCTTGAACTTGGACTTCCAGCCTCCAGAACTGCAAGAAACAGATTTCTGCTGTTTAAGCTACACAGCCTGTGGCACTTTCTTATGGCTGCCCCAGCAAACTAATGCAGGGGGCATCTTTATCATAACTTAACTGGAATGCTTCTCATATTTTCCCCACTTGCTGGATGCCAGCTTTTGGTTTTACACCATAGAAAGATTTCCATGATTTCTTAGTTTATTAGGAAGTATTTATATTGTAAAGTTGGATGTGAACTTTTTCATTTTGCCACCCATGGAGGTGATTTGATCATTCCTCTTTGATTAATTAATATCTTGCATTATATTAGTGGATTTTCTATCTCATGTTATCCATAAATTCTTGGAAAAAACACATTTGATAGTAGTAGATTTCAGTTTTTGTAATAGGTTGCTGGAATCTATTGCTAATATTTAATTTCAAGTTACTGTATCAATATTTATAAGTGAAATTGCCCTAGTCTTCTGTCATATCTTTGATATGTCATATTCTCCATACATCCTTGGAAAAAACACATTTTACAGTGGTAGATTTCAGTTTGTGTAATAAGTTGCTGGAATCTGTTGCTAATATTTAATTTTAAATTACTGTTACAATATTTTTAAGTGAAATTGCCCTAGTCATCTGTATTGTTTGGTTTTGCTGTGTTAAACAAGTATTGTTTTCCATGTTACTCTGGTTTTAATAAAGAAGTTAGCTTATGTGTAGTTTGAAGTTTTGACAAAATTTGCCTCTGAGATTTCTTGATAATTCTGTTTCTTTCCTAGAAATGTATTGACTTTGACATTCTGAATCTTTGTTTTCTATTGCTGCGTAACAAATTATCACAATTTCACAGCTTAAAACATAGCCCATTTATGATCACATAATTCTGTAGGCCACATTTCCAGGTGGACTCAACTGGGTCGTCTTCTTAGGGTTATGCCAAGCAGAAATCCAGGTGTCAGCCAGCTGGGCACTTATCTGAAGGCTCTGGGAAATAATCTGCTTGCAACCTCATTCAGGTTGTTGGTAGAACTCGATTCCTTGTGGCTGTAGGACTGATGGCCCCATGTTCTTGCTGCCTGTCAGGGCTCTCTATTGTCTGCTCCAAGAGGCCACCTCATCCCTTCTTGTGTGGCCCCTTCCATCTCCACACCCACATGGTGCATTGAGTTCTTGTACTTCAAATCTTTCTGACTTTCTTCTACTACCAGCTGGAGAAGGTGCTCTGCTTTTAAGGGTTAACGTGATTAGATGACCCAAAAGTTCCCTATTTTAAGGTCAGCTGTGCCATACAAGAGAACATCATGATGGAAATTCTATTTCATCATATTTACAAATTCCAGGCATTAGAGTGAAATACCTTTGCTAGGAGTAGGGGAGTGTTTTAGACGTGTTACCATAGTCTTCTAGGGCTAATGTTGGTATTTAGGCTTTCCAATTGGAAATCCATTCCATCCAGGTATTTAAGATTTATGTATAGTGTTGATGGAGTATATTTTCATAACAACTATTTTAATCACATTGTATTTGTTTTTAGTTTCTCACTCCCATTTCTTTTCTTACATTTATGCTTTGTCCTTTTCTTTGTCCATTAACTATGCTAGCTAGGGTTTCTCTCCCTCACTGCAAAGAACCAGCTCTTAGTTGATTAGTTTTCTTTTCTGGTTCTATATTTCCAATATATTAATTCCTACTTTTAACTTTATTATTTCATCTTGGTTTCATTTGCCTTTATTACTGTTTGCTTTTACACTGCATTATTTAAATGATACACTTATTTTCAGCTATTCTTATTTGGTAACAGGTATTTAAAGCTATAAAAGTTTTCTTTATCCTGTAGCTACTTATAAGTTTTAGTACATAACTCTTTATTTATTTTAATTTTCTAAATAATTTTGGTTATCTCCTTTTCAATATGTGTTTAAGGGAAAGTTTTTAAAATTTCCTGGTAATAATTAATGGATAATTTTATTTCATTTTGATTAGAATATGCCTTTTGTAAAATTTCTACTTTTTTGGAATTTTAGTTGGCTATATTGCTTTTTAATTCTTTTAGGAGTTGCCTATAATTTTACCATACTTAAACCTTTTCTTTATCATCTTTACTTGATTCATTATCTTTGAAAGCATCAATTGTCTCCTCCCACCTCCTATATACTCTTGACCTCCAATATTTATATTGATTATTCTACCTTTCAAGGTTTACAGTATTGTTTCTGCTCTGTATGCATACTTATCATATTTAAATAGATTGAATGCTCACCGCCAATCCTTTCACCCTAACTTTTTCATTTTTCTTGTTGTTTTAAATCATGTAATATTTTAAATAAGGTCTCAAGTATGCCGTGTGCTCTTGTCTTGCTAAATAACTGACTTGCTTTTTATTCCCCTTTGTCTGATATTTATACAATTTATATTTTATCTCTACATCTCAAACTCTGTCTCTCAAGTTTTCATTTTGTGCTAGTTTTTCTTGTTGCTCTTCCCAAGCTCCTATTCAGTCATTCCCTGCTCACAGGAAAGTTTTCTTCTGCTGTATCCTTGAACATGTTTTCAGTTCCATGTGGCCTTTTCTCCAAGAACACCAGATTTGTGCAGTTGACAGTTCCTTTGCCTGTCTTCCAGGTGTAACATTTCTCTGTAATCCTTCACACTCTGCTCTTTCTCATCTTATGTCCTCGAGTTTCTTCTTCATGTCCCTGACTGCAATTTTAACAACATCAGTCTCCTTTTCACTGTTCCTAATTTGGCATTCCTGTCTGTAAATGACTTGCTTTTTCTCTTTCATTTTGTTCCCAAGCTTTTCACCACCTTCTGTTGTCTTATCATCTGCTTTTGAGTTTTTATAGCTCACTTACGTGTGCCTGTTTCAACGTGATCGCACTGTCTTTCATTTGTTTGCTCTCACAGAGAAGTGCTGGTCTACCAGTATGTGCTGCTTCAGGGCGTAATTCTTTCATTTGTGTGTTTTGGTCCTACATTTGATTTTTATCAAATATTCTTTTTATCCTTTTGTTTTGCAGTTTTACTTCTGAGACCCATACAGATTCCTTTTTGGTGTTTCTCATCTTTGAATGAGTGTTTTCAAGCCAGGCATTTGCCCAAGTACAGCACAGAGGGTGGGCCAGGAGAGTGAGTTTGGATGGGGACTCAAGAATATTGATCGTCCTATTGCTGAGCAATCTGCTCTAAAGACATATCTCTGCTTTGAGCAAGCAGGAGACTTGCTTGGCTCACAGAGGAGCCCAGTATGTAAAGGTCCTTCTGGCACAAACTTAATGTTTCTGTCTTTTCTGCTGCCTGAGATCAAGAGCTGCAGATCTGATCATCACCAATTATTTTTCTTTCACTCTGACACTCATACAAGAAACCTCTTGCGAAGACACCGTGTCTGCCTGGGTCCTCATTCAGCGCTGCATCAGTTGAAACTCTGCAATGTCACCACATGATCAAGGATGTTCCACCAGAACCCATGACTCCAAGCAAGGTATTTCTGGCTTGGCCACTTGGTATCACAGAGCTCCTCTTATTGCTTAATATCTGCAGAGCCCACACCCTTTCTTGGCATCCACACTGCATTCTCCTGCTGCTGAATTCACGAGCACACAGGTGTGCATCCTCCCTAAGCAATGTTTGCATCCTGGCAAAGGGAAAGGTCTCTCTCTGGAAAGCTATTTGTTTCACAATAAACCAAGACAACATGTCCCAAAATGTTGTTTGGAAGCCCAGAATCAACAGGGGGAAGCTCTAAGTGCAGACACATAAAGTGGCATCTGGATGTTTGCCAATATTTGCCATTGGTGAAAAATTGAGTAGGTGAATTAGCATTTTATGTTCTTCCTGAGAGTTTCTACCTCTTTTACTTTCTGTGAGACAGGAAAATCAGGCCATACCATTTAATAAAAATTCTGTCATCTGCGTGTCTTCCCATGCAGTTGCTTTGAAACAGGAGAGCCCTGATAGGAAAGCTCAGCTGTGATGAGAATATGTCTGATTTCAATCTTCCCAATGTTAACTGGGGAAATTTCCTGACACAGAGCATAATTAAGGTGGAAATGATGAATATGGTAAATGATTGCCTGTCAGGGGCATTATCAGGAATGCTTAATGTCTAGATTTGTTTCCAACTAATGACCAAGATGGAATTAGGAAATTAACGAGAGCTAGACACTGGGGTCAGGCTACTCACTGTGATAAAGTTGATGTGATGTGGAAATCAAAATAGCACTTGGCAAGAATTTAAAAGTGTGACTCCAGTAGGCAAGGATGCAGGCAGAACACACACAAGTCAGGGAGTTCAGCTTCTGCCAGCCACTTTCACAGACAGAAACAGAACAGAGAAGCAGTGCTTTCTCCATGAGGCTGTGATTTGTTTACCTGAATAGCAAAACAAACACTGCTGTTTGAAAAATAAGGGCTGGTTATAGAGAAGACTGAGTAAGAAATCAAATAAATCCGAGCAACAAAAAATGACCATGTTCATTACGAAATAGTATTGGGCTTCTGACGTCAGAGGAAAACCACTTCCGTTTTTGAATGCGACGGAGATAGATTGGACCACTGATTCTGCTCCTTGGCTGTCTGGGATGGGATTCTGTGCCTCTCCACCCCTGCCGGCAGACGGTTCTTCTCCGGTTAGGTTGGCCTTGGCCGTGTGACTTGCCTTGCTCAATAGAATGTTAATGAATAGGACCTGAGGAGAGGACTTAACTGCACAGTACACTTAGATCAGGCCCTTGTAATCTTGCCTCTTGCTATGAGAAAGCCATGCCCCAGGTAGCAGGGGTCTAAGAAGCAACAGGTTAAGAGGCAGGCGCCAAACCCTCAGCCTGCAGCCACAGTGCCAGCCTGCCCATGACAGAGCTGCCCACCCAAGCCTCAGTTCAAACGAAACTAAATAAACTAAAACTCAAGTATCTGGCATCAAGTCTAAGGTGCTTTGCTTCTTTCAATGGTTTTCTTTTCATGAAAATTCAAAATCCCAATTTTATAAAAACTTGAGAATCATGAGTTCTATCTGTATTCTCAGCACTTTTTAAAAATTTTAGACTCAGGGACTGCACGCGCAGGCTTGTTACTGGGATATATTTCATAACAGTGAGGTCTGAGCTTCTCGTGTACCTGCAACATGAATGGTGAACATGGTATCCAATAGGTACATTTTTGTAACCCTCAGACCCCTCCCCATCCTCCCTCGTTTTGGAGTCCCAAGTGTCACTTTTTAAAATTGAGGTAAAATACATATAATTTTAAATGTACCATCTTAAACCTTTTTAAGTGTCCAGTTCAGTGGCGTTAAGCACATTCACATTGCGGTGAGTCTATCACCACCATCCACCCAGAACTCTTTAATCTTGCCAAACGAAAACTCTGGACCCATTCAACAACAATTCCCCCTCTCTTCACCTCCCCAGCCCCTGGTGACCACCATCCCACTTTCTATGTCTGTGGACTTTACGATGCTAGGTTCCTCATAGAAGTGGAATCATGCAGTATCTGCTTTTGGTACCATTTTATTTCACTTAGCATAATGTCATTAAGGTTGATCCACGGTATAGCATGTGTCAGAAACACTTTCCTTTTTGAAGGCTTCCTGCTATTCTCCTGCATGAATATTCCACATTTTGCTTATCCATTCACTCGCTGACGGACACCTGGGGTGACTTCCACCCTTCGGCTGTTGGTTGCTTTTCGGCTGCTATGAATCACGCTGCTGTGAACACGGATGTACAGATATCTGTTCAAGTCCCTGTTTAATTCTTTTGGGCATATACCCAAATGAAATTGCTGGATCATATGACAATTCTATTTTTAATTTTTTGAGGAACATCCATACTGTTTTGCATATTTCAAGGGATTCTTTTAAACTCTTCGCTTCTGGAGGAAAAAAAAAACACTCATACAGAACACAGGCCTGGCCCTGCATATTTTTAAATGAGGAAACTCAGGCTTTAGAGAGGATGGGGAACTCACAAAAGCTTACACAGCAAAGATCTATATTATGGTAGATAGCTTTGTTTATTCCAGTTTTGCTAGAAAGCTTTCAAAATTCAGCTCAGAAGATGCTCCCTCTAAGAAGCCTCTCTTCATGCTCCAAAAAGGAACGGCCAGCCTCGGGCCTGTGGCCCCATCAACGCTGTGCCCTCGTCTATTTTGTTCAGATGTCTGTCTCCCCTCCTAACTGAAAGCCCTTGGGAGGCATAATCCCTCAGTGCTTAATTGACATTTACTGGAGGACCCATGCAACGTGTCACCTCTAAATGGCTGCACCCGCCTCGGCCCTCAGTCTATTAGTGTTTGGACACATTCCCAGCACATGCTGAAGCAACTCTCTGCAGTCACCCCTGAGCTGGTTTTCTTGACCTCCCGAAGCACAGGATGTGGTTGGTCACTCCCCTCCGTGGACGCCTCCACTAGCTCTTGTCCTGCATCTCTGGTCATTGTTTCTCAGGATGGGCCACCATCCCCTTCACTGGGGCCTTTGAGATTTTGTGTTCTTAGCCATCAAGTTTTCCTGCAAACCTGTTGCCATTGAGAAAATCATGTGCCCACCCCACTGTTTCCACCATGCGTCGTCCCTCTACTCCCTCTCTGTCTGCCTATCCTGCACCTCCCTGGCTCTGAACTCGAGGGTCACTTTTTCCAGTGGCCTAACAGCAGTTGCCCCTTAGCCCACCCATGCTTTCCCCTCTCTTGTCTGTGTCCTCACTCCACCGCTCATCCTGTGCTGCTTAGCTTTGGTAATGGCCTTGCCATCTTCCTCGTCACACCCAGAGGTCACTAACGGTGCTCTCTGCAATATCTAACAGTTTGCTAGAAATGTCAGCCTGTCCCTCGGGGGCTCACCAGGCTGCCCATTTCTTCCTGTGGATGCCACCACCACAGTTGTATAGGCCTTTGCCATCCATCTCACCACCTCCTATGTATCCCACACATTATTACCCAGCCCTACCCAAACACCCAAGTGCCTTTTTTACTCTTAAACAGGGCAGGCAGACACCTGCGTGGCCTGGAGCCTGGCTCCATGACTCTCTTTACCTTGTCAGCCTTAAGGAGGCAATGGAAGGAATGTGAAGAATATGAACCCGCCTTTCGGCCTTCACTGGGTCGCTGTAGCGAGCATGTCCACGTGTCAAATCACCGCCCCATCTTTCCAATGTGGTAATGCTTTCTGGTTTTTAAAAAGAGATCTCAGAATGTCTCCCTCTCTGTCCAGACTTCTGTCCTCATTCCTTCAACTGCAAAGTCCTGCACCTCCCAAATCTTCCAGAAAGCCCAAATCTTTCCAACAAGTTTTGCAGCAAAATTTCACCCCAGGTTTGATGAGATGGCAACCCCCCCCACCCTCTGGGTTCACATTTTCATCGCTGCAGATGTTTCCACTTGCATCCTTGCATTTGCAAACAGCAGCCAGGTCAGAGGTCTTCATTGTGGGTGCCTGTGCCCTTGACCACTGCACCAGCTACCAAATGCCATGCAGCAGCTGCTCCAGCCCCACAAGGTATGACTGCAGGATCATAGGCCCCAGTTGCCTGTAGGCCATGCACATTCACAAGCAGACAGATGGTCTCCCCCTCTGGAAACTTTCACAATATGCTTGGGCTCAGCAAGCGTGGAGAGGTGCAGTCCTGGAGAGGCGAAGTCCTGGGCTTGGGCGGGACTGGCATCTACCTGGACCCAGACGCATGGGGTGCTACTAGCCTGGGCCCACAGGAGATGCAAGGAGTGCTTGTTAAGCAGTTGCGATTACTGCAGTCTGCACGGGGGAAACTCAGTGGCCCTCTGGACCTTTCCAATCTGTGGCTGCTGCTGGGGTCTGGAGGCTAACAAGCCTCTTCAATCAGACAAGATTAATTTTGGAGAGGCAAAGACCACTAGGGAGAAAAAAGGGACTGTGAATCTCAAAAGAGCGGATTCCTTATGGAGCACAAATCCTAACAAGTGCTGGGACCACTGCCAGGGTATCAGATCTGGGTTCAGGACTCTCAGGCCCAGAGCCAGAGACAGGGGTAGATTTAAACTCTGACAGTTCAGGATTGGCTGGCTAAGAGGGGGAACAACATCTGGTACCTGGCCTGAATGTGCACTTCAAGTATAAATGCAGACCTAGCCACTTACTTCCCAGCATCATGAAAAAAAAAACAAATTATACCCCCTCTGCAGAAAAGTGCAGGTGAGGGTACCACAATCAGCATGGGAGCTAAACTAATGTCCTTGAATCCAAGCGGCTTCAAGCATGGCCAGTGATGGTGCGTACAGAATCAGCTATTTTGATTCTTCAGAAGAGACACTGATAGACAGCTCCTCGTGGCAGCTTCCTGCACAAGAAATGAGCCCTGGGGATACAACCAGGAACGTGAGAATGAAGAAAGTACCAGATCATTACCTAAAACAGATGTTACTTATCCATGGAGGTGCCGAACTCATGCTCTGCCAGGGCCGCTGATGGAAGGACTGGCAAGGTGCAAAATATGAATTAAACTCCATCCAACAGGCTGTAGAACGTACCACATAGAGCGTCTAGAGCAAGTCAGTCTCCCACCCAAGACTGATGGGGAACATGGAGACACGAGCGGAGGGCGAAAGGTCATCAAGATAGTGCTGGAAAAGAAAAGCCAGGCTGTGAGGACTTTGGGAGCAGTACAGCATCGCATGATATGCAAGAGCCAGGAGAGGGACTGGGACGGAAGCACAGACATGAGGTCCTCCCAGGAACAAAGCTCCTGAGATGGACGATCACGAGGAGACCACGACAAAACAAATATGCATGCTTGCCACGGGCTCCTACAGAGGGCAGCCCACACAGGCATTTTAAGGCAGTGATATGATCCTGTGTTGATACTGTAATGCTGCATATGTGACATTACACATTTGCCAAAACGTATAGAACTGTAAGACACAAGC
Source organism: Ateles fusciceps (assembly GCA_036589455.1). Lineage (NCBI taxonomy): Eukaryota > Metazoa > Chordata > Mammalia > Primates > Atelidae > Ateles > Ateles fusciceps. The sequence goes on along the minus strand of JAZHEH010001784.1, from coordinate 3,621,973 downwards.
AGTGCCCCTGATGTAAACCAACACCTTCAGTTAGTCATTGGTTCATCAGCTGTAACAAATGCACCAGAACAACGCAAGAGGTTAATACCAGAGGAAACTGGGGAGCAGGAATGCGGGAACTCTGTACTTTCTGCTCAACTTTCCTATAAATTGAGAGCTGCTCTAAGAAACAAAGTCTGTTAATTTTTTTAAAGGCAGCCCTGTGGGGAATGAAGAGGACCCAACTGATACCCTGCATCAAGCTCTTAACCCTGACGAGGCCATATGCAATACAAGTTGAGGCCAAGAGATGGAGACCATCCTGGCCAACATGGTGAAACCTCGTCTCCACTAAGACTAAAAATTAGCTCGGCGTGGTGGTTCACGCCTGTAGTCCCAGCTATTCAGGAAGCTGAGGTAGAAGAATTGCTTGAACCTGGGAGGCCAAGGATGCAGTGAGCCAAGATCGCACCACTGCGCTCCAGCTTGGTGACAGAGAGAGACTCTGTCTCAAAAAAAAAAGAAAAAAGGAAAAAGAAAAAAAAAGAAAGAAAGAGAAAAGAAAAGAAACATGATATATTCTTATTTCTGAGTCCCCCACACAGATCAGAATATACCTTATTTCACTCTAATCTTATAGTACAACTATTCCATATTTGAATACATGTACTTAATTTGGTTTTATCTTTTCCAGATTCCAGAATACTTGCATCAAGATTTGGCATTTGTATTTGTTTCCCTGCTTGATGAAAGACTTCATTTACTTAATGTTTTCGTCTTGAAGTTGGACAGATAATACACAAGCAGGAGAAGATTTTGCAAAATAATGCCATCGTTTTTCATCTGCCAGAAGAGTACAGAACTCGTCCTCAAACTCAGATGGACTTTCTCCTGCCAAATAGCTTGTTAAAACGACACCTTATCATTGAACTTTTCATTTGGAATAATAAGCCAGACTAAATAGAAATTTAGCAAAATTCCTAAAACTTGCACAATGTCAATTCTGTATTCAACTCACAAATGCACACACAAAAGACCTAGCATAGCCCTAAATGGCAGAAAACAATTAAACAAAAGTCCTTCTATGACACCGACAACGTTCTAGTGTGTATCTCACAGTGGTTTTATTTTTGCTGAAGCACAGTTATGTGTAAATTCCCAGTTTTACTTTTCTGCTCCTGAACTTAGATTTTGCAGAGCAATTTGCCTCTCTCATTCGCTTCTGATCCATTGGGGGTTGCAGTGCCTGTGAGAGCACTTTATAGCACAGGGAGCATCATAGAAGCTTGACAGTAAGATCCCCTTCATACCTCAAAGCTGGTAAAGAGATGAAATCTTTCAGTGAGGTGCTAAAAATGAGTCTGCAGATGCCTAGGATCCCTGGGCAGCCTTATTGAAGCAATCCCACTCAACTGTGACATTCGAACACCGACGCGCCTTTGCACAGGGTTTTTTATCCAATGAACAAAGCTATAACAAGAACCCGTCTGCACCAACCTGCCCACTACTAATGGACGGCATTAGTAGTCACACTGTCTTTAAGACCTCCATTGGGCTGCTCCCTGGGTGGGTAAGCTCATGTTCAAGTTTGGGGGACACTATAATGATTTTAACTTCATTGCGTCTGACAAGCACCAAGCCAATCAGAATGTAAACAAATGCTGAGACTGTGAATGAGAAGGTGCTGTGGTCTGAATATCTGTGCCCCATTTCCCTCCAATACCTATGTTGAAATCCTAACCCTCATTGTGATGGTATAACAAGCTAGGACCTTTGGAAGGTCATCAAGTCATGAGGGTGGAGACCCCATGAATCAGATTAGTGCCCTTATCAAATAGACCCTTCAGAGCCCTTTCCCCTCTTTCAGCCACATGAGTATACAATGAGAAGAAGTCAGTCTGCAACCCACAAGGGTCACTCAGCAGAACGCAACCATGCTGGCATCCTGATCTTGGACTTCCAGCATCCAGAACTATGAGAAGTATCTATTGTTTATAAGCCAACCAGCCTATGGCATTTTAATGTAGCAGCAGATGAAGACAGAAGTAAGTATGGTTATGCAAATAATTATAAAGATGATCTTTTTAATTGAAAAGGAGTGACAACAGAGTATGTTTACATGTTTATATGTGCATGTGGGCACAGCCTTTGTATATGTAGATATGTATATGTGGCTTTAGGAACAGTCTTTTGAACCTAACCTGTCAGTAAGAATACAGGTGTCTGTGTCTATGAATTCACTTCTGTTGATGTCTTAGGTAATTTTCTGTTGCTTATAACAGAATACCTGAACCTGGGTACTTTATAAAGAAAAGGAATTTATTTCTTACAGATACAGAGGCTAAGAAGTCCAAGATCAAGGGGCCACATCTGGTGAGGGCCTTCATGTTGGTGAGGACTCTCTGCAGACCCCAAGGTTGTACAGGACATCGAATGGCAAAGGGGCTCATTGTGCCAGCTCAGGTCTCCCCTCAATCTTCTTATAAAGCCACCAGTCCCACTCCCATGATAACTCATCCATTCATTCATCCTTTAGTGGATTAACCCATTCATGACGACAGAGCCCCCATGACCCAATCACCTCTCAAAGGCCCCACCGCTCAATATGGCCACAATGGGGTTAAATTTCAACATGAGTTTTGGAGGAGGCAGATATTCAAACCATAGCGGTTGACTTTTGGGAACTGCAAAGATTTTGATTGAAATAAGGGGGAACCACAAGCCCCTCCTGAGAGGCTTGTTGAGAACATGGGGTGCTGGAATTAGGGGCAAAGCAAAGTGAAGCACAAAGAAGAAACACTTGTGCGGTGAATACTTGGTGCAGGTACAGCAGGGACATGGGCTTGGAGCTTCCCTTTGACGGCCAGGGTGAGTATGACCTCGAGCCCCACATAAGAGGGCAGAGCTGAGGGAGCTTTATTCAGTTAACAAATAACAGCTAGTTCTTAAAAAGTACTTAGCAAGAGCTGGGCTCCAGCTTCCTGGGAGGGTTTTTGTGTGTGTGTGTAGTTCTTATAAAGTACGAAGAGTGATTGTCATCCCACTTTAAACATTGGGCAATGGAGGCACAAAGAGACTAAGTAACTCACTCAAACTGTACATCAGGTAAATACAAGAGCTGCCATCACAACCCAGGCTATCTGGCCCAAGTCTTCTTTCTCAGCTGTTACACTGTGAATCCAGTCACTTGCCAAGACTGAGTGCAATGTAATTCCTACCATATTTATTGTGCTAATTTTATTATTTTGTTTTAGCAATTACAAGAATATTATAAGAGGTGGTAGGAAGAAGAATGCTTACTTCCCCCACCCCCCCAAAAATGTCCATGTGCTAATCCCTGGAACCTAAGGCATATTAGGTTGTAAGCAAGGGGGCTAAGGTTGCTGATGGAATTACAGTGGCTAATCAGCTGAATTTAAGATAGAGAAATTATCCTGAATTATTTGTGTAGACCCAATGTAATCATTAGGGTCCTTAAATGTGGAAGAAGGAGGCTGAAGAGGAGATCAGAGATATTCTTTGTGAGAATTTGACCCACTGTTGCTGGCTTTGAAGATGGAGGAAGTGGGCATACACTGAAAAATGTGGGAAGCCCAGAGAAGTAGAGAAAGCAAGGAAATGAACTCTCCTCGACAGCCTCCAGAAGGGAAGGCAGCCCTGCCAATGCCCTGGTTTTAACCCAGTAAGCCCCATGTCAGACTTCTGACCTACACCACTATGAGATACCTTTGCATTGTTTCAAGCCACTGTGTTTGTAATAATTTGTTACAGCAGAAATAGAAAACTAATATATAATGAATATACATTAGTTGAGAGAGTGAGTACTCAACAAATACTTTTGAGCACTCGCTGTCAATCAGGCACTCACGTGTCTCCTCATTCTATCCTTACGACAATCCTAGAAGAAGAGCACCATTAGTCACCCCATTGTAGAGGTGAAGAAACTGAGCCAGAGAGAGGTTTTTGCCGACTGTGGGTTTGTGGAGCGCACCTGCTTCCACTGAGGGTTTGCAGTTAGAGAGGGGGAAGGAGGAGCAGGGACTTACGGACCATCCCAGAGGCTCTGAATCTTCTAGGCTGAGTTAGGAGACTTAGGAAAGAGAAGAAGCTGGGCCATGCAGAGCGTGGCTGGGTGCCTTAAGCTGTCCTGGCTCCTTTGCCTGATTCTCTCTCAGGCCCATGAGCTCACAGCTGATCCTCCTCCAAACCAGTGCTGACTCTTTACTGCCTGACTCAGCAGCTGTTCCCTGCATTGAGTCCAGCAGTGTGAAAATGTAAAATCAGGATGCTGGGGTTCCAGTCCCCACTCTGCCGCTCGAGCGCAATCTGCACGCACCTTCCTGGGGCTCCATCGTTACTGCAGGTCAAGGGCGTGTCTGTGCAGGCAGCTGAGGTGAACCAAGCCGGATGCCTGCAAACCTTCAGACAGCTTTGCTTCAGCCTTCGCAGTAACTCAGGGTGATGAAATCATATTCTGTTCTCCTAATGAAGGTACAACAGTGATTAACCTGCTAAAAATTATTTTTTTTAAAAAAAAAGAGAGTTTGAAATTGAATTGCTTTTGCCCCCATTTTTTTTCAGTGAAATTTTGAAAACAGTAAAACCGTAAGAGAAAAATAAAAACTTCTGAACCAAAATTCCCATTACGATCTCTCAGAGGCTACTTCTTTGTGAATTTTAGACTACTCTGGAGAATTACTTATTCCCCAAAACTAGTTTTTTTTGTTTTTTTTTTTTAAAGCAAATTCATCTTCAGGTGAGAAGGAGGGGCCATTATAAATACAAATAATGCACTTTGCCCTTGGCTTTTTTAAAGTAGACACCTCCCATTGTTGAACAATGAAGAGAAGACATAGTGTGTTTGCAGAATGGGAAGGTGCTCCAGTAGGAAAAGGGGCCTGGGGAGCAGGGGTAGGAAGGAAAACATTGTGACTGCAAAGGTGAGCTGCTCATGGGATGTCTAGGAATAAACTGTGCTGAAAACTAGAAAAAAAAATGTCACCTCCAGTGCTCCATCTGTTTTAACTGGGAATAGATGGCCTTGAATTTAAATGATGACTGATATAACGTATTTAAGCAGACATTAATTGTGAGTGTGTTGTGTGCCAGCCCCTGTACCAGGCAGGGAGGACACAGGGACAGCGACACCCTAATGAACTTGCCTAAGGGAAGATAAACTGTAATACAGGCAGAATCAGAACATCAGGGAAGCCATCACTGCAATTCATTATGTTAAGAGGTTAAATGAGAAAACCATATGGTCATCTGTATGGATGCCAAGAAAACATTTAGTAGAGTCACAATCCACTTCCAATACAAATTCTAAGTATTCAGAGAGTAGAAATAAATTTTCTGAAATAAGAATATGTATTAGAAACATCCCACAAGCATCATACTTAATAACTGATCATTAGACTGCTCTAAGCCACTACATTTTGGGGTGATTTGTTAAATGGACTAGTCTGCTAGGGCTGCAGTATCAAAGTACCAGAAACTGGTGGCTTTAACCACAGTCATTATGGGGGAGCCACAGTTCTGGAGCTCAAAATAGAAATAACTCAAATATGCATCAATAGTTGAATGTCTAAATAGTGGTATACAATGATGTTTACATTTGACATTGTGTACATGTGTGGTATATAGATTTTTATATAAAAATACATTCAGTGGGAATACAAAATACATCAAATCTATGCTTAATATGGGTGCAGTCATTTTATTGTATGCTGATTAACTTTGAAAAATAACTTTTTAAAATTCCAATTGTGCTAAGGGGATAAATCTTAAAAAAAAAAAAGAAGACATTAAAATTCCAAAGAAAATTTAGAACATTTTTATAACCTTATGGTTAAAAAAAAATTAGTCAACATGAAAGAGCAAAGCAAAAGCTATAAATTAAAAAAATTAATATACAAAATAATTAACTGGGCATGGTGGTGGGCACCTGTAACCCCAGCTACTTGGGAGGCTGAGGCAGTACAGTCACTTGAACCTTGGAGACAGAGGTTGCATCAGTGAGCTGAGATTGCACCACTGCAGTCCAGCCTGGATGACAGAGTGAGACTCTATCTCAAAAAAAAAAAAAAGGGATTAACAATTTACATTATACAAAACATTGAAATGATTTGTATATCAAAAGACACCACCAAAAAAGTTTAAAAACAAACAACAAACTTGGAAAAACTGCAACATTTTTTGAAAACAATGAACTCCAGGAAAAACATAGTCTAGGATGTGAAGTGAGAAGAGAAAAAACTACTGGGACTCCTGGGACCTCGGAGATCCAAGAACGGGAAGGACAAGGATGCCGGACCCATGTGATGTCGAAGCTGTCTGGCAGGGAGGCAGGAGGAGAGGCAGGTGGCGAGCACCAGGTGCTCGTGCTCCAGCCACATGGGTGGGGAAGCTGTCGGGGCATCCTGTGCTTCTGCATTTAGTGCAATGCACGGTAATCCCCCAGTCTTAGTGGCAGGTGAGAGGCAGTCACTGTCCTATCAGCCTACTGTCTCCTCTCTAGGTGAGTGCGGGATGAGGACAAGGATGAACAGGGCCAGTAATTCCCAAACCTTTGGATCTCAGAAGTGCTTTACCCTCTCAAAAATGTTTGAAGACCCCCAAAGAACTTTTGTTTATGTGGGTTATATCTATTAATGTTTATCATATTAGAAATTAAAACTGAAAATGTTTCTAAATTCTTAATACAGTTTAAAATAATATTAATAAGGCCATGATGTATTAACATAAGCTGTTTTATTTTTTTAATAGCTATTTTTTCCAAAACAAGCAAACAAAATGTAATGCAAACAGAGGTGTTGCCACATATCTCTTTAATGTCTGGCTTAGTAGAAGATGGCTGGATCTTCAGAATTAATCTGTTGTGATATGTGGTTTTGACTGAAGTATAATAAGAAATTCAGGCCTCATTCAAATATGCATTTGGAAAAGGGAGGAGTATTTTAATAGCCTTTTCCAGTAATTGTGGATATTCTTCTTATGGACTACATAAAATCTCAGTGAGTTATAGGTTTTTAAAGTCTTTTGCAATGTAGAATGAGAAACCCCACCAGGGAACATTTTCTACTCTGCTACATGAAGCTCTTGCCCTGGTCCATCTTGTGCTTTGAAGGGCTCTTTTCTCCACGTAAACAGTGCACATTGGTCACTGGAAAATGTCAGGTCACCGAGTTATGCAGATCTTCCAAATGTTGACACATTTTATTGTACAAGATTAAAAAATCATCTTTGTTAAAATCACCACCTGTGTCATCAGTGAAGTATTTAAGTCGAGGGAGGCTGTCAAGCTCATGGTGGCTAATAGGAATGTTCCAAAATTCCAATTTTCACTTGAAAGTTTGAATTTTATCACTGGCAAAAAGTAATGTCAGTTGCTTTCCTCAAAGTGACAGCCTTGCTTCGTTCATTTCAAATAAATTGTCTAGCAAATACCCAAGTCTGAATAGCCATGGTGTGTCTGTCAGTCTTTCTTTGAAGTGAAAATGACGGTCCAAGGAAGACGCAGTTCCTTCAACTCAGAACAGAAACAACTGCACAAGTGCTTTTCCTTGAGACAACGCGCACACACTGGATACACACAATTCCCATTTTACCACAGAGAATGTGAAGGATAGATACGCAAGGGCCAAGGTTTAATAAAATTAATAGTTTATGCTGCTTCGTCAAAGACATTCTTAAATCAAGCTGGTGCTTTCTTTTTCTTTCTTTTGAGAGAGAGTCTCGCTCTGTTGCCCAGGCTAGAGTGCAGTGGGGTGATCTTGGCTTGCCGTAACCTCTGCCTCCCGGGTTCAAGTAATTCTCTTGCTTCAGTTCAGCCTCCTGAGTAACTGAGATTATAGGCGTGTGCCACCACGCCCAGCTAATTTTTCTGCATTTTTAGTAGAGATCGGGTTTCACCATGTTGGCTAGCCGGGTCTCAAACTCCTGGTCCCAAGTGATCTGCCCACTTCGGCCTCCCAAAGTGCTGGGATTACAGACATGAGTCACCGCATATGGCTGGTGCTTCTTAAAAAATAATAATAATAATAAATGTGAGTACATAAAATGACCAGGAGTGTAGTTGGTTACCACTGTTTTGATTCCTGCTAAAGATCACTGTTTTACTCACCACTGCTTTTGTACCCTAAGTACAAATGTCTGCACAGTGAAGAGAAAGGGCATCTAACATTATTGTAAAAAGAACCATGACCTCACAGACCTCCTGAAAGAGTCTCAGGGACTTTCAGAGTTCACACTTTCGGAAGCACTCTGTTATGCTATTCCAAGGAAGTCATCAGAATTTTGTTCAAAGATGTGTAGTTAAGATGTTAATTTCAACAATGTTTAAAATAGTCAACGGTTGAAAATAACCTGAATGCACCTGGGGAGGACACTGTTTAATGCCATGTTGCATAGCCATGCAATGAAATATTACACAGCAGTTCCAGGATCAGGAGAATCGGATGAGAGGCTGAGATTTACTCGGGAGATTTGTTAGGGAGAACACTCAGGAGCAACACCCGGAAGGATGTGGAAGAGGGAGAATTGAGCAGGTGCTGTTGCAAAAGAGGCCTTGGCTCATCATACTGAAAGCTGGAGGGCCTTTCGGAGGTACTAGCAGGGCAGGGGGACAAGACCTCTATACCTTTGCATTGGCCAGCCATTGGAGCGTGTGTGCCTAGGCAGGGACTCGGGTGTGAGCCGTGAGCTGGGAGCTGTCCCAGCAGCAGCTTGGGGAATGAGTGCCTCATTGCTGAAGGGGAAAGTAGATGTCTGGAGGCAACAAAACAGAGAGAAGTTTCTGGAAAGAAGCAGCTGTGCGGAGGAGGAAGGAATAGTGTGAGAAGGGCTGGAGAAGCAGCCTTAGGGAAACTGAGATCCTCAAAGACCTGTCCCAGAGGTTGGGACAAACATCTAGGCAGTGGGGCGTTAGAAGTGTTTGAGTGAGCGACTTGATAATTATGGGATGGAAGTTGCACTCCTGAAAAATTAATCTGGCAGCTCAATTGTTCAAGGAGACATCAGGGAAGCAGAAACATCAGTAGAGAAAATAAATGGGAAATGTAGTGAATGGATTTCAAGGAAAAGAATGGAGCCCTTAGAAAGAATGTTGGAATTGTTGAAGTGATGCTGACATGCTGTGCTTAGGGCTGCTCAATTCTGTGTCCGGTTGTGGCTATCGAAGGAAAGGTCACCAGGAGAAAGTATTCATTCGATCATTGACTAATTCACTCCTCACTCACTCAGCTTGCATCTGCTGAGCCCTCCTACGTGCCAAGCAGGTGTTTGATTGTGTACAAAGTCTGTCAAAGCTTCACATTCCAGGGGTAGCTAACCTGTCTATGGAGGCGATTTGGGAAAATTCAAGCCACATGCTGAGAGACTGAAAAGCAGGGAGAACCTGGAGAAGCTTCCGTGATTGCGTTATTTAATGCCGGGAACACAGAGCAGTTACCCCTGCAAAATTATTTTGCCAAGAGTTTCATGCCAGGAGGTTTAGGACCTATGTCTTATGACTCAGCGTGAGCAAGAGCAGTGGGTTGATGGGGCCCTGCAGAGGCCACTGACTCGGTGATGTGCACGGTGGTCTTGGCACCAAGGTCAGCATCGCAGCTCCAGCAGGGAGGCTAAGCCAGGCTGGGTCCCAGACGCAGAGGCAGGAGGGCTGGGACAAAGTGGGTGCTGAGCTGCTCCTGGAGAAGCAGAGTACAGAGGCGGCGGGCTGCTGCCGCTGGTCCCAACCACTAGCTCTCTACCCAAGGCAGCATCCCGTCACTCACTGGAGCCCACGCAAGTCCATAACCATCTGCAAGGCCCTGACCTTGGGCTGGGGCAAGTCCCATTCTTGCAGAACTCAGAGATACCCATAGGTCCAAAAGCCACACATTTAATGAGCTCTAGCCCAAATCAGGTGCTGGCGGGTGTGTGACAGGGGGCAGAAAAGGTATTAGGGGAGACAGGGAATGACAATGAAGTCTCAGGGTGACCAGAGGCTTCACGGAAGCTTTGGCATTTTGGCAGAGCCCTTGACAGATGAGGGTGATTTTAAGTGAAGCCCCTCTCTCATTGCAATGAGAGTTTCTGAAATGTGAGAAGGTTTTCCATATTTTCAAGCATGAAATCATCTTAACACCACTCCCTAAGAAAGTGTGATCTTGCATTTAGATCTCCCCTTTGCCTCCCTTTCTCCCCTAAACAATCCATCCTGGAATCCAAGGCTGAACGAATTCTCCTAACAGTGTTTTCTTCATGTTGCCCCAAGATCAAAATCCAGCCATGACTCTGCATGTAGAATTAAAAAAAAATCAATGGAACTAAGAAACATCTCAGAAAAAAATGGAGTGGTGGGGAATGCCCTGCTTTCAAAGCAGTAGCTCTGCTAAGAAACGCCTGGGAATTGCCAAGACAGTGGTCCTGGTAGAGCCCACAAGTGGCCCCATTTGAGCCCAGCCATTGACTTCTAGAGCCTGGGAGCACCTGCACTGCATAGAAGGTTGGACAGAGTTTAGACCATGGCATCCCAGGAGTCTGGAGAGCTCTGTTTCCCTCTGGGGAGAGTGGCGTCTTAAAGGGACATTGCCAGTCGGGAGCCTGCAGGGGACGGAGAGATGATGAGGACAGTCTGGACACTGTGGGGATGGGGACTGATGGGAGAGATTTAACCCGAGAAAGGCTGGCAGGAGGCGGAACACCAAGAAGGAATCCCCACAGGAGGGGGAATCATACCTTCTGTCTGCAGCTCCCAAAAGCAGAGGAAGGACCAGGGGTAAGAGCCACAGGGAACAGACTTGGGCTCAGTAAAAGGGAGACTTTGTTAGGGACCTGATGGCATATTGAGCAGAGAAGTCAGCTTGCTCAGCAATTCCCAACATCTAGCTCTTCCTTATATGCATCCCACCCCAAATCTGTCCTTGGAGGCACTGGGAGGAAAAATGGTATTAAAACACCATTATGTGCCAGTCCCCAAGCTGGAGACGCAGGATGCCTAACCTCATGAGTCTGGTAGTCTAGTCTAGAGCGGGGCTCAGCGACAGTCCCCAGCCCAAATCTGGCCTGCCACCTCATTTACTAAATAATTTTCTTGGCACACAGCCAGGCTCATTTATTTATGCATGGTTTCAGGCTGCTTCCAGGGTGCATCGGCAGAGCTAAATAGTTGCAACAGAAACCATGAGACCCACAAAGCTGAAAATACATTCAGGAAGTTTGCCAATCCATGCTCTAGATGAGAAAATGGGCTGCATCTAGTGTACAGCTGCCACACCAGCTCTTAGAGATGTTGTGATGATAAAAGGGTAATTCCTGCAGACTGCTTAGTGCAACTCTTGTCACAGAGTGCCTGGGAAGTCACAACTATTGATGATGAGGAGGGGAGAGGGAGTGCGGAACGCCATAGGAGCACGAGAATAGCAGCTATGGGGGCAGGAGGGAAGGCTTCCTGGAAGAAGTGATGTCATGATGACTATCTGAAAGATCAGTGTTAGCCAGGTGGATTGCAGTTCCACACAATTGCGATTACATGGAAACAGCTCGTGTAGAAATCAGAGCGAGAAGGCATGGTATGTTGGAGGCCATTTCAGCACAGCTGGAGGGAGCACAGGGGAGATGGTGCTGGCAGGGGCATCAGGGCCAGAGAAGGTACACAACGGGTTTCTCCAGTGGGAATTCAATAGAGGTTTACTGGGCACTGACATAATCAGGCTTGAATTCTAGAAAGACTTGTCCTGACTGCAGTGTGGAGAGTCATTCGAGGGGCCCACAGGCAGTGGAGGGGAAGGAGAACAGGTAATGTCCTGTTGGAAGGTGACAGTGTTCTAGACAGGGACTGTGGTCGTGAGGATGGAGAGCCCAAGAACAGAGGTCGGGAGCTCGAATGGGGTGAATCCAGGTGGTGAGGGAGAGAGAGACATCAAGGAAGAGTCCCAGTGCCCTGGTTGGGGCAACTGGGTGGTGAGGGGTCAGTCACTGAACTCAGAAACAGGGATAAGCAGGGGGGTGGACAAGTGGCAAGGTGGGCAAGAGCAGGCAGAGAGGCAGGGGAATGGTCACACTGGCCCCAGGAGCAGAGGGCACCCCCGTCAGGGAACCCAGGGGAAGGCAGCAAAGGCACCAATGGCACCAGCCTGGCAGGGATGAAGGGGCAACCAGAGACGATGAAGCTGCTGGAAAATGGGGGTGGGAGGCCAGCACATCCTCCAGGCCTGAAGGTGAAGGGAGCAGCTGTGAAGAAGGGGAAAAAAGTCAACCCCCAGCCCCACAGGGAGTGAGCAGGAGAGACTCCCAACTCTGCCTGAGCTCTCCAAGTCTCCTGCGGAAGCCCAAGGGTGAGGGGCCCATGGCACAGTCCACACTGGTCACGTCCCGGGCATGGAGCAGGGTGGAGATGGGGGGAGAGCCAGGCAGAGAGCAGCCAGCACAGACACAGGGACACTGGTGGCCCAGGGGACAGCCTCATGGTGCCTTATCCAGGTAGTTGAATATATGAGCCTGAAACTCAGAATAAATGTCTGGGCCAGACATGGAGTGAGAGGAGCCATCAGCTGAGATGTGGGACAGGCACAGGCCAATTCCTCGCAGGTACTAGGAGAAGCCATTGGTGAGGTTCGAGGGAAAATAGGAGAGTGTGGCTTCCCTGAGACAGGGAAGACGAGGTCCCTCAAAGGGAAGGTGAACCTCATGGAGTGCTGGGGAGAGGTGAAACCAAGGACTAAATATTGTCCATGGATATAATTAAAGATGTATCATTAGTGAGCTCAGCAACAGGGATCTTACTGAATGAGGGGAAGGAAAAGTTCATCTGTACTCAGATGAAGCAAAGGCATCAGGTGTGGTTGGTCGTGAAAGGGAGGATGTGGCAGATCTGATGGACAATGGGGCTCTCCCTGCACCCTGGAGGGTGTGGCCCCAGTGGTGAATGCAGAGTCAAGAACAAGGCTCCTGCCTCCCTGGAGGGCTGAGCAGAGCAGAGATGTAGCCCCATAGAAGTTCTTGCTTCCTTGGGCTAATGAGCTCTACAGCTTCTATGGGTTTAGATCTGAATAAACCACCGGAACTTTCAGTAAAGGAGAGTTGAACGTCTCATCTGTCCAATCCCTTGTTTCTATGCTGTTGGGTACTGGGGGATAACAAGGAAGGTGCCTTCATGGGGGACAGAAAGTGGAACGGAAGGAGGATATAGTGGGCACAGACTTGCAGAAAGTGGGAGAACACTGACTATGTAAACACCCAAGATTTTCCAGGCTACATAGAAAACCCAGTGATGCCTTCCACTTAGAGGTGTTATGACCTTGAGAAAATTCATTAACTGAAGGTCGCACCTCCAGCTGTATTGTGTGGGGGGTGACAATTAGGTGGGATGATGATTACCAAGTGCCAGAAAGGAACTGACGCCTAGTAGGGGTACAATACCTGTTCACTGCTTCTCCAAACTTCATGTGTGTTTCTGAAAATATTTGTCTTGCGTCTTCCATCAACAAAGAAGCTTTAAAAGCTGTAAACCCACAAGAAATAACTTGGTCACCAAGACAGAGAAACAGTTTGAGAATAGTTCACCCTTCTTCTAAGACAATAACATAACCAAATGTGTCTTTTGGAGGGACTGTAATCTATAGTCTTCCTGACAATAGAAATCTTTAATGATGTAGAAGTAAAACAACAAAAAAAGAAAACTGCTTTAACACTTAGCCTTCCCGCTGTTATTGAAAATACAAACGGAATAAACCTTTTTGTCAGGCTATTCAATCCTTGTTTCCACATTTGTTTTAATTAGTTCAAGCTCAAGCTACCTAAATTATCAGAGGAAAAATTAAAACAAACTTGCTAAAAAAAATACTTAGCTACTAAAAAACAATTGAAGAGGGCATTCTATTTTTTCATTATCTCTTAACTGTTCTGGTCTGACAAGAATTATTTTATTGTCAACAGATTTGTTACAAATTTATGAACCATTTTAACCTCTTTCTGTTGCACTGGGAACATTTTCTGGTGAAGGAGTTTGAAGAAATTGTTCAAAGCAGCCTCTTATGAGGAAGTTCCTCCATTTTCCCTGGAGAGGTTCTGGGAGAATGATACACTCCACCGAACTTCATCAGAACCATCGCTCATGTCTGTGGATGGGAGCACCATATTTAGGACGTTTGGAAGTCATCTTCATAATATAATAAATAGGACTGAGCACTGTGAGATTGTTCCTGACTACTGACCTATGAAAGTGAAGGAAATGATACAACCACATTAAAAAAAAAAGATAGGAAACAAAGTTCCTTTTATGGAAACATTTTTAAAACATTTTACTTAACATCATTGGTCATAACACTCCAAAATTATTATTAGTTGATCTACTTTTCTTAATCAAAACTCACCTCTGACATTCTGTAGAGGGCATAGCTGTGTTCATTATAAACTGCTGGAAGAAAAAATAGGAGTGTCCAGCATGTTGATTACATTGTATTCTTTGAGCAGTAATCTTTGTCAGAGAGAGAGGATTATATGTCTCAACATCACTTTTATTTCACAAGGAAGTAAACCGAAACATTGTCTTTCACCTATAAATGTCATTATCTCACATGTGAGCCTGGGAGAGGGACATGAGAATATGATCATTCAGCCAAAATGTTAGCCACTTCTCTTTTGCAGAATGAAAGCTCTCAGGTCAGGGTTTCAAGCAATAATTAGACACTTTCTGTGTGCATTGCCTCCAATTGTGCCTTTACATCCACGGCAGAGATGACCCAGTGAGCATTCAGGGAAGTGGCAGGATGACAACAGCCTTGTTTTGATCCATGAACTGCTTGTAAATTAACACAAACACAAAAAGAAACTCTGCATGTTAAAAACCCTTGAAAATGCCTGGTAGCATAAAGAAGAAAATGTTACAACCTAAGCCCCTGAATATTGATGTATAAAAAGAATTGTCCTCTGACAACATTGAAGAAAATGGTAAATATTCTTTCTTAGAAAATATCTTGCCTATGGGTACTGGGGGTATATGGAAACTCTGTGTACCTTTTGCCCAATTTTGGTATGAATCTAAAATTGCTTTAAAAATAAAAGCTATTTTTAAAAATGAAAATAACTTGAATATACCATATGGTACAGCATTAATGCCACTCGGCAAGCATTGGGTAAATAATTCTGAACATTCTGAGGATTTTAAAGTCACTGTACACAGGACCTTCAAAGTCAGCAGCAATTTGCCTGGTCTGCTACCTGCATAACTGGGTAATTAGGGATAGGCAGGGAATGTCTTTCTAATCTCCAAGTATCAGACCAGATTGTCAGGCTGGAATAATGAAGCTTGGCGAGACTAAAGTTGAAGAAGGGTTGATAACAATGAATCTGCTACAAGCTCTGAATTTTAACACAAGGATAATATTATGCTTTAAATGAAAAGTTAGCTAATCTGCATGTTTTTAATAAAATATTACATTTCACAAAGAAAATATGTGCCCAACAGATACTAGAGTCATTAACCTGGGAAAGACATTATTCAACAAACATTTACCAAGTCCCTACTTGATGCCCAGTGCAGTGTTAATCCCTGAAAATGCAGAACAGAGGGAAACATAGCCTGCCCTTGAAGAGAAAGACAGACACTGACTAGCATTAGGTGGGATCAGTCCAATCACAGCAAAATAACTAAGTATTCTGAGGATCCAGAGATGATTTGAGAAAATGGTCTCCTGTGGCTAAGAGTCAGAAAATGATTTGCAGAAGAGATGATGCTTGATTTTGTCTCTGAAGGAAGACTAGGAGTATGCCAGGCAGAGAGGGGTTGTTTGAGGCAGAAAAGACAAGGTGACTATATATAACTTCTATAGCTTTATATATTTATATTTATTCACATGTTTATGTATCTCTAAACACATACAAATATATAAAAATGTATAAATATATAAAACCTTGCACTCTAGATAATATACATTATCTTGAAATATCCCTGGGTCATGCACAAAAATCTAAAATATTTTTAAAAGTTAAGAGTGTTTAGATCACCGTCTCAGACCACATAAAAATGGATGACGAAAATTCAGTCATCAGGAAGTAAAACATGTCAGTCTTGCAGACAACACTTGACACAAGAACAAATCAAAATTGCAGTTACAAAAACACACAGTGGAGAAAGGACAGTCTTTTCAAGGAATGCTGTTGGAGCAACTGAATATCCATCTGCAGAAAAATGAAATTAGACCCTTATCTCACACCATATACAAAAATCAACTGAAAATGGATTAAAGAATTAAACATAAGACCTGAAACTGCAAAACAACTAGAAAACATAGTGGGAACCTCTGTGACATTAATCTGTGCAATGATTTTTTGGATGTGACCCCAAAAGCACAGACAACAAAAAATACAGTTATAGCCCCATCTGTGGTTTTGCCTTCTGCAGTTTCAGTTACCGTTTCAGTGCAATGTAAGAAGATATTTTGAGAGAGAGATAGAGAGAGTGAGAGAGAGAGCAACTACATTCACATAATTTTATTATAGCATATTGTTATGATTGTCCTATTTTATTATTAGTTACTGTTGCTAATCTCTTACTGTGCACAATTCATAAATTAAACTTTACCACAGGTATGTATGTGTAGGAAAAAATGTAGCATTTATAAGGTTTGGTACTCTTTGAGGTTTCAAGCATCTTCCTGGGCTCTTAAGACATATCCTCATGGATAAGCATGGACTATTGTAGACGAGTGGGAATACATCAAACTAGAAAGTTTGTACACAGGCAAGGAAACAATCAACAGAGTGAAGAGAAAACATATGGAATGGAAGATAATATTTGCAAATCCTATGTCTGATGAGGGGCTAATATCCAAAATACATAAGGAACTCAAACAACTCAACAGCAAGAAAACACACAACCTAATTTCAAAAAATGGCGTAGGGCCTGATAAACATTTCTCAAAAGAAGACATACAAATGGCCAACCGGTATATGAAAAAATGCCCAACATCACTCATCATTAGAGAAATGCAAATTAAAAGCACAATGAAATAGCATCTTACATCAGTTGGAATAGCTACTATCAAACAGATGAAAGATAACAGGTGCTGGTGAGAATGTGGAGGAGAGGGAACTCATACATTGTTCGTGGGAAAGTAAATTAGTACAATCGTGCAAAAATCAGTGTGCAGATTCCTCAAAAGTAAAAAATAGGACACTATGTGATCCAGCAATCTTACTACTGGTTATATAGGTAAAGAAAATTAAATCAGTATGTTAAGAAATCTGCACTCCCATGTGACTTCCAGCCTAATTCACAATAGCCAAGAAATGGAATTAAACTAAGTGTCCATCAACAAGTGAATAGGTTGTGTGGTGATTCCTCAAGGGTCTAGAACCAGAAATACCATTTGACCCAGCAATCCCATTACTGGATATATATCCAAAGAAGTATAAATCATTCTACTATAAAGATACATGTGCATGTATGTTTATTGTAGCACTATTTACAATAGCAAAGACATGGAACCGACTCAAATGTCCATCAATGATAGACTGGATAAAGAAAATGTGGCACATATATACCATGGAATACTATGCAGCCATAGAAAAGGAGGAGTTCATGTCCCTTGCAGGGACATGGATGACGCTGGAAACCATCATCCCTAGCAAACTAACACAGGAACAGAAAACCAAACACTGCATGTTCTCACTCATAAGTGAGAGTTAAATAATAACACATGGATGCAGGTAGGGAAACCACACACCAAGGCCTGTTGGGGAGGTGGGAGAGAAAAGGGAGGGATAGCGTTAGGACAAATACCTAATACATGTAGGTCTTAAAACCTAGATGACAGGTTGATAGGTGCAGCAAATCACCATGGCACATGCGTACCTATGTAACAAACCTGCACATTCAGCACATGTATCCTAGAACTTAAAGTAAAATTTAAAAAAGATGGTAAATTTCATGTTATATGTATTTTAACACAATAAAAAGGTTGGAAGAAAAAAACCAAACGAATAGATACAGGAAATGTCATTGCTATTGACACTTACTCAAAAAGGGAAATTGGAAGGCATGGGGGATTTGCCATACTCATTTTAAAATCCAGCCAGGCAAGCTGTAGATTTTTTTTTTAATGAGGACTCAGTCCCATTCCTGCCTTGGATCTTGGCTCTGTCCTCTGAACTCTTGATTCTGCCTTCTGAATCATACTTGCATTTTCATAAATGGTAACCATGTTTGCAGCTGCAAAAGTTTCTCAACCTGCTTCCAGTCAGGATTTGTGGGTTCAAAGTTTTCATTTTCTATATTGTCTCTCCCTTGCAGTCCAAGCTGGTGGTATTCATGCTAATATACTTTTTCTTAAAAGTTTAGGGGTCTCCTGCAAATCTAATTGAACATTTATTTCATTAGACAAAAGCCACAGCCACAGACATCTTCAGAATAAATCCTTTTCTGCCTTAAGCTTCTGCTAAGGGACAATTACCCTGACCTTCTTGGAAGCTCTACTATTGGATTGAACAATTCTCTGAGGCATCACATTATATCTTTCTGGGGTCTAAACAGAAGACTTTACAGTAATACTCCTGAATTCATCTGTGGCAATACTCGTCCATGAGCGCCCTGAATGTGATTTTTGCAAGAGGCCATTTCTTTATTTTAGCATCGTTTGCCTTCAGGAGAAGCTAAGTTCCAAGTACATGAATCCTAGCTCCTTTAATGTTTAATGGCCCTTCCTTTAGATTCTCTCTCTCCTCTCCACATTTTACTGTAAACAGCAATAAGAATCCATCTTTATCACTAGCTGCATCTTTCTCACTTCACCTGGAATACCCTTAGCTAGATTATCTAGTCCATTATTCTACCTCCCACATTATCACAGGTGATGGTGTTGCTAAACTTTCTGCCAACATATAACCAAAGATGGTCTTTCCTCCAGTTTTTAATAAGATTTTCCCACTTTTGGAGAGCTCCGATTTATTTTCTGTATTTTTTTTTGTTAATGTGACTTCGTGAAAGCGCATTATCATGACATTGACTTTGTGTGAAAGCGTTGTGTGTGTGTGTAAACATGTTGAAGCTGCCTCAATAAATGAAGAGACGTCCTTTTTGTAAAAAAATATTTTCCTCACTTTCCTTTAACACGTATGTCAAAAGTCATCACGCTTCTAAAATTGGTTTCCTCAAGGCCTTTCAAGCTTTCTTCACTAACTCTCCTCAGTCCTTTTAGCTTCTGCCTACTGCCCAGTTCCAAAGCCGCTTCCACAGTTTAAGCTTTAGTTATGACCACACCCTTCTCTTTGTATCAAATGTTGTATCCATTACGGCTCAATTAGAGAAGCAGATTAGGGCCACTGGAACCTATCTAAAGGGATCTGACCTTATCAATTGGTTGTGAGAGCTGGACGAACTGTGTCTACCTTATGGTTGTGTCTGGTGGTAGAGCTTCACATCCACAGGGCAGGCAGTTGGGAAGAGAACATGGATATCGAGTGGAGTAAAGCAAACATCAGCTGGAGTTCCTGGGCACAAGCTGGATCAAACCCACGAGGGCAGACCAGAGCCTGTGTCAGTCCCACTGCCTTTTCTCGTGGCAAAATGCATCCAGAGACTGAACACACAACTGGCCCTGAAGTGAGAGGACTCAAGGAAGGTTTGAGGGAGGGTGGAGCAGCTGCAGGTCCAGCTGCTGCCCTGTGCCAATGAGGTGAATCAACAGGCAAATGACAGCATGTGAGCGCCAAAAGCGCCTGCCCTGACCATCTGCATGTACAGACAAAAATGGCTTCGGCCTCATTATATCTCATACAAAAATGTCTGTGGCTCAGCCTAGCTCAAAACTACAGAATAGGGAATTTGAGGAATTGGTTCAGCCTGACTTTAGTTCAGCCAGGTCAAATAGACATATTATAAAGTCACACAATGGTCCTAATACCAAAATGTCAATCCGACAGCCCACATTTCACCCAGAATAAAACTACAAACAAATGTCCTTCATAAAGATGAAATTAAAAATTCTAGTGATAATATTAGCAAGTGGAATCTGTAACTTAATTAAACGAATGTGAACACTACTTCATGATCAACGAAGGCATTTGTAGGAATAAAATTACAGTTTGATGTCAGGAAATTAGTGAATGCCTTTTCCTTTCCAATAAATTGACAAAATTATCCTAAAATTCACTTGGAAAAATGAATTGGTGACAATATACTTGGGAGGCTAAGTTGGTAATATTAGCCAAGAAAAGAGTCTGAAAGAAGAGTCTTGATGGATAGAACTGCAGTCTCTCTAGAAGCTACCTCTGTCTTCTAGAGATCTCTACAAAGAAGTATTTGATTTTTGTACTCTAAACATTCAGCAGCCATCGGGCATGTCTTGAACAACCGTGAGGCTGCATTGAGCCATTATTCTCGAACCAACATGGAGGGAGCAGCACGTTGGTGTTTTTTGGAACCTAAAGGAGTCCTTGAAGCCAACAAGCAGTAATACTATAAAGTAACCTCTCCATCACATTTAATTTCATTACTGTCTAACCACAAATGGCCCCCGCTTACCTGGTCTCAACCTGCCCCTACACACCTGAAGGGAAGATGTCATCAGAGCGCCTCCACCTTGCCCTCCCTGCTCTCTACCCCACACGTCTTGTCCTCATCTCTCCTCTTGTCCACCCTCCCTCCCCCATCCTCCCTCATCCTCTGCCACAACCAGCTCCCCTCCTGTGGTCTCCAGCTCCACGCACTCCTACAAATGAGTGGCGCTGGAATATGTGCATCTTCTTTTCTTAGTTTGTAGAAATTTGTCTACATTTCCTCTTTTCTAGATTCTAATTCTTGGTTTACTCTGCAATGAATGATTCATTGTATTGAAATGAGCTAGGAAAATATATGCAGGCTCGTCTGCGAGTGTGAGAGATGTCCCCATAATGCTCCATTTACCACTATTTCTCATGACAAGATTTGGTTTGATTCAGCCAGTTTTACTTTACATGTGGATTTCCAGAAATATATTTGCAGCCAAAAGATACTTTTATTTAAAGCCAATTGTTCGTGAGGACTCACTATCCCCAAATCAAACTTTTTGTGCTCTGATGATCTCCTCCCTTCAGGTGGTTGAGCAGGTGAGACTAGAAATGAACAGCTTCGCCGTGCACCTGGGAATGGAGTCCTGGGGTAAGTAGCTTCCTGGGCCATTTGCCTGTGGAGGAAAGTTTTGAGTCCTGGTTGGATTAACTCCTAGCACAGAGAAGAGTAGCAGGATGAGCTTTCAAAGTGGCCTGCCATGTAGTCCTTTGAATCAAGTCTGCATTTCTATTCTGTTCATTATTTCTATTTCCCAGGGTAGATTTCTTCCTCCCTTTCCAACATAGCTCACTTTGGAAGATGCTGTTCAGAGCCACTTATCATCCATCCATCCATCCATCCATCTGCCCATCATTTTGATGAAGCACCCCTATGAAAAAAGATACAGGTGCTGAGGGCTATAGGATAGACCAGCCCCTGGCCTGCCCTGATAGGAAGACCCTTCCTTCCTGAGGCTAAAATCAGGCAACCTCACACACTCCATCCTTGAAGTACTCAAGTGATACACACTCTGGAGTAACCAAACAGTTTTCTCACTGACAAATACGATCCCCATCTTTGCACCATGTATAGCTTCCCTGGAAATTAGGTCTATTAAGACCATCTGAGGACACAGGTTGCCATCTTCTAAGAGATGCTTTCATGCTAGGCAGAGAGTGCACTTAATGATCAGGCAGGTCTCAGGAGGCTGTGAGGGAAGGAACAGTGCTTGAGAACAGAGACCAGGGAGTGCGAGGGAACCCCATCTACCTGTGGTGTGGCTCAGCTGGGGAATCGGTGCCAGCACATCTGAACTGGGGGGTGAATTCTTTCTCTGTGCTGAGCCTATGTGGGGGCAGCTTTCCAGGTAGGATTCTGAACCACCCCGAAGAGCCTCCTGAAGGCCTTCCATGTGACCAGAGAGAGATGGGCCACCGAGGTCCCTGCAGAAGACCCTCAAAAGAAATCAGGAGTCAGAGGAGATGG